>OU426964.1:7500000-8750000 GCA_911387765.1 Pyrgus malvae
ACAAAGACAGGAAAACAAACACCCAGACCGAGAATAGAAATTTAAACTCATCATTCAAATTTCTGTTTCGCCGTGAATCGAACCCGGGACCCCTCGATTGGCAGGCTACGCAGGTCGTCGGTAATGATATCATAATAGCCATCAATATCTTTGAGCAATACACCTTCTCTTTGGGATAATAATCATGTTTCACCGACGGTTGCCCATTCGTTGGCGCCCTGCACCCGACTTACGCAACGTACATTTATCATGGCGGCGGATGAAACGAGCGTCTCCGAAGCAACAACATAAATCATAGGACTTCGTCCGCCATCCCTGATTCATCGACCATCCAGAACGGCGCTTAGTTATACGAATTAATAAAAACAATCGTTTTCTTCAAATGAGAGCTGTTTGTAATAAGGACAATGAAATGATTTTTTTGAAATAATCGCTTTTAAGAACATAAAATAAAGTATGGATGTGTAATGTTTGCGATGAAAACTTCCGATGAGTTGGTTAGTATGTCTGTTCTTCAAATATTATCTTCACTGTATATATTGGTGTACCTACTATGTCCTACAGCTCTCTACCGAGAGTTTTCTGTCTGTGCCCAGCTGTGGGACACAGGGAGGGTTAAATAAAATTTGTTGAATTATTTAACATGCCAATATCCTAGATAATTCAAAGATTGCCAACTGTAAGTAAAGTAAAAATCAGAGAGCTGAAGATTGCTACAAATCAGCAGGACAAATTATTTAAAAAATGAATTATATTTCACAATCAGAATAAACAATAGCCTTCAGATTGTACCTAACGCTTTCCGAGATTCGTAATGAGGGTACTAACCCCAGAGCGCGGGAAGATTTAGCGACGTACCAGAGGAAGGGATCAGCCAATGCATACTTATCTGTATAGTTAATACGTAAGCCGGTCATTCATTACCTTTACGGATCGCTTTAAATGTGTTACTTGATTCTATCTATCATTGATTTTATTATAACCATCATATAAATATTTAAGGATGTTTTATGGACCAAATTACTGGGCTGATTGTGGATTAATTTATAATTAGTTTAAATAGAAGGGAGCATATAAAACAACGGATTATTTTTACCCTGATTACGAATGTTTGTAGATTCAGCTTTAAAGAAGCTACATTTTTCATATTTGCTGGTAATCTAATATAGTTAAACAATTAATCAGACCTTTAGTAAAATTTAAACTCAACGACTGTTTTCTATTTTGCGTTCTGTTTCGAAAATAAAAAAAGTTATTTTAGGGCATTCGCGACCAATTAACTCAAACGCATGCGCTGTTGAACGTGCCCATAAAAACCCACGTGAAGGAATCTCACTGCCCCCTAATCTCTGTTTGACCTACATATTTAAAATTAAAGAACAAAAATAATCGCGCAGTAAATTACTGTTTGTAACAAACTTATTCAAAACTAAGCAAATTGATCCCTTTGTCTACGTTTCTCAAATTATTTTCATAATTATTGAACTCGATAGATTCATCAAAACTTATTTCATTAACTCGTCTGTGCCCACAATCGAGTTCTCTCAAATATTTGTAGTATTTATTACACCATTTCAAAAGGGCTTTTTAATTGTTCGTATTTAAAGCTACGACTAGGGCCTATAACTTTTTATATTAAAATTGCTGAACACTTTAAAATAAATTCTTACCAGCATTATCCACTTTTCAATTCTTTGTTCGGTTTTCTTTCAATCTAAACTTTTACTCGATTCACTTTATCAGATTAACAGTTGTCTGTGACGAGAAAAATACAGTTGACAATAGAAGAAAAAAATACTTATACTCTAAAATTTCTATTCGATAAATGTTACTGTGAAGCTTCTACAACAACATCAATTATTATTGTCATTGCCTATGGATAGTAAGTACAAGTAAGCATATTACTTTTTTTAACACTTACAAATTGTATTATTGAGCCATAGATTAAATCGATAAATTGACTCATCTCTTGACTCTAAATAATAGAGTATTAGTGACCTATGGTGGCATTAATTTTGAAAAGTAACAGAATACAGAAAAAACTTAATAATCCAATGATTTCGTCAACATCTCCAAATCTGGTGCGAATTTTCGTTCAAAACGTGTTAATATACGGCTCTTTAAGGGTCCCATGCTTTCCATCGGTCTGACAGCTAAATCGCAAGGGACATTATTCATTGGTTGAAAAAAGGGAAGTAAGGAAAACGTCTTTACTTCTAAAAACCTGACAAGTGCAAGTTAGACTCACATGAAGAGATTGCCGCATGTTAAATAATATATCTAGGTATTTACCATTTTCTTCTTATAAAAATAGCACAATATGGTTCAAAATAAAATCAGGTTATCTTCATTTAAAATAAATTTTGTTATAAGTAATTTTAGTTATAGTAACTAACATTTAATTAACGTTTAAATTCTGTCCTCCAAATTTGCATACCTCGCTGTGGTAACTAATAAATGTACATAAAACGACTTTTGTAACATCCATATTTACGCAAATAAATTATTTTCATTTACCATTTTCTTTTAAAACCAAAAACTCTTTAGGTTTTCATGTAATATGTACAGTTCTTGTTATATGTTTTAAATCTCTAGTCTAAAATCTCAGTCATTTCGATGATATATGAATGTTAGATACATAATCCTTCACTTATTTCGTTAATAATTTCAAAACTATCCATTGTAGAACTCTATACAAACAATTTATTTGATCCAATAGTATGACGCAAATCGACTAAACGATGTACGAGTGATGCTACAGTATGTTCCATTATTCCCAGAAATAACCGACAAGTAAAATGTATTTGTTCCTTGTACTGAACCCTAAACAATATTCAAACGTTTAGTTTTAACTTTTACCAAAGTTTTTATACTACGATCAATGACATTTATTTATAATAGCCAAATATAAAAAATAGACGGTTTTAATATTCAAGAAAAAGTATTAAGATATAGCTCGGAGGATATAATAATACCTAACATAATGTTTTCCCTGTGGTTATAAGTAAGGAGTCAATTAAGCAAATTAAATGCATAAGGAATAACATCATGTTATGTTTTATACATTGTATAAATCTAATTTAATAGTATTTATTAGTTGACTCATTAATTTCAGTGCTATATTCAGTGTAGTTGTATTTGTTTAAAGTTAATCAAATTAATTAGCAAAACATTTCAAAAGACATTACGCTCAAAGGGATATTATTATTGATTCTTTGTTGTTTTCCTCATTTGTTACTGGAAATTGTCTCTTATGTATTTTATTTCCCATAAAACCTTTATGTGGGTTTTAAGACTCTTGTTTATCGTTTGCCCTGTAGATATATATTCTTATGTATGTATATTCAATAGTAGCTATATAAAGAAATAAAATTAGGACAAGTGCAATTCTGAATTACGCACCGAAGGTCACCGTTAAATTATTGTGGACTTGCTTTAAGTTTTGGTTTCCTTGCAAGTTACATTCGTGGCAAAACAGCTGTATTGAAAGAGCATTTTAAAATGTATCTTAATTTCTACCTTGATACCTCCCTCAAAGCACGTATGCCTGAGTAAAGCGGCCTTGAGAGTCCTCTAATAAAAATAATAAGACTAGACAGACATAAAAGACGGAAGTACCAATAACAAATGTTAAACAACGCAAGAGTTCCATTTTTTATTTTCCAATTCTTTCCTTCCCTTTGAGGTAGAAAACCCTCAAAATGAGCGATTGGCCGACGTTTACTCAAGACAGAAAATTCTCCATTTGATAAATATCGAAATTTGGTAAATGCAGCATTTTCTGTCTTCGACAAGACAGGAATGACCAACAAATAAAATGTATCTTCTGGTAATTCATAAAACAAATTCGCAATTCCGGAGACGAATCAGAGGCGCGAAAGCTTGAGCAATGGCAGTTTTACGGACGAAACAAGTGCTTGCTCATTTTAATATTTCCAAGTTTCCCCAACCAAGCCATCATTAAGCATTGTGTCACATCTCCAGCGAATGAAATACTTATGAAAAGAGAAACAATACTATCGCCCATTGTTATACATAATTTATAATGCTCTGGCCAAAGAATACTTTTAAAAGCACGTAGGCTAGAAAAGTAGTGCAGTGGAAACATCGTGAGTTAACGAAATCCAATAGCTCCTAGTGGTCAGCTATCAGCTCATGTAACTAAAAATTAATCCAAGCCATGTGTATAGCACACGATCTGTGTATATTGTCAGTGTCAAATAAAAACATTTGAATCCAACTTTGCCTCTTTGGTTGAAACCGTAGACAAACTAATAATCGTTACAGTCAGCAAATCGTCAAGAAATCCAAGGAAAGCGATGGCAAATTACCAGAATGTGTACGAGTTTTGGACATAAGCGTAATACGTAGTGACGCATTCAGTCTTAAATAAATAACGTTTCACACTCATAGTCCCAAAGTAAGGTAGATATAAACTGTGTCGTGAGTGCCATGAACACACACAAAGGCAGAAACACAGACACCCAGATTGAGAACAGAATTTTTTAAGTCATCATTCAAATTTCTGCTTCGCCCTCGACTCAATCAGATAAGCAATACTTACTTGAAAATAAAACACAGGCCAAGTGCGAGTCGAACTCACGCACGAAGGGTTCCGTATCATTATCAATAAATATTCACGTTTATTGTATGGGAGCCCCCTTAAATATTTATTTTATTCTTTTTATTCTATTTTTAGTATTTGTATAACAATTGCGGCAACAGAAATACTTCATTGCCTTTGATTATCCATAGAATACATTGCATTAAGATTGAATGAAAGGCAAATTGTGGTTTACGATTTATGACGTATTAAAAAAAACACTTACTAAATCTCGTTCAAACCAATTTTTGATGGATGTACATTAACATCATATATTTTTTTTAAGTTTTATCATTCTCTTTTAGATTTTAGAAGTTACAGGGAGGGCAACATTTTAACACTTTGGAAGTGTCTCTCGCGCAAACTATTCAGTTTAGAAAAAAATGATATTAGAAACCTCAATATAATTTTTGAAGACCTATCCATAGACACTCCACACGTGTGGGTTAGATGAAAAAAAAACTTTTGAGTTTCAGTTCCAAGTATGGGGAACCCTCAAAATTTATTGCTTTTTCCATTTTTGTGTGAAAATCTTAATGTGGTTCACAGAATACATCTACGTACCGAGTTTCAACAGTATAGTTCTTATAGTTTCGGAAAAAAGTGGCTGTGACATACGGACGGACAGACAGACAGACATCACACGAATCCATAAGGGTTCCGTTTTTTGCCATTTGGCTACGGAACCCTAAAAAATAATGATTTTTTCTTCTTTTAGTAATGCCATTGTGCGATCAAATTGTTTAGATAGGTCGCTTATACAGCTAGAAGTAACGATTTTGTGTAATAGTGTAATAATGATGCTAACTTAAAAATAATGTTAAATCAAAATTGTTTATTATAATGCGGCACTGCATTTCAGGACAAGAGGATATTTGAAGGTTTTAGCAGTAGTAGTGCAGCACTCGAATTGTCCTCGTGGATCACAATAATTTGGTAAAAATGTTTTGGGACAGTATAAAAAAAGGTCCTTAATAATACAATGTATAATGTGTTGTGTCATGGACTGTACAGTAATTATTATACTCGTACTAGTATGTTGCCAGCATGAACACTCGTATCTTGTGCTTCACCCAGGTAAAGTCCTAATAAACATAACATTATAAAATTATTCATCTCCCCTATCCACATTTAGCGCCTCTGTGAGCAGTTCCTGGTGCACAATATTGCTTGTTTGAGCTTAGTCGATACTAGTTAATTGTTAACGATGGAACAAGTCCCTTGGTGATACCGACCGAAATGCAGGGGGAAGTAGGGCAGTCGGGAGCACCCTCTAATCTCTCCACTCCATTGTTACTTTTTTGTCCCCTCCCCGCTCCTCTCATAAGTATTTAGAAAATTTGCTCGGACGTTTTAAATATAAAAAGATCACGGATTTATTTGACATTGATTGGAGCGCGATTATAATTTTCCCGAGCGTCGTGATTTTTTCCAAAATATTTAACTCGCAATTCGCTCTCAAAGGGAAAAATGTAGTTCGTTTCGTGAACTCGATTCATTGTTAACCCTGAACTGGTGCGGATTTCGGAAAAATCAGTCTTTCCGTCTACGCAGCGAGATTTCGCCCATAAATCAGTCGGTTGTCAAACTGTGTCGAACTCGCCCGATATAAATTACTGGTACCACGCGGATACTGTTAGTCTGCTTCGCTTTACATTCGAGGAAAAACTTCGGAAGTTGAGTTCCGATTCAATGACGAAGACCAGTCAGCGAGAATTTGAATCTCATTTCCAATATCATGGTACGGGGCTCGTCGTAAAACTTTCCTTTTTTACGTCTGCCGATATCTGCCGCAGGACTGTAACGAAAGACTGCTCAGAGTTTTGCGGCATCGTAATAAAGTAGATTTGTATTGAATGTGAACTCCGAAAATATTTATTTCTTAGTCGTGATGCGTATATTGTCATGAATGTACAATGACTCCAAATTATGTTATTGGATGTCTCTACCAATAGCGAAATATGAATTTAAAATTTTAAAGCAACGTTTATATTTTTTTCGAGGGCGTTTTGTAGTACTTATTTAAATACATTTCATTTTAAGACTTATGTTATTTTACATACATTGCAGCTTATGTATTATTTATCTTTTTTTACCTTACCTTTGGAATATTTGCCTCGTAACTTTACCATATTAATTTGGAAGTGTTTACTCGTATCCTAATAAACAAAAAATAAATATCCAAATATTTTAATTTTGTAAGTAAGTCCTTAGAAGATAGACATAAAAATAACAGTATCATTGGATCAGTAGCATCAATAACGTATGCTGCCAATCTTTTTGCGTCCTACTGCCGGGCACGGGTCTTTATTCGGGAGGCCTGGAGCTTCCTCTCTCACGCTGCCCCAATACGGCAATGGTGAGTGTGTAACACGTATGTACATTTATCGTTGCTCCACGTTGATGGAAAATATCGTGATATTTAATTGATTACGATGTTCTCCATGGCCGTGACCACCAAATTCATAATTTCTCGAAAGCATGACGTCCACCAATCCGAACTTGACCTGCGTGGTGGACTATGGCCTGAATCCCTCTCACATGTGAGTGGAGACCTGTGTCCAGCAAAGGCATAAAAAAGGTTGAAAAAATTGTACATAAATTAATATTGCAATATTTATTATATTTGTATCTATTATTGCAAGTTGCATTTTTTATTTTAGCAGCAGACGAGCATGAAGGCCCTGTGTGCAGGCCATGGAGCAAGACTTAGTCTAGCCTGAGGTCGTATGCAGTTGCGGAGCTGCTCTAAAGACAAATCATCGCCTCATGTACAGTCATTACGGGTAATTTTGAATTGACGTTTAACTTTGAACAAAGTTGGAAAAAAGATTTAACAATTTATTTCATCGAAACTTTTTGATATTTCAATATAATAACTGTGTTAAATGGATTGCCAAAATGTTTTTGTACCAAATGAAAATTAAAAAAATAAACTGTCAATGCCATAATTCTGAAAATTCCCGCCTTTTCCGTGGTTAAGTTGCTGGAAGTTTTTGAGCTCTGATTTGGAATCGTAAACTAGTCCACTTTGATTCATATGGAAAAACCAAGCTATTTGTTACTTTTTTACGTCAGTGTACATGTCACTTTTATAGATAAGGTTTTTAAATTTAATAATACCTTCTTTTTGTTTTACCTAAACCTTAAAATATTAAGGTTTTTTTACATTCTAAAAAAATTATTCAAAGTTACCCAAAACTCATGATAACTTTGAATTCGAGTTGTAGGGGAAATTGTGGGTAGCTCTGTTGTTTCTTCCGCAAATTTATTTTGTTAGAAACAAAAACCAACTCAAAAGGACACTATTCATTCAATAAAATAAAGGTTTTACAAACAGAAATCAGTTTTAATAATACAAATAATGTAAAAAATGTTCAAAGTTACCCGAACTGTACGTAAGTCTGACGGGCAACTGCTGTTTCATTTCACGGTAGAAGTGAGTGCTGCAGCAACTTCTACAAACTACTAAATCCTGCTAAATCTATCTATTGAGTACTTACTTAAATGAGTGAGTATAATTTGGCAACAGATTCAGGAAAAGTGAAAAACAAAGCGGTGCGATGAACAAAAAATATTTTAGCATTGTTATATTTGACACTGAATAATTCTGCTCTAAGATCTATCTGTTATTCTCACTGTTAAAATTATGTGCACCAATTCAGTTACGCGTAGTTACTAAAACTTTTTTGTCGACGCGCCAAATTTTAGTACGTACATACATTTTAAATAATGTACTAAGTACTTGAACGCCCGAGCGTTGCTCGGATAAAAACATTGATTTTCTTGGTTTATTTTTAAGCAAAATATTCATTGGCTTAGTGTTACTTAACAAAGCCTTTTGAAATATCTAGCTCCTAATTAAAAAAAATTGTCACAAAAAATGAAAAACGCAACTTGCCTACTTGAGGTTTGAACCCGGGTATCTAGCTCCGTAGTCTTTCGTAACCATTCGACCAAGAAAGCTTTAACTCCATTGACGAAATTTTTATAGAGGTCTTATCATATCGACATTGTCATTTGGGGCGACATTGTCATTTGTGTCAAAGCGATGAAATTGATAGTCGACATTTGACGGCTTTCTACGCCACAATATTATTGATATTCTCCAATAGATGTCAGTAAGAGTAATTTTGTATTTAATGGCATAAACATTAAATAAAACGTCAATATCTATCAATAAAATATTTCTGGATTATTTATCATCCCCGAAACCAGGGTACTAAATTTCATCAAAATCTTTAGAGTCGCTTCCGAGATTCAAAAATTATATTTAGATATATACAAGAATTCCTCGTTTAAAGTTATTAGATTGTACTATCTGATACTTTTATAATGTAATCGTAATTTTTGAACATTTGCTTTGCAGATCTTTTATATTTTCTAAAAATTTCATAAAATATTTTATTATTTTTAGGGAATTTCCAGAATATTATTTACTTATACTCCACTAATTTATTAACTGTAATCGCACTAGATGTGTAGTGGACTGTAAGTAGTAAGCATCTCACTAGTTATGTGTAGAGAAACTGTGCTGAAAACCACGTACAACAACAATACTTAAACCACAAAACTTGACTTCCAAGTCGATCTTGTATTGGTATAGAGCTCACTGCGCTTGGGTATGGGTCTTGTACAAAACTCGAAATTTTAAACACTCAAGGGGTAAGCTAAGGAACATCTAAGGAATAATCATGGCTAAATGTCCTAAGGTACACTGTATCGAGGCCAACTTACAAGTTCCATCCAGAATTTGACGATTAACTTTGAATGTCAATGTCTACAGAATTATTGCTATGCTATTACTTACTAGCCAATCGCAATCGATTCAGCAATATGTTCTGTAAAGTGCACTATTAGATAATGTGAGCTTATAAAATCATATTAAAAATTGCGTGCCTTTATGAGCTAGAAGGTGTAACTAGGTGGAGTAAGCTCCAGGCCTCCCCAATAAGGGGGAGAGACCCGTCGCCAGCAGTGGGACGCAAAAAGGGTTGCAGCCAAATGGCAGGGTTTTAAACAAAATAAAAGACTTGCAAACGAGCTTTTTTGGATAATTACACTTATTTCTGCTTACCGCCCACCACTCTGCAATGAGTAGCAATTACAAGTTTTTTTCGCAAATGCACCGAAATGTAAACAACGTTCTTTTACGCGTATTACTTTTTGTCGTCTTTTAAATTGGTAAACAATACAAAAAAAACATTCGTCTTATATTTTAAATTACTTGACTCATTTGTTAGGAATTACTTTTGAAGTGAAAACTTCTTTAGCGGCGTTGTGCACTTTTTTTGGGATGGGTAAAAAAATGTTAAACTAGCGTCAGGACACGTGGCCTGATCGAATATTTGTAAGACGAAGGGGTGACAGCTGATAACGGCTCGACTGTCTATACTTGTAAAATTCGTTTATATCAAGTATTTAAAATATGGACATTGAACAAAGTGCATCTATTAATGAAAAAAGTGACGAAGAAATAGTGAAAGAAAATGAGTGAGTTCTTTATAAAAATACTAGATGAAAACCTACTGAAAATACTAGATGAAAACTAATACTGATAATAAAAGCAATTCGTGCGAAATTATTCCCTAACCATTCCAAAATATCAAAAATGCACAACGTTAATGTTCAAGTTTTCACTTCTACTACGGCACTACCGGAGTGCAACCCGTTTTTCTTATATCCTCTAATATGTTCATTAGGTATTGTAGTTTTAATCAAAGAAGGTAATCTTTACGGCTACCAAGTAGTTGAAATCTTTAAACCCATAATTTTTTTTAATTTAACTGTCTCTCGAACGCTTCGAACTCTTATCGAATTAATTTACCATGTCCCTTTATAAGTAGTCGTATTTTTTAGGTTTTGATTTTAATTAATGTATTATTAACACGCTTTTATTAGCTTGACCTGTATGAATGTAATTTATTTTTATTTTTATAAATAAACCTAACAATAAGGCAGACGGGCCGCGTGATGTTAAGCGATCACCGTCGCCTATGGACACGGGCAACACTAGGGGAGCCGCCCGAGCATTGCCGGCTTTGGAGGAGAGCTTTTTTACAGCTTTCTTGAAGAACCCCATGTTATAGTCCACTGGGAATGCCTCAGCTGGAAGGTTGTCCCATAACCTACACGTCCGTGGTAAAAAGGAGCGTGCAAAGCGGACTGTGGAGGACCGCCACGAGTCCAGATGGTGCCGGTGGAACTTTAACCTTCGTCTGGTGGTATAATCATGGAATGGTGATGTAGGCATCAATTTGAAGAGTTCCTCGGAGCACTCACCATAGTAAAGTCGGTAGAACACGCAGAGCGAGCCTATGTCTCTTCGCAAGCTAAGCGGTTCTAGCCTGTCAGTCAATCTTGGGTCGTTGACGATTCGGACTGCGCGCTTTTCAACGGAGTCAAATGGGTGTAGCTGGTAATTCGGTGCTCCTGCCCAGAGATGGGAGCAGTACTCCATGTGGGGTCTGACCTGGGCCTTATACAGCGTCAGGAGTTGCCCCGCAGTGAAGTACTGCCTCGCTGTGTTGAGGACACCAAGCTTTTTTGATGCCAATTTGGCTTGATGAATGTAATGGAATCTTTTAACGTAATTTTGACCTACTTTGAAACGTCGGATTAATTTGAAACTATACATACTCATCAAACTGCCGTCAGATGAAGCCAAACAAATCGCTGTCAACAAAATCCTAGCTTTCTTCAAGGCTTGGACGACGATTTGTAACCTGGCTATGGGTACAAACAATCTACATAGGTTGAAGTACCCTGGGCTGATACAGCCCGAAGCTCTCCATTCAAATAAAAAAAATACTCAAGAACCGATGACAATGGAATAATATGAAACAAAATCCAACTAAAAAGTAAGAAATAAATAATGTAGTTTAAAAAATTAAAAAAACCCGCTTTTGTGAAAAAAACAAACTAAATAGTAAAAAATAAGAAGAAAATGTACCTATTTTATTGTAAAAAAGCGTAGGGTGCTTTTTGAGATATCCAAGTGATTGACACCATGCACGCTTTTTTAATACTAAAATAAGTACATTTTCTTCTTATTTTTTACTTTCTAGTTCGTTTTTTCACAAAAGCGTGTTTTTTAGTTTTTTAAACTATATTATTTATTTGACTAATCGTTGCGTACTTTTCATATCTTCCTGGTAATTGCTTTGTTTTGCAATAAGCAATAACGTGGACATCACACGTTATTCAAGCGCACCTGAGGAAAACACCGTAGAAGATATAAAAGTCGGGAACTCATAACAAATTTTCACCGGCAGCTATAAAATAGTTTTACGAGCTCGAAATCTAGTTACGTATTACAAACGGTCCGGCGTGCGTCGAAAGTGGAAAATGAGGGACTTTATTCATACCGCACTGCGTCATAAAAAGCCAAATTTCATAAATTCCTTCTCTGGATAAGTTCCGTCCTTTTCAGCGATATAAGGCCGAACTTTTTTTGAATAATACTTCGTAACCGACACTTTTTACTCTTATTCTTAGGCTGGTGTAGGAAGCAATCGATCTACCTATACCTACTGCGTAGCTATACTGGCGCAGTCGACAAAAAGATGGGTGAACGTTAGTGGTTAATAATTCTCAGGTTAATAATAAAAGTTATCATTCTCGGTTATTAGTTATTACCAGTAAATAGCAGTCGTTCAGCCATATTATAAGGCGGTTTAAAAACATCCAACATCCCATGTTCACCGACCGTCCTTGGTGCAACGTCTCGAAGTAAGTTTATGTGCCAATGCAATAGAACGCAACAGTGGGACCTTAAAAGGGTTACAGCCAACTAAACAAATATTTGAGGTACAACTTGTACCTTCGACCTGGAAAGGAGAACCAAAGCAATCATTCTCGCCTGTTCCTATAGAGTAAAATACATCGACTTGTGCGTTGTTTTTCACATTTCACGCATCTAACTCATTTCTACTACACTAGTACAAGAGCTACATATGTATGTATATACAGGACGTTACGTGATCAGTGCATTTGCCGTATTCCATTATTCCGGGTGTCAGTCATTTGTCATGCGCTGAGTCAATTGTGCCGCGCCCCAAATATTTGCGGATAACGTCTAGAAAACTAAAATAAGGTCGCGCATGACATTTAATTTACTAAACCCACAAAATTACAGAATTTGTAGGTGGTACAACTTTAATGGTTCGACCGGGGAAGTAACACAGTTGCAACTATTTCTGCACGGGAAACAATTCTACAAACTTACATGAGGCGACCATCATTCTCCAGCCTCCTAACCTAACTACGAATAAATCTTTACATTAGATCACTCCATCGCGACGTGAAAGAAGGACAACTAAATAAACATACTTTCGCATTTATAATACTTTAATAATTATAATTATTTATATCAAAACTAGAACTTCAGATGTCACTGTCACTGTGATGTAAATGTCACTGTGACCGCAACCACACCAAGTTTAACTACCGATGCAGTTCGTGGGTATTACCGTGTCACACGCGTTCGGTAACAAGAGTGAGATTTTCGGATTATTTAGGTATGGTAATTTTGTTGATTAATGTTCAATGAATGTTAATATTAAATAGAAGTTCACTAAATATCTAAAAAGCAAATCTAGTCTAATAGTCATTTCACCATTTGAAAATGCCCTACCAAGCCACAATACAAAGAGCGCCATAAGCCATACAAAACTTTTTTTAAATGACAGGTTTATTCTTTTGAAAATCTGATAACCCTAAGCTCTAGAGACGCTTATAAATCAACTTCTAGTTTACTATTACCATAAAATATAATACGTGCGCATATGGAGACATAATTTAATAAATTTAATAATCAAGCAACAAATTATTATTGTAAATAAGTTGATTATCTGTGATACGCACCTTAAAACTGTAATTGCTATTATTATCGATAACGCTAGTATTAACGACATTTACAATAATTCTTACAGTTTTAAGGTGCGTATTACAGTTAAGCAACAAATTATTATTGTAAATAATTTGATAATCTGTGATACGCACCCTAAAACTGTAAGAATTCATGTCATGCGTGCTTCAAATTTTTAGAAACCTTGGTATTACTGTAATTATATCGCAGACTTCAAACAGAGAGTCTTGCGATGGGTTCTATGTAATGGTTACGAAAGTAATTTCATGATGTACATATATCGGAAAAGCTGCGGTGCATCAGCGATGGCTGACCACGGTGTCCGCTCTAAAAAATAAATAAATTAATAATCTAACATTAAATAATAAAAGTTTAATAAATGTCCAATAATCAAATATAGGACTCTAGTCTGTATGTCATTATACTTACCATTTGAAAATGTTTCACCAAGTCTTTCTTTTATAATTAATTTTATATATACAAATACGGTGATGGAAAACATTCTAATCCCTACTAATATTATAAATTCGAAAGTAACTTTGCCTGTCTGCTACGCTTTCCCGCTTAAACTATTTAACCAATTTTAATAAAATTTGGAACATAGATACAGTGGAACTTGGGAAAGGACATAGAATGGTTTTTATCCTACGGAAACCTATAAAATCGGTCCACGCAGGCGAAGCCGCTGGCGGAAGGCTAGTATTTTATAAATATTTTCCTTGTGGAGTTATTGTTATATTATATTGTAAGATTGTAAGATTACAATCCATCGCAGGCCCTTAAAAGGGCGAGTCTCATGATAGGCTCTCTGTGAAGGTTTCGACAACAACTGCATGAGGTATATTACACAAAATGAACAGCTGCATACTTTGTCGCGGTCAAACTAATCCTCTGTCACAGTTATCGTGTGACGAATCCAGACGCCATTTCTATTTTCGCTGTGAATAAGAATTTTTTCCACGACAGCGACCTTGACTTGCACGTGCTGAATAAGCAATGAATATTTTTTCAGGGTTCCTTAAAATCAAACTATACATCTATTCGTCCGTATGTTCATCCACCCAAGGGGTCTAGCTCTTCAACTGTAAGACTCATAGAATTTAAATTTCACATAGTATGTAATATATTACTTGAAAACTTTATTTTTCTATGTTTTCAGCTAATTTATAGGGAAATAAAAGGAGATGAAACATTTTTTTCTACCTTTTTTAATGTCCCATTAAAACATGTCTCCTCTAAGAATTTATAAGGGAATTACGACATAGTCTACCACACTTTCGAAGTGCAGATTGGCAGTTTCTACAAAGAAACTGAAGAATGGTGATAAGCAATCTGCATTGGAGCAATGAGGCAGGTAGAGTAAATTTCACGCATTCCAATTTAATGGGAGCCATCTGCATCGAGCAGTAGAACGAAAAAACTGTTAAACATAATAATTGTTAAATACTTAAAAACGGTACAGAACCAATGACGGTGACGAGATACAATTGGTTTTTAGTTCGCTGTTTGTGCTTTACTTTGTCGAACAGTGAAAACACTCATTGAGTCGCGATATTTCGGGCCGCTATTCCGACGTTAATGCTATCTCCCGAGATGTATTATGGGGATATCTCGGCGTTTTTACCTATAAAATTTTGTTGCTGCCTATTATCTATCTGTTTCACAGTTCTGTGCATTATTCTAAAAAAGACTTTGACGTTGAAATTGCTGAATAGGAGTTTAGCTTGTGTGTCGAAGGAATAAAGCGCTAGTGCGAAACAGCTTTGAATATAAATTACAGAACAAATAAAAATTACTTGTACTACCTTTACTAACTGATAACGTTCTCGGTCTGGGTGTATGTGTTTCTTTCTTTGTGTCTGTCCATGGTACCCACGACACTGGGAATCCTAAACTAAAAACCCCTCGGTGACCCTCCTTAGCGCTTATGGAGAACCTCGGGATCTCCTGAGGTACGCACCGGTGACCTCCTTGCGCAACGTCGAAATATGGACCCATCATGTGAGCATGGCTCTCCTATGTCTCTGAATCTTACAACGGTGGTGGCCATACACACCGCTGTCCTTCACGGGGCCACTGGTTGGACGGTTCGAGCTCCCAACTCTATAATTCCGCAACCCCATGAGCCCCCTTTTAGTCGCCTCTTACGACAGGCAGAGGATACCGTAGATCATATTCTGGTCCCGAACTACAGGGACAAAAGTAGTTTTTCTACCTATGTGTCAATCTTACTTTTTATAAATGTTTTTAAAATCATATGTTTTTTATAGATAACGCATTTAGATATGAATTTAAATTTCTATGTTAAAGCACAAATCCATAGGCGTGATAGTTTTTCAGTAAAGTGTACCATATAAATGCTCAGTTTGTGGGAGAATCTTACAGTTGATTACAGAACAATTAAAAATTACTCGTACCTATTACATACCTACCTTAATTACCTACTCATATATTATACATACAGCATTATTAAGCTATGAGAAACCGGCGTGGACCATTGTCTCCACATCGTTGTGTGAGCATTTTATTGCACATTAGCGAGTGCTCCGGAGTGAGCCGGATAACGCAGTAATTTCACGCCCCTTTGTTATACCTAGCGATAAAATATTATATTGTCTACTTACTTTTATCCTTTAAACTGATACAATCATGCTACTCTACCCCGTCTTTATGAGCGAAGGCGCGAAGCTGTCTAATCCCAGCATGATCAAACGTTAACGTTGCGTTCTAAGAAAGCACAATGGTTACGCTCGCAAAACGCCAGTGGGATAGCGGCTTAAGCGTGTAACGATCGTATACGCGCAGGAAAAAGTGTTAGTTCGATACAGCTTTAAATATAATATAAATTACACAACAATAAATTTACTGGTACTGGTAATTATGTAGTATAATTGCCTACTCATATCATATATATAATTACATATGCACACGTATACAGCAATTTCATCGTAGTGAGAAACCTGCCAAAAACATTGTCTAGCACATACTCCGAACCGGCGTGGACCATTGTCTCCACATCGTCGTGTGAGCATTTTATTGCACATTAGCGGGTGCTCCGGAGTGAGCCGTATAACGCAGTAATTTCTCGCCTCTTTTGTTATACGTTGCGATAAAATATTATATTGTCTACTAACTTTTATCCTTTAAACTGATAAAATTATGCTACTCTACCTCGTCTTTATGAGGAGGGACGCGCTGGCCGTAGAAGGTTTCTAATCCCAGCATGATCGCGGCGTTAACGTTGCGTTCAAAGTAAGCGCAACGATAACGTCGCATCAACGCGCGTAGCGTTTTAGCTGCGCAGACGTTGGAGAGACGTCAACGTTCGCAAAACGCCAGTGGGACAGCAGTTTAAGCGTATAACGATTGTATACGCGCAGCAAAAAATAGCGCTCGTTCGAAACAGTTTTCAGTACAGAACCAATAAAAATTACTGGTAAGGTAAGAGTCCTTATTATCGTCAGTTTTAGTCAGTGTCCCGGTAGGTACTCGTCATCCATAGAAAAAGTATAACATTTGGCATTTTTTCTAAGGAATGACAAAAAACTACTACGCTGATGACATTATGGGCGTTTACCTTTCTACTACATAATTACCTACCTATAACATACACATAATTACATGTACATACGTATAAAGCATTATTAACAGTAGTAAAAACCTACCAAAAACATTGTTAAGCAATACTCAGAATGGCGTGGACCATTGTCTCGACATCATCGTGTGAGCATTTTATTGCACATTAGCGGGTGCTCCGGAGTGAGCCGGATAACACAGTAATTTCACGCCTCTTTTGTTATATGTCGCAATAAAATATTATATTGTCTACTAACTTTTATCCCTGGATAGGCTTCCCTTACAATTTCGTCGCGTTATCCCCATTCTACACTTTTATTGTCAAGCTTTACCACCAATGTGATAGAAGTTCAATATAGGATATTTTTAAGCACTTTCTATTTCACGACAATTTATTTAAAGCACGCACAACTATTCAGTCTAAAGATGTTTGTGTATAGTGGCAATTAAAGCATTTACATTGTACACGAAGATACCGAAGAAACGTCTCGGTCTCGGAGACAATAGAAGGTCGTTTTCATATGTATCATGGCTATAGAATTCGCTTGGCAGTAACTAGAACATTGCTACAGGTCTTGGCTCATCGACAACTACTATGCGCCGCTATCGAGACTAAAATATTCGTTCCGATGACAAATTCTGAATGTATTGTTTCGTTAGGTTATTATTAAGCCAGACAAATAGGAAGATGCTACGATTAATAAACGTTCAGATCTGCTTGCGAATGACTTATTGTGCAATAAATTTTATGTATTTTTAAACGGCTTCATTAGAAGTGGGTTAGCATTTCCAATTACATAATTATATGAAGGGTTAGGATTGATAAAACTGATATGTTTTTCTGTCAAGGATAAGACAATGAACCGAATCCACAATATATGCTGGTATATATTTGAAATTAGTTGAATGTTGTCTTATTTTTTTTTAAATATACTTATTAAATTTTACTACGAACAGATTTTTTGTATCGTGTACCATTTGTAGTAAACTTGCTTACCTTACTCGAAAAAATATCAAGCAATTGTAATACAAAAACATTTTACGGTTGAAAAGAAAGTGATAATTTCGATTAAGTTAATATTTTTAAAACCTTGAAAAGTCTGTCTAAAATTTCATTCTAAAAATCCTTCAGTGAGAAGCACTATTATGTATGAAATGTAGAAAAAATACTTCACCGTAATCCACATCCACATATAATAACATTTTTCATTGCTTTTTCATTTTGATCTGATATACGTACCATTAAATCCCAATGCAGTATTCAGGCATCAGACTGCCTATTTTAGTAGAAAGTGAGCATTAGCCACTAGATTTAGCTGTTCAGACATCTCCCTACTACTTGTTCATTTACTGTCAAAGACGTGCGTAGTCAATGCACTGTAAAGAACCTCTATACAGTGGAGTTAAGGCCCGATAAGGGAAACATGAAAACGTTACGAATTAAAAAATAGACTAGACCTGCCAAACCTTCAAAATCCTGCATAAATTACTGTCTTTAAGTGTATTTCTAACACTTCCTTCACCATGCGACATTACGTATTAAGCTATGTAGAATCGTTTGAGAAAAATAATAGGCGAGGCCATGCTAAAAACAAAGACGTATCTCGCTACGAAAAACTTTCCATTATATGTATCTCTATCCAGTAAAGTCAGTCATATTTTATTCAGTCCAAATGTATCGATTTTTTTAAATAATACGAATGTATGTAGTTAACTTAAGAAAGGAATTTTCTGTGCGCATCAATATTTCCATCTTAAGCAATCCATTTTTTCATCACCTATGCTTTTTAACCCGCAACAGCTCGTCAAGCATCACACAGCGCATTCCAGTGGCAAGAGAGCGTTAACTATATTATTACTATATTACTTGTTCAGCCATCTCCCTTATTCGTGCAAATTCACTTTCAAAGCCTCGCATAGTCGATGCACTGTAAGGAATGGAGTTTAGGGCTGATTAAGGAAAATATAAAAAAAATGATGTTTACGCAAAGAATTAGAAGATATATACAGTCTGATTGAAGGAAAAAAATGCTAATTTGTTGGGTTCTATGTGTCTTTTAATTTTCAAATTCTGCAACTTAAACAAAACAACCCTTGAAGCGCATTCTTTCCCCTCATACTGACACTTTCGTCCGTATAACACGTACGTACGTAAGCAATATCTTTAAAAAAGGAATTTCGTCTAAGCCGTCTCATTTTTGCATCAATTTTTTTTGTTACTTAGGCAATCCTGCTCATTACCCATGCCTTTTAACCCGCAACAGCTCGTCAAACATCACACAGCGTATACCAGTGGCAAGTGAGCATTAACCACTAACACCCGTTCAAAAAAAAGCTTCACGTAGTCAATGCACTGTAAGAACAACGGTGTAGAGTTTACGGCTTGAGAATTAGACGATACACATCTGATGTGAGGATGATTGAAAAAAATGTCGAAGGGGTCTAAATTTATTTTTGTCTTGCATGGAACTGTTTGCATGAAGTATTAAATGCGCCTCATTTAACACTCCTTCAAACCAAAACATAAGTTTGGGTAAATAATTTAAAATTTCATAAGTCTGTTGAAAATGAGAATAGTTTTGGCCTTTCTCTGAAATAATAACAAACCATAGAAAACAAAAAACACAACTCGTTGCGCAAAACTTTTCATACCTACTAACTCTGATAGCCCATTTAAACTCAACCAAAAAAATTCGGCTTCAATATCTCACAATTTAAGGTTAATTTTGAAACAAAAGCTTCCTATGTTTATTATATTTATTCAATATAATAAATATATTTTTAAAATCCGATTTTAGCTTCGCAACTTTTGGTATTTTAACCCGCAACAGTTCGTCAGATATCAGACTGCTCATCCAGCGGCGAGTGAACACATTTACCACTAGATTACCTGTTCAGTCATCTCTCTTCAAAGCCTTGCGTATTCAATGCACTGTAAGGAATCCTTCGGTTAATATGGATCCATGATTTAAGGATTATGAGGCACAAATTGTAAAAAAAAAATTGTAAAGTGACAAAAAGAAGACCGCCAGAATCTCGTACATCGTTTGGCCCAATACATAAATATGCGTTACAGTAATGATTTTGGTGTTAGTAGTTAGTAGTTCGATAAATATATTATATTTTATTAGATCAAAGATTTTTTTAAATCAATGGGAGTAAGGAGAAAATTGCATATTTGAATGACAGAGGACAGAGGGACTTCTACATTATGGTATATAGAATTGCCTTGGTTTCTGTATTATAAAACAGAAAAATATGGATCTTACATATTAAAATAAAATATTATTTCAGCTTCTAGAGCAGGGATTAGTAAAAAAGGTATCATTATTTCAAAATGCTCGGTTACTTTTTACGCCTCTTTGTACTGTATGACTGGTTTGCTAAAATGTTTAATAGATTAAGTCCATGAACGTCCATAGTTACCCAAGTCCGTGAAACAAAGCCAAAGTTGCCAAAAGTGCACTGAAAAGCAAGAGAGAACATCCGTAAACGTACAAGTACGAAAACGAATGAGTCACAGATCAAGTATTCGTTAGAATGAGTAGACTTGCTGCTTGTCGGATACACATATACGTATATCCTAAGACTATGGATAAAATATATACAAAAATACCATTTAAAAAAACCCTCGACTATAAAGGGGTTAAACAAGGTGGACTTCTGCTATATATAGTTTAGGAAATTACGTAATAAGTGGAAAACCACAGTAATGTCTACTTAGTTGAAGCACATTTATCCGTCTATCATAAAAAGCTTTGTCTCGAGTACACATTTAATCATTTCCGTAGACATTGAACGGAAATGCCGCACTTTATCTGTTTTACGAACGTATTACGACATACGTTTTTGTCGGTTTTACGAGCTAAGAAGCACCTACTTCCCTATTGAAACAATATTTTGTAAATTCATCCGGTATATAGATGGATTTTCTTCTATATAGAACCTAAAATTTCACCTGAATCACCTGAAATTAAATTTTTAAATTATTATGCTACGGAATATAATAAATTTAAAAAAATACTAAATTCAATTCACCATACGTTACGTAAAAAATTATAAAGGACAAATTATTTTAAGCAAATTTAAAATAACCTAAATTAACATTTAACTTTTTTATTTATTAATTTATTTTTAGACTGTAGTCGGAGTAAAAATCTTTACTAGTTTTACCTAAGAACTTGCTATTTTGTATGGAATAAGTGAAAGTACTTATTTTTTTTAACTTTTTATTTCTGTTATTCAAAGTCATCAGTTCATCCATGCAATCGACGCTTTTTTTTCAACGCATTGGCAATTTATTGATGCCCTTCTTGTAAAAATCAGCTGGAGGCAACAAACTTTTCAAAGGCATTTTGTACTGCCTCTCGAGAATTGAATTTTTTACCCACTAAAAAGTTGTCTAAATTTTGGAAAGAGTAGTCGGTAGATGCAAGGTCTGGTGAGTATGGCGGATGAGTGAGAGCTTCCAACCCCAGCTCTTGCAGCTTGGAGACTGTTGTGCAGTATGGGGTCGCGCGTTGTCGTGAAGGAGCAATGGGGACGAGTGATTGACCAAAGCTAAAGACCTATTATAACATCTAAGAGTACTATATTGGATGTGGCATCTTTGTTACTTGGGGGAGCCTCATCATATGTATTGCACCCTTTATAGTATATTACCTACAGTTGTCTGCGATAAATGAAGTATAAACCTTACTTTAAGCTATTAGCGTTTCTTAACGATACTCTGGTGACTTTACAGGCGATACTGAAACTCAAAGAACGCGTTATAAACTTAGTTTAACGTACGAACGTTCATGCTACAGCCATTCTATAGGGCTCCATTTATGACACTTTTAAAAAAAATCCTAAAGTTTACCTATTTTTCTGTCTATATGAAAATCTTGGTCCACTCACACACTTAGATTTATTATATACCTACTACGAGTACGTCTAGGTAATAAATCTACATACATATGTAGGTGACTTATTTACATTTACATTTACAGTGTATAAAAATATATTTTTAATTGATTTTATCTTACACAAGTTTAAAGTCGGTTTATATAATATTGGTATCAGAGATGGGATGAGATCAATAATTTATTAGAATGGAAGAATGGCTTCAGCTGCAAGAAACTGTTCCATTTGTGTGTTACCTACATACATTCTTCACAGTTTCAATGACGACTTTAACGCCATTCGTCTGTCATCGCGTCGTCTATTTGCGTTGACGTTGAGTGACGTCACGACTTACTTCATTCCTACTAGAATTAATAATTTACGACCCTCAGATGCACTTGATTTTTTGTAAATTTAGTTACCTGTCTAGGATTAACGATCGTACAGTTATTTATTTTATGAAATATAAATTTGAATGATGAGTTTAAATTTCTGTTCTCGGTCTGGGTCTTTGTGTTTCTGTATTTGTGTGTGTCCATGGTACCCACGACACAGGGTACATCTACCCTACTGTGGGGCTATGAATGTGAAGGGTTGTACGCTCCATTAACATCTTCAGATGTAGAAAGATTATATTGAAAGCACTTAATACTTTCTGATAAACTTAATTTCAGGGGATGAATTTCGATTAAATTAGGCAGTCTTGAAACTTAATTGCTCTGGGAGATAGAAGGAAATAGAGATGCAAACTATTCCGCTGTGGTATCTATACCATTATTATCTTTTTTTACGTGTTCTCAGTATATCTACTATTTGTGCCTTTGCCATTATTACCTGTAATTGTATTCCCTAAATAATACTTTTTTGGGTAAAGAAATATTATGTACTATTGCTCCCATACATTTATAGTAACAAGATACGTTCACTTACTATGTTAATAATATCAAAGATAAATTTAATTAAGATAATAATAATGTTATCATTAGTATCTCAATCAGATACCAGAACTAAATCCAATCAATTCCTATTTAACTGAAAAGTTAAATTAACTGAAATAAATCTTGCCAATTCTTATCTGACGATGATGATACGTCGTGTATGGGTATCAGTATGCGATTACTGCAAAGTATAAAGAGAAAACGCGACATTTTGCAGGTTCATACGTAATTAATAATAATTAAAAAAGTACAGCAGAAAAAACATGATGAAAATGAAAAATGAAAAAACTTACCTAGAGGCAAAAGCTCCAACGCTACAAAACTTGAGCTGGTCCAAACTTTCGAAGCCTCCTCGGTCTAGCAGTGTCCAAATACGTACTCATCACTTTTATCCACGGAATATCTCACAGGGTACAACGACATCACGATAATACGTCAAGTTTTAGCTTACAATTCGTTATTGTAGTATTCACAACCTCGAGGGAAATTACGGAGGTAAACTCAGTTCTGAGACACAACCTTTTGTCACTGAAAGTAGAAGTAGAAACACGAACTACACGTACCTAATACGGCCATAAATACTTAGAAGTTAGACTTGTAGCTTGTATAAATATAATTTACTAAGTTTACTCACAACTTACGAGAAACAACCGATTTTATTATTGATAAGTTCAATGGAGGGACAGCGACGAACGCTCCAGCTTTCTTTAACTTATCACAACCATCGTTTTTCACTTCAATCTATTAAAACATTGACTACATTGCTTCACTCGATCATACTTTATTTATGTTTAAACTATGCTATATTCACAACACTGAAGAGGTAAACATTGAGTATGCAGAGACTTGCATGGGGTAACTTTTGCCAGTTCCTTGAGAAAAATTCCATTTCAATTCACTATTGCATCACAAGTAACACACAATCAGTTACGGTTACAGTTCAGAAAAGGGTCGTATTGTTTTTGGCACAGTCAAGTTTGGCGGTTTTCATGTTTTGCACGAAAAGTTTTACGCGGGCGGAACGCGAGTTGTTCGCGAGAGTTTCCAACCACTGAACACTCGCGGCTACATTTCTTCATTTATAAATAGTAATATCTATCGCAAAACGTTTCATCCCGTTTCACCAAAACGCGATAACCCGCCGTAGTTCGGAAGACGGCGGTGAATGTCAGGTAATGTCGGAACTGTCAGTGAAACTGTGTTTTCAGTTTTGGGGACCGACGTGTGTTCTTCGTACTGTTTGTGCTGTGTTACTAGAGGCACGCGTTCGTAGCTGCAACTGCTGAAAAGCGAAACCTGTTGAAATAGGCCAGGAGAGTGTGCCAGAGAGAGATGTAAAGATGGTTCGAGATACTGCGGCGAATTTCAGGCGCTTATTTTGCTACGAAGACTTGTGTGCGTGAAAAGTTGCGTAGCTACGAACGGCGTCGGTGTTAGTGAGTTGTGGAAAACTCTCTTAGGTTGCGTTCACAAGCACACGGATTTTCTGGCTTTTGTTTACAGTATATAAAATATTTTTATTTAACGACGTATGTTACATGTTGGTACGAGTATTTATAATTTACAATTACCTGTAATTAATAATAATAATTAATAATAAATAATCTACTTTTTAGTTGATTTTGTAGCAGACTTAAAATATAGTTGATGGTTGAATCCTCAAACCTTATAAAGGTTTATAAAAAATGGTAGCAATAATTATTCTTAATTTTTATATATCTTGATAAATTAAATAATCTGTTATTTTAAGAAACATATTTAGGTACTAAAACTAATTTACTTTTCCCGTTTACTTAATTAACCCAAATCCATACCGTGCCTAAAAATCGAAGGTGTCGTGATGGGAATTAATCAATTTAAATAGATCCGACCAATATAAACAAGGCATCACACAGACGCGTGGTGTAATCAAATCGCACGCAATAGGCTCTGTAGGTCGAGAAGAGAGGCGAGACCCGAGGATGCTGCGGCGCGGGCGAGATAACAGAAGCCGAATGCGCACGCAACATCCAACTCTCCCTCCACCACACTCACACCTTGCAAAAATCCATAGCGCAGATCGAGACCGCTTGATAGAACCAGCTCCTTTCTTCTTACCCTCCGCTGTATCGGGAATCAATTGACAAATGGGCATAACAGTCCACACGCGAACTACTAGGGCTGTAGCGTCAAGGGCAACTTAAGAGTAGGGCATTGTTTTTAGCATTCTATAAAGTTTTTAAATTATCACACTGAAACGGCAGGGCTTTAAATGAGAGAGGATCGTAACAATACAGACCTGTCTGTACTGCTTAATGCATTTAAAGCAACAGTATCAGGTTGTAAACAATACAAACCTCATAACAGAATGATCAAGTTGTTACTGATCGTTACGTTTGAACAAAAGAAGCAGGTTATAAACAATTGAAACGTATTGGTTGTACGTGCTAATTTGATTTGATTTTAGAAAGTAAGCAATGCAGCAAATCAGAGATACATTAAATTAATTGATTGGTTTTACATTTTACATTTTGTATAATTGCACAGTTACCGATGAGTTCTCAACCGATTTTAGTAAATGTAGTTTGATTCGTATTCGATTTGATTATTATAGACAGTCGTGTATAACAATCACAAATAATGAAAATTAAATATAATATAAACAAGCTGTCTCTCTCTCTCTCCTCGCACACGACTGCATCCACTCGGACATACTATACTCATAGATTTTGGTTCACACAACGATGTTTGTAGTACCAAGGCCACCTTTATTAAGAACTAGGCTTTAGCCTCGACTTCACCTACGTTTATGAGAATAAACACATTGTTATGATGCACTTAACAATCGTAATAACGTTACATTACATTCTTTCACGAGTATTGTAATGAAAATGGGTTTTAGTTGCTCAGTTTAAAGAAAACTAAGAAAAAAAACTATTTTTTTATCTCTAAAAGCTCTACATCCTGGGCAAGAAATAGGGCCTGCCTTTTTCTTAGAATTAATGCATAATACATTAGATTCAATTTCGTACTGTAAGCAACTGACTCTTCAATAAATATGATAACTTATAATAGCTTATAAAATGCGACTCTTTAACCTGAAATCATTTAATGACTATTGCAATTAAATTCAAAAATTAAATTTGCAACACACAGGACATTTGACCAAAAATAAATTTCTACGATCAACGAAAATGGTCCATTCAAACAAAAGTAAATTTGTAAGTAAATAAAAAAACATAAAAATTTAATTTCACTATCATAATATCACTGATATTCGCAAAAAAAACACATAAATTTTCTAGTTCTATAAAAACCTCGGAAAAATCAGACTGAAAATGTCCTATTATTTTAAAGACAACTCCTTCAATTTTCTTAAAGAAACGTGAAGTCCAAGGAGAGCTTTATATTGAGAGAAAAATGTGTCCAAAGAAAGGGTACTATTGCGATTTGAAACAAAATTAAAGCGAAATAGTAAGAGACAAGGATATCTTTATTAATTCACGAAGGGCGCTTATGTTTGCAATCACGCATAATTAAATATGTCGTACCCCGTCTTTAAGAAAACATTTGAAACATCTATAAATGATTAATTGATTGATTAATGACGACCCGCGTAGCGCAATGGTTACCATGCCGGACTGCCAATCGAAGGGTCCCGGGTTCGATTCTCGGCGAAGTAGAAATTTGAATGATGAGTTTAAATTTTCTGTCTCTGTGTGTGTCCATGGTACCCACGACACAGGGTATATCTACCCTACTGTGGGGCTGTGATTGTGAAACGTTATTTTTATTATAATTCTTGCAGCGAGTACCGATAGCTGAGTATCTAAGACAACGCATTCACCCACTGTGCGGTGACTGGTGGTGGTGAAAAATTAGTTATTTAAAATTAGTTTGATTATCATATCAAAATGCCCAATCACAGTGCATGCTGGAAGTTAAACAAACATTTCTCAAATTAATTAGCCAGCGTCATGGACTATCTCTTACTTTATCTGAGTTCTGAGAAGAAACCCAGCAACCCTTTTTTTGGTATCGGGGCGGAAACCTTCGGAAAAAGTACCCGGCACCTTGGGAGGAGATACCGGGTTATGTGGGATTTGACCGCACTAAAACCCCCTCGGTGGCCTGCCTCTGCACTTGGGGAGGACTCCGGTATCTCCAGTGGAACGCAATGATGTCCTCCACGCGCGGCACCACAGAACGGGCCCATCTATGGGAGAGCAGATGTGCTCTCCTGCACCTTCCGATGCTTACGGCGACATGCGGCCACGCACACACTGCCGTCATACCCGGGGCTGCTGGCTGGATGGATCGAGCTTCCACTCTCACCGCCCACAACCCCGGAAGCCCCCTTTTAGTCGCCTTTTACGATCAGGCAAGGGATGGCTGCAACCCTTTTTACGTCCCACTGCTGGGCACGGGTCTCTCCCCCTTATTGGGGAGGCCTGGAGCTTACTCCACCACGCTGCTCCAATGCGGGTTGGTGGAGATGCGGGTTAGTGGCCAACCCGCTGTCGGTTGTTTTCAAACCGCCCATAAGGCCTCCGACAAGGTTTGACGACTGTTATCTATCGACAACAACCGGGACCGACGGCTTAACGTGCCCTCCGAAGCACGGAAACGCGCATGAAATTTTTTTGCCACTAGCGGTCACCCATCTCACACCCGACCGCGCCCGTTTGGCTCAGCTGCATAGATCGCTTGCGTTCTACGCTAGCCGCCAGGCCATGCGCGCTTCAAGGGATACCGTAGCTCTATTCTTATTCCCGACGCTACAGGGACTAACCCAGCACACCTGGAACATAAAATGCCTGCACAGAACAGTTTGTTAATGCTAATGAACTCATACCTTACGCTGGGTCGTATTCGGATTCAAATCCTCTTTACCTCTGATTGCGAAATTTAAATAAATAAATAAACAAGTAAAACTTTACACTCATCACTCACTCTCAGATTCTCTGAGTACCAACACACAAATACAGAAACACAAACACTCAGACCGACAACAGTAATTTAAACTCATCAATCAAATATATGCGCGCCTGATAGCTTCCTAAAGTTTCTCAAGGGCATTTGAAGTCAAACTGCCGACGCTGCCATCCTTCTCATATACCCTTTTTTTGGTATCAGGGCGGAAACCTTCAAAAGGTACCCAGATTTTGGAGATGTTACCGGGTTAAGTGGGATTTGACCGCAATAAAAGCCCCTCGGTGGCCTACCTCTGCGCTTGGGAGGACTCCGGGATCTCCATTGGAACGCACCGGTATCCTCCACGCGCGGCGCCCCAAAACGGGCCCATCTTCGGGAGAGCAGATGTGCTCTCCTGCACCTTTAGGTGTTCACGGCGGCATGCGGCCACGCACACACCGCCGTCCCTCCTGGGGCTGCTGGCTGGAAGGGTCAAGCTTCCACTCTCACCGTCCGCAACCTCGGAAGCCCCGTATTAGGCGCCTCTTACGATCAGGCAGGGCATACCGTAGCTCTATTCTTAATCCCGAAGCTCCTAGGCCTCTTCCCATAGAGATCATACATTTGATGTAGGTGGATACGAGTCTCCTCTTGGAGAGGTTCAGGTTTCAGTACTCTCGTTACGACGACTTCAACGTCTTTCCATCGACACCAACGCACAGAGTTATTTCACAGCAGAAGTAATAATAAGTTAGCCATTTATCGTTCTTTTTTAAATGAAAATCAAAAACTGTCCCTTAAAAAAATTCCAAGCCTGAAACTTCTATGAAACTTCGTATGTCTCGTATTTTTTTTGTATTGGCGGGGAAAGTTTCAAAAGGTACCCGGTACCTTGGGAGAGGATACCGGGTTATGTGTTTGACCGCACTAAAACCCCCTCGGTGCGGTGGCCTGCCTCTGCGCTTGGGAAGGACTCCAGGATCTCCAGTGGAACGCACCGGTGTCCTCCACGCGCGATGCCCAGAAGAGCACATGACATGCTCTCCTGCACCTTCAGATGCTTACGGCGGCATACGGCCACGCACACACCGCCGTCCTTCCTGGGACTGCTGGCTGGGCGGAACGAGCTCCCACTCACACCGTCCACAACCCCAGAAGCCACCTTCTAGTCGCCTCTTACGGTCAGGTATAGTATCCCCTATACTATAGCCTATGTTACCTACAACGCTACAACTCACATGTAGGTAAGTGTAACCGGGAAGAGCAAGATTTTATCGAAACAACAGAGAAAATAATAGCGTAGATACTTATGTAATAACTATCTTTCCGCCCGCGGCTCCGTTAGCGTAGACTACGCATTTTTCCCATAGATATAAGATATTTACTCCGATTAAAAAACCTACAACTATCTCTATACAAAAAATCAGTTCAAGGTGACAACCCGCGTGGCGCAATGGTTACCATGCCGGACTGCCAATCGAGCGGTCCCGGGTTCGATTCCCGGCGAAGCAGAAATTTGAATGATAAGTTTAAATTTCTGTTTTCGGTCTGGGTGTTTGTGTTCCTGTCTTTGTATGTGTCCATGGTACCCACGACACAGAGTATTAATTACCTTACTGTGGGACTATGTGTGTGTAACGTTTATAAGGTCACTTATACATTTATAACATTGAGTATGGCATGGCCTTTGTCGTATTCTACAAATGAAAATGTCCCACGAAACAAAATGCGTGTTATTATTTCAAAACCACGATAATTCCTTCCGGCGCCCGTAAATCATCAGACGCGTAAATGAGAAAAAGGACAATAATTTCTTCCCTTCCACTGCCTGCACTGATTGTTGCTTACAATCACAACAGAGGTCAAGGAAATTCCTTAGTGCGCTATTTAGAGATTTAGCACTGTTTGCTTCCTCCAATTTCTTCCGCTTGTATTATAATCAAACGTCTGAGTCAACATAATCAAAATATTCTACCAGAAACATTTACATGTAAAATGTTGCCAAGACAAAACAATATGGCCCACCCTGTAAAAAAGATAGCAGGATCTCATGTGGAGTCAAGCTCCTTCCTTAATTTACTCGTCATCTACCAGCCCTTTCTTAACCAACTCTACAATATGGCTATCAAAATATTATGTTTAAAACTAGAGGTACGATGGAAATGTTTATCATAAATAGTCTTACAAAAACATTACAAAAACAAAAAGGCCTGCCACAGTGTATACCTTAGTATATCTCATGTGAAAGCCATTCCTATAGCCAAAATAGTGAACCATAACTAAAATAATAATTGATAATTTTCTGGCCCTTTCTAACGCGGGTGAAACCGGGTGAATACTTTATATAAGTGTAACTCTAACAGAAATAGTAACAAACATCCATACTTACAAACATTCGCATTTATAATATTATTATTAGTATGATGATATGATACTTAGTATGATGTGTATCAGGCGCGGTCGCAGCCTTCAATTTTGGTCGCCAAGAAATTTTGGGGGGGTCACTTAGAAAAGGAGAAGAGGTGTCCCAAATTGGCTTATTTCGCCTTCCTTCTACGCATGACTGATGGATTTTGGGGGGGTCATGTCCCCTGTGACCCCAGGGTCACCGCGCCTGATGTTAGTTAGTTAAATAATGATAACGGTTTATTTGTTACAGGAAATTCCATCGGAAAATATCCGTGACTGATTTGGATTCTTTGCGATACGGGGGATTATCCATTAAAACCCAAGATCCGTTTATACATAACGACATCACTGTTTTGGATTTCAGATTGACTTGATCTGGTTTTTAAATTTAGGTATTCGTATCCCTGCCGTATTTGTTAGCTCAGTATTTACAAAAGTTAGTTTCGACCAGACTTGTCCTTGCCTGTGGTGATCTGTGGGCTGGCGGCTATTTTGCCCAACGGCTCAGTTAAGCCGTACAAAGGGTCAATGCCATCAGTGTCTTGGGTACCATGCCTCACACGGACTTTTTATATGAAGTATTTTATTTATAAGGATTTTATATTTTGTATGTATTTATTTTTACTTTAAGGTTTCTATATGTATATACCTATAGCTTATTAAGTTTAGTTCTAAGTTTTGTTTATATGATATTCACATATTTTATAGTAGATAAATGCAGTTTTTTATGTGAATGGAGTAGCAGACCAGCATGCAGGCCACGTGGTGTGAAGTGGTCGGTGCCCATGGACATCTACATACAACCTCAAGCAAGCATAGGTAAGTCTTGTGTGAGTTCGTATGCAGTTGCGCTGCTACTCCGGAGGCTGGTGGTCGCCTCATGTGAGTGTGGCCGGCAACTGCACCTTTCCACCGAAACACAATAGAATTGGTTCACGGCAGAAGTGGGTGCAACAGTGGTACTTCCCCGGGCGAACGATAATAGTTCTACCAACTACTAAGCAGTTATTGAAAGACGTATTTTTCATAAACCATAAAGTTAGGGAAAAATTCCAAGAAGCCACATCGTATTGCACTATGACAATGTTTTGGTGGATACCGCAAACAAAACTAAGGCATTTTTGATTTTTGAAATGGTGGGGCTGTTGACTCATCCCGCACAGTTCAGAGTTGACACCATGGTTTCTATATTTTCCCAAAAAAATAATATGATTTGGTATAACATTTACGAACGGAAGAGGTCGTTGTAGTTTTTAACCAGCATGTTAAAAACATGTCCTTAAACTAAATTATCCTCATATTTAAAAAAATTAAATGTAATGAAGAATAGGTACTTCGGTAAGCAGTGTTCAAAGACAACAATATGGCTTAGTATTTCACAAAAGTTTCAATGAAACGTTAATTGCCAAGAGATGGAGTCCTTTCTGCAACTTTTTTATGTCCCGCTACTGGGCACATGTGTCCATTCATTTTGGCATTCATTCATCATTTTGGCCATAATCCATCACGCTGGCCAAGTGCAGATTGGAAGACATCATACCTTTGAGAAATTACATTATAAATTTATTTTTTCAGAAGTGCGCGCCGAGGATTTGAACCTGGTATCTCCGTGTCGGAGACCGCGACCCTTACCACTCGGCAATCGCTGCTCCCAATGAGCTCCCTTACTTAGTCCCTCCCATACTTAGTCCTATGTTTTATCAAAAATCAATTTAAAATTCCAATGGCCGTTATACGTTGATGCAGCATTATACGTTGTTGCACTCGTCTCGGGTCGATTCCCAGCGAAGGAGATATCTTAATTATGAATTTAGAGATTTTGTAAATATAACAGTGTAAAAACCTGACGTGCTTTTCGAAAACCACGTCAGGCACCTACTGTTTACTACGAGAACCCACTGACAACCCGCGTGGCGCAATGGTTACTATGCCGGACTGCCAATCGAGGGCTCCCGGGTTCGATTCCCGGTGAAACAGAAATTTCTTGGTCTGGGTGTTTGTGTTCCTGTCTTTGTATGTGTTTATGGTACCCACGACACAGGGTATTAATTTCCTTACTGTGGGGCTATGAGTGTGTAACGTTTAAAAAAAACTCTTAGTGTATGAAGATAATAAACATCCGAATACAAATGTCATTGATATGTATTATACTTTCGAAAGTATTGAAATTCATATTATTATTGACAACGTGATTACTTATTTTTTTATTTCTAAGGTAAAACAATCATCGTTATGAGACCAGCCTTACCTAGTTTCTTCCCCATACAACTGACAACTGCATATTTTTTAACAGTGTTGTTTCGACTCGAGTATTTTCGATTTGGGAACTTGTCCAAATAGCTCTCATTAAACAAAAATAGCCTAGAGTTGCGATCATTAAAAGTATTAGTATGTAGCTCAAATAATTAAGCCAATAGGTTGACAAGTTGACAGTTAACCGTCCGACACTTGGCAAAATACATCATTTACCTCAAAACAAGAAATATTAACTTACTCGTATGCCGAAAACTCATAAATCTTGCATAATTATAATTCACGGTGCACGATTCTAATGGTTTGTTTCAATCCATATATCACTGTAAGTATTGATAAGATCGAATTTTTAACTCATGGTCGCTATTTATTTATTTAATCTTAAAGTATTTATTATTACCTTACAATAAGGAACACAAGGGCGTGCTTAATGCCTAACGGCATTCTGTACCAGCTACCAACTGTCAAATCAAAAACAGGATAAAAATTAAAAAAAAATCTTGTTTAAATAAGTAATTTATAGGACTGTGATTAGATGTGACTATAGACAACCCACGTGGCGCAATGGTTACCATGCCGGACTGCCAATCTAAGGAGCCCGGGTTCGATTCCCGGCGAAGCAGAAATTTGAATGATGAGTTTAAATTTCTGTTCTCGGTCTGGGTGTTTGTGTTTCTGTCTCAGTGTGTGTCCATGGTACCCACGACACAGGGTATATCTACCCTACTGTGGGGCTGTGAGTGTGAAACGTTATTTATTATTATTTCGCTCATTTGGTGGAACATCGGCGGAACTGCATTTTTTTCAAATTTTACAGGAGAGAGATTTAAATATTTAGAGAGAGATACAATCTCAATAGAAAGATTTTAGCTCGCCTATTTATTTTAAAACTGTAACTGTAAACATGAACTTATATATTAGGTATTGATTAATTCAAATATGTTTATTTTTATGCTCAAAATAATCAGAAATAACATAAGGTACCTACAATTCCGTCATTGTTTTCCCAAGATTTTGTTAATTTTGCAGCATGGCCGCTTACTTTTTTCATACTTTTATGACAAAATAAAGCAATATTTTTATAAATCAGAACAAAATCTTATTTATTACTTAAACAAATAAAAACTCTAATCAGTCTTCATTGTGATCGTTTAAACTGGTTGATTATTATAATAACTAACATAATAGTTTTAAATATCTTAACGCATTACATTAGACTTATACATTTAAAATACCCTCATAAGAACTAGAAAAATATCTAGGTACAATTTTTTTTGCATTATTTCACGAAGATCATTTATCTTGTTGTTTTACATTTATGTTTCTTATTTCTTTTGTCTCTCTCTTCACCCTTGGATCTTGCTTCCACTTCAATCCAGTCTCCATCATACGAGTATCTATTTTATATAATATGTAAGTTTCAGCATCCTTTTAAATCATTAGTTTTAATTACGGTTCCTTGAGTATCTTTTTATAGTGTTTATTCCAATTTCTTCAGTTAAGTTTTTAAGATCATAGTTATCATCGTAACTGTAAACGGATTTTTGTTGAGAGTTGTGAGTGTTGTTGTAAGTGACACTCATCATTTTAACTGATATTTATAACAATTAATTATAGTCACACACATAGGACGTAGCTTTTTATAGGAATTAAATAGTTACTTACGCGGTAATTGATAAGCTTTTTTAGAGTAACAATGACGTTACTAACAGTAAACACGCAATTATGTCTTTTTTTTTCCATGTAACACAGACAAATTTTGGAGCAACATTGACGAAATTACGATTATTTAGATCAATTACGTCGTCGTTGACCCAACAAAAAGACGAAACGTTGTCATATTTACCTTTCCGTCGTTGTAGCATCCAAAAACTTTAACACTTCGCGATACCACCCGCGCAACTGACCAATATGACGATGTTGCCGCAGAATCTTTCGCAAAGTGTACTAAAATACATTGACGGTCGTGCCATCTAGCGAAAAATACTCCGAAATTCATTTTTGTCTTTGTTTCTCCCAACGCAGTCACCTATTCTGAGCAGTTTGTCATACTTAACTCGATTTTGGAAAAAAGTGCATTTCCGTCAATGTTCCACCAAATGAGCGATTTGTGATTGTCAATAAATTGTAGAAAACATTATAACATAGAAACTAGGTAGCTAGTAACATTTTTATGGAATTTCTCCAAATAGTCGAACCATGCGATATAAATGGGTACCGACGTGAAATCCAAGTTACCTGTTTAAAAAAAATTTAATATTATTTTATACAGTCAATATATTAGTAAACTGTAACACATAAATAAATCCAATAAAAAGGAAATAACCCGGCACAAAATGTTTGAAAGCTAAAGAACCACTTAAAATCTATTAGAAAAAACATTTATTTGTCCCATTCGGCCGCGCGGAAAACGGGTCAATGTCGACGGAGAAATAAAAATATCCTCCCGTGTGTCTCCATTGTATAGTTTTACCCTTTTCATCTTCACTTGGGCAGAACTGAGACGTTACGAAACGCCTGAGCCGTTTGTAGGATTTTAGAGGATTACTCGTTTGTATTCTTATAGGTATTGTGTACTTCTCTATTAATAGAAGTATTATTTCGTGTTACTTTTTGTCATACGCGCTTGAGTTTATTTAAAAACTTTGGTAAAATTTTCTTACCATACCAGTTTTTAAGAAATAACAACAACCAACCACATACTATTTTTTCTGTGGCCCGGAATCATTGAAATCGACGTAGTAAAAACAAAAAAAAGTACGTTGCCACCCTAATTATTATACCAGATAATATGTGAATACAATAATAATAAACAAATCACATATTAAATAATTACCAATTAATTTTCTTTTTTATGTCAAGCAATAAGTTTAGTGTGGTTTAGTTAAGAAACGCGCATGGCCTGGCGGCTAGCGTAGAACGCAAACGATCTATGCAGCTGAGACAAACGGGCGCGGTCGGGTGTGAGATGGGTGACCGCTAGTGGCAAAAAAAAAATTTATGCGCGTTTCCGTGCTTCGGAGGGCACGTTAAGCCGTCGGTCCCGGTTGTTGTCGATAGATAACAGTCGTTAAACCTAGTCGGAGGCCTTATGGGCGGTTTGAAAACATCCGACAGCGGGTTGGCCACTAACCCGCATCTCCACCAACCCGCATTGAAGCAGCGTGGTGGAGTAAGCTCCAGGCCTCCCCAATAATGGGGAGAGACCCGTGCCCAGCAGTGGGACGCAAAAAGGGTTGCAGCCAGTTAATAAATTACCATCCCTAATGTCTCCAATAGTTTTCCAAGGAAGCACCTTCCTAACTCCATACTTCTTTTGAAATGTTAATACTAACAATATTTTACAGTAGTATCGAAACATCCATGTCTAGGATGTTTACCAGAAGTTGGCTAATTTTAAATCATATCTATAAAAGAGAGTGTGTATGTATGTTCCTTATAGACTCCGAAACAGCTGGACCGATTTCAATGAAATTCTCGGAGAATCTTCAGATTGGTCCAACGAGTAATCCTGTAAAGTTTGGTTCACTTCTCTTTCTAACGCGGGTGAAACCGCGGGGCACAGCTAGTAAGTAAATAAATGCGAATAGGTTTCTTTGTGTTTTAATTGTAACTATAGTCCATGAGCGCACAAGTACGGCAAATTCACTTTATTATATATTTTTACTAGCTGTGCCCGCGACGTCGTCCGCGTGTATAAAGACTTTTATAAAATGGATTGATTAAAAAATAAAGATTATTTATTTGCATTGAATAAGTAGCAGGTAGATTATTCTTACATATAGTGAAATCACTTATAATACAATGTTCATTATGTTCAGAAGAAACCTAATGTATTTTTTCTAAATCCTTCAAACCTAAAACAGTAAGGAATGCTTACTGTTTGATCTTACTATCCACTTTTCTCACGTTTCGCTTTTCTCGCGCAATCAGATTCTCTTTACAAATATGTACCCCGTTTATTAAAGTTAAGAGATACTGCTGTGCCCGTGGCTTCATCTATGTTAAAAATAGTATCTTTAGTAAATTGGGTGAATTTATACTGCAAAGAATGTATAGACTCATTCTATATACATAGCTTTAACCTACTGCAGAAAAGAGGTGCACTATACAACTACTTGTACTTGGGAGATAAAATTTCTAAACATACACGTGCTTAGGATTAAACAATCGGAAAAATAATTGTATGGTCAATTAATAAACTGTAGGTTTAAAACTTGCGGACAGCAGTTTGGTCATAAGTCATAACTCATATAACACAGTGAAAACTAAAGCAGAAGGCAGGGTCTCTACACAGTGTGCTATCTGTATTTGGAAATAAAGAATATTTTTATAAAGAATCTTTAAAGAATCCTTAATATCTCCATCAATCAACGTGTGTGGATGAGCCCTCAGCCCGTACGCAATAAAGAGACGCAAAAAATGAGTTAAGTTATCATTGGTCCAATTAACAATGTTCAGCATCATACGTTTACCTTTCCAACGATGGGACAACCCGCGAGGCGCAATGTTTATCATGGCGGACTGCTAATGAACTGTCCCGGGCTAGAATCCGGCAGCGAATCCGGCAGAAATTTCAATGATGAGTTTAAACTGTTCTCGGTCGGGTTGGTTGTATTTCTGTCTCTATGTGTGTTCATGGCACCCACGACACAGGGTATATCTACCCTAATGTGAGGCTATACGTGTGAAATGTAATTTTTTTTTACACTATGTACTTACTTTTATTAGACTTAAGGCTTTTATTTGAAATTATCTCCATCGATTCACTTTGGAGAAGAAATGAATATTGCTCAATAACGCCATCTACCGTATGGCATGTAAACTTTGTGGTTGATAAATCGAATGTCAAATTACCAAATAGGTAGATATTGAGATTAACAGTTGGTTCACTAAAAGTTTAACTATTATCGTCACCTAGATGTCTGCAGTAGTCTCGTTTTGTTAAGGCTTTGTACATTCTGTATGAAGGTTTAGATTCCGTATCTTACAACCTTAATGCTGGATGCATTGAGATTGTAAGATTTGGATTTCGGTTCATCGGAGCTTGAGGCCTCCTCAGTATTGGGAGAGCTCCATGCTCAGCAGTGTAATGCTAAAAAGGTTGCAGCTTGATATAATGTAGCGATAATAATCGTTTCAGCTGCAACCTGTTCATAATCTTCCACCCCAAAAGAAGACTAATAAGCTGAGCAACTAACTCAATGGAGCCTGTGATGTAAGGTTCGGCGGCGGTAAGGCTCGCGATGCGCTTATTAGGTACCTATAGTCTAGCCATACTCGGCCAACGAAAGAAAATACAGTAAGCTAATCTAAGTATATTTAATATAGTCGACAATATTAGTGAGAGTTCAAAATAATTTTACTTAAATTTAAACTTTTATTTATGGTTTTGAATGGGCTGTTACCGAAACTTTCATACAAATTCCCCAAAATGCCCATTAAGTTTATGTCGCGTATTGTGTAAATGAACATAACTTTTTTGTTTATCACCCGATTGGTATGAATTACGGAGATTCATTCAACAATATATCAGTAAACACATCATTCAAAGAAGGGAAAAGAATTTGAGAATGAAATATTAAGTTAAGGTTAATTATTGTACGCTTGAGATACCAACTTTCGAATCTATTTTATTTGCTATTGAGGGGTAGTTTTGAAAAAAGCTTAAATAGAATTCTTACTATGTTAGTAAAGATTACAAATACAACATTATAAGTATATTACTCTGCACAAAAATATTCTGTACATCAAGTTTCGACACTCAATTTTCAAAGAGTTTCAAAGAAAATTGACATTTAAAGTGTGAATTTCGGGAAATGCTGAAACACGTATTCTTTTATTTTGGTTAGAAAATATTTATACCAAATTTCAAGAAAATCTATTGAAAAAATCCAAGTTTTCCATACAAATTTTCATCGCTCATTTCACACCCTTAAAGGGTAATTTTTAAAATTATCTATAGCCTAAATGTTAGCGAGGACCAATATATATAAAACAAAAAAGTTTCATCAAAATCCGTCCAGTAGATTTTGCGTGAAAAGCTAACAACAGACAGACAGACAGACAGACAGACAGACAGACAATAATTTCAAAACTTATATTTTTAGCTTCTGTTACTTATAAAAAGACCCCTAGAAGTATTTTTTTTAATTTATATGCAATGTACAGAATTGACCCTGCTTACAGTTTTATTATATGTATAGATTTATATAAAGTTGTATGTTCTAAATATACGTAGGTACCTTTTATAATTTTTTTTAAATGTAAACGATATGTTCCTGTGTCACTGTGACAGCAAAATTTTCTAGAAATGAAACGCAAGATCATTTTTTCAAGGTATAGAAATATTTTATTTGTACAACAATACACCATCAATACAATACCTATAATTACAGTAGGTAATAAATTAAAACTATATAATAATAATATACTATATACATCTAAATATAAACTTGGTAAAAGCTTACTATACAACTTACAGTACAATTTATTGTAACACTTAAGGGCTGATTATTTTCAGCCCCGGATAAAGGTATTCGTCCAATAAATGTTAGCGCTGTCATTGTTACAGGATAGCGATAGTATTAACTGACTAGTAACTTTATCTGGGGATTATTTTAAAATCGCCCCCAAGTAAGTATTTAAAATACAGCCGGTAAGTGAATAAAATGAAAAGTTAATGAAAATTATACCTACACAACTTTGTAATGGGCAATACAGAAATTTAAGCACTAGGTACATATGTACTTATAATTACTATTATGCGGCTTATGCAATAATGGGTTACCCCAGAACACCCAACCCCAGGCTGTGGGCTTTTACAAACTTAAATTTTAACAGTATTTTAATGAAGGTAAAAATGTGACATTATTTCTTACTTAACACATGAACATTAATTAATTACTATTGGTGCCCGGCCATTGTGTTAGCTATACACAGACAGACAGTCTCAGAGGTCGTATAGAATTAAAGTCTTGCAAATGCACTATGAATAACTACCACTTCTTATTTTTATTTATTTTTTGTTGCACCAAACTAAGGATTACAGGGTAAAATTTATGCCTAGTGTTTTTCTCTGCCAGTCAACCCTGGGTGACGGTGCAAACTTATGACAAGCAAAATATTATCTAATTAAAACACTGTATACATACTAAAACACTCAGAAAGTAAGAATTATTTGAACCATTTTAAGCCTTTCTCATAATTAAGAGGAATCAGGGCATAGCCCCGCTGACCAAGTGCGCGTTCGTGGAAATAACATGTCTTTAAGTTTTCACTAATATGTACGGAGATGGAAAGCGTCGACACAAAATATTACGATATTTTTCTTCACGGTGGAGCACTCGCACCTTACTTATAGCAAATATCAGACAGAGATGAAGAATGAGCTCCGGGATTTTAACCTGGATAGTATAAAATATATAGAGAATGAATAAAGAGAACGTACCTACCTAATGAGTCTGAAACGATATTATTATTATATAGAGATAGTAAATAGTCGTATCCTCAATGCTCCATGGTGATGGAAAATAGTGTGATATTTAATGATGATCTTTTCCATCGCCGTGAATGTCTGAGAGAAGCTCATAATTTCTCGAAAGCATTATGTCCACCAATCCGCACTTGGCCAGCGTACTATGGCATAAATTCTATTTACTTGTGAGAAAAGACCTGTGTCCGGGAGTGGGACATAAAATGGTAAAAAAAAATATAGAAAACATTTTATAGACATTAAAAAACTTAGATACATACTATATTTCATGTGGATACTTTTATCCAGTGGGCCAACACACACCTCCTCTATAAACATATCCATCAGCGCATCCTCCACGGCCCCTTACACCGAACTTATTAATTATACCATCATCCGTCAGATTCACTGCACTTTGCTTCACGTTATTATCATCTGGAGGGAATATTATCGTGCTCTCCGATTTTTTATCGGATTGTAACACCTGTCTTACTCGCCCTACACTTTTTGTATCGATTCCAATAAGAACACACAGCACTAGCACTAAACAAAGTCTGATTACTGCCATGGTTTCACAATTATTCCAAAGTAAAACACTTTATCTGTGGTTTTTCTAATTCTTGATTGAGGTCGAATACTATGTTTCTGTATCAGATACGGATTTAACGTCGTTATGGTGATGAAGTATTGTTAAGAATAAGTAACGGATTTACCGACTCATGTATTTATAAGCAGGCAAAACTGATATTTATGTAATTACACTGACTCGAGTGTACTAATGTGTATTAGCTAGGATACTAGTGATGTAAAGCTGTTGCGGATAAATAAATAAATAAATAAATAAATAACGTTTCACACTCATAGCCCCACAGTAGGGTAGATATACCCTGTGTCGTGGGTGCCATGGACACACACAGAGACAGAAACACAAACTCCAGACCGAGAACAGAAATATAAACTCATCATTCAAATTTCTGTTTCGCCGGGAATCGAACCCGGGACCCTCCGATCGGCAGTCCGGCATGGTAACCATTACGCCACGCGGGTCGTGAATATACGGATAAATACATTATTTTGACATTTGTGTTCGTATTTGTCAAATGGATGTGAATAGTTCTAGAATATGGACGTTACGATATAGTTAAAGAATAGCTATATTTTATCTAGGTTGTAAATTAAAGTTTCAATAAGGTAATTTTAATTTGTTGGATAACATGACCTCAAAACGCCAGTGACGTTTTTGTGCATTGAGATTGTACCTTCCATTTTCGATTTAAAACGCACTTAACACCCCACTAGCCATTTCGGCAGATTAAATCCGTTTTCGCTGACACGCAAACGCAATCATACATTTATGTGCTACAACTCTGTATAGTTATAATTATATTAAACTAGCTGACCCGACAGACGTTGTCCTGTCTTAATTATGAATATTGAAATCGAATTTGTAAAAAAATATTATGGTGGTTAAGTAATCTTAATTTTTCTAGTTTTCCGCGCAATTTTCTTAATTTTTTCATTGATAAAAGAACCTTCTCTTGTTAATAACAAACACATCAAAAAAGAATTATCGAAATCGGTCTAACCGTTCACGCGTGATGCCGTAACCAAGGGAAATAGAGATTCATTTTTATACATATAGAGATTGAGATAGGTTTCACTCGCGACTTCTTCCGCATACACTTTAGTTATGGCAAGTTTTAATTAACCCCGTATCTGTTCTGCGTCTGCAAGTACTGCTATAAACGAAAGGTAACAGTTTACAGTACCTACTTCGTTTTGAAGCTGGTGCTAGAATAACCAAGTTAATGTTTTCTTACATACGAACCATCTTCTGCCAATAACAAACACAATAAAAGAAGAAAAATGACTAGGAAGTGTGGGTTTTGAGATTTTAGGAAGAGGTAGTACAAATGCTCGCTTCCAATTTTTGGGATATTGGCCAGTTACCAGAGAGCAGTTTATGATGTCTGTTATTGATGGTAAAAGGATCACTATTGGGACTATCATAGACCTGCCAATGGTATCGCACCTAACCGCCCTCGACTTAATTTTAGAGATTACCTTCCTTACTTTCTCCTGGCTCACGGTAGAAAACCTGAAAGCAGGGGTGGAAGGTGTTCGACACCCATGCACCGGTCCACAAAGTTCGCCTAAAGCATCCTCCGGCTCCTTGGCTCACTAGGTTAGTCATGATGGCGATGAGGAAACGGAACAAGGCCTTCCGTAACTTTAAAAAAGACCGTTCGGAAATAAATTGTTCAGCTTTTAAGGTGGCGAGGAATCGGTGTAATCAGATGGTTGGAGCTGCAAAACGCCGTTATATTCATGAAAATATTGTCAATTCTTCTCCCGCTGAAGTGTGGAAGTTTCTAAAGTCCATGGGAATTACTAAACCACTATCGTATGATTGCAGTTTCTCCATTTCTCTTGGCTCCATTAATAAACACTTTGTCTCTACTTCTCCCTTAGACCCTGCAATCAGATCCCACACTTTGAATTCTATTGCATTATTGCAATCACCTTCCACCCCTGCTTTCAGGTTTTCTACCGTGAGCCAGGAGAAAGTAAGGAAGGTAATCTCTAAAATTAAGTCGAGGGTGGTTGGGTGCGATACCATTGGCAGGTCTATGATAGTCCCAATAGTGATCCTTTTACCATCAATAACAGTCATCATAAACTGCTCTCTGGTAACTGGCCAATATCCCAAAAATTGGAAGCGAGCATTTGTACTACCTCTTCCTAAAATCTCAAAACCCACACTTCCTAGTCATTTTCGTCCTATCTCAATTCTTCCTTTCCTATCTAAAGTCATGGAATGCAAAATTTAATTGTAAAATATTCCACTTGTAAATGCATGATTTGTTTGAATTTATAATTATTGTATTCTGACATCGAAATTGAAATTCAATGTTAAAAATGTATCTGCCTGTGTATTTATAAATGTTGACGTGTAATATTTTGTTACCAATAAATGAACTATGAACTATGGAAGCCTGTGTGCATGAGCAAGTCTCCTCCTTCATTTGTACGCATAACCTACTGAGTGTACATCAGTCAGGGTTCCGTCCTGGTCATAGCACTACTACTGCCTTATAAAAGTTACAGATGATATCAGGAAGGCTATGGATAAGAGGCAAATTACAGTAGTGGTGCTGATTGACTTTTCAAATGCATTTAATACAGTTGACCACGAAATCCTCCTTTTATTTATTTATTTATTTATTTATGTACACATAAACTAAGTGAAAAATACAAGAGAAAAGAATACACAAGAAAGCTTGTACAAAGGTACTACTTATTTCCATTGGAAATCTCTTCCAGTAGACCTGAGATTGGAAATTGGTTAAGCACAAGGTAGAGCGTGTACAAATAAACAAGTTAAGTGCAGAAACAGATTGATAAAATACATACATTCATACATACAAATATACATACCAACCTATATATATATATATATATATATATCTACCAACCTATATATATAAATATATATATATATATATATATATATACACATATAAAATATATACATACATATTACATACCCAATGAAATTAGGGATACATAGTTCAGAAACGTTGTTTTTATACCAATAGGGAAAAGTAGTGCTCTTTAACACGCTTTTTAAATGTAGCTATGGTCTTGCAACTCCTGATGTTAGACGGTAGTGAGTTCCACAATCTTACTGCGTGAACGGTGAATGACTTGGAGTAAGCAAAGGACCTGAATAAAGGGATATTGAGTGAACTTTTATGGAGTGATCTGCAGGGAACACCGGAGGGACGAGAAAAGGAAAAGCGTTCACGCAAGTAAGACGGGTAGTTATTATTTCGTAGGATGTTGAATAGCAAACATAATATCCTAGTGTATCTGCGAAAACGAATTGGGAGCCACTTGAGATCCTTGCGAAGATGGGAAATATGATCGAATTTTCGAATTCCGAAGATAAAACGAATGCATACATTTTGCAAGCGCTCAAGTTTAATTAAGAGCTCCTCTGTTGCATCTAAATAACAGGCGTCAGCATAATCTATTAATGGTAGAATGAGTGTTTGGACGAGAGAAATTTTAGTTTTAAAGGGCAAGAAACCTTGGAGACATTTAAGCGAATGTATGGTAAAGTGCACTTTACGACTAACTTCGCAGACTTGGTCGGTCCAGGTAAGATTAGTATTCATAATTATTCCGAGATTTTTCACCTTATCCGAATACGGTATAATAACATTACCTAAGGTTACAGGTCTCAATTCCTTAATGTTTAGACTTTTATGTGCGTATCTACTGCCTATAATTATAGCCTGCGATTTATTGGCATTAACCAGTAGTCCAAAAGATTTAGCCCAAGAATCAATGCGACTTAAATCGTCATTCATCGCTGCTATCGCTGCATCAGCATCAGCTGGTGAAAAATGACAGTAGAGCTGCAAGTCGTCTGCATAAAGATGGAAGTTAGAAGATATAAGAGGTGGAGGAGGCTCCTTTCTATACTTTCCTATCATAATTTCGCACCAACTACCCTTCAGTGGTTTTCTTCTTATCTTCGTGAACGTCAGTAGTCAGTTCGACTCGAGCAAAAATGTTCTGATTGGATGGACCTTAATGCTGGCGTTCCACAAAGCGGTATACTCTCTCCCTTATTATTTTCGTTGTTTATCAACTCAATTGTTTCTGTTATCGACTGGTCGTACCATCTGTACGCTGATGACCTCCAACTATAAATATGTCCACTCAAACGTTGAGGATATAAATGGTGCCATTAGTGCTATTAACCGTAACCTGGAGGCTGTAAAGGTGTGGTCTTCTCGTTATGGCGTTACAGTCAACCCCCTGAAGTGTCAGGGAATTATTGTGGGCAGCTCTAGATTACTGGCTAAAGTTGAGTGGTCAGACCTACCCTCCATTGTCTACGATGGCAATGTTGTGCAGCTTAACAAAACTGTTAGAAACCTCGGCATACTTATAGACAACTGCTTAAATTGGCAACCGCAGATAACAGAAGTTAGTCGAAAGGTTAACGCAACCCTTCAGGCACTATATCGTTTCAAAAACTTTCTACCACAACACACAAAACAAACATTAGTTCATACTTTGGTCTTACCCATAATTGATTCTGCAGATGTGTCCTACCCTGATCTCACCGAAGATCACCTAGATAAGTTAGAGCGCCTTCTTAACAACTGTATCCGGTTTATTTTCAACTTACGTAAGTATGATCATATCTCAAATTGCCGAAGCCAGCTTAAATGGCTTACTATTCGACAAAGGCGTAACTCTAGGATTCTAATGGTTCTGTACTCTGTGTTGTACGATCCAGCTTCTCCTTTGTATCTCAAGGAAAACTTTCAATACCTCTGCTCTGCCCATAACAGAGGATTACGTTCTTCCAAAAACCTTAGCATCTTACTTCCGCCACATAATAGTGGATTTTTCCATCACTCCTTTACAGTTAAGGCTATACAGCTCTGGAACGCCCTACCCGAAGATATCAGGAAGGCACCTAGTAAATTGGCTTTCAAAAAATTAGTCAGGGAGTATTTGTTGAGTATCACTACTACCATTTAATATTGTGTCATTAAGAGTCATCACCTATCTGTGTCTTATTATACGTAATATGTATTTATATATGTATATATATATATATGTATGTATATATATTATAGTATATGTATGTATTTTATATGTATATATATTTATATGTATTGATAAAGTATATAGGTATACATGTATTTTTATGACTTTATTATAAATTCAAAACATTTTTTCATTGTAATAGCCTGTTGACTACTAAAGCCTACCTCGCATTCTCAACATCACCCAGGGTGGACTGGTAGACAATGCCAATTGGCATTAAGTTTTACCCTTTGTGACTCTTATTTTAAGGTGTTTCACAGAAATAAATAAATAAATAAATAATCGGACAGAGAAGGAGTCTAAAATAGACACGTTATAGCATGATAACACTCAAAATTTAATCAATAGCTATAATAATCACTCAAAGACAGGTTTTAGTAGGACCACAGAGTTCCAAATAACGCCATACTCGCGTTATTTGGAACTCCTACCAAAAGTACCAAATGAGGACCTATAAATAAAACCATTTAATTATCTGTTTGTGTTTTACTTTTCACATTCCATTTAATATCCCAAATCGAAACTGTCGGAAACTAACGGATAATCCGAAATAATTTCATAGACGTATCCGTATCCGAATCAGGTGACAGGTATTTTATTCTATATATTCTATATTCGTATCCAAAATTTCATATCCTTAACATCCCTACTTTCCACACAGCGTAAGCGCGAGCTCCTACAAGCTAACGCTGTACCCAAATAATTTCTCGTAGAGTTCAGCTTAACAAAAGTTACTTTATTGTAATAGATTCTGGTTAGTTATTATTATTATTAGAAATTTACAATCGATATTTATTACGAAGCTAATAGACTCAGCCTATTTATTAAGCTAATAGTGTATTTTAATATACCTATATGCATGGGCGTACCCAGGTGGCAGGTGGCAGCTGCCCCCCCTGGATCAAGGTCCAGATTCAGGGATACAAAAATCCCAAAAGATCCCAAAAAAAGAAACCTATAAAGGGTACGCTAGATAATATGCTACCTCCTGCTGTTTCCTTATATTAATATTTTGTATGCGTGTCTTCGTATAATAGACCAGGGTCGATAATTTTGAAAATAGTAAAAAGTGAAAAAACATTATAGTAAGATGAAAGCCATTGGAAGAGGTAGAGATTTTAAAAAAGATAAAAGGAGAAAAAATTTACGAAACACATAAGTATACAATATAATATAAAATCTTATGTCTTTCGTGTAATTTAAGTATAAAGTTTAATATATAGCCCAAAACTGTACATAATGATTCAAAAGAAATTCGGATTCGAGTTTTCATTATTTGTATTTTCTGAGAACATTTACTGTATTATTGTATATTTTTATACGGGTAGCAATAAAACGAGTGACTGTAAATTACACTTTTAAGTGTCAAAATAATCAATTTGGGTTATAGAATTATTAAGTGAGCGACTGACTGCGAGTGACGAGAAATCAACAGAACAGCAACTTACAAACATTAATTTGAGTGAGTTACTTAAAATACAAATTGAGCAGCTTCATAATATTTGAGCGACCTAATATTTGTTTGCGATTTTTCCCATCAAAAATGGAGGTGGGAAGAAGCTCTGGCTCCGTGACTTCTCCGGCGCTGCGGGAAAACCACTCCCTCCGCCCCAGCGTAAGAAAGCGCGGCGGGGAGTGTTCTCCCTCCGCGCCTCCGGCTTTTTATATACACTCTAGGGGTAGTACAGATAAGACCTCGTGGATAGTGGGGTGCTCTGATTTGGTTTTGGGTATTTTTCAGACACAGAAGCAAAGGGCTTCGGAGACGCCATGGTAAAACCAATGCAGAGTGGTTTTTTTCCAGTCGCTCACTTAGTAATGTAGTCGCTCGGATAAAATTTTAATATCTGAAATGGATTAATCACAATCCACTTTTTGTAAGCTCGTTCTGGATTTTATTATTATCAATATTCGTCGTTAGTTTAGTAAATTTTTCGCTTAATCTAATTCATACCGCTCAAGTAATTAAAACTGTATGTCATCATCAGTCGCAAAGTTTTTTTTTAGTCAGAAAGTAGAGAATTTAAATTAAAAAACTAAAAAACACGCTTTTTGAAAATACGAACTATTAATATATATATACTATTAATTTTGCCCCCTCCTGGCCAAGACTTTGCCCCCCTGGCCAAGACTTTGCCCCCCCCCCCCCTGGCGAAGAACCTGGGTACGCCCATGCCAATATGTATGAGAATAAATCTAAAAATATAAAAACGAGTTAGATTAGGTAATATTTAAGTAGACAGAATATGTATTTTTTTTACGCGTATATACATACTAACGTGAGGTATTCGTTAATTTTGAAATATATTATAATTCTATCTAAGCGCACGAAAGTGCGCCGGCCAAGTTCTAAGCACAGGCCGCGCGCACACCGTGCACTATTTACCCGAACCGCTTCTAGACACTTTTGACCCCCCTGTATCTTCTTACCTGATTAATAGATCTGGATGAAACTTTACGGACATAATAACACCATTTAATATACTTTGAACAAAAAGTTTCAATATTGTAGCTATTACAGAAAAAAAAGTTATAGACTCGAGAAAATTGTAAATTTGGTACTCACTGACTCATGTACTCACTGACAGCTCATCAAATGTTTGACCACTTCTAGAAGACCTACAAAGCTGAAATTTGGCATTTAGCTAGTCGTTAGGGTAAGAGTAATGGGAAAATTCGAATATTGGAAATTGGTCAAGTGCGAGTCAGGTTTTAGTCAAAATTATGTATTCGAACTTGGCGGGTTTTGAAATTTTAATGAAAGAAAAAAGTCCACCTCTAAAACTAACCTCCGCAAGATTTGCTCTTTTCAGAAGTATTGGTGTAATGAAAACCCGCCAAGTTGGAATAGTTAATATCGGTTCTGATTGTTATTAACTTGGCTGTAGTTTAGATTTCAACTCTTTTTTTATGTACAAGAACTTGGCCTACATTTTTACATTTATGTTTTTGGTGGGATATTTAATAGGCGAGCGGCGATGGCCGAGTATTAAGGACCGTGATCTCCGACGCGGGAGATGCCGGGTACAAATCCTCGGCGCGCAACTCTTACAAAAGATATTTGTAATGTGCGCATTTCATCGCTGATCCACGGTGATGGAAAATATTGTGATATTAAATTTATTACGATGTTTTCCATCACCGTGCATGCGTGAGAGAAACTCATAATCTCTCGAAGGTATGATGTCCACCAATCCGCACTAGGCCGGCGTGGTGGATTATGGCCTAAATCCCTCTCACTTGTTAGAGTAGACCTGTGCCCAGTAATGGGACATAAAAAAGGTTGGAAAAAATTTAGTAGGCGTAACTAAAGTACGCACTCTGGCATTTCCTTCTTTAGTTTCCTCTTAATTATTTCTAACATAAATAACATTACGCATGAAACCACAATACATACATACCTACCTAGGCGTTAAAATAAGACGTATGAGTGTTTGGAAATTCCCTTGGAATACCTCACGCCCGAATACCGCTTTGCCAAGATTGTGGGTTGTTTGCACGTGAGCATTGTCTGAATGCGTTATCTAAGAAGCTCCAGTCAAGTTACCTATGTTATATACCTTTTTTTATCGGGGGGGAAACCTTCAACTGGTACCCGGCACCTTGGGAGAGGATATCGGGTTATGTGAATCATCTCAGAATGGGCCCATCTTCGGGAGAACAGACATGCTCTCATGCACCTTCCGAGGCTAACTGCGGCATGCGGCCACGCACACACTGCCGTTCTTCCCGGGCTGGGCTGGCTGGGCGGATCAAGCTCCCACTCACACCGTCGACAACCCCGGAAGACCCAGTTAAGTTGCCTCTTACGATCAGGCAGGATATACCGTAGCTCTATTCTTAATCTTAATTAAGCTTATTAAACTACAGTATACCTGCTGGTAACCATAGTAACGGGTGACTGTTAGTTTATTAGGTAACGCTAGCTTCTTTTAGCATCGGTTTTTTTCTTAGACGCGGCATCGGATTCGCGAGTTCCGGATGCTGAAGCGCTTAGCGACTAAATCGCTAATCACTGATGCTAAAATCTGTTTCAAATACTTTACATAAAATTGCAAGTGTATGTATTTAAGTGATTATAATAATTATTCTATTTTGAGACCCGCGTGGCGCAATGGTATCCATGCCGGACTTCCAATCGAGGGGTCCCGGGTTCGATTCCCGGCGAAACAGTTTGAATGATGAGTTTAAATTTCTGTTCTCGGTCTAGGTGTTTGTATTCCTCTCTTCATATGTGTCTGTGGTACCCACGACACAGGGTATTAATTACCTTACTGTGGGGCTATGAGTGTGTAACGTTTTATTTTTATTTAAATGTTGCTTGTAATATTTCATTACCTGTATGTTCTTAATACACTGTTCTTTTGCTTTGTGTAGTTTGTCGTGTTTGTAAACAATAAAGAGTTAATCTATCTATGTATCTATCTATCTTTAAGTAACTAGTGCGGTTTGGCTGTTACAGTGGTCAAAACAAATTTTTGTCGCTTTGAAATTAGGTGCAACAAACGATTGCACAGGCAGGTACTGCTGTGCGGAGGAATATTTTGATTAGTTTAGAACAATTTTGAATTCTACCCAGCCTACTTCAGAGCGACAAACATTATTTGTGACATCTGTAAGTTGACTTTGCGGTATTCTTAACCCAACTACATTTCTTAGAAATTAACATACTATAAAAAAAACTCAAATTTTAAAACTTCATCATATAATTTCTAGCACACGTTACATACAGTTCAAGATTTACACTGTCATTGTTGGTGTGGTGGTGGTGTGGTGGAGGTGTTTTTTTTTTTAAAGCGATAGCATATCCCTCTAACATAACGTGATCCAATAGGACATTTGCCGACATCTATACTCATAAAAAAACGGTTGTTTAATTGATCATCGTTACTATTGTCATCTTCAGAAGTTGGACTGGATAAACTTGACACTATCGCACTGTTATCATCTTCGCTCAGCTCAAAAACAATCACACCATTTACATCAGAATTTAACACTTGTGTTTCTGTTTGAATGTTCCTTGCTGCAATGTCGGTAACGATGTATAACAAAAGAATAACACAAACATTCAGAACTGCCATTACACAAAGTTGTTACTTAATTATATTTGTTTATTGTTTCTTCGTATTGATTATGTGAGTAAAGTTGTATTTGATTTAGTTTCAATTTATCCACGTATCTGCGGCGAAACGTTGTTACTGTTGACGAGGAATTATATGAATGCGCTTTGAATCGATGCGTTGAACATTTAATACTGCCTTTACGACTGTGTATTCTGCCGTTAGTTTATTACGTGTAAACCGGCTTACGTCACGTAGTTATCTTACGTTAGTTAGTTGGTACAGTTCTTCATATATTTACATTAATATGTATTGTAAGTCTACTATTACATTCAATTTTATGAGAAAATCTCAACTGAACTAGACGAATCCCATTTTATTAATATAAAACAAAAACAAACTTAGGGGTTTTCTTTTTATGGTTAATTGTTTTAGTTTGTATTATTACTTTTAATTTGTATTATTAAGTTGTATATAGTTATATTTTATATCTATAATGTACCAATGTAACTTGGTGGTGTGAAGCTATGGAGCCTTTAAAATGTCCATTCTACGAACATGTCTAGTCGTGTTCGAGGTAGTATGCAGACAAGCTGCTAATCAAAAAGTGCTTCTGACGGTCGTATCATAGCAATCTGGCCGGCCACCACACTTTTCTACCGAAATATAACACAATTCCTTTAAGGTAGCCTACGCTAAATGTCCGCGGATGATATGGAAGAAAAAATGTAATGACAGGACTTTTTTTGGTTGTCATTTCTCAAGGTTCATCGATGATACTACTGACGTAACTTTTTTTAGTATCGATGGGAAACCTTCAAAATGATAACCCGGATCCGTACCGAGGGGGGCAGGGGGGAAGCTGCCTATCAATGGATCAAGGACTAGATTCTAAGAATACAAAGTTAAAAGACTAACCTAGCTGGATCTGATACGTACCTAATATTTTTAATAGCAAGTTTTTAATTAATACCAAATAAGTATCTGCATAAATATCTGGTACGTTTTCCACGACATCCGCACTTGAAATATGCTAAAAAAGTTAGCTGGCAATAGACCATTTTAAGCTTCACATAATATGATACCTCTTTTAAGCGTGATCCTCATTCGACCTTCATTAATTAATAATCTTTTTTTTAAATTATTATAGTTAATAATTAGATTGAATCCTTTACACAATCTGAACGGTGGCAAAATAAATGTATACCACAATTAATGCGGGTTGCGTTGGAGCAGCGTGGCGTCATTATTTTACAGTTGATTTCGATGAGAAATACCTACGAAAACTCTCTTTATAAAAGAGCTAAAGGCTATGAGCTTGAGTTAAACACTATAAATAAATAGTCCGACTAACTTAAAAGCACTTCACTGTACTACTATGTAGATTACAATTATTAATTTATTAATTTAATTATACACAAAAAATTATCCGCTTGGCTAGCAAACGCCTCCTCTCCAAACATGCTCCAGAGGAAATCTATTGACATTAATTCCAGGTATTATAGCTCGAGATTCTAAACCAACGTCGTCGTCATTGCTGTGATTATTACTGTACGAAAAACTGGTAGCAGTTGATTTATGATTGTCGTATTAAATATCATCTTAGAGGAAAAAAATCTTGTCTCTCAAATCTCGTTCCAATAGTTCTTCGTCGGGGCATTCTCTACGGCTATACATAATACAAGTAGTGCGCAGATATTCAACATTGCCATTTTGTAAAATCAGAACACAAGTTATACTCGTAGTTACTTTAAGCTTCGTTAGTTATATGATGTTTTTTTAAATAATCTATACTAATCTAATCTAATAATAATAAATAATATTTTTTAATAATAGTGACATGTAGATATTGAATGTACTTAATGCGCCGAGGTAGACACTCTACATACATATATAAGTATAGATCAAGCTTAAGGTGCTTTCACAACAACGCTGGTTGCATGACATTGCAAGCATGGGTAAGTAAGTAGCATATCTATGATAATGGGATTATGATTAGGGAATACAAAACCAGACAGATTTTAAAACCGGTTATTATTTTCGATTTTTCCTAACAAATCGGTTAAACCAGTTAAACCGTTTATTTAACAAGGTATATTTAGAAGCATAAGATTTTTAAATGGTACTTTTTATTTAAAATATCAAACATAACAATAATATTAACCCATCCTGCGCCCCGGTTCCAAACCCAAGTGGTGCCTCGCGCCTCTTGTCGTTTTTAGAATCCCAGAAATTTTACGATTGCGATTATAAAATCGATGAAAAAGGGTTTAAACCTGATGGTTGGTTGGTTCAGTGTATTCGCAAATTTCATATAGCCCAAAACTAAGTTATAAATTTATTACAACAAACTAAAATAAAATTAAATAAAAACATAACCTAACAACTGTAAGTAATCAAGCAAAAAATATTTACAAATATATTAAATCCGCTCAAACTGAAAATAAAGCCATAAAATCACTAGAAGCGCACACACACTCACACAAATAATATTATGGATATCACGTACCGATATCACATTTATAATTTTAGGTTATTTCAAACAAAACTAGATAAAGGAGTAAGATTTGTGTACTATAGTGCCTCTTTGATACATGTAAGTCGTTGTTTTTTTTTTAATTTAACGTAACCAAAGGTTACATAACTGTTTTACCTTCAGTAGCATCCATTTATATGCTAAAACTCATAACAGAGATCGCCATAAAATAAAGAAACGGATAAAATAAAATAAAAAGGTTTAAAAATAGCGTTGGAGTAACTTTATTGTTACGATATTTTAAACTATTTTTATTGAAAATTATTTATGGTATTGAGAGATGGTTGTGTTTGTTAAATATAAATGCTATTGTCTAGATACCTAGCACCTATTTGTAATATTGTAGAACTTTTCTAAGTCACTAAAATTCCTGTTATGATTGAAAAAAAATCTTCTGCAAAAACAAAACGATTAAACCAGTTTTTAAAAAAACAGCTTTTAATTTAAAAAAGTTTTTCGGTTTTCGGTAGAACCGGTTTGCATTCCCTAATTACGATAATCTGTTCATATTGTTACCTATGCTTAATAGAACCATTTGCATTCCGTTTTTTCTTATTGGATAATTTTCATATACAATGTTAGAACTAAGCGTAGGTGCTTAAAATAAATATTTTTTCTTTCTTTCTTCCCGCAAATGTTCGACACTCGCAAGAGGGAACCAAAACCTACAGGGTACTTTCCGTGAAGTCAGAATCTTGAAATTTGGTACGAAGAATCGTATAGCACAGATAAAGGAAAAATTGCGAAAGCCGTTAATTTTTAGGTAGGTACACCATATAAAAAAATATTTTACGGAACGCTCGGTGCGTGAGTCCGAGTTGCACTTGGCCGGTTTTTTTTTCTTTACTTTACTTTATCGGTCTCTTGAGTTTTGCTATAAAGAGTTTATAATGTACAATTTAAAAACATACATAAAAACGACAAAAAATATAATTTAAACCAATATATAAAGCTAAAGAGTTTGTTTGTTTGAACGCGCTAATCTCAGGAACTACTGGTTCGATTTAAAAATTATATTTGTGCTGAATAGTCCATTTATTGAGCAAGGTTATATATATGTATAACATCATGCTTTGACGAGGCTATGACTAATATAAAAGTCCACACGGACGAAGTCGCGGGAGGCCGCTAGTATCCTATAATAGAGACATAATCTGGAAACTTATTTTGATGACTGATGAAAAATGTAAAAATGAGACAAGTTACGCAATGACATAGAAAATTTTTTAATTTAATAAACAAATTTTAAAATACTGTCAACATCTTTTATTGACCTCATCGCCTGGAATTTTGTTTAAATAACAGATGTTAATGTAAAAATTACCGAAATAACAAATAGACAAACAATCAGACTATCTTTAATTACAATACACATAAAATTTAAAATAATGTCAACTGTGAAACTAATATTATTGTATTTTACACTTTTTTTGTAATTTACAAGTTAGACTTATCCACTTGGGAAGCACACACCGCCCCTCCGGACGAATCCTTCAGGGCACTGCCCATTGCCATTTATACTAAATCGATTTTCGATCTTCGGCTCTGATATGTCACTATCCTTTGCAACGCTTGATGGTGGCCTCGGATCCTCTTTAGGGGCAGCAGGTGACCGAACAGATATTTTGTGTTCCAAAATATTCACACGTTGTTCCGCCGTCAGTTCCAATTCCACTTTCCTCGCCTCGATGCCGAACAAAACACAAATAGCGCATATTAGAGAAATTCTTATAGCTGTCATTTTGTACACAAAGGCTTTCGAGTAGGCACACAAAACACGTTATTTATCCGGTTCCTTGTACTTATACTTTGTATCTGTATATCAGTGATGACAACGTTCTTGGTCGCGAGGTTACCATAAAATGAATTCATTAAAAAGTTGACACGTTTTATATGATATGAATTGATATGCAAATACCAAGCGCAACGCACACTAAAGATTTTACTAATAAATTAGAGGATTCCTTGAACTACTAAACTACGAACCTAATGATAAAAAGTTATATACCTATACTAGCTATGATACCCGGCTTCGCTCGGGAGTTGACATAAGATTACATGGTAGTTGAAATAAAAAAATAAACTATGACGTAAAAAGTAGGTAAAAAATATAGAAAACATATTCTCATTATTTACACTACTTGTTTAAAAATATTTTTCATTTTATTGTCCGGGGCATATTTATATAATTTTTTCGAATTTCCTACTCTTGAGCAAGCTACATATAGTTGACCGTGGGAGAAGCAGGATTCTTTGAGGTTGATCCCACAATATTTTAAAGTTTGCCCCTTCTATAATATTCTCGACAATGCTGCAATTGCTCGCAGCGCCTTCCAAAATGCAACCCAAATAATCGTTGTTGTTCTGAATGAAGTTCAAATATTAGACAACAGATGGCGCCACTACACTAAATTTCCAAGTTGAAGGGTTGTAAAAGCCCTTATATCTTTAAAAACACGCCCTTTAGGTTAAATCGCGAACTTTCTTGTTCGAGGGGGGATAAAGGGCCATCACACTATATAAGTCCCTTTATTGTGCCGGGACCGGGACTCCTTTTTAAGTTTTATCGGCACGCACATTTTATCAACTTAGTTTTATTATATATAATATATTATACATTACAGTGAAATATGTATTTATTTAATGACTTATGTACATACACAAGCACTTAAATTAATATACATTAACAATAGATATTGTACAACGGTACAGCTTAGACCAGTGTCGATCATGTTGAAAATGGTAAAAAGTGACAAAAATATATAGTAGAATAAAAACCTATTGGAAAAGGTAGAGAATATAACAAAAATTAAAGGAAATAAAAATAACGGGCGATCTGAGGTCGGGAAGGGAGAGGGGGTTGCTTTAAAGGGTAAAACACGGTTAATCTCGATTTCCGGCAAAACAACTGGTCCTATGAAAAAAAGTTAAATGGCAAAGATGTAGTTAATAAAAGATCTACAACTTTTATATTTACAACACAAAATAAAAAACCAAAAACATTGGTATTTGAATATTTCACGTAAATTTTGAGGTTATGTGAAAAAAGTGAAAATTTAAAAGTTGTAGATCTTTTTATTAACTACATCTTTGCCGCTTAACTTTTTTTCATAGGACCGATAGTTTTGCCGGAAATCGAGATAAACCCTTAGATAAACCGTTTTTTACCCTTTAAAGCTCCCCCTCCCCCTTCCCGACCTCAGATCGCCCGTAATTTATTTTTCTTTTAATTTTTGTTATATTCTCCACCTTTTCCAATAGGTTTCATTCTACTATAATTTTTTTTTGGTCTCAAAAATTCTCGACACTGGTCTAATATCTGACATTGCTCAGGTAACTCTCCTGGAGTTGCTCGTGTCCACAGGCGACGGTAATGGTTTTGTTCGGTTTATGTATAAAAGAGTATATTTCATTACAAGTGCGGAAAGGCTGTCATTGCAATGAGTTCCGACAAATGTCTACCCGAGCCGAGGCGTAGCCGAAGGTGACGGTTATTGCAATGAGTTCCGACAAATGTTTGAATGGTTGACAGTCGGAACTCTTAGCAAAGACGGTTCCGCAAGTGTACTGAACAACTATTTTTAATACAGTTGCGAAAAACTGAAGCAATTTAATAAAATAATAAAAACTCGCAAAGAACATTTTTGGAAAATGGCGCCAACAGACGGCGCTAAAAGAATACCTATATGCAGAGATTTTTTTGTTTTCATCACCCATTCTGGGTAGGCAAAGGGAACTATGCCCATACAGCCAAGTCTTCAGTAGAATTTTTTTATTGATCTTCTATTATATAAAAATGAATCGCAAAATGTGTTGGTAAGCGCATAACTCAACAACACCTAGACCAATTTGGCCAATTGTTTTTTTTAAATGTTCGTTGAAGTTCAAAGATGGTTTTTAAGGCGAGAAAAATTCGAATAATTGCCGGAAAAACCATAAAAACAGCCCTTTTCTTTTTCCCATACAAATGTTTTGTAACTAAAACGTAATCAATTTGAGCTTTATTGCTATTGTATAAAGTTCATATTAAATTACAAGCACTCACTGTTGTCTAAGCAATGTAGGTGTGTTCCTAACGTCTAAGATCATATCTATCAAAACAGTGTGCGTGTGTGCGTTGGAGCACAGAATACATCGATGGAGGAGTTTAATGTCGCATAGCATGATCTTATATAGCTTATAGCCTTCCCTAATAACTGGAGTATTCAACACAAAAATAATTTTTCAGTAGTTCCTGAGATTAGCGTGTTCAAACAATCAAACATCCACGCGGACGAAGTCGCGGGCGGCCGCTATAATAATAATAATAATAATAATCTTTATTGATACATATAATATTTGCACATGTTATCTTATGAAGTCTCTGGTCCCTGCCTGAGATAGTTGAAACTGTGTTTCAGAGACCAGCGTCTTCTCCCATTTTCGTTGTTACAGTTATGGTTTGTAATTTAGATTGAAATATATCTTATATTAAAGAAACAAAAAAGAGAAAAAAAAAAGTTTATAGACATAGGTACATTATTACTGGCCTAGGTGTGTGTGTGTGTGTATGTGTGTGTGTGTGTTTGTGTGTGTGTGTGTGTGTGTGTGTTTGTGTGTGTGTGTTTGTGTGTGTTTGTGTGTGTGTTAGTTATGTTATTTAACTGTCAATAAAGCCTCCACTTCTTCATACTCCATGCTATTTAGCCAAGTAAGTATTATTCTTACTATAATTGGACATTTTTTTAATTTTTATTTTGGTATTGAGCTTGTTGTATAAAATAGGAGCAGTAATATCAAAGTGTTTACGAGCAATCATACTGTGGGCACGTGGCACTGGGCACCGATCGACTCGTTTGTGTGTAATAGGTAGGTATGGCACTATTTTCACATGGTATCTTTTCAGCACCTGTAAAATGTATAATTTTCTTACAGAAAGTACTTTTGTTCTTACGTACACATCGCTCGTGGGGTGTCGATATGGTAAGCATAACAAGACTTTTAGTACTGCTCTTTGTGCCCTTTCCACAGCAATAAGATGGGTTTTTGTTGCGTTCCCCCAAACGCAGATACAATAATTGATGATGCTTTCGCACAAGGCCTTGTAGGTTTGTATTAGTAGCTTTGTGTTTGCTATAGAGCGTAAGTTTTTAAATATGTAAATAAGTTTTCTTAGCCGAGCTGATAGAGTAGTTATGTGAGAATTCCAGTTAAGAGTACTATCCACAGTAACCCCTAGGTATTTAATATTTTCAGTTCTTAGCTATCCCTACTAATAATATAAATTCGAAAGTAACTCTGTCTGTCTGTCCATTACGCTTTCTCGCTTAAACGAATGAACCAATTTTAATGAAATTTGGAACACAGATAGACTGGACCTTGGGAAAGGACATAGGATGGTTTTTTATCCTACGGGAACCTATAAAACGGGTCCACGCGGGCGAAGCCGCTGGCGGAAGGCTAGTATGAAATGAAAATGTTAATGAGATGAAATGAAACCTAATAAATCAAATCATTAAATCTGATATTGATACAAATTAGTAGCTTGTATGAAATGAAAATGTTAATGAGATGAAATGAAACCTAATAAATCAAATCATTAAATCTGATATTGATACAAATTAGTAGCTTCTTTTTAGAAATATTTGCATGAATCATAAAAACTTCTAAAACTTCGTGGTTAGTTTTTTTTAATAGACGTTATTTTGACAGTTGGGAAAGAGAACGCACGAGTGCGGAAAAGGTAAAGAAAAAGCACGAGTGTGTAATAGCCCACCTCCCGCACGCTATCCTACGTCCCTGCAATACGTCACTTTTTGAGCAACTGTAATAAAAAAACTCTTTTTGCGATCCACTTCCAAACACGTATCTTTGCTCGTTTTGGGAAAGGTCTAGTGCTGCTGTTACTTTAATGTAAGTACATTTTTTATATCTCCTCTTTAAATCTTTGTAATCTTCTTATATATAAAATTCTCGTGTCACAAAGTTAGTTACAATACTCCTCCGAAACGGATTGACCGATCTTTATGAAATTTTATATGCATATTCAGTAGGTCTGAGAATCGGCTACTATCTATTTTTCATACCCCTTAGTGATAAATGTGGCCCACCAAAACATTTATACGCGGTACGGAGTTCGCGGGGTCAGCTAGTAATTGCATACATATATATCTCATTATGGTGAATATGGCGAATAAAATGTATAAGAACAATTTTTGTAAACACCCATAGTATATTTTGTGGAAATAAAATCTTCCTGAACCTTGCGGCTCCATTGCGGGTTTATGAAAAATAAGGGTTGATAATATATTGAACCCACTGTTGGATGTTTTTAAAACTCTTGTAAGGCCCCCGACAACATTAAACGATTCCTATCAATGTCTTTGGTTAACAACCTAAACCGACGGCTTAACCTGGCCTCCAAAGAAGGAAACGAACATGGTATTTGCCACTGATGGTCACCGATCTCACACCCGAAACGGGTGGTTTCGCTTAGCTGCTGCGTGTATCGCTTAGTTCTGCGCTTCCCACTGGGCAATGCGCGCTGCAAGGTCTATCACAAATTGCAGCTATTTTATGTCAAGATTCTATATTCCCTATTGCTCAATGTTTCCAACACGAACGGTAGCACAGATAGATGGAACAGACAGACAGATGCGATAGATGCAAAGCGAATATAAATGTTGGAGTTACTCATGTCGCTAAAAACTTTTTGGAATGCCAATAAGTATTATAATTGAGTACTTTTTTAGATTTTAAAACATGCTGCTGGAAGTTTTTTCCGCTCTTTTTTTCTTAGCTCGTTACATTTGATTAGGAAAATATGGCATTTACTAAGTGAATTTATATTTATTATTTATTTATTGAATTTTTATTAAAATGTTTTTTTTTTCTTTATTTCGAATAATCTGCCTCATTAGACACACTGTCAAAAGCAGAATAACGTACGGTATGTAAATACAATAAACTAGTACCACCCTTTAGTCAACTTGTTATCTTCAATATAAGATTTTATTATCATAATATATCACTAATCAAGTTGTTACCTTCATATTAACGAAGCAACAATAGTAAAGTGCAACAAAATATAATAAGCTTTTTTTTGTTGCAGACCAGTTCTGATGATTCTTTTCGCAATGAATTTGGAACTTCGAATAATTTAACGCCATTAGAATGTGTTTCGAACTTCGATTCATCGGTCAAGGAGCCTATTAATCTTAATTATAGCAAAATTAGTCACATAAGCAGTTCTCCATGTAGTGTATTTGTAGAAAGGAAACTTCTTCAACCTTATAAAGCAGATGAATTCGTACCAAATCAAGGAATACCTCTCGATGTTAATATAGTATATTTCATTACAAGTGCGGAAAGGCTGTCATTGCAAGGAGCTCCGACAAAATGTCTACCCGAGCCGAGGCGCAGCCGAAGGTAAGGGTTGACAGTCGGAACTCCTTCCGATGACGGTTCCGCACGTGTACTGAACGACTATTTTTAATACAGTTGCGAAAAAATGAAGCAATTTAATAAAATAATAAAAAGTCGCAAAGAACATTTTTGAAAAATGGCGCCAACCGTATAAGAATATAAGCAGAGATTTTTTTTGTTTTCTTCACCCATTCTGGGTAGGCAAAGGGAACTATATATACAGCCAAGTCTTCAGTAGATTTTTTTTATTGATATGAAATGAAAATGTTAATGAGATGAAATGAAATGCAACCTAACCTAACTCATTGAATCAAATCATTAAATCTGATATTGAAACAAATTAGTAGCTTCTTTTTAGAAATATTTGCATGAATCATAAAAACTTCTAAAACTTCGTGGTTGGTTTTTTTTCTTTTTAATAGACATTATTTTGACAGTTGGGAAAGAGAACGCACGAGTGCGGAAAATGTAAAGAACAAGCACGAGTGTGTTAAAGATACTTCAACTCAGTTGTGCGCGCGGCGCTATGTGTGCGTGGGCTAGTAATTATTCAGCTTTAATATGTGTGACAGTGACGTGGCCGTGATCGTCCGAGGAACTTCACTGTACCTTTTGTCACGCACACAAAGTCACTGTGTATATACAGGTTTACCCACACATAGCGCCGCGCGCACAACTGAGTTGAAGTATCTGTAGCGAGTATGTAAAACCCACTGACGACCCGCGTGGCGCAATGGTTACTATGCCGGACTGCCAATCGAGGGCTCCCGGGTTCGATTCCCGGTGAAACAGAAATTTAAATGATGAGTTTTAATTTCTGTTCTTGGTCTGGGTGTTTGTGTTCCTGTCTTTGTATGTGTTTATGGTACCCACGACACAGGGTATTAATTTCCTTACTGTGGGGCTATGAGTGTGTAACGTTTAAAAAAAACTCTAGTGTATGAGGATAATAAACATCCGAATACAAATGTCATTGATAGTATAATCTGGGGGCACGGAGTGCCCCCGACAAGTCGAGCGCAAAGCAACACTGCCGTACCATCCTTTACTGGAACCATTTCGCCGCATTTTCAGGCCCCTATTTGAGAACCTCTGGATAAACTGGAACCATTTCGCCGCATTTTCAGGCCCCTATTTGAGAACCTCTGGATAAGACCAGAGCGCTGAAATTTTCATCATCCAGTAAGCTATAATCACATACTTGAAATACAAAATTTCAAGTCTGTAGGTTATTTAGTTCCGAAGTGAAGCGAAAGCAAAGTTTCGCATTTACGACACTCACTCACTCATGGATCATCAAAATAGAACTAGTACTTCCCATAAACTCAGAGAGCTGAAATTTGGTACAGAGTTAGGGTTTAATGGCCACATAAAGGGAAAACTATAAAAACTAGGATAACTAGGATTATTTAGTACTCTTAGTCCATCCTTTACTGGAACCATTTTGCCGCATTTTCAGGCCCCTATTTGAGAACCTCTGGATAAGACCAGAGCGCTGCAATTTTCATCATCCAGTAAGCTATAATCACATACTTAAAATCCACAATTTCAAGTCTGTAGGTCATTTAGTTCCGCTGTTAAGGGAAAGCAAAGTTTCGCATTTTCGTTCGCATTTACGACACTCACCTCACTCATAAAATCAAAATAGAACTAGTACTTCCCATAAACTCAGAGAGCTGAAATTTGGTACAGAGTTAGGGTTTAATGGCCACATAAAGGGAAAACTATAAAAACTAGGATAACTAGGATTATTTAGTACTCTTAGTCCATCCTTTACTGGAACCATTTCGCCGCATTTTCAGGCCCCTATTTGAGAACCTCTGGATAAGACCAGAGCGCTGAAATTTTCATCATCTAGTAAGCTATAAATACATACTTAAAATCCAAAATTTCAAGTCTGTAGGTCATTTAGTTCCGCTGTTAAGGGAAAGCAAAGTTTCGCATTTTCGTTCGCATTTACGACACTCACCTCACTCATAAAATCAAAATAGAACTAGTACTTCCCATAAACTCAGAGAGCTGAAATTTGGTACAGAGTTAGGGTTTAATGGCCACATAAAGGGAAAACTATAAAAACTAGGATAACTAGGAATATTTAGTACTCTTAGTCCATCCTTTACTGGAACCATTTCGCCGCATTTTCAGGCCCCTATTTGAGAACCTCTGGATAAGACCAGAGCGCTGAAATTTTCATCATCTAGTAAGCTATAAATACATACTTAAAATCCAAAATTTCAAGTCTGTAGGTCATTTAGTTCCGAAGTTAAGCGAAAGCAAAATTTTGTTTATTTAGTTAGATAGTACCTGGGGGCGTCCAGCGTTGCTCGGAATAAAACAATTTATTTACTTGGTTTATTTTTAAGCAAAACATTCATTGACTTAGTGTTACTTTACAAATCCTTTTGAAATACCTAGCTCCCAATTAAAAAAAATGTCACAAAAAATAAAAATGCAACTTGCCTACTTGAGATTTGAACCCGCGTCGCTAGCTCCGAAATCGGTTTTCGTAACCATTCGACCAAGAAAGCCTTAATTCCGTTGACGAAATTTTTATAGAGGTCTTTCATAATTATCGACATTGTCATTTGTTTGAAGGGTGGATTGTCAGTTTATTTAGTTAGATAATACCTGGACGCCCGAGCGTTGCTCGGAATAAAACAATTTATTTACTTGGTTTATATTTAAGCAAAACATTCATTGACTTAGTGTTATTTTACAAATCCTTTTGAAATACCTAGCTCCCAATTAAAAAAAATTGTCACAAAAAATAAAAACGCAACTTGCCTACTTGAGATTTGAACCCGGGTCGCTAGCTCCGTTTTCGGCTTTCGTAACCATTCGACCAAGAAAGCTTTAATATCATTGACGAAATTTTTATAGAGGTCTTTCATAATTATCGACTTGTTATTTGTTTGAAGGGTGGATTGTCAAACTTGTATATAAGACCCAGTAAATGAATTTTTTTAAAGCAATCGCAAATAAATGGGGCTCGAAGTCACATCCTTTCTTCGACTCCGAGAATATGTGACCCGAAGTTTTTTCGAACCTCAACCCCCTCTCCTCGAGTCCTCCAGGAGGCAGGACAGTAGGTAATTCCTTTGGTAGAAAGTTCATTGATTTTATTATGTAATTATTAATATTAATTATATTAACACTTGTCTAATAATAAAGATAAAGAGTTAACGGTATGTTTATAGTTTGTATAGATTGAGTAGGTTCAGTATTATTTTCTTTGAGTTTTTTTTATTAAGATCAAATTTAATCTAGCCTATTGCGTCCCAATGCTGAGCGAATGCCTCCCCTTCTGCTTTTAATACGCATATAAATAAAATTAAAGGAAAACTCTGGATAAGACAAGATTGGCTTTTATACTTATACTTACAAGTATACAAGAAGAAACAGTCGAACGATTAACTTTATTCTACTCGAACATTACATAGGTAAATTTAATAAACAAATTACACTAAAATATTAATTTCGCTCATTTGGTCAAAATATAATGCATTGGACTAAGAGTGGCGATGATAGTGAGGTCGCTAGATGGCGCTGACTGTATTTTAAAACGCGCTTGCGGCCGCGTTACAGTCGACTCGTTTACGACATTCTTCTACTGCGCTTGAAAACGTTTGCTATGGATTAGGAGGGATTATTTGCATTTTGTTGATTTCGCTTATTATTTCGTGAGGTTTGCTAAGGTTTAGGGCATGCATCAATGCGAAATACCTAATCACAAGCCACACCTCTACCCTGCGGCGGGGTGATGCTGCTGCCCTTGCGGGGATTCGCCATCTATCGGTGACTTTAAGTAAAAATAAGTTGATTTCTAAATTACGAGCCAGCGTCACCTAGCGGAACAACGAAGAAGCTCTTATACAACGAAGAAGCTCAAATAACTGTCTTGCAACAATGGCATTTAGTAACAAAATTATTTTGAACAAATATGTACGTATAATATATTATTATCAGCAACGCGGAGACTTGACTTCTGCCCGCGATTTCGTCCATGTGGATTTCAGATTTGTGGCAGTTGTTTTATTATCCTTACACTTTCCCGGTATAAATAAAATCCTAAATGTTGACCCGGCTTATTATGAAGACTTCAATAAATCGGTTTAGTAGCTTTTGCGTGATGCGCGCACAGGCAAACAGATATACACATAGATAGACAAAGATAAATTTAAAAAAAATAGTAATTCGTCACCTTTGCTGATATTTATTATAAGTACTTAGTACCTACAGTACTTTTTTTTTTCAACCTTTTTTTATGTCCCACTGCTGGGCATAGGTCTCCTTCTCCACAATTGAGAGGGATTTCGGCCATAGTCCACCACGCTGGCCAAATGTGGATTGGTGGACCTACAGTACTTAAACATTGCAAAAAATACGAATGTACAGCTTCGACTGTTCTACGATTGTACAGTGAGCCGCAGCTCAAATGTAAAATTATAAATAAAGTAAAAAAATCGATACTTAAAATAAGAAACGGAAAAACGTTTTCACTGTAAAAAATATATTTGTGGTTGAGGACTAATTTTACAAAAACTATACAAGTGGGAATCGAACCCAGAACACTCCTACGTAATGCACGAGATTTTATTACGAGCTACGCTCACTATTTCACTATAAGTGAAAGTACCTGGACGACCGAGCGTTGCTCGGATAAAAACAATTTATTTTCTTGGTTTAGTTTCAAACGAAACACTGATTTGCTTAGTGTTACTTAACAACGCCATCTGAAATAGCTCCTAATAAAAATAGTTATTTTCATAAAAATAAAAAAATACGGTTTTGATTGAGGTTTGAACCCGGGTCTCTAGTTCCGCAGTCAACTCACGCAACCATTCGACCACGAAAGCTTTAATTCAAAGGAAGAAATTTTCATAGAGCTCTTTCAAAGTGACATTGTCATTTAATTTTCTTTGAACGTCGGATTGGTGTATGGTAATAGGGGAGCCCAAGAGGGGAATTACGGATTTACTCGAGCGCGTCAGATTAAGATATGGGGTACAGCTTGCATCCTGTTCAGTGCTGCCACGATTAAAAAAGACCTTCTATGTAGGTACAGTCTTTTTTCTTACTTCTGGATGTCAAAATGGTCAGATTAGAAAACCCCGTTACCGTTGAGCCATGAATTTTAAATAATAAAAATTCGAACTCTGTAAGAGTTTGCCAAAATGCCGTTTTTTTATTTCGCTGTTTTGTATACTAAAATCTTCAGATTACTGAAATATGACTTACCATGCATTTAAGTTACTGAAATATGACTAAGCATACATTTAATTTATTCTACTATTTTACCTAGACCTTTCGTATAAAATTTTTGAAAACCTATAGGCGCTCTCTCCACCGGTTAAACGCAAAACGTCATGAAGTATAATAATATTAAATAATATAATATTTTAATCTTACTACCACCCAACCTATAAAAAGCACAAGGTCCTGATGACGCTTGAGGAAATCCACAATGAGCCTTGTGGGCTCCCCAGTTTGACAGCGTTTACGCCACAATATTATTAATACTCTCCAATAGATGTCAGGAAGAGTCGTATTTTTCAGTTTATATTTAAATTGATTTTCATTGAAAATATTTTTATACAGCTAAAAATATCCATCAATAAAAATTTTGTCGATCGATTTATCATCCCCGAAACCCGGGTACTAAATTTCATCAAAATCTTTGGAGCCGTTTCCGAGATTCAAAAAATATATTTAGATACATACAAGAATTGCTCGTTTAAAAGTATTAGATAAAGGATCAGTATGGCTACACATTACGTAAGGATTTCTCGTTGTCGTCAGTCTATCGACTCAGTCGATATAGATAGGGGCAGTGTAATTGTAGGTTTTTATTTATGAAATGAATGAAGTATGGAAGGACAAGTTAAGATCTGTCCAAACTAACACAATTGCCACATCCTATACCAGAGGTCACGACCCTCAGCATTGAGGAAACGACGCGAGGAGGAGGATTTATGAAACAAAATTGATTACAGTGTAAAAAATTAAACACCTAAAGTATATAATGAATCATAGCTTTGTACCTAGGTTACGTACTTTTCTTTTGTTCATGTAGACTTTTTTCCGCCGTAAGAATTTCAAATATTTATGTTTTCAGTCTGTCTTTTTATAAGCTTTTTTATTGTAAAAATTATTTGTAATTTTAAAATAGTAAAAAAAACATAAATTTATATAATAAAAAACATATGCTACGCTGGGGATCGAACCTGAGTTGTATTGCAAACGTGAGTGAAACAAGACTTCAAAAACTTGACTACAGACGCTACTTTCCAAATCATGAAATAAGGACCAAGTGTGACTACCGAGTAACATAAATATTCTTTGCTCATAAATAGACAGCTAGCCTAAAATAAAATATATTACGAATAAATTTATTGTAAATCGATTATCGATGTAATCGATATATCGGGTATTGTTTCTAACTAAATATACAAGTGCAAGAGTTCTACTTACATTTTTTCTTCGTTCATTTAAGCTATTTGCTGTCGTTTGAATTGTAAATATTTCCGTTTTGATAATTTATTTTTACTTTTATTTCCCATTTTCTAAACTTTAAAATTACCTAATTCTTACTAAAAATAATAACTTATACCTAATACTTACATACTAAGAAACAAAATATATTTTCAAAACTAAACAAAATGAAATAAAATTTGAAATTTTCGTATTTCGCGGACGATTCGGGCATAAGTAAGTACGCGTCCATCGTTGACAGTGGTCACGGGTGGTATCAAACAAAGAATACTATACTCCACGGGGGGTGGTATTATCGTATTATGGTGGGATGGGAGTGGTGAAGAGAAGAGAGTGATAGCATGCGTTACTTCAGCGCTCGCGAGGAAAAGATAGCATCATCTTATTTATGTCGTAAGCGCCAAATCGAAAAACATTTTTCGTTAAAAAACTAAAACAAAACATAGAAAACTGTTTGCATAGAAAGCTTTATAATAATATTAGCTTGTTGTAAAAAAATAATGATAAATACTTACATTCAAACTCGATTTGACATAAAATGATAAAAATTGAAAATATTGTCCTAATTTTGAAAAATAATTCTATCGAGAAAATTTTATGGCATCGTGTTTTCTGTTGCATAAAAATTTAGTAAATATAAAGAAAATTCAGATTATGTAAAAACTATTCTCCAGTCGTTTCTACAAAATGAAACATATTCAATTACAATACCTACTCCTTTTTTATTAATGCATGCCCCTAATTAGCAGGTTGCTATTATAACAATTCTAAGATTTGAATAGGTACCTATGTTAGGAATATTCTGATTAGTGACGTATTACTGATTATTGCTTAATTAGGTATTAGATTTGAAAGAAGTTTTAATTGAATGCTTTATTTAATTGTTACTTATTTAGTACTCTTAGTTTTCTAGGTTTAATTTACAGTTAGGCAGTACTTCGAATAAAAAGAAAAAAACTGTGTCAAATAAGAAAATCTAATAAAATAAATCAATATGCCCACGTTTCTACAAAAAGAAGTGAAATCCCACCAAAACATTCTGTAAAAAACTAGCCAAGTCTCGATGGAGCTGCTTGTTTATCTCTAAAAAGTAATGAAATCTAGAGAAAGTCGTGCCAAGTCTAAGGTTCCTTACTGCGATTTCTTTATTATTATAGTTAATGTTGTGTGACTTGGCCGTTGAAGGATACACAAGTGTTATTTTATGTTAGATCGGTGGTCGATTTGACGCTCCAAAAAGAAGTGAGCAGAAGTCAGCATTCTCAATGCTGAATGCATGTGTTGCACAATCAACAACAGCCTAAAATGAGACACTAGCGTCCAATTACCAATATCAGTATGGGCTATTATCTCGCTTAATATGGTACATACATGGTATGTACATGAACATAGGTAGTTAAAACAGATATAACATTACGTGTAAACAAAAAGAATGTTCAACGGCCAAGTCACACAACGTTAACTATAATAATAAAGAAATCGCAGTAAGGAACCTTAGACTTGGCACGACTTTCTCTAGATTTCATTACTTTTTAGAGATAAACAAGCAGCTCCATCGAGACTTGGCTAGTTTTTTACAGAATGTTTTGGTGGGATAATACTTTCGAAAGTAATGAAATTCATATTATTATTGACAACGTGATTACTTATTTTTTTATTTCTAAGGTAAAACAATCATCGTTATGAGACCAGCCTTACCTAGTTTCTTCCCCATACAACTGACAACTCCGAATTTTTTAACAGTGTTGTTTCGACTCGAGTATTTTCGATTTGGGAACTTGTCCAAATAGCTCTCATTAAACAAAAATAGCCTAGAGTTGCGATCATTAACAGTATGTATTATGTAGCTCAAATAATTAAGCCAATAGGTTGACAAGTTGACAGTTAACCATCCGACACCTGGCAAAATACATCATTTACCTCAAAACAAGAAATATTAACTTACTCGTATGCCGAAAACTCATAAATCTTGTATAATTATAATGCACGGTGCACAATTCTAATGGTTTGTTTCAATCCATATATCACTGTAAGTATTGATAAGATCGAATTTCTAACTCATGGTCACTATTTATTTATTTATTTATTTAATCTAAAAGTATTACCTTACAATAAGGAACACAAGGGCGTGCTTAATGCCTAACGGCATTCTCTACCAGCTACCAACTGTCAAATCAAAAACAGGATAAAAAAATTAAAAAATCCTGTTTAAATAATTTAAAGGACAGTGATTAGATGTAGACGACCCGCGTGGCGCAATGGTTACCATGCCGGACTGCCAATCGAAGGATCCCGGGTTCGATTCCCGGCGAAGCAGAAATTTGAATGATGAGTTTAAATTTCTGTTCTCGGTCTGGGTGTTTGTGTTTCTGTCTCAGTGTGTGTCCATGGTACCCACTACACAGAGTATATCTACCCTACTATGGGGCTGTGAGTGTGAAACGTTATTTATTATTATTTATGATTGACAATTTGTAGAAAACATTATAACATAGAAACTAGGTAGTAACATTTTTATGGAATTTCTCCAAATAGTCGAACCGTGCGATATAAATGGGTACCGACTTGAAATCCAAGTTACCTGTTTTAAAAAAATGAAATATTATTTTATACAGTCAATATATTAGTAAACTGTAACACATAAATAAATCCAGTAAAAAGGAAATAACCCGGCACAAAATGTTTGAAAGCTATCCTCCCGTGTGTCTCCATTGTATAGTTTTACCCTTTTCATCTTCATTTTAATGTGACAGCAAAACTTTCTAGAAATGAAACGCAAGGTTACTTTTTCAAGGTATGCAAATATTTTATTATGCAACAATACACTAACAATACAATACCTATACTTACAGTTATAAATTGAAACTATATAATAATACATTTATATGTATTATTATATAGTTTTAATTATACATATATACATCTAAATTTAAACTTGGTAACAGCTTACTATACAACTAACGGTAGGTACAATTGATTTAATTGTAACACGTAAGGGCTGATTTTTTTCAGCCCCGGATAAAGGTATTTGTCAAATAAATTTAGCGTTGTCATTGTTATCCTGTTGTCATGACATATGTATATGTTATTATGACATATGTATGAAAAGGATAGCGGTAGTATTAACTGACTATCAACTTTATCTGGGGATTGAAAAAAAGTCGGCCCTAGTAGATTTTCAAAATACAGTCGGTAAGTAAATAATATGAGTAATTAATGCTAAACATAGTAGTAATGGGCAATACAGTTAAGCACTAGGTATGTTCTTATAATTACTATTATGTGGCTTATGCAATAATGGGTTACCCCAGAACACCCAACCCCAGTCTATGGGCTTTTACAAACATAAATTTGAACACTCTTTTAATGTAAAATATGACATTAAAGTCTTGTAAATGCACTATGAAGAATTAACACTTCTTATTTTTATTTATTTTTGTTGAGTTAAGAGTTACAGGGTAAAATGTATGCCTAGTGTTTTTCTCTGCCAGTCAACCCTGGGTGACGGTGCAAACTTATGGCAAGCGGAATATTATCTAATTAAAACACTGTATACATACTAAAACACTCAGAAAGTAAGAATTATTTGAACCATTTTTAAGCCTTTCTCATAATTAAGAGGGATCAGGGCATAGCCCCGCTGACGAAGTGCGCGTTTGTGGAAATAACATGTCTTTAAGTTTTTACTAATATGTACGGAGATGGAAAGCGTCGACACAAAATATTACGATATTTTTCTTCACGGTGGAGCACTCGCACCTTACTTATAGTAAATAGACAGAGATGAAGAATGAGCACCGGGATTTTAACCTGGATAGTATATAGGATAGTACCTACCTAATGAGTGTGGAACGTTATAATTATTATTATTATTAGTATTATATAGAGATAGTAAATAGTCGTATTCACAATGCTCCATGGTGATGGAATATAATGTGATATTTAATGATTATCTTTTCCATCGCCGTGAATGTCTGAGAGAAGCTCATAATTTCTTGAAAGCATTATGTCCACCAATCCGCACTTGGCCAGCGTACTATGGTATAAATTCTATTCACTTGTGAGAAAAGACCTGTGTCCAGGAGTGGGACATAAAATGGTAAAAAAAAATATAGAAAACATTTTATAGACATTAAAACACTTAGATACATACTATATTTCATGTGCAACCTAAACTTGATACTTTTATCCAGTAGACCTGTGGCGCCACCTGCTATGCTCGGTGGTGGGCTCCACAGACCAACACACACCTCCTCTGAAAACAAATCCATCAGCGCATCCTGAACTTTTTACAATGTTGAACTTATAATCTAAACCATCATCCGTCAGATACACTGCATTTTGGTTCACGTTATTATCATCTGGAGGGAATATTATAGTGCTCTCCGATTTTTTATCGGATTGTAACACCTGTCTTACTCGCCCTACACTTTTTGTATGGATTCCAATAAGAACGCACAGCACTAGCACTAAAAAAAGTCTGATTACTGCCATGGTTTCACAATTATTCCAAAGTAAAACACTTTATCTGTGGTTTTTCTAATTCTTGATTGAGGTCGAATACTATGTTTCTGTATCAGATACGGATTTAACGTCGTTATGGTGATGAAGTATTGTTAAGAATAAGTAACGGATTTACCGACTCATGTATTTATAAGCAGGAAAAACTGATATTTATGTCATTAGTTAGGATACTAGTGATGTAAAGCTGTTGCGGATATTTGCGAATATACGGATATATACATACATTATTTTGACATTTGTGATTTTGTCAAATGGATGTGAATATTTTCTAGAATATGGACGTTAAGATATAGTTAAAGAATAGCTATATTTTATCTAGCTCGTCTACCATCACAATGAATGGTCAATATTTTTTGGTAAAAAACCGGCCAAGTACGAGTCGGACTCACGTACGAAGGGTTCCGTACCATTATCTATAAAAAATCACGTGTATTGTATGGGAGCCCCCTTAAATATTTATTTTATTCTATTTTTAGTATTTGTAACAATAGCGGCAACAGAAACACATTTCCTTTGATTATCCATAGAAATCATTGCATTAAGATTGAATGAAAGTTAAATTGTGGTTTACGATTTATGACGTATTAAAAAAAACTACTTTCTAGTTCTCGTTCAAACCAATTTTCGGTGGAAGTTTGCATCGTAATGTACATCATATATTTTTTTAGCTTTATCATTCTCTTATTTTAGAAGTTACAGGGGGAGGACACACATTTTACCACTTTGTAAGATTATGATTATTTTTATGATTTTCTATTTCGACCCACGTGGCGTAATGGTTGGTTAGATTCCCGATGAAGCAGAAATTTGAATGATGTATTTAAATTTTTTTTCGGTCTGGGTGTTTATTTTTCTGTCTTTGTGTGTGTCCATGGCACCCACGACACAGGATATATCTGTCGCAGTCGGATTGTATATTCCGCCGTATTACATTCCGGCTAGCTATTTCCTAAAACAGGGCTGTATTGTAATGCGGCGCACTCTCGTTCAGCCGGATTGCAATTCAGCTAAATTAGCGAACGTTGTATTGTATGAGCTCTTCGCGTTCGTCAAAGCGGCGTAATATCGTGCCGCCCAATTGTCTATATGTTATAGCCAAAGTAATAAATCCGGATATTATATATTATCGAGCCGTTATTTATAATATCTACCTATTCAATTTAGATAAAGTGATAATTCGATCGATTCACTCTGATTCTGTCGGAAGCGACAGCATTAGTCGTAAAATAATTATTCCCATACTCCCCATACTGGTTCCTGTTATCGCTTCCATCTTTAATAAATCTATTTCCACTGGTTCCTTCCCTTCTTCCTGGAAAGATGCCCAAATAATCCCACTGCCAAAAAAATCGAATCCTTCATCCTACTCTGAGTATCGTCCAATATCCATTCTCCCATTCCTATCTAAAGCCCTAGAACGTATAATCCACCAACAATTTACTTCTTTCCTTTCCAGCCACCAATTGTTGAATCCTCTCCAATCCTGTTTCCGTCCTGGTCATAGTACGGCTACTGCTCTCGCGAAAATCACCGATGACATATAAGGCTCGGCATGGACAACAAACAACTCACGGTGCTGACACTATTAGATTTTAGCAATGCTTTTGGTACAGTTGATTTTGATGTCCTCCTTGCATTACTCAGCTCTCTTAACGTATCTCCAACTACAATTAACTGGTTTCGAGATTACCTGTACGGGCGTCGGCAACGTGTACAGCTGAACAATTCGTTTTCCTCCTGGTGTAGTACAGCTGCTGGCGTGCCGCAGGGTGGCGTGTTGTCCCCTCTCCTACTTGCAATTTTCATCAATTCTTTATGTTCCCATATTTCTTCTCTCTACCACTTGTATGCAGATGATCTCCAGATCTATGCGCAGACTTCTGTTGTCGGTCTGCCTACTGCTATTAATAAAGTAAACGATGAGTTGGCTGGTATTCAAAAATGGTCTAGAGACTTTGGGCTTTAAATCAACCCAATTAAGACCCAAGCTATTATAATCGGCAGTCCTAGACTAATTGCGAAGATTGACTGGTCTACTTTACCGCCGATAATTTTAGATGGAACTATTAACCCTTATAGCGACAAAGTTAAAAATCTAGGCATCATAATGGATCATTGCTTCACTTGGGTGCCGCAAATTAACAACGTCAGCAAAACTTTGTTCGCTCGACTTGGCTCCCTGCGCCGACTTCGAAATTTTCTGCCCATTCCATCAAAAATTACGCTGGTACAATCTCTCCTCTTTCCTATTCTCGACTACGCTGGTATTTGCTATCCTGATTTAACCGAAGAGCAACTTAACAAACTTGAGCGACTTCAAAATGTTTGCATAAGATTTGTATTTGGTCTCCGTAAATACGATCATGTTTCAGAATTCCGATCTAAGCTCAAGTGGCTCCCTATTCGTCTTCGCCGGAATACTCACATTCTTTCTGCTTTGTACTGTGCACTATTTCAACCATCTGCCCCTAATTATTTGAAAGAGCGTTTTAAATATCTCCACACTTCTCATAATCGCTTCCTACGTTCCACTGAAAACCTGTGCCTTGTTACTCCTGTTCACTCTACTTCCTTCTTTGCAAAATCCTTCACTGTGTCTGCTATCCGTCTTTGGAACTCTCTTCCTTCTTCTATCCGACTGTCCGATTCCCTTGCTTCCTTCAAGACTCGTCTTTATAATCACTATCAAGAAGCAGAATGAGGAACACGTAAATTATATCTTGAAATCCTAAATAAATACCTTTTGGAATCTTAGGATATTTGCAACATGTATGTATGTATGTATGTATGTATATATGTATGTATGTATGTATATATGTATATATGTACAGTTATATATGTAAGTATATGTATGTCTATCAATATAAATATTTATGTATGTCTATGTATATTTAATTTTTTTTATCCATGTGCACCTCACCCACACGCTATCTTACCGACTTCTCCTCTACCCTAAGGTAGTCTGGAAGATATCTGGATGGGCGGGCGCGTAATTATGGCCCAAGCCCACTGTTGGGAAAGTGGAAACACTTCAATTACTGCCCACACCCCCAACATAAAGTATTCATATCGTACTTACGGAATTCTTGAATCGAAGCCACCTCTCCTATATCCAGTCACAGGATCCTGGACGTTCTTCTAGACTGCAGTCTGCCGCTTCAAGGTTCCGCTTGTAGTTTTTGATTGGTTTTGGATTAGTACTTAAGAATATTTTCGAACATAGCCAAAGAACGCTAGTCGACGTAAGTACCGTTCGTATGCAACCGCCGCCATACTGGCAGGCGTAGATAATATTCTATTTTTATTTTTTACTAATCATAGACAAAGATGCCTATGATACTCTTCTCCTTCATCCAATATGAAAGGAGTTCGGTAAACTGCAAATCAGAAACCGATAAGCACTCCTGAAAACATTATGCCGGCAAGCTAGCAATAATTGAGAGTGTTTTATATAGATATTAAACCTATGAAAAATGAAAGTAACATGATAATAACAAATCGCCTAACCATGCTCCCCCGCCTTGGAAGTTTTGGAAAAAACTTTCAAAGAGAAAGAAAACTGAAGATAATAAGTATATGTAATTTAAGAGTATTAAAAGCAATGGAGAAGTCTCATGGTCAAGCTGAAGCACGTAACTTCGATAGGTACATTAATTTAATTTTAAAAGCTACAATAGCAAATATTTAAAGAATACGGTTATATTAATACCTATTACTTATCTAATAAACTATTATCTTAATTATCTCAAACGTTATTGATTAGGTATCGGGTATAGTTTTGCAACAGGACGTTTAAACATACCAAACTTGGTTTTAACTGTTGCAATGCGAACTATTCCATCCGAACCAGGATGAATTTCTGTAATAGTACCTAGCGGCCAAGCTAATGGAGGAGAATCGTCCTGTCCCACGAGTACGACAGTACCGATCTGAACTGGATGGTCCGGAGTAGACCATTTCTGCCTAACTTGCAGCGTATGCAGATACTCTAGACGCCATTTTTTCCAAAATGATTGAACCATGCTATCCAGCAACTGTTTACGCTCGACCAAACTAATTCGCGTGTCTTTTAGGTCCGCTGCAGGTAAATACTGCAGTGGCGTGGACATTAAAAAATGAGCCGGTGTTATTACTTCAGGATGAGGGTCGGAAGACATTACTGTGAGTGGCCGCGAGTTCTAAATGCACTCGATCTGCACTAGCACCGTCTGTAATTCCTCATACGTAAGTATTTGGGCTCCTATAACCCTATAAAGATGAGTCTTTAAACTTTTAATGTTGGATTCCCACATACCTCCAAAGTGAGGTGCGCGGGGTGGAATCATTTTCCACTCAATACGACGACTAGTTAAATCTTTCCTTAAAGCGGTATGGAACTCTGATTTCATAAGAAATTTATAAAGATCGTCTAAGTGGGCCTTTGCACCAATGAAATTCGTTCCATTATCAGAGTATAAACACGATACAGGACCACGTCTCGATATAAAGCGGCTGAAGGCTGCTAAAAATGCGTTAGAAGTCAAGTCAGAGACTAGCTCAATGTGAATTGCCTTTGTTACCAGACAGACGAAAAGGCAGATACATGCCTTCTGGGATCGTTGACCTCTACGCCGAGTAAGAGTAATTTTAATAGGGCCTGCATAGTCAACTCCAGTGTGAACGAAGGCTTTCGCTTCCGTCACGCGATAATAAGGAAGATCAGCCATTTTAGGCGTCGGATGTGAAGGACGTACACGAAAACAAGAAATGCATTTACGCACGTTAGCCCTTACGACAGTTCTGGCATCTAATATCCAATATCGCTGTCGTAAAATGGACATAAGAAGTCCCGGGCCGGTATGGCAATTAATAACATGATAATGGTTTATTATTAAATCTACTACCCGATCTCGTTTGGGGAGTAAAACGGGATGCTTTACCTCTAAGGGTAAATTTGCCTTAGACAGGCGTCCTTCAATACGTAAAATGCTATGTTCATCAAGAAACACGCACAATTTTTTTAATTTATTACAAGGGGATTTGCCATTTTTAAGGGCAATTATATCATTTGAAAAATGAAATTTTTGAACAGCGGAGATAACATATCTTTCTGCAACCATCAGGTTATAAACAGCACCAGATGAACTATTTATCTTTTTTATAAATTTTAGGACATAGACTACAATACGCAACAGTTTATCCCATGAAGACACACGTTCAAATAATAAAGTAAAGACTGAACGTTCCGAATGAACAGTCGCTGTAAAAACCTTTGTCTTGTGCTCGGGTATTTTTTCAGCATTAGTTGGACAGAAAGTTTTCACCGGCCATTCAGAAACTGGCGTTCGCATCCACGTTGGCCCCTTCCACCATAACTCATGTGAGATAAGCTGCGAAGGTAGCATACCACGAGATAAACAGTTACTCGGGTTGTCGCTACCTGCGACGTGATAGAAGTTTTCGGGCGGAAGGTTTTCATGACACTGAGCAACGCGGTTACTAACGAACACCGACCAACGATGCGGTGATGAATGTATCCAAGATAACGCGATAGTCGAATCCGAAAACGCATATATTTCTGCAATAGGAATACGCGAGCGGTAAGTATCATGAACAGTTTTGATTAATTTAGACATAAGTACCGCTGCGCAAAGCTCCAAACGAGCAAGTGTCGTTATTTTGGTGGGTGAAACCTTTGATTTCGCACACAGCAATCTACAAGTGATATCTCCGTTTGAAGCGGTGGTGTGTAAGTATATGACACAGCCATAACCTTTCATACTGGCGTCACAGAAGGCGACAACCAGAACGGAACTGTTGCTCAAAACACCACTGTGACGCGGAATTTTTAGAGTGGATAATAAAGAAAACTCTTGTATGAGATCAGAAAACCTTTTAATAACGTTTTCTGGAGGTGTATCATCCCAACCAATATTACATAGCCACAATTCTTTAATAAGTAATTTGGCATATAATATGACAGGAGCTACCAAGCCTAGGACGTCAAACAAGCGGGTGACTATGGAGAGTATGGTCCGCTTCGTACACTTCTCCTGGACATAAGAAGTCGTGAAAAAGAAGTTGTCGTCGGCTGGTTGCCAAGAGAGGCCTAACACCTTAGTGGCATTGTTAGAGCCCTCAGAAAAGTTTATTGAGTCGCGAAGAGACTCAGGTACATTTTTAAGTAAAACTAAAGAATTACTCGTCCACTTAAGTAATTCAAAGGCCCCGGCCTTAAACAACGAGATCAATTCTCTAGAAAGGCGGACGGCGATGACGTCATCAGGCACACTATGAACTAAATCGTCCATAAATAAATTGCTTTCTGCTACTTGTGCAGCTTCACCAAAGTGTGGCCTCATGTCCTCAGCTAACTGTCGAACAGTTCGCATGGCTATGTAAGGACTGGATTTCAACCCGAATGGAAGACGATTAAATTGAAAAGTTCTAATACTTTCATTATTATTAATTCGAAACAATATTCTAAGATATTTATGATGCTCTGGAAGTACACCAATTTGCAAATACATCTGCTTTATGTCAGCAGTCATAGCTACGGGAAACAATCGGAAATTTAATAATAACAAAAACAAATCGGCCTGCAAGTTAGGCCCTGTATGCAGGACGTCATTAAGTGACAACCCTGTGTGAGTTTTGGCGCTTACGTCGAGTACAATACGAGGCAGTGGCTTGTCCGCACGGGTGACCGCATGGTGAGGAATATAATATCCCTCATCAGCAAGATCGTATTCATTGACCCTAGACAGGTAACCGCTTTCTATATAGTCGCTAATAACTTTATTGTAATTTAAACGTAAGTCCGGCGACTGTTTAAATCTGCGCTCCAAAGACATAAGTCGGCGCAAGGCGGCAGAACGCGAGTTACCAAGGTCACTCGGATTCTTACAGAAGGGCAAAGCAACACTGTACCTCCCATCGACCGCGCGAGTAACCGACGATAAATAAATATTTTCACATTCGGTCTCATCCGGGCTTAAATATTTTATGCTCGGTATCTCTTCGATCTGCCAAAATTTTTGCATTAAATCGTTAAGAGCAATGGCAGAGAACGAAGATGGTACAGCGGCATTGCTGGGGTAATCACCCATTAAAATGTAACCGAATGCAGTCGACAAAGCGGGTGGCAACTTTGTCCCCGATTCAATTCTGTCACCTAAATAAATATATGGAAATAATTGTGCACCTAACACGACATCAATATTGCCAGGAACATTCCATGACAAATCAGCAAGGGGTATACCCTCTAGGTGGCCCATGTCACCCTTAGATATATAATGACTGGGCAGTTGATCTGTAATACAATCAACTACTAAGGCGTATATAGAATATTTATTATTTGGGTATACGCGGGACTCAATGTCCAAATATACGTAGCCCAGTATAGGACGCGAGGCTAAACCAATTCCTTTAATAAAAGAATTATTTAAAGGAATTATTGCCAATTTGAGTGCTTTACAACAATCAAGTGTAACTAAATTATTCTGTGAACCGTTATCAATTAAACATCTTACTATTACTTTCCCGTTATTATTATTTTTCGACCTTGCATAAACTTGAGCAGTCGACAGTAAAACTTGCATCTGCGGCTCCCCGAAAGACGCACGAGCCGCGTGGCGCTCACTGGCCATGTTCGCGTTTGCAGTAAACGAATTCGAACTCGGGCCACTCACAGGGCCACTACGCGTCGCACTAGCGGTCGACGACTCACCCTCATTAGGTATACTATGCGATGTAGACGCAGTACAACGGCATTTAGATTTTTTTACGTTTCTATTTTTAAAGTGTAAGAGGGTATGATGACGTTTTTGACATAGCTCGCATACAACAGATGATTTACAGGACGTTACAGTATGTGTAATACCAAGACAATTTACACAGCCATTTTTCGACTTTATAAATTCAAATCGGGCTACTGGTGTATCTAAGTTTTTAAATTGAACACAATTATAAACAGAATGATCAGTGTTATTACAAAAGACACAACGCCTAGAACGCGTTGCATGACTGTTATTATTAGCAATAAATGACTTATGGACTGATCGCGATGGATACGTAGACGTTTTATTTATTTTTACTGCAGGGTCCGACGATCGATTCGAACTCGAATGATTTGTGTTTGAGCGTTCTAAAATTTTAATCAATTTTTCTTAAAGCGCAATGTAAGAAAATGAAATCGGCAAGATCTTTGAAATTTAATTGTTTTAAAGCTAAAACGGAAGCTGAATATTTTTCAATGAATGAATCGAGACTGCCGGCTGTATCACTACAGCTCTTAGCATCTAAAATATTATTTAAGTAATGCGTTCCTAATGATCACTTGTCTTGATATTTATTCACTAAATTGTCCCATAAAATTTTATAAGTGTCGCCCGTAGGTACAATACCTGCGGTGACCTTCAGAGCGCCGTGTGTCAACTTACCCACTAAATATTGCACGCGCTGCGAGTCAGTCAGATCACATGTATGTTAGATTTAAAAGATTCATAAAATTTCGGCCAATTCTCCATTTTCCCGTCAAAGTAAGGCAATTCAATCGGTGGCAATTTAATGTTACATTTTGACTGAAAATCATCATTAGAATCTTCACGTTTGGTTTGGAGACATTTGATCGCAATGCTTGAACAATATAATTCCTAACATGCTTTACTTTAAGGTATAAATCATCAAACGCATCCAAACATTGATAATCAATTTTGAATTTCGAATCTACCGATACTTGAATTTCGTATATTTCATCGAGGTATGTTTCGAACTGAATACGCATTTCGTCGATTGTTTCAGACTTAACTACGAAAAATCAGAAATATTTGATGCTAATTTATATAATTCATTCATACGAGCGTATAATCGCTCCTTCTTGGCGGTAAGTCGAGCTAAATTATTGTGAGCGGTCGCCATCTTATTATTGATGTAAAACAGTTTATGCAAATATTATGCAATGTAATTTTTACTATAAATATGAATTTAAGGTTGCAAAAAACAGCTGGATATTATTAATCCAAGCTTAAATCCAAAATATTACGTAAAATGGGACAAAAAATAACAGAAAACATACGTAGGTATGTTCAATTTGCGTATATTACGCAGAGAATTATTTATAATTAATTAAATTAAAGCTGGATGACATTCATCCGAGCTCTGAAGGACCAGAAATGGATGGGCGGGCGCGTAATTATGGCCCAAGCCCACTGTTGGGAAAGTGGAAACACTTCAATTACTGCCCACACCCCCAACATAAAGTATTCATATCGTACTTACGGAATTCTTGAATCGAAGCCACCTCTCCTATATCCAGTCACAGGATCCTGGACGTTCTTCCAGACTGCAGTCTGCCGCTTCAAGGTTCCGCTTGTAGTTTTTGATGGGTTTTGGATTAGTACTTAAGGGGGTACCGAGCTTCTCGCGCGAACTGATTTTAGATAATCCACGCGCTCCGTGTATGTGTGCGTGAGCGCCGCTCCCGCCTGTCGCCGATAGAGTCGAGATCACAGAGTACATTTGTATGTAGAGATCGAGTAGGCCAGCGAGGGTGCAGTAACATTTACAAAATAAAACAACTAAAGCTATAGAAATATTTTTATTTTGGCCTTATTTCAGGTTTCTCGTTTTATTTATTTATAAATTACTATTGGAAGGTAGGTAGTAGGTACTAGGAAGAGATGGAGGTACCTATATATAATATTTACAAATCAATTATATAATGCAATCGAATAAGAATTTTTAGCATATCATTCTAAGTAGATACAATATAATAAAGATAACTCAATAATGTAAAGTAAAAGTATACAGTACGAGTAAAAGGGTAAAATCCCAGTAGTGGACCCTTTATTTTCAAATTCAAACGATGAATTTATTTTATAAATTTCTAGCGTTGTTGTTTTTCATTGACTAGGTTATTTTACCACAATGAATGATCGAGAAAGAAATATACGTACATATCGTGGTTAAACCCGAAAAACAGTTTTAAAATGAATCAATATATAATATATATGAATATATCGTGAAAAAAATATACTTCTCAATTATTCAGTTATCAATTCGGCATGTTTGTATGTAATACTCTCAGAACTGCACAATTTTTACATGTGTTTGTATATATATTTCTTCTTTACGTGTGTTGACAGTGAACTTTTCCTAAATGGCTGGACCGATTTTAATGATTTTTGCGTGTCTTCAAGTGGATTCGAGGATGGTTTAGATTCACAATTTAGTCCACTGGAAAATGTTTTTAATGTTTTTTTTTATTTATAAGTAGTATTCCCATATTAATTGTTCCTACCTGTCAAACGTTTATATTTCGTGCCGAGTCGTTCTAAACTTTGACACAGTCAAAATAACAGGACAGTTTGTACGTCATTCTTTGTTTTATATTTTTATTTGACAGTAACATGATATCTCTTCAAGATAATAAAAAACAAATCCTTTTTCAATACTTTTAAGGCAGGACAACGTCTACAGGGCCCACTAGTATGTATAATAATATATATGTAGATATGATTGTCCTCGCATATCCCCGAAACAAATTGATGAATCGTATTGGTTCTTTATTTGTATGTTTGCATTTTGTTCAGCTTAGGGAATGGTAAAAGTTTCATTAAATCAGTCCAGTAGTTTCCGTGATATGGACTTAAAACTTTTTTAAATAGTTTTTATTATTATTGTTCTAATTATTTTTTATACATGACAGCGGCCGCCCGCGACGTCGTGCGCATGAATTAGTTTAAAAAAATTCTATAATAAAAGTAGCCTAAGTTACTCCTTATTACATCAGCTACCTACCAGTGAAAATGCCGTCAAAATTGGTCCAGCCGTTTCACAGATTAGCCGGAACAAACAGATAGACAGACAGACAAAAATTATATAAAATGTTATTTTGGTATATGTATCGTATATACATTAATATGCATGTTGTATAAAGCGGTTATTTTAATATTACAAACAGACACTCCAATTTTATTTATTTGTATAGATGTATAGATACCAACATGGTCGTTAACGTGTTACAACCTAATGGAGAGTAATGATGTAAAGTTTCTTGCAACTGTACGAATAAATACATGAAATCTACAACTCTATTTCCACTAATTTTGATATCTTTCAATTTTTCTTCTGGTTTTATTATAAACTCCTCTTCTTGATCCAAATCAGATGATGAATGATGTGAAGAAAGCTAAAAGGTAAACAAATGACGAAATCAAATCAAATAATCGCACATATTATTACCCAAAATTTCAAGATATCTAGATAAATTAATAATTTTACAACTTACATTGGAATTATCTTGCGTTTTAGTTACATCAGCAAGCCTCTGTAATTTTTGTATTTGAACGAACGGAACTCTAAAATGGAAAAAAGAACACGATTTATGTAATCAATAAATATTTTTCTAAGGTTTATTATTATTTTATTTGATTAGGTACTGTTTTATTTATTTTATTTTAGAACAGTAATAAACCATATCCAACTTACTTCATGGTATCATTTTTGGTATGTGAGGAAGTCTTGTCTATTTCTTCATCCACTATGAGATAAAAATTTAGTTGCGGTGTAATTGGCACTTTGTAAATTTGATAATAAAAATAAAACCGGACATTATTAGTTTATTTATAAATCATCAGACAGACAGTCTCCGTGGCGTAGTGGGTGATGACGAAACGTGAGGTCGTGGGTTCGATTCCCACCCAGGACAAATATTTGTGTGATGAACATGACAATTTGTTCTGTGTCTGGGTGTTAATTATCTATTTAAGTATGTATTTAGAATTATATAAGTATGTTTATTAGCTTTCTGATTACCATAGTACAAGCTCTGCTTAGTTTGGAATCAGATGGTGTTGTGTGAATTGTCCAAAAATATTTATATTTATTTAATTTAATCAGCTTTCCGCTTTAGAAACGCTTAAATCGGTGTTGTCCAAGACCCTGTAAATTGAAAAATGGTAATATTTTATTGTACTGTTTTCACATCATATTTCGCGTCATCAAAATAATTAAAATTTATTTTGCAGTGCAATGCTAACAACTGGTACATTTACCCTTTTTTTTTTTTTTTTTTTTGTTGTCGGGGGGAAACCTTCAAAAGGTACCCGGCACCCTGGGAGACAGTACCGGGTTATGTGGGATTTGACCGCACTAAAACCCCCTCGGTGGCTGCCACTGCGCTTGGGGAGGACTCCGGGATCTCCGGCGGAACGCACCGGTGTCCTCCACGCGCGACGCCTCAGAACGGGCCCATCCTCGGGAGAGCAGCTTTGCTCTCCTGCACCTTCCGATGCTTACGGCGACATGTGGCCACGCACACATCGCCGCCCTTCCCGGGGCTGCTGGTTGGATGGATCGAGCTCCCACTCACACCGTCCACAACCCCGGAAGCCCCCTTTTAGTCGCCTCTTACGATCAGGCAGGGGATACCGTAGCTCTATTCTTAATCCCGAAGCTACAGGGACTAGGTACATTTACCCTATAAATAGAAAATTTCATAGTAAATTAAATTTTTGCGATTATACCGTTTGGTAGGACAATAATAGTTGAAAAATTGTAAATATTCGTAGGTAGCTATGTTAGTAGTAGGTAAATGGTAGGTAATGGTATACTTAAATAAATAAATAACGCTTCACACTCATAGCCCCACAGTAGGGTATATATACCCTACTTTTGCTTTCTTTACGTTGTATCTTTTATTGTATGTATTATTTGTATTGGTGCAATAAAGAGTTTGTATTGTATTATATACCCTGTGTCGTGGGTGCCATGGACACACACGAAGACAGAAACACAAACACCCAGACCAAGAACAGAAATTTAAACTTATCATTCAAATTTCTGTTTCGGGATCCCTCGAGTGTTAACCATTACGCCACGCGGGTCGTCTGCATACTCTGGGTGGTATTCTCGCTGTCTTTGAAAATTTCTGACTGTAATTGTTCTTCTCGCATCGAGTCATTGGATACATTTACCCAGTATCTTGTTCCCCATTGAGAATACAGTTTATTCTACGTTACGTTTTTAAAACTGTGCGTAAGCGCAAGCGACACAACCTCCCCGTCTAACGTAACGGCCGAAGCGAGATTAAAGCGGACATGGGGGAAGCGCGGCGGCTCTGCCTAGAATGGGCCGAACGTGCGCTATTTTAAGTATTTCCTTCTTATTACAAGTAAACATTTTGAAAGTGCACGCTGTATACATTTTAGAAAACATATCGTTTTGTTATTATTTAAAAACTGATATCCTTCCGTGAAGTATTTACGCCATGCTAAGGCTTTATTTAACTTTTTAAGAGCTTAGTTTGGATTTATTTTCTATCGAGGAAACTACAAGTAATCGTGTTTCTGAAAGCTATGAGTATTAGAGTATATACTTAAATTTCTTACGTTAAAATTACATAGCTATAGCTTTAGTAATAACGACACAGCAAGGGATCAAACAAACACAAATTTCATGTCAAATCCTCGGTACCCTCTTAAGAATATTTTCGAACATAGCCAAAGAACGCTAGTCGACGTAAGTACCGTTCGTATGCAACCGCCGCCATACTGGCAGGCGTAGATAATATTCTATTTTTATTTTTTACTAATCATAGACAAAGATGCCTATGATACTCTTCTCCCTCATCCAATATGAAAGGAGTTCGGTAAACTGCAAATCAGAAACCGATAAGCACTCCTGAAAACATTATGCCGGCAAGCTAGCAATAATTGAGAGTGTTTTATATAGATATTAAACCTATGAAAAATGAAAGTAACATGATAATAACAAATCGCCTAACCAAGATCGCTAGAAGCGATAAGACCGCCTTTTGTCCACTAGAATTAAAATGTATAAATTGGTATGTGTTGATTTTACTGTTATGTATGGTGTACAATAAAGCATATTTGTATTTGTATTTGTAATTGACAATGAATTAATCACATTAACTAGCAATTTTATATAATATCTTCCAAGGCTTGGATAATGTAATAAAACAAGTGGCTCTGTGACATCTCCGGCGCTGCGGGAAGGCCACTCCCTCCGCCCCAGCGTAAAAAAGCGCGGCACCTGCGCTTGCCTTCGCAGCTTCGGCTCTCTTGATGCCTGCGCTTTCCTGCGGCGGGCGGGGAGTGGTCTCCCTCCGCGCCTCCGGCTTTTTATATACACTCTAGGGGTAGAACAGACAAGACCACGTGGATAGTGAGGTGCTCTGATTCGGACTGGGTATTTTTCGAATATAAATAATTATAGTGAAAATATGTTACAGGGAGATTGCTAAGCTCAATGACACCTGCGGTTAAAAGTAGGATGGGTGCCATTATATGGGTACATTTATAGCCATTTCGGCTGATAAAACCCGTTTTCGCTGACACACAAACGCAATCATACATTTATGTGCTACAACTCTGTATAATTATTATTATATTAAATTATCATTTATGTACCTGTCTCTTACTTTTATGTATCTTATTTTTTTCCTTTCCTTCCGTGTTCTTAGCTAGAGTACCATAATAGTATTCACCATGATTATAGAGGGATAAAACTAGTATGTCTCTCTGTATAAAATGGGCTGCAGGTTGGGCCCTGGGGTCTGTAACACGGATGGTTGCATGTAAGGAAACTTGACGAAATGTGCTTCGTTACGTTACTAAAGATAAACGTAAACGAATCTTATACCTGATTATAAAATAAATAATAGTTTAAAAAAACTAAAAAACACGCTTTTTATAGAAAACCGAACTAAAAAATAGAAAATAAATTTTAATGAATTTAAATTAAGAAAATAGTGTTAAAAATTTCAATGAATATAAGTTAATAATAGTTTGAATAAAAAAAAATATTTTATTTTAAAAAAAGCGTGGGGTGCATGGTGTCAATAGTTATAAATATTTTATTGACAGATATGAGTAGAGTGATTATCATTTCGATAATATTTTAAAAAGCACCCCACGCTTTTTTTTAAATATTTTTTTTTTTATTCACACTATTATTAACTTATATTCATTGAAATTTTTAACACTATTTTCTTAATTTAAATTCATTAAAATTTATTTTCTATTTTTTAGTTCGGTTTTCTATAAAAAGCGTGTTTTTTAGTTTTTTTAAACTATTATTTATTTTCTACTTTTTAGTTTGGATTATTTATTCTTTCCATGATGTTTCCACGAGCAATGGACTGGTTACTGAGAACCTTCTTCTTTCTTTCAAAAATATCTTTATCTATCATTAGGCTTGTTACATAACAAGGTTACATATTTTTTTAATTTTTACGTTTTCATAAAATTTCACCTGTCTTACGACTTAACAAATTATTTATATTCTTTATATATCTCATACACGTTTTCGGTTACTGAGCACCAATAGTCTACTCCCCTACATAAATATGAGCAACCCAAGCAGTAAAATAGTCGAATAGTAATTAGATTACTCAGCCTTTAATCTTATAAGAGCCGAGTAACCGTTCTTAAAACACCCATTTATCGTGTAATAGCGGTTATCTCGACTATTTGGCAATATTTGCTAATGTGTGCTTTAAGGACGTCGAATAAACGTTTACAGCACTATGTTTTAGCACTTTTACTCCACCTTTTAGCAGATGCTGAATTAAAGTGGCTAAAATACTCGTTATTAGATCGTTTGATCTATAACAGTCGTATAATAGCTGTAGCTCTATAAACGCAATCGAACAAAAATCATATTTTGCAAATTGAAAAATGGATTTATCAAATTAGTGTATTGTCATCGGTCCTCAATAAATCTACAAAGTTTGAACGAAATCTGGCCGTTTAAAGTGGGTCAAAATCGCGCCCAAAGAAGTCGGTTACAAACATACAAACATACAAACATACAAACATACAGGTGAAGCTAATAAAAAGCGTGTAATAAAAATCGGATAGTTTCGGACAGAGACGGAGTCTAAAATAGACACGTTATGTCAAGATACTCACTCAAAATTTACTCGATAGCTATAATTATATTTCTTCGCTTTATTCTCGATATGATAATATTACAAAGGTAGTTTCCCTATATGAAGCGCGCATGGCCTGGCGGCTAGCGTAGAACGCAAGCGATCTATGCAGCTGAGCCAAACGGGCGCGGTCGGGTGTGAGATGGGTGACCGCTAGTGGCAAAAAAAAAAAATCATGCGCGTTTCCGTGCTTCGGAGGGCACGTTAAGCCGTCGGTCCCGGTTGTTGTCGATAGATAACAGTCGTTAAACCTAGTCGGAGGCCTTATGGGCGGTTTGAAAACATCCGACAGCGGGTTGGCCACTAACCCGCATCTCCACCAACCCGCATTGGAGCAGCGTGGTGGAGAAAGCTCCAGGCCTCCCCAATAATGGGGAGAGACCCGTGCCCAGCAGTGGGACGCAAAAAAGGGTTGCAGCCAGTTTCCCTATCCTACAAGGCAAGTTCGCACTATTTTAAAGAAACTTTTTTGTCTTTACAAAAAAGAAAAAACTCCCGGTGACATAATGACAGTACATCATGTTGACATTAGCTCATTCCTTTTTCGTGCGAGGCAAAGAACGCACCCTCTAGCGCCGTATTATGCTAAAAAGAAGCGAAAAGAAGAAGTTCAAATCTATTACAGACGGAAATGAAAAGGACTGGAAGGAGAATAATACCGCCGGATAATTATTTCTCCACTTTTGCTATCTGAAGATGAAGGTACGAAGACCGTGGATGGATTTAGTAACAAGGTGTTACTATTTTTCTTTGGAATATAGTTCTGGAATGCTTTGGGATTAGCTGCGGGCTTCTAACTTAGACATATACCAGAACTATGACTGTCGCATATGCATTGGGGTTGACTGCGGGTCTTCAACAATGACATTTGACAGAATAAAATTTGTTTTTTAAAACAAAATACACATAATGCTGCTGTTTATTAAACGTAAACGTATATGCATTGGGGTTGACTGCGGGTCTTCAACAATGACATTTAGCAGAATAAAATATGTATTCTAAAACAGATTACATATAATGCTGCTGCCGCTGCTGGTTATTAAACTTAAACGTATATGCATTGGGGTTGACTGCGGGTCTTCAACAATGACATTTAGCAGAATAAAATATGTATTCTAAAACAGATTACACATAATGCTGCTGGTTATTAAACGTAAAACTAAAAATAGTTTTCCTAATTTTTACTTCAAAAGTATCCACAAAAATATTCACGTCCTATAATACTTACTCATATATTTTTAGGAATAATATATTATATCATACCAACCACCGATTCTATTGATGACACTCAAATGAAGACGAATAATTTCGTTTCTGACGTGATGGAACCCGTACGATGTGAAGCATTGCCAGAGTCCCGTCATCAAGACACGACTTATACGGATGATCATGTAAATCTGGAATTGTTGTTGGTTCTCGGGGAGTCCACATCCGATACTCCGGATTACGGTGATATTATTCATGTCACGGTTATGGCTTCCATAACTTAAGAAGGTAATATCTTATACCTAATAATAGCCGCTTATTACAAAGCTCAAAGCTTAATGCACAAATATTTGCTGCAGTACCAGATATGTGACAATACAGATATGAAATATGCGCTGTTTCACAGTAACATCGTCATAGCTATTACAGCTGATAACAAAGGGATGGATATCTTTTTAAAAGGCAATGATAAAATACATGCAATGAAGCACTTCAGTACTGGCTTTAAGATTCTCTCTATTATATCATCTATTCTCCACCATCCACATTGGAGCAGCGAGGTGGAGTAAGTTCCAAGCCTCCCCAATAATAGGGATTGATAATAGGGAGAGACCTGTGCCCGCAGTAGGACGCAAAAAGGGTTGCAGCCACACAAATTTGGTCAAATCTGTTTTAAATGTCATACAAGAATCCGACAGGGATGAAACACGAAAGCTGATGAAGCCATCGAAAAATGAGGCTTTCAAATAAAGAATTTAACAACAAAAAGCCTAGAAACGCATTCGTCCTGGTTATTTTCAGGTTATATATTATGTAATATATACATACACTTTTTAGTCGGCGCCTCCTCGGTTCTCGGTGAACAGGGCGGGGCGCGGAGTGTACAGGAGGCCAACAGTAACGACGACGACAGCAAAAACAACGCGTCGCAGTGTTTCACAACGTCGCAGTCGCGAGCTGCAAACCACGTGCTTCAGCACACCACTAGAGCAGGTACATGCCGGTCGACTTTACGATTGTCTAATTTATTAAAAATTATTGATTGCGAACTATCAACAATATTGTGGTTCGAGTGTGTTAACCTTCCATACTCCAGCTTTACAATCATATGTATCCGCAAACATTTTTGCTCATAAAAAAAATTACAACATGATTTATGATTTTTGTATACTTAACAGTATAAGTGCTATTTCTGAATAATATAATGAAACAGGAAAACAATTTATATCTATTTTTTTCTCATTAACAAGCCTGTCGGCAGTAAGCGCTTTGTTTTAACTTAGATGCCCTTTAATAAGTTCATAAAACACTTTAAAATGCAAGATTATAGTTTACTCCAGCAGGCTATCATCTAGCCACTATACATTTGAAAAATGTATTTTTTTCTCATGACTATACGGATATCAGAACACAAGTACTTAAGATTTCAATTTGAATCTAATGAGAAAGTGAAATTAATAACAACTATCAGTTAAATTCAGTGCCCTTTGGCTTATTTTCTCCGTTTAGCGCCTCACGTTTACAAATCGTCTCCGATACTCTACATCTCATCTCCGATAACGAAGCTTACTTCTTCTGTCATGATGATATAATATACTTTTTATTGAAGAGAGATACAATACTTCCAGACTGCCGATCGTGGAGTCCCGGATTCGATTCCGAGCGAAGTAGAAATTTGAATGATGAGTTTAAATTTTCTGTTCTTGGTCTGAGTGTTTGTGTTTCTGTCTTTGTGTGTGTCCATGGCACCCATGACACAGGACAGTCTGAGTGTTATTTTTATTTAAAAAAATATGTAAGGAACAGATTAACTCAATACTTAGGTTTTGTAGTCAATTTGAGCAAAAGTAATATTTTGCCGCAACATACATTTATGTAAGGATTCGATTAACACTCTAAATATACCTATGTTCATATGTATCGAAAAACGTATAGAAAAATTGCAATGTAAGTTAAGAAATTTGCTAAACTACCGACGTGCACGATTTGAGAGTTTGCACAGCTTATAGCAGTTTTAGTAGCTGCCTGTCCAGCAGCTAAGTATGGAGTCCTTAAAGAATTAAACTGCTAGTTAACAAACATCCATTACATTATTTTAGCTTATTCTGAAATTTATGATCGAAATTTACACCGACGCATCTCAAACCGGATGGGGCAATGTATGTAAAAATTATCGGTAAAAATATGAAAGTTTGAGCCACATTAATTATTTAGAGTTACTAGCTTATTTTTGAGTCTAAAATCATTCGTTAACGAGTTAACTAATTGTGCAATATAACTTGGTGTCGATAATACAACTATCATAAGTTATATTACGATGGCAGGTGTTCAATATCCCATCTTAATAATTTAACCGAGAACTCTGGAATTGTGAACATTGCTCTCTTTGGATATTTACGTCGTATGTAAATATACAGTACTGATTCTGCTTCCAGAATTCATAGCCCTGGATTCCAGTCTTACAAACCTCACAAGTATTGGATGTTCTGTTTCTGAAACCCAGTAAAGATTGACTTCGATATAACTTCAGGATACACTCTCTTCTCAAGAAGTTACGTTGTGTTGCGGGGCTCTCCGGCAGTCTATTATCCGACGCGGCGACCCCTCTGACTCAGTTTCTCTGATGCTATCATCATTCTTTAATATAGCTATAATATAATACTCCAAAAACTTGGTGGACTTTTTTGTAAGTTTGGAGTAATAGACCACTTCAATAGTTTTCTGTCCACGTAAAAGCTTAATATTAAATTTTGTTTATCGCAACAGCTTAATAACAGCTGTTAATGTGGCACTTTAAACTCGCATTGCTATTAGCTCAAGGGGGTATATGAAACATTTCCTAACTATGTGTTGTCAACTGTCTATGTACCCCACATATGCATTAAAAATCTCAAGACCAAATTACTCTAGTACTTGTAACCCTAATAGTTTTGAATCTAGTTGGAACATGGTTCTATTTAGAAAACATTACGAGAAAAATAGTTGTTCTCTTAGCTATTTGCACAGCACGCAGATTGCTGAAGTTTTCTCTTATAGAAATTGAAAATATTCAGTTGTCATAAGAGTAGAATCAAGATTAATATTATATGTGTTAAAACTAACGCTCCCGGTAGGGAGCAACCAATTCTATTTTTACCATATCATTTTACCTGTCTTTTTAGGGACAATTAACTTAAAAATAAACATATAAACTTATACATACTTTTCATATGATTTTCCCTGACATTTGCTAGCTAGTTGTAATACTATTATATATGATACATATATTTTAATTGCGAGCTATATCAGTAGATGGCGTTGTTGAGCAACACTAAGCCAAAGAGTTTCTGAAGAACATAAATTGATTTTATCCAAGCAACAATTGGTCTGCCGGATACGTTTAATGAAAATAACAATATATGTCCTGATACAGCTTTTTCAGATTATATTTTTATAACTAAAAATATAAGAGTTGTCTAGAGCCACCTGCCACCTCCCAACCCATAATTAGATGTTAATCTAAGTTTTATTGGATAGCAGAGCAGATATTAGTCAATTTATTGCACACATACGCGTCACGCGTCTACTTCTGATGCAAGCTGCTGAGACCATACACAGGGCCGCAGGTTGGACAAACTCTTTACATACTTTTGTATATACCAAATAATATAACAGTACCGTTTTGGCGTTCTGTTTGTTTACCAAATAAATTATAAAACATAGTTTATTTTGTTGATTATTTATTGTTTAAACTTTAAATATGATTTCAATCAACACTTATTATTATTAGGCTTAAAGTTTTACAAATTAAAAACATCATAAAAATAGTGAAAAGAAAACAATAGTTAAACATACTTGTTTTATTCCGTTAATACAAAACTTTTCTCTCTTAACATCTACCTTTGTAATATTATCATATCGAGAATAAAGCGAAGAAATATAATATATGATCAAACGAACTTCCCCGAAGTGAAGTTCGATCATTATTATATGAGTCGCTTTATTCGAAGATATGATCTCCCACCCACCCAGGGCTACCCATGTGGAAAAGTTTTGTAGACGCGTTTTACTTTCTCTAAAAAAAATGAGCTAATGTCAACATGATGTACTGTCATTATGTCACCGGGAGTTTTTTCTTTTTTGTAAAGACAAAAAAGTTTCTTTAAAATAGTGCGAACTTGCCTTGTAGGATAGGGAAACTACCTTTGTAATATTATCATATCTTCGAATAAAGCGACTCATATAATAATGATCGAACTTCACTTCGGGGAAGTTCGTTTGATCATATATAGTAGCTCATAGCTCATAGACTAATTTTAGTAGGACCTACGAAAAGTACCAAATGAGGAACTATAAATAAAACCATTTTGTTATCTGTTTGTATTTTACTTTTGAAATTCCATTTAATATCCCTAACCAAAACTGTCAGAAACTAACGGATAATCCGACATAATTTCATTGACGTATCCGTAACCGAATAAGGTATTATAATTATTCCTATATCCGTATCCGAAATTTCATATCCTAAACATCCCTAGTTTCCATATAGCGTAAGCGCGCGCTACAAGGTACCGGTGCTGTACCCAAATTATTTCTCGTAGTGTTCAGCTTATCATAAGTTGCTTTATTAATAGATTCTGGTTAGTATTATTATTATTAGAAATTGCCAGTCGATATTTATTACGAAGCTAATAGACTCAGCCTAATTATTAAGCTAATAGTGTATTTTAGTATATATGAGAAAAGATATAAAAATATAAAAACGAGATAGATTAGGTAATATTTAAGTAGACAGAATATGTTTGCTTTAGTTCCTAAAATAAGAAAATTAATTCTATAATCCATTTCAACTTTTTTTAACGGAACAGTAGCCGCCATGTCCGCCCGTAATGACGTCATAAGGCTATGAAAACAAAAAGTTGTTAATTGTGAAGTCTACGTATATCTCTATATATAGATATATCTTGGTCTCTGACCAAGAAAACCCTATTGCATAAAGGGATCGAACTTTTTATTGTTCCTTCAATGATAAGACCTGAAAATATAGTCACTATATTCTGAATGACTACTAGTCCAGTACCGGTGCTAGGACCCGCCAGACACTGTCTTGCCCCACTGGTACCTACAATAAAAAATACTCTTACTAATCGTACAATTCAATTCACGAAAGATGAACACTGCGCAGAAAGCATTTTTTAGGCCCCCTTACAGGAATGAATGCATCAAGAATGGAGCGACGCCATTGGTGCGCCAAATGGTGCGTCACTGGTGCCCAGTCGCTATTCGTCTATCGAGGCATTGACGCGCTCCCACTGTTGTCATCATATCATAGTTGAAAAGAAAAGTGTTTCGTTGTTTTAAATTGTTTTTGTTATTTGTTTTACATTGTTTTGTTACTTGTTACGTTTTCATTGTTTGTTAAATTATTTGTTGTTGTATGTTATAAATATGCCGCGTGGAAAAGGCAGTGCTTTGAATAGACAGTCGAGAAGGATGGTGTACGACGTGTTTGAATATTTTTCACGAGAATGTAACATAACAGAAGCTTACAAAAAAACCGCAGCGGCAACAAAAACGTCTTTATCGACAGTACGAAGAATTATAAAAGAGAGTAAATCCTCGCCATTCATGGTGGTTTTTAGAACCCCTGGAAAAAAGAGACCGCGCCGTAACCCTGTGACAGACGTTGACGACTTTGATAAAGGGGTAATTAAAAGAATTATTTATAACTTTCATATTACTGAAAAAGAATTGACGACTTTAGAAAAGTTACGAGCAAAATTGTGTGAATATATAACTTTAAAGGGTCTAAAACAAGTTTGGGTCGATTAATAAAAAGAATTGGATTTAAGTGGAAATGAACAGAAAATAACCGAAAAATTTTAATAGAAACATCAGCCATTCGGTTGTTACGAATCAATTACCTACAAAAACTCCAAGCATATCGAAGACATAATAGACCAATCATTTATACTGACGAATCATACGTCCATGCCACCCATGCAAAACCCATGGGCTGGACTGACAGTTCTACAGCAGGTCTGAAAAAGCCTATCTCAAAAGGCCAACGAGTCGTAATCGTTCATGCCGGGTCAGAGGCTGGATTTGTGCCCAATGCATTATTAACTTTCAAGTCGGGCACAAAATCAGGAGATATTCATGACGATATGAATTTTGAAAATTACCAAAAATGGATTCGAACTCAATTGGTACCCAATCTCCCGGAGAACTCCGTTGTAGTGGTAGATAACGCCTCTTACCACAACAAAGAATATGATATGGCTCCGACATCTAATTCCCGTAAATCAGTTATGCAAGCATGGCTTACCAAAAATGGAATCAGCTTTGATCCCAATATGTTTAACCCTCAAATGTACGACTTAATAAAAAATAACAAAGCTCGTTTTAAGAAATACTCAATTGATAAAATTTTGATGGAACATGGTCACGAAGTTCTCCGTCTCCCACCGTACCATCCGGACTTAAATCCAATAGAAATGGCTTGGGCCTCTATTAAAGGTTACGTGAGTAGCAAAAACGTAAAGTGGAATATTGGCTGCGTTATAGATTTGATTAAAGAAAAAGTGAATCTGATGGGACCAGAGGAATGGAAAAAACTATGTGACAAAGTAAAATCTATAGAAGAAAACTACATAAAAAGTGACCACGTCGTGGATGAGCTTATGGAGGAGTTCATTATTCGTGTTGGAGAATCTGACGAAAGCGAAGATTTGACAGATGTGGACTTTTCCGAATCATCGGAAGATGAAGAATTTAATACGGAACCCGGCCCCAGTTCCTCAAGTTCCACGGTTCCTTCTAGTTCCATGATAGAGGGAATCATGGTACTTGATGATAGCGATAGCGACTAAATGTGTTGTACTACATAATATTTTCTATTCAAAACATTTTAATAAACATTTTAAATAACTTTCGTTTCATTTATGTTCATAACCAGCAATTACAAAATTATATATATTATTTTACAAACATTAAAATATTATTTTGTCTTAAGTCTTTTATTCATGAGTGTACATGCGCAGACGGCCGCCATTTGTGTTCAACTCTCGTGAACCAAACTATACTAGAGATCACACAGTAAATTAAAGCTTCCATATCGGTTGTGTTGTGTAGTTTCCAATTCCGTTAGTGGCACAGATTTTTTTACACGTACATAAATACTAAAGTAAGGTATTCGTTAATCCATACTTAATATTATAAATTTGAAAGTAACTCTGTCTGTCTGCTACTCTTTCGCGCTTAAACCACTGAACCGATTTTGTTGAAAATTGGCATAAACATAGAAAGGACGTTGAGAAAGAACATAGGCTACTTTTTACCGCGGGAAAATATCTCGTTCCCACGGGCAGCAAATGAAAAAATGAAATGCGCCGTGTAGTGTTATAAATACACTAAGTACATGTGATTACTTACTTCATTCACGTCGATTATCATATTTTATAACTTATATCCGTTTGTTTTATTCTTATACTTTGCTTTTTCTTTACAAAATTATTTACTTACTTTTTCTGTTTGTTTATTTACATTTTGACGCAGCTATCAAATTTGTCATTCTGTCTTTTATGCTTCTTATTTTTTTAATTCGTTTTACGGCATTGTATAAAATTCCTTTTAGCCATTCAATATTAAAAGAAAAGAAAATTTTGTATGTTTCTCATTTCATTTCATAGATTAATAAAGTATAGTATTGTCTTTGGCTCATTAATGTTTTTTATATTAGCCCGTTAATCAATATTTTAATCTATACAGACCTACATAAAGCTGAAGAGTTCGTTCGTTCGTTTGTATGTTTGTTTGAACGAACTAATCTCAGGAACTACTGGTTCCAATTGAAAAAATCTGTTTGTGTTGGATAGTCCATTTATCGGGGAAGCCTTTTTTTAAAAAAAGCTTCCCTGATAAATGCCGATAGGGCCGCGTGGTGTAAGCTATCACCGTCGCCCATGGACACGGGCAACCCAACCCCAGGGGAGCCACCAGAGGGCTTTAGGCTATTTAACATCATGCTATGACTAATACCAAAGTCCACGCGGACGAAGTCGCGGGCGGCCACTAGTTTTCAAATATATTATTATTCTATATTTAATAGGCGAGCGGCGATGGCCGAGTATTAAGGACCGTGATCTCCGACGCGGGAGATGCCGGGTTCAAATCCTCGGCGCGCAACTCTTACAAAAGAAATTTGTAATGTGCACATTTCATCGCTGATCCACGGTAATGGAAAATATTGTGATATTAAATTTATTGCGATGTTTTCCATCACCGTGCATGCGTGAGAGAAACTCATAATCTCTCGAAGGTATGATGTCCACCAATCCGCACTAGGCCCGCGTGGTGGACTATGGCCTAAATCCCTCTCACTTGTTAGAGGAGACCTGTGCCCAGCAATGGGACATAAAAAGGTTGGAAAACAATAATAATAGGCGTAACTAAAGTACTACTCACTCTGCCATTTCCTCATTCGTTTCCTCTTAATTATTTCAGACATAAATAACATTACGCATGAAACCACAATACATAATACCTACCTAGGCGTTAAAATGAGTATGAGTGTTTGGAAATTCCCTTGGAATACCTCACGCACGAATACCGCTTTGCCAAGATTGTGGGTTGTTTGCACGTGAGCATTGTCTGAATGCGTTATCTAAGAAGCTCCAGTCAGGTTACCTATGTTATATACCTTTTTTATCGGGGGGAAACCTTCAACAGGTACCCGGCACCTTGGGAGAGGATATCGGGTTATGTGAATCATCTCAGAATGGGCCCATCTTCGGGAGAACAGACGTGCTCTCGTGCACCTTCCGAGGCTAACTGCGGCATGCGGCCACGCACACACTGCCGTTCTTCCCGGGCTGGGCTGGCTGGGCGGATCAAGCTCCCACTCACACCGTCGACAACCCCGGAAGACCCAGTTAAGTTGCCTCTTACGATCAGGCAGGATATACCGTAGCTCTATTCTTAATCTTAATTAAGCTTATTAAACTACAGTATACCTGCTGGTAACCATAGTAACGGGTGACTGTTAGTTTATTAGGTAACGCTAGCTTCTTTTAGCATCGGTTTTTTTCTTAGACGCGGCATCGGATTCGCGAGTTCCGGATGCTGAAGCGCTTAGCGACTAAATCGCTAATCACTGATGCTAAAATCTGTTTCAAATACTTTTCATAAAATTGCAAGTGTATGTATTTAAGTGATTATAATAATTATTCTATTTTGACGACCCGCGTGGCGCAATGGTATCCATGCCGGATTTCCAATCGAGGGGTCCCGGGTTCGATTCCCGGCGAAACAGTTTGAATGATGAGTTTAAATTTCTGTTCTCGGTCTAGGTGTTTGTATTCCTCTCTTCATATGTGTCTGTGGTACCCACGACACAGGGTATTAATTACCTTACTGTGGGGCTATGAGTGTGTAACGTTTTATTTTTATTTAAATGTTGCTTGTAATATTTCATTACCTGTATGTTCTTAATACACTGTTCTTTTGCTTTGTGTAGTTTGTCGTGTTTGTAAACAATAAAGAGTTAATCTATCTATGTATCTATCTATCTTTAAGTAGCTAGTGCGGTTTGGCTGTTACAGTGGTCAAAACAAATTTTTGTCGCTTTGAAATTAGGTGCAACAAACGATTGCACAGGAGTACTGCTGTGCGGAGGAATATTTTGATTAGTTTAGAACAATTTTGAATTCTACCCAGCCTACTTCAGAGCGACAAACATTATTTGTGACATCTGTAAGTTGACTTTGCGGTATTCTTAACCCAACTACATTTCTTAGAAATTAACATACTATAAAAAAAACTCAAATTTTAAAACTTCATCATATAATTTCTAGCACACGTTACATACAGTTCAAGATTTACACTGTCATTGTTGGTGTGGTGGTGGTGGGGTGGTGGAGGTGTTTTTTTTTTTAAAGCGATAGCATATCCCTCTAACATAACGTGATCCAATAGGACATTTGCCGACATCTATACTCATAAAAAAACGGTTGTTTAATTGATCATCGTTACTATTGTCATCTTCAGAAGTTGGACTGGATAAACTTGACACTATCGCACTGTTATCATCTTCGCTCAGCTCAAAAACAATCACACCATTTACATCAGAATTTAACACTTGTGTTTCTGTTTGAATGTTCCTTGCTGCAATGTCGGTAACGATGTATAACAAAAGAATAACACAAACATTCAGAACTGCCATTACACAAAGTTGTTACTTAATTATATTTGTTTATTGTTTCTTCGTATTGATTATGTGAGTAAAGTTGTATTTGATTTAGTTTCAATTTATCCACGTATCTGCGGCGAAACGTTGTTACTGTTGACGAGGAATTATATGAATGCGCTTTGAATCGATGCGTTGAACATTTAATACTGCCTTTACGACTGTGTATTCTGCCGTTAGTTTATTACGTGTAAACCGGCTTACGTCACGTAGTTATCTTACGTTAGTTAGTTGGTACAGTTCTTCATATATTTACATTAATATGTATTGTAAGTCTACTATTACATTCAATTTTATGAGAAAATCTCAACTGAACTAGACGAATCCCATTTTATTAATATAAAACAAAAACAAACTTAGGGGTTTTCTTTTTATGGTTAATTGTTTTAGTTTGTATTATTACTTTTAATTTGTATTATTAAGTTGTATATAGTTATATTTTATATCTATAATGTACCAATGGCCGGCCACCACACTTTTCCACCGAAATATAACACAATTCCTTTAAGGTAGCCTACGCTAAAGTTCCGCGGATGATATGGAAGAAAAAATGTAATGACAGGACTTTTTTTGGTTGTCATTCCTCAAGGTTCATCGATGATACTACTGACGTAACTTTTTTTAGTATCGATGGGAAACCTTCAAAATGATAACCCGGATCCGTACCGAGGGGGGCAGGGGGGAAGCTGCCTATCAATGGATCAAGGACTAGATTCTAAGAATACAAAGTTAAAAGACTAACCTAGCTGGATCTGATACGTACCTAATATTTTTAATAGCAAGTTTTTAATGAATACCAAATAAGTATCTGCATAAATATCTGGTACGTTTTTCACGACATCCGCACTTGAAATATGCTAAAAAAGTTAGCTGGCAATAGACCATTTTAAGCTTCACATAATATGATACCTTTCTTAAGCGTGATCCTCATTCGACCTTCATTAATTAATAATCTTTTTTTTAAATTATTATAGTTAATAATTAGATTGAATCCTTTACACAATCTGAACGGTGGCAAAATAAATGTATACCACAATTAATGCGGGTTGCGTTGGAGCAGCGTGGCGTCATTATTTTACAGTTGATTTCGATGATAAATACCTACGAAAACTCTCTTTATAAAAGAGCTAAAGGCTATGAGCTTGAGTTAAACACTATAAATAAATAGTCCGACAAACTTAAAAGCACTTCACTGTACAACTATGTAGATTACAATTATTAATTTATTAATTTAATTATACACAAAAAATTATCCGCTTGGCCAGCAAACGCCTCCTCTCCAAACATGCTCCGAGGACATCTATTGACATTAATTCCTGGTATTATAGCTCGAGATTCTAAACCAACGTCGTCGTCATTGCTGTTATTATCACTGGACAAAAAACTGGTAGCAGTTGGTTTATGATTGTCGTATTGAATATCATCTTAGAGGAAAAAAATCTTGCCTTTCAAATCTCGTTCCAATAGTTCCGTTGGGGCATTCTCTACGGCCATACATAATACAAGTAGTGCGCAGATATTCAACATTGCCATTTTGGAAAAATCAGAACACAAGTTATCCTCGTAGTTACTTTAAGCCTCGTTAGTTATATGATGTTTTTTTTAAATAATCTAATCTAATCTAATCTAATAATAATAAATAATATTTTTTTTAATAATAGTGACATGTTGATATTGAATGTACTTAATGCGCCGAGGTAGACACTCTACATACATATATAAGTACAGATCAAGCTTAAGGTGCTTTCACAACAACGCTGGTTGCATGACATTGCAAGCATGGGTAAGTACGTAGCATGTCTATGATAATGGGATTATGATTAGGGAATACAAAGCCAGACAGATTTTAAAACCGGTTATTATTTTCGGTTTTTCCTAACAAATCGGTTAAACCAGTTAAACCGGTTTTTTATAATAAATTTATTTAACTAGGTATATTTAGAAGCATAAGATTTTTAAATGGTACCATTTATTTAAAATATCAAACATAACAATAATATTAACCCATCCTGCGCCCCGGTTCCAAATCCAAGTGATGCCTCGCGTGTCTTGTCGTTTTTAGAATATCATAAATTTTACGTTTGCGATTATAAAATTGATGAAAAAGGGTTTAAAACTAATGGTTGGTTGATTCAGTGTATGTAATAAATTACTAATCAATGGTTAGTTTATAAAGTGTACTACTTGTCAAAGCATACTATGGTGCAAATAAATTAACATGTAAGAATTATTATATAAACATTTCCGTTTTTTTTCATCAAACCACTGAACATTTTGGCACATTAGGTACACCAATTCAACGAACATTTTTACCATAATATTATCATAAAAATAAAGTGATTATTATAAGTGACTGTGATTTCTTCGTGTAATTGATATTTACTTTCATTAATTCATAGGATACTACTACGATAGAAGTATTTTTCTGGCTATTAGGTTAACATGATTATAAAAGGCAAATCTCAATAATGTTTAGAAGTTCTGTATATAAATCGCCAAATATAATTAAATATTAATATTTAAATAAATAAATTAAAAGCAAATTTCATATAGCTCAAAACTAAGTTATAAATTTATTACAACAACCTAAAGTAATCAAGCAAAAAATATTTACAAATATATTAAATCCGCTCAAACTGAAAATAAGGTCATAAAATCACTAAAAGCGCACACACACTCACACAAACAATATAATGAATATCACGTTCAGATATCACATTTATAATTTTAGGTTATTTCAAACAAAACTAGATAAAGGAGTAAGATTTGTGTACTATAGTGCCTCTTTGATAAAACGTAAGTCGATGTTGTTTTTTTTTTAAATTTAATGTAACCAAAGGTTACATATGTGTTTTACCTTCAGTGTCGCCATAAAATAAAGAAACGGATAAAATAAAATAAAAAGGTTTAAAAGTAGCGTTGGAGTAACGTTATTGTTACGTTATTTTAAACATAAATAACTATTTTTATTGAAAATTATTTATGGTACTGAGAGATGGTTGTGTTTGTTAAATATAAATGCTATTATGGATGGTACCGTCATTGAATCAGACGAACTTGTAGCAAAAACATTTGAAAAATACTTTGCTGACATTCCAGTCTCAACAACTAAATCGCTTAGGTCTTCCCCTGAAGCCGCCGAATCATTGCTTAAGAAAAATGTAAGCGAATGCAAATGTAAGTTTACATTCAGGCCCGTAGACGCTAAAGATATTGTAAAGATATTTAAGACTTTAGAAATTAAGAACACTACTGATCTTTGGGGTATCTCTGTAAAAATTCTTAGTTCAATAATTGACTTAATAGCACCCCACTTAGCTATAATATTCAATAACTGTATTAAAAGTGGTGACTTTCCTGATCTAATGAAACATAGTAAAGTGATACCTTTATTTAAGTCGGGCAGTACTTCAGATCCCTCCAACTTTAGACCTATTTCAATTCTGCCCTCCATTAGTAAAATCTTTGAGAAAATAATTTTAGAACAACTTCTAAAACACTTTACTAATAATAGACTTATACATAAAAATCAATTCTGTTTTACGAGGGGTCGATCAACCACAGATGCCGGTGTAGAGCTTTTTAAGACCATAGTGGATGCTTGGGAGACGTCACGGGATGCTTTGGGTGTCTTTTGTGACTTATCTAAGGCATTTGACTGTGTACACCATGAAACATTAATCAGGAAACTCAATCACTATGGCATCAAAGAAACCGCGCTCAGGCTTCTGGAGTCTTATCTGAGTGATAGGATCCAGAAGGTTGAAGTGAACGGTAAAAGGTCAAACGGGTCTGTAGTTCATTTGGGGGTCCCACAGGGCTCAATCCTCGGCCCCTTCTTATTTTTAATATATATTAACGATCTGCCATATATGGTGGAGAATAATCACGAGATAGTATTGTTTGCAGATGATACTTCCTTAATTTTCAAAACTAACAGACAAACTGATGATTATGACGATGTGAACAATGCTCTCTCTGAGGTGGTAAATTGGTTTAATGTAAATAACTTACTACTCAATAATAAAAAGACCAATTGTATTAAGTTTTCACCACCTAATGTTAAAGAAATTATTGTAAAACCACAATTGAATGGCGAGGAAATGAGCTTTGTTGATGAAGCTGTATTTCTTGGGTTAACTGTAGATTCTAGGCTTCAATGGGGACCCCATATCTCTCGGTTAGCGAATAGACTAAGTTCTGCCGTCTTTGCAATAAAAAAAATAAGATCACTTACAAATGTCGATACAGCTAGACTGGTCTATTTTAGTTATTTCCATAGTATAATGTCGTATGGTATTTTACTGTGGGGAAATGCTGCTAATATCGACACAATATTTATTTTGCAGAAGAGGGCTATTCGCGCAATTTATAAATTAAATTCTAGAGAGTCTCTGAGAGAAAAATTTAAGGAAACGAATATACTAACATTTGCATCGCAATATATTTATGAAAATATAATGTATGTTCGTAAAAATAAACACGAATTTATGACTTTTTTGGATTTACATAGTTCGAACTGTGTTTCGACAAGGAATGGCCACAAACTTGCATTCCCCAAGTGTAGGCTCCGCAAAAAGAGCCACTCTTTTATCGGGATGTCGATCAGAATATATAATAAAATCCCGGAAAGTGTTCAATCCCTTCCTTTGCACAGATTTAAAAAGAAAGTCAAACAAGTCCTTTGCCGCAAGGCTTATTACGATCTTAAGGACTATTTAATTGATAAAAAAGCTTGGGATTGAGCTGTATTCCCACAAGGCTGTTTCTATAACTGATGTAATAGATTTAAATCAATCAAACTGCCAATGTTAACAGATGGCTGTGGGACGACATTGACACATGCGGTAGCTGTCACGTATGTTCCTTATCTGCCCATAGCTACTCTGTAAGAAAGCTTATTATTGTATACCTCATATTTGAAAACAGGGCTGAAGTTTTTCTCCGTCTGCTCTTTTCTTCAGCTCAGCATTGCCTAAGCGCACCCAGAGCAGACAGAACAAAAAAAATAACGTTCACTAAGAGTTTGTAAATGAACCGTACAGTGAATAAAGAATATTTCATTTCATTTCATTTCATTATTGTCTAGTATACCTAGCACCTTATAGTAATATTGTAGAACTTTTCTAAGTCACTAAAATTCCTGTCATTATTGAAAAACAATCTTCTGCAAAAAACGATTTAACCGGTTTAAAAAAAACAGGTTTTAATTAAGAGCCAAAAAGTTTTTCGGTTTTCAGTAAAACCGGTTTGCATTAAACATGAAAAATGTAAAAATGAGACAAGTTACGCAATGACATTGAAACAATTTTAAAATACTGTCAACATCTTTTATTGACCTCATCGCCTGGAATTTTGTTTTAATAACAGATGTTAATGCAAAAATTACGGAAATAACAAATAGACAAATACTCAGACTATCTTTAATCACATTACACATAAAATTTAAAATAATGTCAACTGTGAAACTAATATTATTGTATTTTACACTTTTTTTGTAATTTACAAGTTAGACCTATCCACTTGGGAAGCACACACCGCCCCTCCAGATATATCCTTCGGGGCACTGCCCATTGGCAAATCGATTTTCGATCTTCGGCTCTGATATATCACTATCCTTTGCAACGCTTGATGGTGGCCTCGGATCCTCTTTAGGGGCAGCAGGTGACCGAACAGATATTTTGTGTTCCAAAATATTCACACGTTGTTCCGCCGTTAGTTCCAATTCCACTTTCCTCGCCTCGATGCCGAACAAAACACAAATAGCGCATATTAGAGAAATTCTTATAGCTGTCATTTTGTACACAAAGGCTTTCAAGTAGGCACACAAAACACGTTATTTATCCAGTTGATCCGGTTCCTTGTACTTATACTTTGTATCTGTATATCAGTGATGACAACGTTCTTGGTCGCGAGGTTACCATAAAATGAATTCATTAAAAAGTTGACACGTTTTATATGATATGAATTGATATGCAAATACCAAGCGCAACGCACACTAAAGATTTTACTAATAAATTAGAGGATTCCTTTAACTAACTACTAAACTACGAACCTAATGATAAAAAGTTATATACCTATATTATACATTACAGTGAAATATGTATTTATTTAATGACTTATGTACATACACAAGCACTTAAATTAATATACATTAACATTAGATATTGTACAACGGTACAGGTTAGACCAGTGTCGATCATGTTGAAAATGGTAAAAAGTGATAAAAATATATAGTAGAATGAAACCTATTGGAAAAGGTAGAGAATATAACAAAAATTAAAGGAAATAAAAATTACGGGCGATCTGAGGTTGGGAAGGGGGAGGGGGTTGCTATAAAGGGTGAAACACGGTTTATCTCGATTTCCGGCAAAACTACTGGTCCTATGAAAAAAAGTTAAATGGCAAAGATGTAGTTAATAAAAAGATCTACAACTTTTATATTTACAACACAAAATAAAAAACCAAAAACATTGGTATTTGAATATTTCACGTAAATTTTGAGGTTATGTGAAAAAAGTGAAAATTTAAAAGTTGTAGATCTTTTTATTAACTACATCTTTGCCACTTAACTTTTTTTCATAGGACCGGTAGTTTTGCCGGAAATCGAGATAAACCCTTAGATAAACCGTTTTTTACCCTTTAAAGCTCCCCCTCCCCCTTCCCGACCTCAGATCGCCCGTAATTTATTTTTCCTTTAATTTTTGTTATATTCTCCACCTTTTCCAATAGGTTTCATTCTACTATAATTTTTTTTGGTCTCAAAAATTCTCGACACTGGTCTAATATCCGACATTGCTCAGGTAACTCTCCTGGAGTTGCTCGTGTCCACAGGCGACGGTAATGGTTTTGTTCGGTTTATGTATAAAAGAGTATATTTCATTACAAGTGCGGAAAGGCTGTCATTGCAATGAGTTCCGACAAATGTCTACCCGAGCCGAGGCGTAGCCGAAGATGACGGTTATTGCAATGAGTTCCGACAAATGTTTGAATGGTTGACAGTCGGAACTCTTAGCAAAGACGGTTCCGCAAGTGTACTGAACAACTATTTTTAATACAGTTGCGAAAAACTGAAGCAATTTAATAAAATAATAAAAACTCGCAAAGAACATTTTTGGAAAATGGCGCCAACAGACGGCGCTAAAAGAATACCTATATGCAGAGATTTTTAAGGAAACGAACATGGTATTTGCCACTGATGGTCACCGATCTCACACCCGAAACGGGTGGTTTCGCTTAGCTGCTGCGTGTATCGCTTAGTTCTGCGCTTCCCACTGGGCAATGCGCGCTGCAAGGTCTATCACAAATCGCAGCTATTTTATGTCAAGATTCTATATTCCCTATTGCTCAATGTTTCCAACACGAACGGTAGGACAGATAGATGGAACAGACAGATAGATGCGATAGATGCAAAGCGAATATAAATGTTGGAGTTACTCATGTCGCTAAAAACTTTTTGAAATGCCAACAATTATGATAATTGAGTACTTTTTTAGATTTTAAAACATGCTGCTGGAAGTTTTTTCCGCTCTTTTTTTCTTAGCTCGACACATTTGATTAGGAAAATATGGCATGCACTAAGTGAATTTATATTTATTATTTATTTATTGAATGTTTATTAAAATGTATTTTTTTCTTTATTTTGAATAATCTGCCTCATTAGACACCCAGTATTTAACCGTTTATGTACACAGATACAATAATTACTAAATATTAATATTAAACAATAAGTATATATACAATAAATACATACATATACGAATATATATATATATACATAAATACAATGTATATACATATATATATATATATACATATACATAAATACAAAATAATGCCTATGACATTCTATGTCAAGGAAAAATAATGTTCTTTGACACGACGCTTGAACAAGGACAAAGTTTTGATTTCACGAATATTAGGCGGTAGTGAATTCCACAATCTAACTGCATGGACGGTAAAGGAGCGGGAGTAGGAGTAGGTTTTAAAAGAAGGATAGTTCAGGAGTGATTTAATAGGGGTACGGCAAGGAGCTATAGAAGGTCGTGAGAAGGAAAATCGCTCCCGCAGATAAGGTGGAGCGGTAGGATTACGGAGGATATTAAACAGCAAACATAAAATCCGAGTGTTTCGACGAAAACGGATTGGGAGCCACTTGAGATCCTTGCGAAATTGGGAAATATGTTCAAATTTACGAATTCCAAAAATGAATCGAATACAGAGATTTTGCAAGCGCTCAAGTTTGTTCAACAGCTCCTCTGTAGCATCCAGGTAGCAAGAGTCAGCGTAGTCGATGATCGGTTGGATTAGAGATTGAGAGAGCGTAATCTTAGTTTTTAAGGGCAGGAATCCTTGGAGACATTTCAGTGAATGAAGAGAATGGTGAATACTTATACTTATACTAACTTCATTAACATGCGCTTTCCAGGAAAGCTGTGTGTCTATGACAATACCCAAATCCTTAACAGTGTCCGTATAGGGGATGGGACGCCGTCAAGGCAGACCGCTGATATTTCTACTTCATATCTTCAATATAAGATTTTATTATCATAGAAATAATTACATACATAGAAGTTATTACACATTATAATATTGTAATTATTGTATCTCTAACAATATACCATATTACGGCACCGCTTTTAAGGATATTTTTTAGAAAAAATATAGTCATACTAATCTTGGAGAAACTTTTATTTTGTGGACAGATATTATAGATGAGTTTAAGACCTTATTTAGCAATCTAGCCATGAATTTAAATAAGTAACTAGCAAACCCGGCGAACTCCGTTTCGCCACCAGATGGCTTCGTTTTATGTAACATTTCGTTTGGTGATTAAAAGATGAAGAAAAATTTTTTTTGTTTTATATTTGAAAAGGAAAAAATTTATTTCATTTCACAACAGTAATGAATTAATTTCGATTACAAAAATGAAGTGTTATTTGAATGAACTTCTCTAAGTAAATGAAAGTGAATCCAAAGTAAATACTGAATCGAAGCGTTATACGTGTCCGCAAATTATCCGTTTCATTGAAGTGCTCTTTGGTAAACCACATTTTTTGTTTTTTGGTCTGACGTTAACACAAACAAAGCGGATGGTTTCCCAACTCGTGAACACGCAACGTATAACTGCGCATGTGAAAAACAATAATTTTCTAAATTTATCCCGCAAACACTAAGCGATTGGCCTTGCAACTTGTTAATTGTCATTGCGAACGCAAGGCGAACTGGAAATTGCAATCGTTTAAAGTCAAACGGAAGATCAGTCGGAATCATTGTTATTCGAGGAATACATACATTTTCACCTGCGTACTTTCCGTTAATAATGGTTGCCTCAATCAAATTCGGCATAAGTCTTTTTACCGAAAGTCGAGTACCGTTGCAAAGTCGCGGTGGATTCAAATTACGCAATATCATAATAACTGTACCAACTTTGAGTTGCAAGTTATGTGGTAGAAATCCTGGTAACTCCAGAGAGTTCAAAAACTCCGTTGGATAATTTACTACATCATCGGGATTTGTTATGGAATCAACTGATTTGTATGTCACCAAATCGCCAGCAATTTTTGATTGAATGGTGAAATTCAGTGCGTGTACATCAATATTCTTTGCGGCAAGAATTGCTCGTTGACTTAACTAAGCATAATTCTGATAATTCTCACTAATGTTTGGGAAAACATTTTCAATAAGAGCTAATTGAGAGTCTACAAATCGGCAAAAGTCGTTGGTAAGAGTAATTAATCCAGATGTCTCATCAACTGGGACTTTTCCATTTCCAACAGCTAACAATTGTTTGGAAAATTGTGCAGCACTTTGATCATTTTGAAGTTGAACTCTCATATTAGTGGTTAGCGATAATGTTTTTACGTTGTTCCATAAAAGTGATGCCTTCAGGCAAGCATTCAATTCATCTGCAGGCGTTCCACGGGGAATTACTGGCAACGACTGCCTGAAATCGCCTACCAACAATATCATCAAGCCGCCAAAGATGTTGTTATTTCGCCGAAGATCCTTCAGTGTGAAGTTAAGTGCTTCAAGTGATTTCTTATGTGCCATTGTGCACTCATCCCAAACAATGAGCTTGCATTGCATCAACAATTTTCCCAATGCACTGGATCGGGAAATATTGCATGTTGGAGTATCAATTGTGTTTAAATTGAGTGGCAACTTAAGCGCAGAATGTGCAGTACGACCGCCATCTAGAAGAGTCGCCGTAATTCTAGATGATGCTAACGCCAAAGCTATGTCACATCTTGATCGAATAGTGGCCAAAATCAATGAAATGACAAATGTTTTCCCTGTGCATCCAGGTGCGTCCAGGAAGAATAGACCACCAGTATTATTGTCCATCGCTTGCATAAATGTTTCGTATACTTGTTTTTGCTGTTCATTCAGCAACGGCACATTATTTCGAACGAATTCCTGCAATGTATCAACATTGTATTGCAGTTCTCGATTTAATTCTTGGTTGAATGCATCGTGTGCATCGATCGATTTGGCGCAATCATTCCTACTTCAATCAGTAGCTTGTTTGCAATAGTCAAGCATTGATCCTCAATCAGAATCAATCTTTCATTGTAGATTTCATCGGTTATTTGGATGTCAGGATTATTGGTTTGAATGCGCAAGCGATGCAAGATATCTTCACATATGTCGTCTTTGTATTTGTTCCATAACTGAATTGGTTGTGAATTGTGAAGGAAAACATGTGGTGATGATAATTGCGAACAGCGTTCGTATTTGGTACACATTTGATGAAACAACTGAATCCGCAAGTGGTAAATCCCAATGAGAATCATTCTCCAGCAAACCCAATAGTTGACATGCTTCTCGATATGTTTGGCATTGATGGCCATTCACAGTTTTCAAATGCGCAAATGATTTTGGTCCACGTACATTTACCAACAGCAGTCGCAAATAAAAACATTCATAATTTCTAGGATGAACAGTATACATGCGACCTAGTGCATCAGTGGAAAACACCTGTGGCCAATCTGGAACTGGGGTTCCTTGTTTGCGACGTTGGAATTTCTTTGTTGATTGATTCCAAGTGTAATAATACTTGGGCACTTCAACGCACATCAGCGTCGCTGCGAATGGATCTGCTTCACACATTGCAAAGAAGCTAGTCAATGTTGTCGATGGTGGTTTCTCAGCTCGTTGTGCCGCATTAGCCTCAGTGAAGTAAACTCTTTGGCCATTTTCCAAATGCACTGCTAAATGTACAACTGTGGGATATCTTTCATGAATTTGAAATGACAATAATCGCCACATTGCTTCATTAGTACTGACGTATCTGCCCATTTGGAAGTTGCTGATTTCGTCATTCGCATTTTCCGACGCAATACCAAACACAGCCATGTCGCTGACTTTTGTGACGTACTTGCACAAATATTTGATTGATTTGGCCGAATGACAACTCTCAACGTTAGCATGTGTTTCGAAAATTCGTGATAGCAGCGGGCAATATGGTACAATGAATTCATTTCCGATCTCAATCTCTTGATTTTGAACTTTAACTTTGATAGTTCGACCGTTACCTTCTTTTGAACGCCGACGATAAACTGGATATCCATCGTTCCCTGTGACTGTTTCAGCAACTAACGGTCGCGGATATCGTTTTGTGCACTTTCCATCAGCCATGCAAGGCGATAATGAATAAAAATTTGCACAATACACGTGATTGATTTGATGGTTTCCAATTGAAATGTTAGGAAACGAATAACTTATTTCACAGTGAACACAACTCATTTTCCCGCTTTTCTGTTGAATTTTTTCCTGAATTTTCTTTATTATAAACCTCACGCAGCCCGAGACCTTTCCAACGAATGCAAAACCGTGGAAATCGGTTCGTGCGTTCTGGAGTTATAGCGTCAGGAAGAAAAACCCGACTTATTTTTATATAGTAGATTTCGATTTAGCTGCACCTCGATTTGGCTCTAATTATATACACACATAGGAAGCATTCGTTTTTTAAATAAAACATTAATCATCAAGTTTTAGGTAACTAATTTAACTAACATAAATAAATACATAACAAATACTGTAGAATTTATTGTAAATCTCTTATTTTTTTAATAGTTAAAAAACAAAAAAATTAAGAATTATTCAATTACAGTGTAAACTCTTAATAACGTTATTCTCTATGCCATGCCCGCGGCGTCGTCCGCGCGGATAAAGACTTGTATAAAAGGTATGAATTAAAAATTAAAGATTATTTATTTGCATTGAATAAGTACTAGGTAGATTATTGTTACATATGATGAAATCACTCATAATGTTCATATTATGTTCAGAACACACCTATTTTTTATTAATTTTTATATTATTTTTTTCTAAATCCTTCAAAACCTAAAACTGTAAGGATTGCTTACTGTACTTAACTCTTACTATCCACTTTTCTCACGCTTCGCTTTTCCTGCGCAATCAGTTTCTCTTTAAAAATTAAACCTAACAAATATGTAACTCGGTTATAAAAGTTTTGAGATAGGTACCAAGTAAGTACTCCTGTGCCCGCGGTTTCATCTGCGTTAATCTTTAGTAAGTTGAGTGAATTTATGCTGCAAACAATGCATATACTCATCGCTTAAATCTACTGCAGAAAAGAGGTGAACTGTATAGTTGTATAACTACTGTATTTGGGAGATTTGGGGTATTTGGGAATTTCCTAAACGTATGCGCGCTTAGGGAATTCCCAAATACCCCAAATCTCCGTCCGTACCGACTCCGACCGTACAACACCAGCCCCAGTTTTGCGTAATTCTTTTCTTTTTCAACCTTTTTTTGTGTTGGTGGCTGGGCGGAGATTTGGACATGTCATGCCAGTAATAAAAACAATTCGTGCGAAATTATTCCCTAACCATTCCAAAATATCAAAAATGCACAACGTTAATGTTCAAGTTTTCACTTCTGCCGGCACTACCGGAGTGCAACCTGATTTTTTATTTTCTGTTAAAGGGTGTTTTTAAAAAAAGATTAAATATGTATCTTACTATGTTAGTAAAGATTACAAATACCAAATTTCAAGTGAAATACTTTGCACAAAAATGTTGTATACATCAAGTCTCAACATTCAATTTTTAAAGAATTTAAAAAAATCATATTCAAAGACTGAATTTCGAAAAATGCTGATAAACGTATTCCTTTATTTGTTTACACCAAATTTTAAGAAAATCTATTGAAAAAACAAAGTTTTCCATACAAATTTTTATCGCTCATTTCACACCCTAAAAGGGTGATTTTTATTTTTTTATAGCCTATATGGTTAGCGAGGACCAATATATACACATAAAACACAAAAAGTTTCATCAAAATCCGTCCAGTAGTTTTTGCGTGAAAGGCTAACAGCCATATAGACAGACAGACAAAAATTTCAAATCTTATATTTTTAGCTTCTGTTACTTATAAAAAGACCCCTAGAAGTGTTTTTTTAAATTTATATGCAATGTACAGAATTGACCCTGCTTTCAGTTTTATTATATGTAAAGATAACGATAAATTCCCTATTAACCATTCCTATAACGTAGGAATGAGCACAACTTGGTTGGTTTACTTACATTCAAACCCACATATTGATAAACTCTATATAGCGATATAGTCATTACTACGAACACTAGGAACCTATCGTATGAACGGTAGGTATCATCATCGTAAACTAACTTTGAAACTGCGAACATATAATATTATTATTATGTAGTCAGTAAAAGAAAAGTGACGTACTCGTATGTACGTTTCGAACTATATTTTTATCTTGTTGACATATTTTATGTTTGATATATGAATTTAATATTGTGAGATTGGTTGTTTTTTTCTTTACTTTATAACGATAAAAAATGCTCGGTCCCTTGAGTTTACAATATATAATTTAAAAACTTACATAAAAACGACAAAAAATATAATATAATAGAGATAATAAAGAAATATAATAGAGACAAAATCTGAAAACTTTTTTTTGATTACTGATGAAAAATGTAAAAATTAGACAAGCTACACATTGATGTTGAAACCATTTTAATTTAACAAACTAAATATAAAATAATGTCAACATAATTTAGTAACCTCTTCGCCTGGAATTTTGTTTTAATGGCTGCAACCCTTTTTGCGTCCCACTGCTGGGCACGGGTCTCTCCCACTTATTGGGGAAGCCTGGAGCTTACTCCACCACGCTGCTCCAATGCGGGTTGGTGGAGATGCGGGTTAGTGACCAACCCGCTGTCGGATGTTTTCAAACCGCCCATAAGGCCTCCGACAAGGTTTGACGACTGTTATCTATCGACAACAACCGGGACCGACGGCTTAACGTGCCCTCCGAAGCACGGAAACGCGCATGAAATTTTTTGCCACTAGCGGTCACCCATCTCACACCCGACCGCGCCCGTTTGGCTCAGCTGCATAGATCGCTTGCGTTCTACGCTAGCCGCCAGGCCATGCGCGCTTCTTTTGTTTTAATAACAGGTGTTAATGCAAAAATTCCCAAAATAACAAATAGTCCCCAAAAATAGTCCCCAAGTAATATATTACGTCAGACTACCTTTAATTACACTACACATAAAATTTAAAATAGTGTCAACTGTGAAAGTAATAACTATTATTATATTTTAGACTTTTTTGTAATTTACAAGTCAGACCTATCTTTGGGAACTTTTTCGGACGCACTTAATGCCCTTATAGACGAATCCTATGGGACACTTCCCAACACCAATAAAAGATCGATTTTCGATCTTCGGCTCTGATATGTCACTATCCTTTGCAACGCTTGATGGTGGCCTCGGATCCTCTTTGAGGGCAGCAGGTGATCGAACAGATATTCTGTGTTCCAAAATATTCACACGTTGTTCCGCCGTCAGTTCCAATTCTATTTTCCTCGCCTCGATTCCAAACAAAACACAAATAGCGCATATTAAAAAAAATCTTATAGCTGCCATTTTGTACACAAAGGCTCTCGAGTAGGCACACAAAACACGTTATTTATCCAGTTTATCCGGTTCCTTGTACTTATACTTTGTATCTGTATATCTGTGATGACAACGTTCTTGGTCGCGAGGTTACCATAAAATTTAATGAATGCATTAAAAAGTTGACACATTTTATATGCAAATACCTATAAGGTGCAAATTACGTGCGTGAAAATTACATTACAAAGCAATATTTATTTATTTGTAATGTAATTTTCACGCACTGTTTTTATGTAATGTAATTTAAAAAATATTTATTTACATATAGACAGCCTCCGTGGCGCAGTGGGTGATGAGCCGACTGTGAAGTTCGAAGCCGTGGGTTCGATTCCCACCCAGGACAAATATTTGTGTGATGAACATGACTATTTGTTCTGTGTCTGGGTGTTAATTTATCTATTTAAGTATTTATTTAGAATTATATATGTATGTTTATCAGCTTTCTGATTACCATAGTACAAGCTCTGTTTAGTTTGGAATCAAATGGCGTTCTGTGAATTGTCCAAAGATATTTATTTATTATTATTTATTTAATGACTTATGTATAAACACAAGTACTTAAATTAATAAACATTAACAGTGTATATTTAACAAAGGTACATCTTATTCTTTTAGGAATATCTGACATTGCTCAGGTGACTCTCCTGGGGTTGTTCGTGTCCATAAGGGACGGTGTTTTTTTTTGTTCGGTTTATGTATAAAAAAATCTTTTTGCGAACCACATCTAGACACGTATCCTTACGCTACTTTTTTAATGTAAGTACATTTTTATATTTTTTAACTAATCGAGTTTTGAATCTTTATAATAATTATGTATCTCATTAAGGTGAATGATTATGGCGAATCAAATGTATAAGAACAATTTTTGTAAACAGAAACACCCATATTTTGTGCAAATAAAATCTTCCTTAATCTTAAGGCTCGATTGCGGGTTTATGAAAAATAAGGGTTGATAATATAGTCAACACACTGTTAGATGTTTTCAAAATACTCATAAGGCCCCAGACAACCTTAAACGATAGCTATCAGTATCTATGGTTAACAACCTAAACCAACGGCTTTACCTGGTCTCCGAAGTCCGGAAATGAACATGGAATTTGCCACTGATGTCACCGATCTCACACCCGAAACTCTTTGAAAAACTTTTTGAAAAGCTAAGTATGATAATTGAGTACTTTTTATATTTTAAAACATGCTGCTGGAAGTTTTTTCCGCTCTTTTTATCTTAGCTCGACACATTTGATTAGGAAATAATGTAGTTTAAAAAACTAAAAAACACGTTTTTTGTGAAAATACGAACTAAAAAGTAAAAAATAAGAAGAAAATGTATTTTACTGTAAAAAAAGCGTGAGGTGCATGATGTCAATAGTATCTTAAGAACCACCCCACTTGCTTAGACGTGTTAAAAATATAAAACTTTGTATTTGTTTCATTAAGTACCTAAGGCCGCGAACTTATCAGCCGCCCCTCTTATATTTTTTATCCTGATGATCCTAGTAAGGACTTTAATATAAAGTTATGAGATTATTGTATTGTCATCGGCCTTTGACCCCTGTGCAAAGTTTCAAGTTAATCAGACTCCTAGAAGTAAGTGAAAATGAAGATAAAAGATTCCGTTACATACATACATACATACATACAGGTCAAGTTAATAAAAGCGTGTTAAAAATGGCATTCACTAAATGAATTGTTATTTATTTATTGAATTTTTATTTAAATGTTTTTTTCTTTCTTTCTAATAATCTGCCTCTTTAGACTCACTGTTAGAAGCAGAATAACGTAATGTTAAATGTAAATAGAATAAAGTACTACCCTTTAGTACTACTACTTCTCTTCAATATAAGATTTTATTATCATAGACATAATTACATACAAAGAAGTCCTTACATATTATAATAGTAGCTTTTCGCCCGCGGCTTCGCCCGCGTGGAATTCTGTTATATCACGCTTTTTAGATTTTCCCGTGGGAATGAGAAGTTCTCCCGCGGTAAAACATTGCTTTTCCAGGACTCAAACTACCTCCATATCAAATTTCATCAAAATCCGTTCAGCCGTTTAGGTGTGAAAGAACAACAGACAGACGGAGTTACTTTCGCATTACCATAAATACCATATACCGTTGGTGAACGGTAAACTATATTATATGTTTTACCTTGGGGAGCAAAAACATGCAGATTTTGGGCACTGGATACCCGGGAACACGCTACATAGAGCTGACCATGCGAAAAACAATGTTTTTCCAAGTGTACTCCAGCAACCCTTAGAGTTTGGCCTTGTGCTTTATTAATGGTCATTGCAAATGAAACCCTTATAGGAATTTGAAGTCTTTTAAATTGAAATGGGATGGAATAATCGGAATCCGAGGAATGAGATTACACTCTCATCCTTTGCTGCGCCAGTTAAAATAGTTGCTGTAATAATATTCCACCCAAGCTGAGTGACACGCAGCCTGGTACCATTACACAGTCTAGGGGCATCGAGATTACGCATGAGCATCACCGGAACCCCTACTTTTAATTTTAATTTATGAGAAGGCACCCCAGATAATTCCAAAGAATTTAAGAACTCTACAGGATATGAGGTACTATGTTCTGTTTTTATCACTGTGTCTTCAGATAAATATTCAGTAGTTTCTCCTATAACATCATCCAAAATATTTTCATTATACATATTTCATTTCATTTTTAAATTATTCCTAACTTTTGTTAACCCTCTGGAACAGTCTATTATACTAGGATAAAGGGTAGGTAAATAAGTACAGAAGTTTTTGCTTAGCTGCAGTAAAAAAAACTAAGTACACAGGATATGTAGATGTAAAAAACCAGTTTAGATGATAAACCAAACTGTACGTCATCCCTCGGGAATTCCTCATTTTCGGGTATTAATTATCGTATCATTAACTTCTAAGTTTACATGTGCATATTCGTTTGCAATATATATTACCTTGTTTTAAACGACACACAGCGCCATCTATCACCGAACTGGTATGAAGCTAATATTTTTGTTTTCAAACAAACAAACAAACTCATTTTCCGATTTATAATCTTATATATATATATATATATAATTAATAATAATAATAATGTAAGGATTGTAATTATTTATTGTATCTCTAACAATGTACCATATTACGGTACCGACACTAAGGATGTCTTTTAAGATTAATATTTTTTTAGATTAATTAAACATTTTTGGCACAGGTTAAATGAATAAGCACAGACTTCAATAAAATGTAGATTATAGTTAACATTATGTATTATTTCACCCTATTAAGTATGTTTTGACGTGATAAATCGATAATAAATCGATGATATGGTTGATAATGGATGATATTATATGGTTTTCATGGTTTTGTTATGACGTTGTCACGTTAAACTATCGTCTGTAAACCGACTTTACAAACAATAATTTTTTATTGAATAGTATATTGGCAAGGGGTGAAACAAGACGATTTCTGACGAGGGCGAGATATATCAAATGTAATGAGTAATGAAACAACGAGTTATGATTTCTGTAGCCAGTCGAAGTAAGACTATTTCAGACAAATAGCGCAGTAATATCTTTTGACAACGATTTGATTTGACGACAGTTGTCAATGCAATTCTGACAGACTTGAAGTAAAGACGTAAATAATAAATAAATGAAGGTGCCGGCGAATGTGTCTGTCAGAACCAACGTTGTTTCTGACTGACACATTCGCATTGGTTTGAAATAGTCTTATTTCGACTGGCAAAACAGAGATCAAAACTCGCTGTTTCAATGCATGTGATATGAAATAATAATTTATTAATTGTAAAAAAATAAAATAATAGAATATATATACATATATATACAGTATGTTTGTTATAGTATGTTTGTTTTTATACTTATTTATTGCGGTCAGGCAAAATTAAAAGATTAGATGGGACAGTGAGAGGAACTTCGAAAGTTTAAGATATTGTTTAATAAATATGTTTTATTGAACAGTTATGCTATTTTTTGAAGTAAGAAATACTGCTTTTAATTTCAGAGAGGCAAGCAATCAAAACTTGCAATAATAACTTCTAATAAATAACAATTTATTTTAATTACGTCCCAACAGCTAAATTTCTTAGTGTTTAAAATCCATAATGAACTGTTGCACGGTATTAAAAAATAAGTATATTCAGTTGTAGAAATATTTAAGGTATGGCGACAGTTGTGAATGAATTTTTAATATGAAAACTCTTGAACTTACAAAATGTCAGTACTACAACAAGTTGTATGTTTAACGACTTGCATACTTGATACACCAAGTTACAAGTTTTGCATGAATGAAGACCATGAAAGCTTGGTTCTTAATTTTCTGGTTATATAAAAGTACATCCGGTGATTTTTTTGAAACTGAGATTTGTGCCTTCTGTGCCAAACGAACTGACGTAAGAAGAAACGTAAAAAAACTAATTTCATCGAAGATAAAAAAATATCTTTTGAAGTACGTAAGTACATTATTTGTGCTTTTGAAAAATTTTGTAGTTTTTTTTTTTCAATTATGGCATCGCAAACTCTGTGCATACTGCCAGGCGTCATGTATAATTTTTGCATCAATTTTTTGCCAGTTTCAATGAAACTGGACGAAGTAATAACACTAATAACAAAGTCAGTAAGTAAGTCGTCAGTAATCAGTCAGTCTAGTCAGTCCAAAATTCAAGTAAAGCGATGGCTACTTTACTAGAACGTGTCCGATGGAATTTTGGAGGCAAGCAGAAAAACCATATTTTATCACTGTTATTCTATTTCACAAACACTCGTGCACTGTAATTAACCTATATCAAACAAAATGCCATCAACTTTATCCGATATAACTCAAAAATACACCAAAAAAATGAAAATAAAACAAGAGCACAATATGTCTTTTTCGACTTCCCGCCAAAACATTTTTGTAGTTTTTGGTCGCTTGAAAAACAACATTTGTCATTATTATTTTTTCTTCCATGACAGTTCATTGGCCAGTAGGCATAAGAATAAATAATACTACATAGAACGGAAACTCCCGCTCCGGACGGGCTCAAGGTCACGATATTAGCCTACATGTTAAACATAATACTAAAGTAATAGCCATCTTATACCCTGAAAGCATACTACTATCAGTCCACCTGAACGTATAAATTAATGAAAGAATTTGCTCTCAGCTCCTAACCGTTGAGGAGTTGTACCTTCAATCATCAGCTTAGCAACATGAGGTGATAATTACCGGACATAAATTATTTGTATTATGTTAAAAAATATGACTAAAAGAATATGTGTGCCTATTAAGTCACAGTGTTTCTCTCGATTTCCCTAGTACCCCATCATCAGATTTTGCCATGGTGACAGTTGGACCACCTCAGGAATGTAAGATTTCCAACAAAAAACCATTTATTGAAAGAATTTGCTCTCAACTCCTAACCGTCATAGTACCTTCCATCATCAGCTCAGCAACATGATATGATGATAATTATACACAAATGCCTATTTTGCTTGAGAAAAAATATGAAAATCAATTGTTGTGCTATAAAATTTGTATGTTTCCTTCGATTTCTCTGGGATCCCATCATCAGACTTTGACTTGGTGACAGCTGGACCACCTCAGGAATCTAAGATTTCGAACAAAAACCCATTTATTGAAAGAATTTGAGCTCAACTCCTAACCGTCGCAGTACCTTCCATCATCAGCTCAGCAACATGAGATGATGACTAGTATGCACATATATCTCTTATGCTTCAGAAAGTATAAGAAAATCAATGTGTGTGCCTATAAAATTTGAGAGTTCCCCTCGATTTCCCTGGGATCCCTGGAGTATAAGCATACGAACAAAAAAAGAATTTTGAAAATCGGTCCACAAAAGGCGGAGTAATCGGTGAACATATATAAAAAAAAATACAGCCGAATACAGTACCTCCTCCTTTTGGAAATCGGTAAAGAAATAAAAACTTTAACGATTTAAAAAAACGCAGGAGAAAAATTAGGAATAATTAGTACTAAATCCGTGTGGAAGGCAGTGGAAGGATATAACGGCCAACCTTGCGATACCGGAGATATTAACATTTTTCACGTCAGCTCCATACAAAATATTTTTCGAAAAAATATTACTCGTTCGTATTTGAACAAAATCATCTCAGATCTCATTTTTTATGATATAAACAATAAACGAAACCCTTTTCTAACAAAAAAACATCATTTTATAATTTAAGTTTCTATGTCCATACAACGCGATTTTCAGCCCACCGTGGGACGCGACGCCGCTTGGAAAATAAAAATACTTGAACTCACATAATATATGTGACGATGATAATTATAATAGGTTTAAAATATTATTTGTTAGTTTTTAGAGTTCAATTTTTTGGTCGGGGGGTTTTTAAATTTTTTATTTATTTTCTGTTAAAGGGTGTTTTATAAATTCTGATTAAATATGTATCTTACTATGTTAGTAAAGATTACAAATACCAAATTTCAAGTTAAATTTGCACAAAAATGTTCTATACATCAAGTCTCAACATTCAATTTTGAAAGAATTAAAAAAAATGCTATTCAAAGACTGAATTTCGAAAAATGCTGAAACACGTATTCCTTTATTTTGGTTAGAAAATATTAATACCAAATTTTAAGAAAATCTATTGGAAAAAACAAAGTTTTCCATACAAATTTTTATCCCTCATTTCACACCCATAAAGTGTGATTTTTATTTTTTTTATAGCCAGTTAGGTTAGCGAGGATAGCGAGGATAGGTTAGCGAGGACCAATATATATAAAACACAAAAATTTTCATCAAAATCTGTTCAGTAGTTTTTGCGTGAAAGGCTAACAGCCAGATAGACAGACAGACAATAATTTCAAATCTTATATTTTTTAGCTTCTGTTACTTATAAAAAGACCCCTAGAAGTATTTTTTAAATTTATATTTAATGTACAGAATTGACCCTGCTTTCAGTTTTATTATAATATATGTAAAGATAACGATAAATTCCCTATTAACCATTCCTATAACGTAGAAATGAGCACAACTTGGTTGGTATACTTACATTCAAACCCACATATTGATAAACTCTATATAGCGATTCAGTCATTACTACGAACACACTAGGAACCTATCGTATTCGGTATCGGTCGTAAACCAACTTTGAAACTGCGAACATATAATATTATTATGTAGTCAGTAAAAGAAAAGTGACGTACTCGTATGTACGTTTCGAACTACCTATATTTTTATCTTGTTGATATATTTTATATTTGATATATGAATTTAACGATTAAAAATGCTCGGTCCCTTGAGTTTACAATATATAATTCAAAAACTTACATAATAACGACAAAAAATATAATATAATAGAGATAATAAAAAAAATATGTAATAGACACAATCTGAAAACTTGTTTTGATTACTGATGAAAAATATAAAAATTAGACAGCTACCTTTAATTACACTACACATAAAATTTAAAATATTGGCAAATGTGAAAGTAATAACTATTATTATATTTTAGACTTTTTTTGTAATTTACAAGTAAGACTCATCTTTGTGACCTTTTAGACCTATCACTTATTATTTTACTGGGATACACGCATCGCCCCTCAAGATTAATCCTTCGGCACACCGCCCATTACGAATACCAGTTCGATTTACGACCTTCGGCTCTGATTTGTCACTATCCTTTGCAACGCTTGATGGTGGCCTCGGATTCTCTTTTAGGGCAGCAGGTGATCGAACAGATATTTTGTGTTCCAAAATATTTTCTTCCTTATAGTGTTGTTCCGCCGTCAGTTCCAATTCCATTTTCCTCGCCTCGATTCCAAACAAAACACAAATAGCGCATATTAGAAAAGATCTTATAGCTGCCATTTTGTACACAAAGGCTCTCGAGTACGCACACAAAACACGTTATTTATCCAGTTTATCCGGTTCCTTGTACTTATACTTTGTATCTGTATATCAGTGATGACAACGTTCTTGGTCGCGAGGTTACCATAAAATGAATGCATTAAAAAGTTGACACATTTTATATGCAAATACCTATAAGGTGCAAATTACATGCGTGAAAATTACATTACAAAGCAATATTTATTTATTTGTAATCAAAGCGCACGAAAGTGCGCCGGCCAAGTTCTAAGCACAGGCCGCGCGCACACCGTGCACTATTTACCCGAACCGCTTCGAGCCACTTTTGACCCCCCTGTATCTTCTTACCTGATTAAAAGATCTGGATGAAACTTTACGGACATAATAACACCATTTAATATACTTTGATTAAAAAGTTTTAATATTGTAGCTATTACAGAAAAAAGTTGTAGACTCGAGAAAATTTTAAATTTGGTACTCTTATGACAGCTCATCAAAATGTTTGACCACTTCCAGAAGACCTACAAAGCTGAAATTTGGCATTTAGCTAGTCGTCAGCAGGGTAAGAGTAATGGGAAAATTCGAATATTGGAAATTGGTCAAGTGCGAGTCAAAATTATGTATAATGTTGGAAATACTTCTCTCTAAGACTTAAAAATCTGGGGTTTGGCATGACGATAGTCGTTAACATTTAAAAAAGTAGAGAAAACATCGCAAATTGCAAATTGGTCAAGTGCCAGTCAGATTATAGTCATTATCATTATGATGTATAAAAATGTTGGTCATACTTCTCTAAGACCTACAAATCTGAAATTTGGCATCGGGGTAGTCGTTAGCATAAAAGTAAAGAAAAACTTTAGAAAAAAGAAAATGGTCAAGTGCAAAAAGAAATTATAATACACGAAAAAAAATCAGAACATAAAAAAGAAATTATAGTATATTCAAAATAAATTTTAATAGATAACTAACTACGTTTTAAAATGAACTATAAACAAAACAATCCATTTCATCCAAAGATGTCGTGCACAGTATCGTATTGCAGTTTAAAATAAATGTTTAAATTATTACCTGTTACATAAATGCTATTATTACATCTGGTGGACCAGACACACTTCATTTTAATAATATAATATGAACAACGTTGCGATAGGTACCATAAAGCAAACAGAGCAAAAAGAAATGAAATCCCACCAAAAACATAAATGTAAAAATGTAGGCCAAGTTCTTGTACATAAAAAAAGAGTTGAAATCTAAACTACAGCCAAGTTAATAATAATCAGAACCGATATTAATCACTCGAACTTGGCGGGTTTTGAAATTTTAATGAAGGAAAAAAGTCCAACTCTAAAACTTACCTCCGCAAGATTTGCTCTTTTCAGAAGTATTGGTGTAGTGAAAACCCGCCAAGTTGGAATGGTTAATATCGGATCTGATTATTATTAACTTGGCTGTAGTTTAGATTTCAACTCTTTTTTTTATGTACAAGAACTTGGCCTACATTTTTACATTTATGTTTTTGGTGGGATGTAATTTTCACGCACTGTTTTTATGTAAGTAATGTAATTTAAAAAATATTTATTTATATATTGACAGCCTCTGTGGCGCAGTGGGTGATGAGCCGACTGTGAAGTTCGAAGCCGTGGGTTCGATTCCCACCCAGGACAAATATTTGTGTGATGAACATGACTATTTGTTCTGTGTCTGGGTGTTAATTTATCTATTTAAGTATTTATTTAGAATTATATATGTATGTTTATCAGCTATCTGATTACCATAGTACAAGCTCTGTTTAGTTTAGAATCAAATGGCGTTGTGTAAATTGTCTAAAGAGATTTATTTATTATTATTTATTTAATGACTTATGTATATACAATTACTTAAATTAATAAACATTAACAATGTATATTTAACAAAGGTACAGCTTATTCTTTTAGGAATATCTGACATTGCTCAGGTGACTCTCCTGGGGTTGTTCGTGTCCATAAGGGACGGTGATATTTTTTGTTCGGTTTATGTATAAAAAAAATCTTTTTGCGAACCACATCTAGACACGTATCCTTACGCTGCTTTTTTAATGTAAGTACATTTTTATATTTCTTAATTAATCGAGTTTTAAATCTTTATAATAACTATGTATCTCATTAAGGTGAATGATTATTGCGAATCAAATGTATAAGAACAATTTTTGTAAACAGTAACACCCATATTTTGTGCAAATAAAATCTTCCTTAATCTTTGACAACCTGCGTGGCGTAATGGTTACCATGCCGGACTGCCGATCGGATGGTCGAGTTCGATCGGGTTCGATTCCCGGCGAAGCAGAAATTTGAATGATGAGTTTAAATTTCTATTCTCGGTCTGGGTGTTTGTGTTTCTGTCTTTGTGTGTGTTCATGGTACCCACGACACAGGGTATATCTACCCTACTGTGGGGCTATGAGTGTGAAGCGTTATTTATTTATTATTTATTTATTAATCTTAAGGCTCGATTGCGAGTTTATGAAAAATAAGGGTTGATAATATAGTCAACACACTGTTAGATGTTTTCAAAATACTCATAAGGCCCCAGACAATCTTAAACTATACCTATCAGTATCTATGGTTAACAACCTAAACCAACGGCTTCACCTGGTCTCCGAAGTACGGAAATGAACATGGAATTTGCCACTGATGTCACCGATCTCACACCCGAAACTCTTTGAAAAACTTTTTGAAAAGCTGTCTGATAATTGAGTACTTTTTATATTTTAAAACATGCTGCTGGAAGTTTTTTCCGCTCTTTTTCTCTTAGCTCGACACATTTGATTAGGAAATAATGTAGTTTTAAAAACTAAAAAACACGCTTTTTGTGAAGATACGAACTAAAAAGTAAAAAATAAGAAGAAAATGTATTTTACTGTAAAAAAAGCATGGGGTGCATGATGTCAATAGTATCTTAAGAACCACCCCACGCTTTTTTTACAGTAAAATACATTTTCTTCTTATTTTTTACTTTTTAGTTCGTATTTTCACAAAAAGCGTGTTTTTTAGTTTTTTAAAACTACATTATTTATTTTTAATTTTTTAGTTGGATTTTTATTTTCATATTATTGCATTGTCATCGGCCCTTGCCCCTGTGCAAATTTTCAAGTTAATCAGACGCTTAGACGTGTTAAAAATATAAAACTTTGTATTTGTTTCATTAAGTACCTTAGGCCGCGAACTTATCAGCCGCCCCTCTTATATTTTTTTATCCTGATGATCCTAGTAAGGACTTTAATATAAAGTTATGAGATTATTGTATTGTCATCGGCCTTTGACCCCTGTGCAAAGTTTCAAGTTAATCAGACTCCTAGAAGTAAGTGAAAATGAAGATAAAAGATTCCGTTACATACATACATACATACATACAGGTCAAGTTAATAAAAGCGTGTTAAAAATGGCATTCACTAAATGAATTGTTATTTATTTATTGAATTTTTATTTAAATGTTTTTTTCTTTATTTCTAATAATCTGCCTCTTTAGACTCACTGTTAGAAGCAGAATAACGTAATGTTAAATGTAAACAGAATAAAGTACTACCCTGTAGTACTACTATTTATCTTCAATATAAGATTTTATTATCATAGACATAATTACATACAAAGAAGTCCTTACATATTATAATAGTAGCTTTTCGCCCGCGGCTTCGCCCGCGTGGAATTCTGTTATATCACGCTTTTTAGATTTTCCCGTGGGAATGAGAAGTTCTCCCGCGGTAAAACATTGCTTTTCCAGGACTCAAACTACCTCCATATCAAATTTCATCAAAATCCGTTCAGCCGTTTAGGTGTGAAAGAACAACAGACAGACGGAGTTACTTTCGCATTACCATAAATACGTTGCTATTTATCTCCGTTCCCATATACCCTTTTCGATTATAAATATGTCATCACTTACTCAGTCCGGAGGCGAAGCGGAATATCTCTTTGTTGAAGTTCTCTTCTCCAACACAAAGTTACTTCTAGGAGTTTTTTACAGTCCTTCTTCACATGTCAATTACTTCTCCACTTTGGAAAAAATACTTGAAGATCTCACTCCATTATATATTCACTCTATAATCATGGGAGACTTCAACACATATGCCTTCTTAAAAACGACCACAGGTCAAGTCGACTTAAGGATATAGTCGAGGCAGCCAACATGAATATACTTCCTCTCTCTGCGACTCACTTATTCCCTAATGCTATTCCTTCACTTCTAGATTTAATTCTAGTTTCTTCTCCTGACCATGTATTTAAGCATGGTCAGTGTGCTGCTGATGCCTTTTCATATCACGATCTTCTCTATCTCTCATATAAGTTGAAACCTCCGAAAGCTAAATCAAGGATACTATTTCAACGCAATTTTGGCAGTATGGATCTGGATGCTTTCCGGAAAGATGTTGCTAAGATCGACTGGAGTGTCATTTACAATTCTGACAGTGTTGACGAACAGGTTGCTATATTGAATTCACTTATAATTCAAATTCTGGATGTCCATGCACCTATTCGTCCGATTCGAGTGCGACACCTTCCTGCTCCCTGGTTAACTGAGGATATAAAGGCTTTAATAACAAAGAAGAATAACGCTAAATCTAAGTATAAAGCAGACCCTAGTGACAGAAATTTGGAGAAATACAAGTCAATAAGAAATCACTGCAACAAGGTGTGTAGAGATGCACAGAGACGCCACATCCATAAATTTATTCAAGACGCAGATTCATCAAGAGTCTGGAAATTTCTCAGGTCCTTAGGAGTTGGAAAAACTCGTAACAATCCTATACCTACCGCCTTTGATTCCAACTGTTTTAACCAGTATTTCAATACACCTTCATGCATTGATAGACTCTCAAAGCATACTACGTTAAACAGTCTCTTCTCATTACCAACTCCGGACATTCCCACTTTCTCTTTTAGTCAATTCGATCTTTGTGATGTTAAGAAGAGTATTCTCGCTATTCACTCTGACTCAGTAGGTAGCGACTGTATTAGTCGTAATATGATCATTCCTATCCTTGATCTCATAGCTCCCATCATTACATTCATCCTTAACTACTCAATCACAACAAAACAATTCCCTTCTATTTGGAAAGATGCACATATAATCCCCATTCCAAAAAAGTCTAACCCGTCTTCCTGTTCTGACTTCCGTCCCATTTCTATTCTTCCATTCTTTTCTAAAGTGTTTGAGCGCCTTGTGTACAACCAACTTAGCTCTTTTCTGTGTGCGCACAATCTGCTCAATCCTTTACAATCCGGTTTCCGTCCTGGTCATAGTACGACTACTGCTTTGCTGAAGGTCACGGATGATATTCGTTTAGGGATGGACAAAAGGCAAGTGACTGTGTTGACCTTGCTTGACTTTAGCAATGCGTTCAACACAGTCGACTTCGACATCTTACTTGCTACCTTGAGCTCTCTTAACATATCTCCAAATGTCATTGACTGGTTTCACAGTTACTTGTATGGGCGCCGTCAACGTGTTGTGATCCAGGATGATAAATCGTCGTGGTCAAACATTGTTGCTGGTGTACCGCAAGGTGGCGTGCTATCTCCTCTACTTTTCTCTATATACATTAATAGTATAAGCCTTCAACTATCTTCTCTCTACCACCTTTATGCAGATGATCTACAAATTTACTACCAATGTCCTATTGGGGAACTTCCAAATGCAATAAACACGATTAACTCCGATTTAGAACATATTTCGTCTTGGTGTTCATTACATGGCCTGAAAGTAAACCCACATAAGACCCAAGCAATAATCATTGGTAGTTCAAGATTACTTTGTAAGGTATTACCTTCCGAACTACCAGCGATTAAGCTCGATGGTATACATGTACCTTTCAGGGATAAAGTGAAAAGTCTGGGAATTTATTTAGACACCAATCTTTCTTGGTCTCCACAGGTCGTGGAAGTCAGCAGGAAACTGTTCACGTCTTTGGCATCTCTCCGTAGGCTTCGCAACTTTCTACCATTTGCTACCAAAATTGCGCTCTGCACTTCATTACTCCTTCCTATCCTTGACTATGCCGATATTTGCTATCTAGATCTAACTGAGGAGCAACTTAACAAGCGTGAGCGCCTCCAAAATATTTGTATTCGATACATATTTGGAATTCGTAAATATGATCATGTGTCCGAATATCGAAAGAAACTCAAGTGGCTCCCGATCCGTCTACGTCGGAATGCTCATATTCTGTCTGCACTGTATTGCGTATTGTTCAACTCTAACTCTCCTGACTATCTAAAGGAACGATTTTACTGGATGCATCTTTCTCACACAACTAAGGTTCTTCGCTCTAATTATAACTTATCTCTTTCTGTTCCTACATTCTCCTCTTCTTTCTATAAAAACTCCTTCACTGCAGTGGCTGTGCGGTTGTGGAACGATTTGCCGGTCGCTATTCGACATGCACGCTCTTTGGAATCGTTCAAAAAGCTAGTGAAGGACCACTTTTTAAGCTTGTAGGTACTTATAACTACTACTCCTATTCTAACTTCTTCTATCGCTCTTAAACTTCTCTCTCTTAACTTTCCATTTCAATATCTTCAACTATGTTCACTTATAAATTGATGCATGCTGTTATAACATTGTCTGCTGATATAGGAACTAAGTTGTAGGTAACATTGTGCACCGTTACCCTTTTCTGTACTGTTTTTCTCTACTTTAGGTACTAACTTTACAAGGTTGTCTGGAAGAGATCGCTGTTTTAGCGATAAGACCGCCTGTTGTACATGTGTTTATATATGATATGTATATGTGTATTTCAATTATTAATGGTGTGCAATAAAGATAATTTGTATTGTATTGTATTGTAAATACCATATACCGTTAATAAAGCACAACTATAAGAAAACTTCTCATTCCCACGGGAAAATCTAAGAAGCGCGATGTAATGCTGAATACTATGAGTTGTTAAACCAAAATTGAATGGTAAACTATATTATATGTTTTACCTTGGGGAGCAAAAACATGCAGATTTTGGGCACTGGTTACCCGGGAACACGCTACATAGCGCTGACCATGCGAAAAACAATGTTTTTCCAAGTGTACTTCAGCAACCCTTAGAGTTTGGCCTTGTGCTTTATTAATGGTCATTGCAAATGAAACCCTTATAGGAAATTGAAGTCTTTTAAATCGAAATGGGATGGAATAATCGGAATCCGAGGAATGAGTACACTTTTATCCTTTGCTGCGCTAGTTAAAATAGTTGCTGTAATAATATTCCGCCCAAGCTGAGTGACAGGCAGCCTGGTACCATTACACAGTCTAGGGGCATTGAGATTACGCATGAGCATCACCGGAACCCCTTTTAATTTTAATTTATGAGAAGGCACCCCAGATAATTCCAAAGAATTTAAGAACTCTACAGGATATGAGGTACTATGTTCTGTTTCTATCACAGTGTCTTCAGATAAATATTCAGTAGTTTCTCCCATAACATCATCCAAAATATTTTCATTATACATATTTCATTTCATTTTTAAATTATTCATAACTTTTGTTAACCCTCTGGAACAGTCTACTATACTAGGATAAAGGGTAGGTAAATAAGTACAGAAGTTTTTGCTTAGCTGCAGTAAAAAAAACTAAGTACACAGGATATGTAGATGTAAAAAACCAGTTTAGACGATAAACCAAACTGTACGTCATCCCTCGGGAACTCCTCATTTTCGGGTATTAATTATCGTATCATTAACTTCTAAGTTTACATGTGCATATTCGTTTGTAATATATTACCTTGTTTTAAACGACACACAACGCCATCTTCTATCACCGAACTGGTATGAAGCTAACAATATTTTTGTTTTCCCTCGGGAATATCAAAATTTTCCGGGATAAAAAAGTACCCTGTTATTTAATCCGGACTTCAAACTTTACGTCTGCAAATTTTCAAAGCAATCAGTTCAGTAGTTACGGCGTGAAAGCGGAACAAACAAACAAACAAACAAACTCACTTTCCGATTTATAATCTTATATATAATAAATAATAATAATAATGTAAGGATTGTAATTAATTATTGTATCTCTAACAATGTACCATATTACGGTACCGACACTAAGGATGTCTTTTAAGATTAATTTAACATTTTTTAGATTAATTGAACATCAATATTTTTTTAGATTAATTAAACATTTTTGGCACAGGTTAAATTAATAAGCACAGACTTCAATAAAATGTAGATTATAGTTAACATTATGTATTATTTCACCCTATTAAGTATGTTTTGACGTGATAAATCGATAATAAATCGATGATGTGGTTGATAATGGATGATATTATATGGTTTTCATGGTTTTGTTATGACTTTGTCACGTTAAACTATCGTCTGTAAACCGACTTTACAAACAATATTTTTTATTGAATAGTATATTGGCAAGGGGTGAAACAAGACGATTTCTGACGAGGGCGAGATATATCACATGTAATGAGTAATGAAACAACGAGTTATGATTTCTGTAGCCAGTCGAAGTAAGACTATTTCAGACAAATAGCGCAGTAATACTTATCTTTTGACAACGATTTGACGACAGTTGTCAATGCAATTCTGACAGACTTGAAATAAAGACGTAAATAATAAATAAATGAAGGTGCCGGGTAGAAACAACGTTGTTTCTGACTGACACATTCGCATTGGTTTGAAATAGTCTTATTTCGACTGGCAAAACAGAGATCAAAACTCGCTGTTTCAATGCATGTGATATGAAATAATAATTTATTAATTGTAAAAAAATAAAAAAATGGTGACTAAAAACATAATCAGATTATTAACACGCTTATATTAACTTCAACTGTATGTTTGTTTGTAACTGTGAGTTTGTGAGCTTGTTTGTAACTCTCCTTTGGACTCGATTTTGACCGACTTTCAACGGACAGATTTAATTCAAACTTTGGATAATTATCAAGAATCCTTGGCAATACAATAATTTCATGAGTTTATCTAATAAGTACTGAAATCGAACTCATAAATGTAAAATAAATATTGTTTTAAAAAATCTAAAAAACACGCTTTTGAAGAACATCCGTAAAAATAATCCTTAATATACTTAAGCAGAAAATAATAATAAACAAAAAATACTAGTATAATTGTGAAAAAAGCGTGGGGCGCTCTGTGCCATAATTTTCGTATTTCGAGCAACTAACACTTTTCTTACAATACACTAGTATTTTTTTAGTTTGATGTGCTTCAAAAGCTTTTTTTATGTATTTATTCATTTTTAAGCCCCATTATACATTAGAGACATAAACACTATGAATCTGTTTTCCGTTATTCCGTAATACACCCGCAACAAGGTGGTACGAGTCACATCTGCGATCCTTATTCTGGGAGTCATATTTTTTTCTAAAATATACATTGCATTAACTTGAAATAACTATCAATTATTCTTCTCTTGATACCTACTTGACAATATAAAAAAAAACTTGCTAATATCACATTAAATTACTTATAAAAATGTTCTACTTTCCTTGCGATCACCGATAACAGACCCAGTACAAACAGCAGGCAGTTGCGACTGCCTAGTTTGGATAGTCGATAAGAGCTTTTATAATATTGTAACTATACGAAAATCGAGTGAATTTGATATCTATAAAAACTTCAGTTTATCTGGTATTTCATAAAACGACGATTTTGCTTTTTTTTAATTTTGCACCAAAAATCAAAATATGCCGACATAAGGTACTAACCCGGCATAATGTACTTTTACTGTACTCAGTATGCGCGGCAGATTATATTATGGTAATGCAGTAACGTTTTCCTTGTTGTTTCTCGCCATTTTATCGACATACTTAATAAATTAATATCGTCAATGTCGATTGTAAAACCGGCAATCAATACTCTAAATTAATGTAATATTCATGTTGCAAGCTTTAGTGTGGTACACATTCCACATAGTCCCGTCTTTCCCGAGCGGGTAACATTTGAATGTTACGTTCGATATAATTCAATTGCCAAACTCAACCAACTCACATTAGAGCAGCGTTATGCAGTAAGCTCCAGGCCTCCTCAATAACCGGGAGAGACCCGTGCCCAGCAGCGGGACGTAAAAAGAGTTGCAGTCAGTAGATATAATTACAGTATTCTTATATAGAGAAATAGTCATTAGGAAGTCAGAAGTTTACTCCACCACGTTGCTCTAATACGGTTTGGTGGAGATACAGCGCCTCACATTACCTACCCCTTTCAACGAAGTGTTCCTGAAATCCTGAGACTCACAGTTCACCCCGCTGGTCCACCATGGAAGCACTGCTTGTTACCTCCAAACACTAAAATCATGAAAGAGACAAAAGGACACGTAGTGCAGCGGCAACCCCTCCCACATATTATTATACTAGCTGTGCCCGCGACGTCGTCCGCGTGTATAAAGACTTTTATAAAATGGACTGATTAAAAATTAAAGATTATTTATTTGCATTGAATAAGTAGTAGGTAGATTATTCTTACATTATAGTGAAATCACTTATAATACAATGTTCATATGTTCAGAAGAAACCTAATGTATTTTTTCTAAATCATTCAAACCTAAAACAGTAAGGAATGCTTACTGTACTGATCTTACTATCCACTTTTCTCACGTTTCGCTTTTCTCGCGCAATCAGATTCTCTTTACAAATATGTACCTCGTTTATTAAAGTTAAGAGATATTGCTGTGCCCGTGGCTTCATCTATGTTAAAAATAGTATCTTTAGTAAATTGGGTGAATTTATACTGCAAAGAATGTATAGACTCATTCTATATACATAGCTTTAACCTACTGCAGAAAAGAGGAGCACTATACAACTACTTGTAGTTGGGAGATACAATTTCTAAACATTCACGTGCTTAGGATTAAACAATCGGAAAAATAATTGTAAGGTCAATTAATAAACTATAGGTTTAAAACTTGCGGACAGCAGTTTGGTCATAAGTCATCTCATATAACACAGTGAAAACTAAAGCAGAAGGCAGGGTCTCTACACAGTGTGCTATCTGTATTTGGAAATAAAGAATATTTTTATAAAGAATCTTTAAAGAATCCTTAATATCTCCATCAATCAACGTGTGTGGATGAGCCCTCAGCCCATACGCAATAAAGAGACGCAAAAAATGAGTTAAGTTATCATTGGTCCAATTAACAATGTTCAGCATCATACGTATACCTACCCAACGACGGGACAACCCGCGTGGTGCAATGTTTACCATGCCGGACTGCTAATCGAACTGTCCCGGGTTAGAATCCGGGCGAAGCAGAAAACTGTTCTCGGTCTGGGTGGTTGTGTTTCTGTCTCTATGTGTGTCCATGGCACCCACGACACAGGTATATCTATTTTTTTACACTATGTACTTACTTTTATTAGACTTAAGGCTTTTATTTGAAATTATCTCCATCGAATCACTTTGGAGAAGAAATGAATATTGCTCAATAACGCCATCTACCGTATGACATGTAAACTTTGTGGTTGATAAATCGAATGTCAAATTACCAAATAGGTAGATATTGAGATTAACAGTTGGTTCACTAAAAGTTTAACTATTCGTTACCTAGATGTCTGCAGTAGTCTCGTTTTGTTAAGGCTTTGTACATTCTGTATGAAGGTTTAGATTCCGTATCTTACAACCTTAATGCTGGATGCATTGAGATTGTAAGATTTGGATTTCGGTTCATCGGAGCTAGAGGCCTCCTCAATATTGGGAGAGCTCCATGCTCAGCAGTGGAATGCTAAAAAGGTTGCAGCTTGATATAATGTAGCGATAATAATCGTTTCAGCTGCAGCCTGTTCATAATCTTCCACCCCAAAAGAAGACTAATAAGCTGAGCAACTAACTCAATGGAGCCTGTGATGTGAGGTTCGGCGGCGGTAAAGCTCGCGATGCACTTATTAGGTACCTATAGTCTAGCCATTCTCGGCCAACGAAAGAAAATACAGTAAGCTGATCTAAGTATATTTAATATCGTCGACAATATTAGTGAGAGTTCAAAATAATTTTAGGTACTTAAATTTAAACTTTTATTTATGGTTTTGAATGGGCTGTTACCGAAACTTTCATACAAATTCCCCAAAGTGCCTTTTAAGTTTATGTCGCGTATTGTGTAAATGAACATAACTTTTTTGTTTATCACCTGATTGATATGAAATACACACTAATGTTATGGAAATTCATTCAACAATATATCAGTAAACACATCATTCAAAGAAGGGAAAAGAATTTGAGAATGAAATATTAAGTTAAGGTTAATTATTGTACGCTTGAGATACTAACTTTCGAATCCATTTTATTTGCTATTGAGGGGTAGTTTTGAAAAAAGCTTAAATAGAATTCTTACTATGTTAGTAAAGATTACAAATATAAAATTATAAGTATATTACTCTGCACAAAAATATTCTGTACATCAAGTTTCGACACTCAATTTTCAAAGAGTTTCAAAGAAAATTGACATTTAAAGGGTGAATTTCGGGAAATGCTGAAACACGTATTCTTTTATTTTGGTTAGAAAATATTTATACCAAATTTCAAGAAAATATATTGAAAAAATCCAAGTTTTCCATACAAATTTTCATCGCTCATTTCACACCCTTAAAGGGTGATTTTTAAAATTATCTATAGCCTAAATGTTAGCGAGGACCAATATATATAAAACAAAAAAAGTTTCATCAAAATCCGTCCAGTAGTTTTTGCGTGAAAAGCTAACAACAGACAGACAGACAGACAGACAGACAATAATTTCAAAACTTATATTTTTAACTTCTGTTACTTATAAAAAGACCCCTAGAAGTATTTTTTTAAATTTATATGCAATGTACAGAATTGACCCTGCTTACAGTTTTATTATATGTATAGATTGTGGACTTTTGTAACATCAGAGAGCTACTCTCCAACCTAATCGCCGTCCACCAAATCCAAAACATGAGGCGGCGATGCCAGCCTTACTTTTTCTCACGGAGACACAGCCATCTCGCCGGGCGGAGCCGCTAGCAGATAGCTAGTTTTAAATAATAGATACTAGTGAATAGTATTATAAGTAGTTGACATTTAGATTAGCAAAGGCTCTAAAATAGACAACATGACATCAAAACCAGTTTTTACAATGTAAGCACATTATGTATTATTAAAAAATATGATGAACTTTCAATATCACATCCACTACATATTATTGTTATAATGTAGAGAAATAAGACATTTTATTTATACCTGCTATTCGACAGTAACGAGTTTATACGTACCTATTATAAATAACAATACTATTAATTAATTAGAAAACAAGTTATCCTTATTAAATTTTACGCTTATATATTACTATCATTATTATTATCACAATAATATTATCCTCAATAGATATAAAGTTATGACCTCATGTTTGCACTTATTGCATAACAATAAACTACCTATTTCCTGCAGGTTTGAGAACTCTACATACGGAGATACAAGTAAGTAAGTACAAATCGTTCTAGCCTAATAATAGTAATAATTAATTAGACTTATTAGACCACAGTCATAAATGATACCTACGCGTCTTTTCCAGGTTCAAATCCCAATATACACCTTGAGTATAGAAAATTTGCCATAATTTATAAAAAAATATCTATCTCGGTTACAGCTGTTAGTATTTGTACCAAAGTAGGTACTATGTTCAACAGCTTAATTAATGCTTATTGTGTGCACAGGTCGAGGAGTCAATAAATCAACCTCGCTAACCAGGTACAACCAACATGGTGGAAATCACAGAACATATTAAAAGAGGTTAGAACAGAAATGTCGGCGGGGCAGACGCACCAAGTATATGAGCAACGCTCATATCTCTACAGCAACACGCGATCGCGCTGCCATGTGCGTAATGGAGTTGTTGGCGTTGTTGCGGGGCAGATGCGCCAAGTGCTTTCGTGTGATTCGTTCATTTGAAATCGCGTGATTGTGCGGCGCTAAGATTGAGTAAATTTGAAATTGCAAATATGTGCGTAAGCTTCATATTTATTCAAGTACAGATCTAGTGGAGGTGAATAGTGGGGCTGGATCGGCGACACCGGTTTTTATACAAACGGCGCATTATTGCCATTCTACCTCAGAGGTATGTTCTGTGGTGGAAATACGGAAATAACTGCATCTCTGTGCAAACTGTGCATGCCTGAGCATTGAGCTGAGGGAAAGAAAATATCATAATAAAATATTGCAGTACTTTTCTTCGTAATAGTAGAGCACGTGATAATGTATACGAATATATAAAACTAAAGAGTTTGTTTGTTTGTTTATTTCTTTGAACGCGCTAATCTCAGGAACTTATGGTTCAAATTGAAATCCCTTCGATTGGCAGCCCGGTATGGTAACCATTGTGCCACACGGGTCGTCATTTAAATATACTTGTAGTTGGTAGAACTTTAATGGCTCGACCGGGGAAGTGCCACCGCTGCATCCACTTTTGTCGTGAAGCAATTCTATTGTACTTAGGGGGAAAGATGCAGTTGCCGGCCAGGTTCACATGAGGCCCCCATCATCCTTCGGAGTTTTATAACTTTAATAAGTTTTTTATTATTTAAAGTAATAAAAATAATAATGCTTTATTGACACATTTTTACATCTTTTAACATGAAGCTTATGATCCCCGAGTTAGCTCGAAACTGTGTTTCGGGTATCAGCGTCTTCTCCCAGATTTTCAATAAAACTATAAAGAATATGTGCAAATAGTAACATTAAAGTAACATTAAACACACAAACATTTAAAGAGAAAGATGAAAAGCAAAAAAATATGTAAAAAATTCTAAACGTAAATCTACTTTATATTTAGTATGTAAATATATGTGTATGTAAGTGTGTGTGTGTTTGTGTGTGTGGGTGTGTGTGTGTGTGTGTGTATGTGCGTATGTTTATATGTGTACGTGTATGCGCGCATGCGTGCTTCTGTGTGTGCAGAGCCGGTTTTAGCATTACTAGCGCCCTGGGCGAGATTCCTTCGGCGCCCCCCCTAACTGCAATTCAATTCCATATCTACGAAAAAAGGCAATGAGTATATAAAAAATAAATCTTTATTTAAAAAATCACTTATTTAAAAAACTAATTAGTTCATTGAAATGTTACATGAGCTTTACATTTCTTAGAGGACGCAATTTTTTTGGGACATGTGTCAATGGAAGCTTAACCCCAAGTTTGTGTGGTTGGCGCCCTATTCCCCCGGCCGCCATCTTGGAAAAGGGGTGCAAACACCTTTTTCGCGATATCTCGGAAACTATGCGTCCTACAAAATATTCGTTAAGACATAATTTGTAGCAAATTGCTTTGCCTACAAATATGTTCATATTACTTTATGTCCTAAATTTAAAATTAAAGAAGTTATAAGCAAAAAAGTGAGAAACTTTCTATAAAAATTTTCTTTTTTGGTCTATAACTTTTTTTCTATACATTTTACAAAAAAATTACCTCAGACCAATCTTGTAGATGGTCTTTTGAGAAAAAAATTTCTCTATATTTTTTTTAATTTCATTCATTTAAAACGCTTTTACAGCGCTCCAAAGTTATCCGGGTCCGTCAATGCTCATGTGAATCCGGTGAAAACGAAATGTTTAACTTAGTTTTATGATATTTTTTGTTATAGTAAAAAAAATGAGAATGAGATTTCTGAGATGAGTGTGTTCCACTTCGTGAAAAATTGAAAAGACAGATCTGGGGAATCCCCGACCATAGAGAATCACATCGTCAACATAACAATTTTTCCCTAAATGTAATACATGACGTATAATAATTAATAATAATTTTTAATACAAGTATGTAGGCCTCGATCAATCAGTGAGGTAACTATGAAGAGCGCCTCACGCCTGCGGGAAATTATAAAGAAGCTTAAAAAAGGGGCACCGCGGGCGCCCCTTTTCATCTGGCGCCCTGGGCGGTCGCCCAACCTCGCCCTACCCTGAAGCCGGCTCTGTGTGTGTGTGTGTGCTTGTGTTCCTCTTTTTTTTTAAATTGATGCCATCATACTTTCTACATCATCCTAAGTGCCAACGCATCTACATAGAACTACTGCCAAGCTTGGATATGCTTGAGGTTATTTTGAGATTGTGCCCATGGGCTGCATCTACCTTAAAACGCCACATGGCGTGCATGCTCGTCTGCTACTCTCTACAAATAAAAAGGACCTATAAGTTATAGACATCTAAGCAAGATACTTGAACCAAAAGCAAAGGTCGTGATTTGCTAAGTCACTAGAGTAATGAAAAAATATAAAGCAAGTCACGGCTGCTGTTGCAATAACTTTCCTGCTGGTAACTTGGTATTAAACTGCTATTATTATTGTTATAATTATTACATACCTACCTAATGTAAAGATTGTATCGCATTTCTCCGCCAGACATCACCGGTAGAGAGTACAGAATAGGAAGTTTGGCCGGACTATTCTCCATTCAAACGTTGTTGCATATTTTTCCTTGGTTTAAGCATAAGAATAAATAATAAAATAATAACACAGTCATTATTTTTTCTTATGGTTTATGTTATGTACCTATCTCCTCAAACACATTTAAAATGAATTGTTTACTTATATCATATAATTAATATGATCAATTGAATATCAAGGTATGTAAATTGCATTTAAGGAAACATGAAATATACTGTTTATTGTGATGATTAGTATCAACAAAAGCAGTCAATCTATCACAACAAGACTACCGAAGCAACTCTTCTGATTTGCTAAGTCACTCGTGTAATGAGAAAATATTTCGCTAGGTCCGGTTCGGAGCTATTAAAGGCAAGTCATGGCTCCTATATTTTTCCTGTTGTATTATTTTTTTACAAGTAGAACCTATAGATTTGCTTTTTGTTGTTACATATATAAGTAGGTCCTGATTCAGCGTCACTGATATAGTGACGAAAGAGGACTGGCATCTTCCGTTGTCCCGTCAACAGGAAATGGAAAAAATTTAAACGTGGTCTGGAAAACTGTATCACAGAAAAAACTAATTTTCCTTGGTCCGGTTTACCGGACAACCGACTGTAACTACGGAAAAATACCTAGGTAGAATATTATTACCACCAACATAAATACTTATTTATTGCGATCAGGCAAAATGAAAAGATTTGATGGGACAGTGAGAGGAACTTCGAAAGTTTAAGATATTGATTAATAAATATATTTTATGGAACAGTTATGCTATTTTTTGAAGTAAGAAATACTGCTTTTAAATAATATATTTACAAAAAATGTACTTACGCATGCATACATACCTATATATTAAGTATTCAGAGAGCAAGCAATCAAAACTTGCAACCATTTTCTAATAACAATTTATTTTAATTACGTCCCAACAGCTAAATTTCTTAGTGTTTAAAATCCATAATGAACTGTTGCACGGTATTAAAAAATAAGTACTTATATTCAGTTGTAGAAATATTTAAGGTATGGCGAGTCGCCATTGGCGACAGTTGTGAATGAATTTTTAATATGAAAACTCTTGAACTTGCAAAATGTTAGTGCTACAACAAGTTGTATGTTTAATGACTTGCATACTTGATACCTACATCAAGTTACAAGTTTTACATGAATGAAGACCATGAAATCTTGCTTCTTAATTTTCTGGTTATATAAAAGTACTTCCGGTGATTTTTTTGAAATTGAGATTTGTGCCTTCTGTGCCAAACGGGAACTGACGTAAAAAAAGAAACGTAAAAAAAACAATTTCATCGAAGATAAAAAAATGTCTTGAAAATTTTTGTAGTTTTTTTTTTCAATTATGGCATCGCAAACTCTGTGCATACCGCCAGGCGTCAAGTATAATTTTTGCATCAATTTTTTGCCAGTAGTTCAATGAAACTGGACGAAGTAATAACACTATAGGTCTACCAGGATCTGATGGCAAAAAGGGAAAAAAGAAATTGACGCTAGCAATACTGGGGAAATTGGAGTAAAACGTTTTGATACTTTTTTTTCGGAAATATAAAAATTTATCCAATTTGATCTATCAAAATTGACTTGAAGATTTATCAAAAATAATCAAGGATAATTTTTGAAAATCTTACTGTGGCGAATGTGGGGTTCGAAATTTAGATGAAAACTCCAATAACTCGGTTCATGAGTTTATTAATTAGTTATAATATTAACTATCAGAACTTGAAAATGGTTCCAAATACTGCACATCCATAAAAAAGTCTTCATCGGAAGAGGATGACGAGGAAGACGCAGTATTTATGATAAACCTTTCCTCCTGCATCTCAATTAATCGATCTTGTTCTATGAACTGATTTTCAATTTTTATTACATGTTACAAAAATTTCATGCGCGTTTCCGTGCTTCGGAGGGCACGTTAAGCCGTCGGTCCCGGTTGTTGTCGATAGATAACAGTCGTTAAACCTTGTCGGAGGCCTTATGGGCGGTTTGAAAACATCCGACAGCGGGTTGGCCACTAACCCGCATCTCCACCAACCCGCATTGGAGCAGCGTGGTGGAGTAAGCTCCAGGCCTCCCCAATAATGGGGAGAGACCCGTGCCCAGCAGTGGGACGCAAAAAGGGTTGCAGCCATTACATGTTCACAAGATTTTCGCCATTCATCAATCCCTATTTGAGAGAAAGCTTCTTCTGTTAAAGATTTTATATCACTTGCAGGTCTATTGACGTTTTTTCCCGCAACTTTTTGTTTCATTATTCCCCAGATTAATTCTATGGGGTTTAACGTACAATGATATGGTGGGAGCCTCAAGACTTCGTGGCCGTGTAATTTTAAAATCTCATCTATCTGATATTTAGGTTCAGACTTATGATTTTTCACTGCTTCCAGTAATTGACATTTACGCCAATTATCGTCGTAAGGGATATTGTTTGATTGAAGCCATTCTTTTATAACAGCAATACGGTCAGCTTGTGTAGGCGGTTTGTTTAATTGTACAGAATGGTACTTGGCGTTGTCCATGACAATTAGAGAAGGTTTTGTAAGGTTGGGAATCAACTTCTCCGTAACCCATTTTGTAAAGTTATCTTTATTCATATCATGGTGGTAGTCAACAGATGTACTCTTCGACCTATAAACCAAACAACAGTTTGGCACAAAACCATTTTCTCCACTAGCATGTACAATGATCCATCTAGGCCCTGCTGAAATACTTTTAGATGGGCCTGCAATATCTTTATTTTGCCAGCATTTGTTCACTGAATATGAACCGTGTATGTAGGTTTCATCCAAATAAACCACATCTAGCTTATCATCGGCTTCTCGATTCTTTTGCATACGCTCCAAATACTTTAATCTGTGTATCTTTATGTCATGTCGCTCCATTAAAATAGTCCGTTTTGATTGGCACTTCACGAATTCGAATCCGATGTCTTTCAAAATAAGTCTGAAGACAAAATAAGATTGTTATTTTTAGATTACTATGTTTTTAGATTATATTCAAACTAAAAAAAATGAAATTCATTTTTGTTACCTTAATGATTCTCTTCCTCCATTAAAATTGATTTCCTCCCGAAGAATTTGTAGCAATTTCATGACAGTGGGTATTTCTTTTCGTACAGTGTTCAAAACTATCCAAGTTTATTTTTTTTTTGCCACCTTTTCTCTTTTTACCGGGCGTACTAAATACGCCTCTGTTAGATCTGCCTTCAACAACAATTCGTCTTATGGTAGTATTAGAAACCCCTGAAATAAACCAAAGTTTAGTATAAATAATATAATACACACGAAAAATGCAATAAACCAAAGAATCAAGACGTGTCATTCCTACTAACCAGTCAACGCTTGAACACGGTTCAATATCGATGATTGTGTTTGTTCTGCACCTTGTTCATCAAGTATTCTTTGATAAACATTGAAAACAATATTTCTTGCTTGCGATCGAAGAGGTTTCTTAGACATTTTCACCACTTTTTAAAGGAAATTGGTAGCCATACCAAAAACAATTCCTCGAAATTTCAGTTGACAAGATGACTTTTTTTTTGTTTGCCAAGAAAATCGCTATTTTATAAACTTTTTTTTTGCCATCAGATCCTGGTAGACCTATAATAACAAAGTCAGTAAGTAAGTCGTCAGTAATCAGTCAGTCTAGTCAGTCCAAAATTCAAGTAAAGCGATGGCTACTTTACTAGAACGTGTCCGATGTAGAATTTTGGAGGCAAGCAGAAAAAACATATTTTAGCTCAGTTATTCTATTTTACAAACACTCGTGCACTGTAATTAACCTACCTATATCAAACAAAATGCCATCAACTTTATCTGATATAACTCAAAAATACACCAAGAAAATGAAAATAAAACAAGAGCACAATATGTCTTTTTCGACTTCCCGCCAAAACCATTTTTGTAGTTTTTGGTCGCTTGAAAAACAACATTTGTCATTATTATTTTTTCTTCCATGACAGTTTATTGGACAGTAGGTAACCTAAAATTTTTAATACTCTTCATACATTTGTTGTTGATAATTTCTGATCCATGTACTTAGTTTCTCCAAGAAGCTAAGCTGGCTGCCTCGGGATTGATCTTCGTAGGTGAAAGTTATGAATATGAGCTACGGTGAGACTACTGTAAGAACAGATCAGCAGCCTAATCGTAAGAGGTGACTAAAAGTGAACTTCTGGAGTTGTGGGCAGCGGTTTGGAAGACCGTGCATGGAGGACATCAGCACGTTTTTTATATAAAAAAAATTCTCATTTCCGAACTTAGCAGTATAAAAATTGGTATTAGTATATAGGGCCTGCCGTCCTTATTTCTAGGCTTAAAAATATGATTGAACACAACCTTTATAATTGGCCGGAGACTAAAAGGGGGCTTCAAAACGAAGTAGGCACTAAACTGTTACCTATCATTTACGGTAGTACTTCGCAGACGCAGAACAGATACGTATTTATGTCTCAATAACGGGTTTCATTAAAACCCTGCCCTGATAACTAAAACACGCGGACGAATTTGCGGGCAAAAACTAGTAAACAATAATAATATAATATATCCTAGACGTCATTACAAATTCTTTCTTTAAATTTACGAATGGCTTCTCGGTCATTTCACCGATTTTGACCATTTTGCAAATGTCTATTTTTTTTTATTATACCTATCCAGATTTTTTATTACTTTATCTAATATAACTCAAAATATGCCACGACAGTGTACATAAAACAAGAATACGACATGCTCTTTTCACTTTCCCGCCACAACTGTTAGGTACTACATACATTACATTGCAAAGTCAAATCAAACATTCTTTAAGATCTCACATTTTTAAATGGCAAAACAGAAATTGGTATAGGTATCCAATAAAGCAAAGAAATAAAGTTTAATGCTTGTACATAATGTTATTTTGATCCTATAAATACATATTTGGATTTTGCATAGAACTTGGCACTCATTTATATCTCCATTCTTTTTGCGGCGAAGCCCACAGCCAAGCATAACTTTTGTATTAAACTTGGCTCTCCTTTCTTACATTTATGTTTTTGGTGGGATACTTAACACCACATGCCAGCAAAAGAGGCTTAGAAAATATCAATTATAATAGAAAATTTCAATAGTTAGGTATTCAATACAAACATCAAAATAAATAAAAACTAGTTTTTTTTACCAATCCGGCGTCAATCCATTGAAATGTTACAATTTGAGGACCGAATATTGTATTTGTTAGAGGACGCAATTTTATTTTTGGGACATGTGTGGGGAGTTCAATACAAGCTTAAACTGATGAAAATATGATTGATTGATTTGAATTTTGAAATTGATTGAAAATATGATTTTGTCGAGGATTACCTCATCGGCAAGATATCTGTGGAGTAGGCCTACTGGGGATACCACGTAAAAGAAACGCGCCTACAGACTCTACCTCATAGTTAGCGGGGAAAAGAGTTAGTAATGAATAAGTAAAGTTGTAGGTAGGGATTTAACAAAATTATTGTGACTTTATTCTTAAAAAAAATTAAGAATGTATTTACAATAAAAAAAACATAAAACTAAGGTTTCATTTCGTTTTGACCGGATTCTCATGAACATTGACGAACCCGGTCAACTTTGGAGCGCTGTAACAGCGTTTTCAATTAATGAAATTAAAAAAATACAGTGAACAATTTTCCTCAAAATACCATCTACAAGATTGGTCTGAGGTATTTTTTTTGTAAAATGTATAACAAAAAAGTTATAGACCAAAAAAGACATTTTAGAAATTTTCTCACTTTTTTGCTTATAACTTCTTTAATTTTAAATTTACGACAAAAAGTAATGTGAACATATTTGTAGATACAGCGATTTGCTACAAATTGTGTCTTTAATTTTTTTTATAGGACGCATAGTTTCCGAGATATCGAGAAAAAGGTGTTTGCACCCTTTTTTCCAAGATGGCGGCCGGGAGACAAGGGTGGCAACCCCACAAACTTGGGGTTAAGCTTCTATTGACCCCTCACACATGTCCCAAAAATAAAGTTGCATCCTCTAAGAAATGTAAACCTCATGTAACCTTTCAATGGACTATCTACCCGGCGAACAATGTCTCAGTTTTATAAGGTAACTAATAAACCCATTCCCATCTCGCGCGGATTATATACTCGTAATAATATATTGTTATTAGTGTTATTACCTAAAGTGAATACAGTTTTGTTCTTAAAAAACATTTAATTTTGTTGAAGTGAGCATGAGGATAAGGCTAAGCAATATCGAATGCGGTTAAAAATAGGATGGGCGTTATTGAGCTATGCAATCTCAACGGTCAAAATTAGGATGAGTAACCACTAATCAATATCTTGTGCAGTCATGAGAAGGATGGGGGTCAGTAAATGACCACTAATCAATATCTAGTGTGGTCATGAGAAGGATGGGGGTCAGTAAAATTAAACAATGTCGAGTGTGTTCATAAGAAGGATGGGAGTCAATTCAGCTAAGCAATAGGTATCGAAAATAGGTCGGATGGCAATAAAACTCAGTAATGTAGTTTGGAGAGTGCGTTCAAAAGTAGGATCGGTAGGTAGCTTGAGTACAGTGAGGTTGAACGTGAGCCGCTATATTGTAGAACGTATCCCAATAACGATCCCGCTATTACTATACTTACAGAACGGCCCTGTTTTAGGATGCGTCTAGCGGCTAATGTAAAGCGGCGAAATATGCAATCCGACCGCGACAAAAAAAACAAATGTTTACTTCTTATTGGCAAAATGGTCAAAAGATCTAGATACCATTCGTAAAGAGGAAAGAGTCAGCAAAACGTCAGTTGTCACAGTATCTGACATATAATTTGACATGACAGCATTGAATCGATTTGGCTGTTTGGCTGATTTGGCTACTTGGCTAGACAAGACATTTTTGTCAAACAAAATAGTGTCCGAAAATCCAATTAAAACTATGACCTCACTAAGAATATCTGTTCAATTAGATCATAAATCAATACCATAATTAATTTAACTGTGAACCGTGATATTTTACTAATCAAAAGCTATGCAACAGTCACCTTTTGAGAATATTTTCAATATAATCGGTGGTTTGTCGGAGGGGAACGAAAAGCCTATGAAACATGGGTTCTACAATGCGTTTGCATTATTTATTCTAGCAATATGTTGTGCTGCGGTGTATGTGTTATTTCTTATCCTAGAACCGTTCTTCAAACCATTATTTTGGGCGCTTCTTGTGGGTTCAATACTTCACCCTTTCAAGTACAAGTTGTCTCAGAAGATAAAAGCATGGTTCGAAGATCTGGAAAGGTCAGACTCTTCCGTCGTGTACGGTTTTATGGTGATACCTATAAATCTGGTAAATTACGCTTCTGATACCGTAGGCCATGAATTCAAAGAACATTACAAGGTAAATTATATTATACCTAGGCTGTTTTTTTACAAATATTTATAGCTCCATTGCACAAGTTGGTACCTGTTGTTGCTTCGGAACGATTAATGCTTACAGTAGTAAAATAAATAATACAAGTATTTCTCAGAAAGCTTACTTCTTGTATTAGCATCCCTTTAATTTACCATGTGGCCCTGTGTCTTGCTGATGTGCACAGTTATATAAAAGCCAAAATCCTCCTTCACATTCATGTGCACTTGTGAAGACTCAGGTGTGGAGGTTTAATATAATGTTTATAATGTTACTTTAGGATAAATAACATTTAACATCATAAGTTAGTCATTGGTAATCAGTGAGTCAAGTCAGTAAAGATGTTTGAGTAAGTAAAGCCATTGCTACTTTACAAGAACAGATTGAATAGAGTTATTTCATTTAAATTACTCTTATGCTGTAATTAACCTTTGATGGAACTAGACAAGTAAAAAAATATGTACCACAAAATGTAGTTTGTGTTCCGAATATCTTGGCACAGTTACAAGTATGATGTCCACAGATAACACATTATTGTGGAGCCCAAATAAAGGTACTTCAAAAATAATATAAAATTACACTTAATGTAGGTATATCCTAATCTTAAATACTGCTATGCTAAGTTTGAGGTGTTTCATAGTGAAATTGAGGAATGATGGAAAACTACCTCGCCTTGCCTTTAAGAGGTCTAGTTAACTTTACCTTTACCAAAGATATTAGAAATGCTTAATATTTAAACATGGTCTCAATTGTGAAAGATAAACACCTTTTAAACTATAAAAATATGGAAACTTCAATCTTAGAGCTGCCTAACATAATTAAACTTGATTTATTTTCAGATTCTCATTGGTGTAATGTCATCAATATTCATCTTGCCATGGATTTATAAGTCAATACCACGCAGTCTTTGCTGTATCTTCTGGCAGTTCCATAGCTTTATCAGTTTCTCAACTACCCTGCTGATAAGCTTGTGTGGCTCCTACATTGTAAGTTACAAGCATAGAATTATTTTTACTACTCAGTCACAGAGAATTGCCTTTATTGCCTCAGAGACCAGGGTAAAATGCAAGCAATCAACACAGCTAACCAAAATGGGTATAGTTGGATGGAGATTACCAACTGGTATTGGCAAATTTCATGTGTGTTTCTGTGCTGCAGAGGGCACATTAAACTTTTGGTCCTAATTGTTATCTAAAAGATAGCAGTCATTAAACTTTATTGGAAGTCTTCAGTGTGTTTAAGAAACATCCAACAGAAGGTTAGCAGCCACTCATCCGCATCTCGATTAACCTCCATTGGAGCAGCATGGTGGAGTGAACTGCAGGTCTCCGTAATAAAGGGGAATCCAGTTTCTCCTTTTGATAGTGTCCCCATGCAAGTCTTCCAAATGTGACCTGTATGGAGAGATATGTACATAATAAATAATAATAAATCATTGAATTTCAGGCACCAAGGCCCATACTATAAATACCTTACAGATTATAAAGATATTATTGTAAAGATATAATAATTTAGTAGCTCTTTTCACTCTGAAGTGCAGCTTTACTATAGTTATGGGGGTGTAAGCATGTGTACACTATCTCTGTGCAGTACCTTTAATTATCAAACAGTCACGCCCTAGCTGTTAGACAGTTGCTGGTAACTATAGTAACTAAAGCTATTTTCTAAGGTAACAAACACAGAGACAATTTACACACCTTCCTACACTTCCACCACCATGGTAAACCAACATTTGTGAGATGCAAGAATTTATTATATTCCTAAAGGCTGATTTACATTGATCCAGTAACTGGATACAGTTTCACTGGATTTCAGCACTTGATTAGCACTGGATCAATGTAACGTAAAATGTAGTATCCAGCGCTGGATCCAAATAGACTCATTCCTATTTTTCAATCTAGTGACATCCCCCACACTCTGCGCACCCGCACTAGTGGCAATGGAACCGTGTAAACGCAATGGGCCAGCTTCCGCCGCGTAGTTGTATAACGACCACACTTCTGATTGATTGGTATACAATATAAGTTTGCCAAAAATGTCTAAATCAAACCAGGATCTGTTTTGTCTTTTTTTATCAGAACTCTGCCTATAACCATTTATTTTCTCTAAGTAGCTTTTCCTTTAGCCAACCCTCTTCAAACAATCTATTTAGAAATTTTTTCGCATGAAGCAGTATGACACGAATATTTTTTGACAATACATATTTTAATTGTCTGCTCTTTGCAAGATGTGGAACACTCATTTTTGCTGCAAACCCCAACTCTTACTTCGCAGACACTCTTTGTTGTCACCCCAACTGGACTGAATGTAAACGGCCTGACCCAGTGACAATGCGAAGCGAAAGCTGGAATCAGCTACTGGATCAATGTACATCAACCTTAATTCTTATATTTTCTACTCCTTACATATTCAAACTATACATATTTAAATAAGAATGTACTATTTCCAGACCATGACCTTTGCCCTTGCATATTTAATAAGTGTCTACACACTGTGGAGTCCAGAGAGAGCTGGAATATTTAAAGCGACTGCACACCTTCTTTGGCTGATTATTGCAAGTTTTCTGGCCAGTCTTGCTGGATCCTTCCAAGTATACATGTTTGTTCTATTACAAGCTGTTGGCATTACTGGATTCACTCTTGAAGTTCTACACGTACAGAAACAATTGCAATTGACAGGTAGGTGGTATTTTATTTATTTAGTTTGTACACAAATTATTATAAGAAGCATCAAATGAAGCAATGTACGAGGGGCGGCTGATAAGTTCGCGGCCTAAGGTACTTAATGAAACAAATATAAAGTTTTATATTTTTATTTTTCAATGTAACTCCCTTTAAGTGAAACACACTTTTCACTTCGTGAAAATAACGAGCAAGCAACCCGAGCCGTGTGAACGGGCGCATTGTCTTGAAGAAAAAGCACACCGCGTGCCAACTTGCCTCGTCTCATCTGCACGACTGCCTCAAGTGCCTGGCTCAGTAAATTTGCGTAATACTGCATTCATTGTAGTTCTTTTAGGCAAATAATCAATTAATGAAACTCCCTCGCTATCCCAGAAAATGGTAGCCATAAGCTTCGATGCCGACTTTTCCACTTTGAATTTTTTGGTCGCTTTTCACCCTTTATTATCCATTGCATTGATTATTGTTTGGATGTGGATCATACTGAAGGATCCACGTTTCATCAACGGTCACATAAAACTATAATATCATCCAAATTAGGCTGACACAACTCTAAAAAAACTTTGCTCTGTAGTAGTCGCTGCTTGTCAAGCGGTGTGGGCATTCGCGGTAGCCAACGCGCACTATTTTTGACGTGACCACGTCTTATAATTCGATGGAGCTGGCTGCACGCACGAAAATGACTCATGCGGCGTTACCTCGCTCTGAGGCGTTCCATTTAAGGCTTGAAGTGCAAGCGAGAGCGCGGAACGAGCGACAAAGAGGCACAATCGGCCTCCGCGTTCGGCAGCGTTCGACATCTGTCTCTCCTACTTGAGTGAGCGATGCGTCCGCGTGAACAGCTGCTATACAATAATACATTTACATGTTTTCGTCAAGTATGAAGTGCAGTGAAAAGTGAATGTGGTGTCAATTGTTTATAGCAACAAGTATTTTCTTATGACGTTGTCACGTTCAACTATCGTCATTAATTCGACTTTACAGACAACCGTTTTTTTTTTTCATATTTAGATGTTCATGCAAAATTTATACACCTCGCTCTTTACTAATCTGTAGCTCTTCTGTTATCTGCCACAATTATATTCTTCGATCAGCCAGTACTAACTTTTCAACTTTTTTGACATTTTCTTTGGTCGTGACTGTCACTGGACGGCCCGGGTGAGGGTCATCTTCACAGGTCTCTCCACCTTGTTTAAATAGTCGAGCCCATTTTCCTCGTATGTGTACAGTACAGCCTATTTCTAAAAGAAAGGTCCAGAAGAGCACATTTGCTCTCCCGAAGATGGGCCCGTACGGGGTGAGGACTCCGATGCGTGCCACTGGAGATCCCATAGTCTTCCCCAAGCGCCGAGGCAGACCACCGAGGTGGTTTTAGTGTGGTACAAATCCCAAATTACCCGGTATCCTCTCCCAAAGTGATGGGTACCTTATGAAGATTTCCCCCCGATACAATTATTTGTCATCGATATAGTATAGTAGTGGAAATAGATAAAAAGTAAGATAATTTAGATTTTTTTTTTTTTATTTGAGTTTAGAATATTTGTAAACATCTATAATTAACTAGTATGTACACACACAGGGACAACTTTTGACTCGATTTGCTATGGGACTGTGTATCTACCACTAGTATATAATAATAAAATAACGCTACACACTCATAGCCCCACACTAGGATTCCCTGTGTCGTGGGTACCATGGACACGCACAGAGACAGAAACACAAACACCCAGACCGAGAACAGAAATTAAAACTTAACACTCAAATTTCTGCCGCGCCGGGCATCAAACCTGGGACCCTGCGACCGGCAGTCCGGCACGGTAACCATTGCGCAACACGGGTCGTCAATATGTATATGATCGTCGAGGTCGTATTGATCGATGTTATTTGTGTTAAAAAATAAATTGTTAGGTAGTATTATACATTATAGTTATTGTTATTAAAATGAGTAATCATGAGTCACACAAATTGGTTACAATAAAACTAATAAGTCTAGAAGTTTTTAATGGGAAATTACCAAATAAAAGCTAACAATGTGAATAAATTGTATGACTGTATTTTTTTGTGAATCATACTTATAATATAGGTTATATATTATAATATAGACTACCTGTATGGTTACAATGTTATTATTAGTTATTCAAGAGCATTAAATTTAATACTCCAAGTGACTAATTTTGAATGATGAGGTTTTTCTGTTATAGTGTGTTCACCTTAACTTTAGGCGTGGATTTAAGGGCACTGTTCTGTCTAAATTACAGGTTTTGTAATAATGGCAACATTTGTATGAAATTTATAGCGCGAACTAATCAGTTTTGATACTTATACAGAATTATTATGTATGACTGAGTCGCAGGAGTCGCATCACACCCTAAGATATTTTTAATGTGCTTATTTATTAAGTAAAAACATATTTGTATATTCATTATCTATTATAATTTATCGAATTAAATTATAAGTAACTGCAAACAGCTTTAAGTAGGTACTTTTAGTTGATTTAGCAGAGAAAAGTATTCAATACTTTCAAATTATTATTGTGAAAAAGCAAAAGTAAAAAAATCACTCAGTCACTGACACTTTTTTAAATAATTATACAAATTCCAGTTTCCACGCAACCATTATAAATTATGTCTCCTTTTAAAACACAATATTGTTTTCCGAAAAGAAGAGTCAATAATCTTCTATTTTCACTGTGTTCAGTTGAGGAATTTTATTTCTAATCGCGAACTGGTAAAATCATACAATAATTTTTTTTTCTTCAATGGCACCACGCGATTTGCGCATCGCCAACGGCAATAATTATTTTAAGTGCTTCTTTTTTTTTTTTTTTTTTTTTTGGTTCACACACAGAGACACAGAAAACATTGCACAAATCCATTCAACTTTCAGTAAACCACAATAAAGTAAGAACATACATGTAAAAGCGGCAATTTGCTCCGTTTTGGGTCAATGATAGAGCTTCCTTTAATTATTTCTTTCTCGCAATACTTATAAACTTTAAATATAAGTATTTAACACGTTCTTGTAATAAATAGTAGTACATTACTTAGGCTTTTTATTTATAAAAGTACGGGACCGAACATTGTGACACGAGAATTTTATATATAAGATGTCTGACACTAGGTCAGGTAGTGATTGCCATATAAAATCAAATTGTTAGTTCCCAAAATGCCCACACCTAAAGTTAAGGTGAACAGACTATATCAGTTAAGATGATTGGGTCTTGTCTCTGTGTGTGTCACAAATTATAACATAATAATATGTACATATGAGTAGAAAACACACCTTATAATCATTTCTGTATTTATGTCCCTAGATCCAGATGCATCAACATTTACAGCCATCTGCCATGCTCTCACAAACAGCACACAAGAAGTCGTTCCCGAAAAACTGTTGACAGACAAAGCAGATGATACCATTGCAGAAGGAAAAGAGTCAGATAAGGAATCCACTCCCGATAAGGATTCCCCAGCACCTGACACACCTGAAAACCTAACCAAGAGAAGTAGTTGGACTGCTGATGCCATACAAAGCTCACCAAGAAGGAACGACGAACGAGCAAAAAAGTTCCTGAAAACTCGAACCCTTTCAGCCCTTCCTTTATCGAATATAAAAGCCAAGACCCCATTTGAAAGCCGCCTCCTAGCTTCATTTAAGCAGAGATCACTCGACGAAAACTATATGCGAGCTAACTTTGACAGTGACGATGAAACAGCCCTGTACTTCAAACTACTGTTTTCCGGTTGTTTCTGTATGCTTGTGTGGAATCACATTTGGTTGTTGCCAGGATTGCTGTTCTTTTTAGCTATTCACATTTTGAAGAAGCTACTGAATTTCTTTGGAGTGTGGCTTTTCTTTGAGAACCATTACAATAATGTTAAGGCTAAAATTCAATCCTGGTGGAATGACAGGTAAGTGTAAAATGGTTGAAATTCATTGAACGATATTCTTTCATCGAATAATTTCGGCCCATACCCGTGTCTTTCATCTTAACATAAATATAACATATAACAACATATAACATCTTAAATATACACTTGATGTTTGTCATTGTTGTACGTCCATCGGCTGACCGTCATCCGCGTTCGGTGCGCAAAGGTCTATATAGGCTAGGAGAAAAAAGGGGTCCGAAAAAAAATCCAGACCTGTTTTAAATAAATTTTCAGATACAATGGTATTTAATTTAATTGTATTAATGTTATTTATTTGAAACTAATTAAGCTCCCTCGGCATTGATCTTAAGTTAGTCATTAATGAGCCAGTTGTCTGAATAGAAAATTGCATATTTAAAAATGTTAAGATTTTTTTTAAATTAAGCACTTAAAAATAATAATTGGTCAGAAGACTTTTTACTTTTTTATTCTTTCCTTTCTTAACAACTAATTTTCAATACCTTTTTTTTTTCAGGAAAACAGCTATAGCCCCAGCCCAAATCCGTGGAATCGGGAAAATGATGTCAATATGCAACAAAAGTGTCATCGACATGGCATATGATTCAGTTGACACTGTGTCTACTTGCATAGTCATTGTTGGTCTTATCCTGTTTGTTACAGTTGGAACTATTTTCATTTTCATTCAGGTAACTACGCCATACTGGTTAGGGATCGATCCCATAATGGACATGTTTTCGGAGTATTATCCCACATCATTGCAATTTGGGTTTTATTATAGTTACATAAAACATATTTTAAAATGTTTTACAAACACCGATGACTTGAAAATGCATAAGAATGTGACAGATTTTCCTCATACATTCCTTTCCTTCCTTCCTTCCTTTGTCAGAGGCAGTATGTAAGTAATGTAATGTAATACCTAATGTAAAACAAATTGTCCATAGTCATTGCACGAACTGATAAAAATCCTATATAAAGCAAATTTAAAAAAAATTGGCTATTAGCCCGTATACGAAATTTTGCCGATTTCGCTGATTTACCTGATTTAACACATGGTCTAAGATACGAACTTGAAACGACCTTCACCCATCTGTTTAATGGATGAAAAGTATTTTATATAAAATTTCATATATTAGAAAATATATCTTGAGTGGGTTGCCTACAAAATTCCTGGAAATTAATAAAAAATTGAAAAATGACTTTTTATTAAATATTGCACTCATGTGTTTAACGAATAAATTTAATACCAATCGAAAGTATGAAACCTGTAAAATATACAAACGCTGGGTTGTCTATTTTTTTCCTGGCGTAACTACTGGGTTGCCAGGTATAATCAGGTAAAGTGATAATAGTTATTTTCACCTATTTGTTTAATAAATAAAACTTATATCAAAATGAACGCTATTTAATTGTAAATAATGATAAAGGGTTGTCTGTAAAAAATCTGGCCTAAATGACTTAAGTGTATTTATGTCTAATAAACTTTATGAAATATTATTCTAATTTGCCGAAATTAAATGCAATTTCTAGCCCATTTTCTATCAAAATTGACTAAGTTAAATGTTTTTATACTAATATTTTCTATAAGAGTGGCAAAAAGTGACTTAGGTATTCACTGTGTATGCGATTTTAACAGCAATAAATAGTATTTTTTATCCGTGTAGGTTTTAAGATGATTCGGAAATATGTAATATTGTATACCTATTACAGTAAAATTAAAAAAAATTGCCATCTGCAGGTCAAATAACGTAATAAAAATGGAAAAGTAGCCTATTTAATAGTTTACTATTGAAATAATCAGTCATATTGCTGTATTTTAACTGCAAAATCTCACATGTGGCTGGCTGGCTGGCTGCAACCCTTTTTGCGTCCCACTGCTGGGCACGGGTCTCTCCACCTTATTGGGGAGGCCTGGAGCTTACTCCACCACGCTGCTCCAATGCGGGTTGGTGGAGATGCGGGTTAGTGGCCAACCCGCTGTCGGATGTTTTCAAACCGCCCATAAGGCCTCCGACAAGGTTTAACGACTGTTATCTATCGACAATAACCGGGACCGACGGCTTAACGTGCCCTCCGAAGCACGGAAATGCGCATGAAATTTTACCACTAGCGGTCACCCATCTCACACCCGACCGCGCCCGTTTGGCTTAACTGCATAGACCGCTTGCGTTCTACGCTAGCCGCCGAGCCATGCGCGCAAAATCTCACATGTAAAATCAGCTAAATCGGCAAAATTTCGTTTGCAGCCTCTTAAGTACTACAAACAAGTGGAAGTGCTTATGTGCATAGTAACAAAAAGGTGATCATTTTACTTTAGGAATAACATAAAGGAATGGGCTAGCCTTTAAATTGAGTGGCTGATTTAACCAGATCGCTGCGACAATTACATTACCTAAACTTTAACCCGTAATTGTTGTAGATTTATTCCGAAGCGCTAGTAGTTGTACAGCTGAGCGGCAGCCTGTTGAACAGTACGTACGTTCAGCACAGCGCATTGCACGCTTACTTGCCCGAAGGCTGGGAGGAAAAGCTTGACTCGCTCATCGACAACGCCTACACTTATGGACGAGAGGGTATCTCAACTGGGGTAAGATGGTTTACAGCTTTTTTTACTTTAACTGATCTTTTGACCATTTTAAAGGAAAGAAAGAAAAAAAAATCATATTAGGAATCCATATATTTGCTAGATAAAAGTATTTTTTCGGTCATCGTTTTAAAGTGCCAGTTTGGGCTAAATATTGAGCTGAGAGAAAGGCGGCGGAAAAAAACTCCCAGCAGCACTGTTTGAATAAAAGTATATAATGTGTATTATACTTAGAGCATTGCAGGTATTGACTCTCGGGAGTCCTGTAATGCTCTAAATTATATTTCCGAATGTCAAGTAAACATATATGGACAATTTTACCCGTTTTGTTGAAACTGGGCTATATAACAATATACAATTTCAAATCAGTTGTCAGTAATCACTCGCTCTAGTCAGTAACATACCTAACTAAAGAGATGGCTCCTTCACCAAAAAATTTCCGATGTAGTTTTGGAAGCAAGATTTCTGCAATAATAATTATGTGCTTAAAATTCTATACCATTTGGCTAATTATTAAGCTTAACTAAATGTTTACGTGCCTAACTTTTTTTTAAATTCAATGCTATCTTGTGGATTAGATTATGCGATATGTAAGTTCATTTTATTATTCTTTACAGATCTTAGAAAGCTTGTTTTGATGTCATTTTATTTTATAAGTGCTTTTGCAATATTCTAGAATGTTATAGTACATATTAGTTAGTCGTATCAGTAACATCTGTGTGTGTGTGTACTGCGTCACAATAGAATCAATAAAATTTTAAACTTGGCAGGTCAAGAGCATTCTCAAAGAAGGCGATCCAGAGAAAATAGCTCGAGTAGAACAACAAGTTCTTGAAATATGGGATCGGGTGTACCAGAGCTGGGTTTCGGGTCATTTCGCCGTTCCTAATGGACCGACTGTCGACAACTCGGCCGTGCAGGAATCTTGGGACAGCTTCGTCAATGACGTCACACAGAGCCCTGGTGAGTGCAGTATAGTTCACGTATATGAATGCCGGTTTAACAATGTTGTATGTGAAAAGAGCAGCAATGGCTGAGCCGTAAAGACCGACACGGAGAAGCCAAGCGTAAACCCTTGGCGTCTCGGCTCATCTTGTTTTCTCGGCTTTTTCTTCACACGGCTTCAACAAAGTGATTGATAAGTGCGTATGTGCGCTGCTCCACGGTGAAGGTATATTGGGATATTTTATTAACTAGGACGTTTTCTTATATTTTTTCATTACCATGTACGCCTGCGAGTAACTCATTATTTCTCAGAGGTATGATGTCCACCAATCCGCACTTTGCCAGAGTGTTGGACTATGATCTAAATGCCTCTCATTTTCGAGAGGAGACCTATTGAGCATAGGTTAGGTAGGTAGGCACTGGGACATAAAAAAGGTTGAAAAAAAGTCCAATTTCTTTGTGTGCATTATCTTAGAAGCTGTCAGTCAGTTACTATAGCCACGAACTGGTTTCTTTTGACGGGACTAATTGTTTGACAACTTTTTAGGTAACACGCAGATGTTATAGTAACGCTTCACACTCATAGCCCCACAATAGGGTACATATACCCTGTGTCGTGGGTGCCAAGAACAATCACAAAGACAGAAACACAAACATCCGGGCTGAGAACCGAAATTTTGAACTCATTCGAACCCGAGACCCTCCAATCGACAGTCCGGCATAGTAACAGTTACGCCACGCGGGTCGTCAAATTGTATGCAGTTGCATAGCCCTGTCTTTATAAATTGGCATTCTTGAAATAACGAAGCTATAATTTTAAACAAACACTTGTCTATTTGCATCAGGTCTCCTGAACTACGACGGGATGGTAGCGTGGGTGCAAGCCAACGTGGGCATGTTGAGTGCGATCGCCAGCGGGATATGGGCGCCACTGGCCAGCAATGTGTCCCTACTGGCTGGCTCGCTGGGGGCGTTCACATCACTACTGCTGTGCGGGGGAGGCGCCATCATCAATATGTTCATCAACATTGTAAGTGCAAGCCAACGTGCAGTGTTTAACGCAATCGCCAGCGGGATATGGGCGGCACTGGCCAGCAACGTGTCCCTGCTGGCTGGCTCGCTGGGGGCGTTCACATCACTACTGCTGTGCGGAGGAGGCGCCATCATCAATATGTTCATCAACATTGTAAGTGCAAACCAACGTGCAATGTTTAACGCAATCGCCAGCGGGATATGGGCGGCACTGGCCAGCAACGTGTCCCTGCTGGCCGGCTCGCTGGGGGCGTTCACATCACTACTGCTGTGCGGAGGAGGCACCATCATCAATATGTTCATCAACATTATAAGTGCAAACCAACGTGCAATGTTTAACGCAATCGTCAGCGGGATATGAGTGCCACTGTCCAGTAATGTGTCCCCGCTGGCCGGCTCGCTGGGGGCGTTCACATCACTACTGCTGTGCGGGGGAGACGCCATCATCAATATGTTCATCAAAATTGTAAGTGCAAGCAAACGTGCAGTGTTTAACGCAATCGCCAGCGGGATATGGGCGGCACTGGCCAGCAACGTGTCCCTGCTGGCCGGCTCGCTGGGGGCGTTCACATCACTACTGCTGTGCGGAGGAGGCACCATCATCAATATGTTCATCAACATTATAAGTGCAAACCAACGTGCAATGTTTACCGCAATCGCCAGCGGGATATGGGCGCCACTGGCCAGTAATGTGTCCCTGCTTCCCAGCTCGCTGGGTGCGTTCACATCACTACTGCTGTGCGGAGGAGGCACCATCATCAATATGTTCATCAACATTGTAAGTGCAAACCAACGCGCAGTGTTTAACGCAATCGCCAGCGGGATATGGGCGGCACTGGCCAGCAACGTGTCCCTGCTGGCCGGCTCGCTGGGGGTGTTCACATCACTACTGCTGTGCGGAGGAGGCGCCATCATCAATATGTTCATCAACATTGTAAGTGCAAACCAACGTGCAATGTTTAACGCAATCGTCAGCTGCTGGCCAGCTCGCTGGGGGTGTTCACATTACTACTGCTATGCGATGGAGGCGCTATCGTCAACATTGTAAGTGCAAGCCATTATGGGTTTACAAAGATATGAACACAAATACAAGCAGACTAACAAGAGAAATTGAAAATGATAATTTCAATTTTTGTCTCGCCAAGAATCGATCCCGGGATCCTTGATCGGCAGTTTGGCAAAGAAACAAATGCGCTTCACTGGTCGGCAAGACTTCAAATCCAACACATAAACACCGTGTCACGAATTTTTTGTCATTTCAAACATTTCATTCAGTAGTTTAGGGATGAAATCGTAACAGACGCGCACAGAGTTCCTATCGTATTTATATATTAGTTTGGATCATCGATATAAAAAGTAGGTAGATTCACAGTCGCCGCATAAAAGTGGCACCGGCAAAAGAAGGCATAACGGCAGCGATATGCCTTCTTTCGCTTTCATTTGCTAAACCGCCACGGACGTGTCGCACGTCTGATGCGCTAGAGAACAAAGTCAGTAATGGAGTCGCCATTTGTCTTTTATTTAAAAAAGGCGTATTGTTATTTTAGTTTTCCGAAAAATGAAATTCAAAAAGAAAAGTGGAAGTGTCTTAAAACCCACGGCGGACATAATAAATTTCATTCATATACTCCGCAGATTTCATATGTCCTAATTGAAATGATTCGTAGGTGGGAGAAGCGTATAAATAATAGCAGCCAAACGCGACTTCATTCGCGTGGACTTTAGTTTTAGATTTTCCAAAAATAAAAGTAGCCTAAGTTACACCTTATTACATCAGCTACCTGCCACAGAAAATCCCGTCAATATTGGTCCAGCCGTTTCAGAGATTAGTGGGAACAAACAGACAGATAGACGGGAATCAGACAGACAAAAATTGTAAAAAAATATATTTTGGTATATGTAGTGTATAAACATTCATATGCATGTAGTAAAAGGCGGTTATTTTAATATTACAAACAGACACTTCAATTTTATTTACATATGTATAGATGTAAAATGTGAATATTGTAAAAACTGTTTGCTAGCGAAACAAAAACTATGGTTCCATATATTGATAGATATTAAAGATTTAGGCGGATTATGTTATGCATCAGAAGATGTGTATTTAATATATGAAAAAAGAGAATATGTTGTTAGGAAATTTCTACACACTGGTGAATGTATAAAAAAATGTGCATTTCATTTTAAAAAATGTATTTGGAGATATAATTGAACACTGTCAAGGAACAAACTTTGGCCATAAGATCGAGCTGTTAAAGGCTGTTATTGAAAAATATATTGACATACATTACGTCCTTATTATGCCGGGAAACTAAAAACCGCTGAAATCAAACGCAGATTGAAAAGGCAATTATTTAATATATTTTTGTATCAAGGTACCTAAATCTTTGCTGGGAATAGAAACCGGGACCCTAACACACACATGCGTATTATGATCACTGTGTTCATTTCATAAAATATAATGTTTATAGATTCTAAAAATTTTCTGTTGTCTGCTCGCATTAGAATTTTAAATAAATAAAAAAGAAACTCCACTCCATTGTCTATGTTCCAAGTGGTGTAAATATGGCGGTAAATTAATCTTGTAAACGAATTTGTGCTTTATTGTAATGCTTTTGGTTTCATTTCTCAGTAAACTCCTATTTCGTAAGTCTAAAGTCGTAAAATTTTATTGCCGTATTATAAACATCGAACCAGAAGGTGATAAGTAACAATTTAACATGGACTTATAGTCTTACTTATGTTAGTAACATAAGGTTTAAAATAGATAAAAAGTAAGATACCTTAAAACATTTTTTTGTTTAGAATACTTGTAAACATCTATAATAAGTACGTTTTTACGCGGGGCCACCTTTTGACTCAAGTTTGTATGGGAACCTTGCATCTACCTACTTTTTATATCGATGGTTTGGATAGAACGCCGAAACCGCCACGTCCTTTACTGCACGTTTACAGCCATGTGGTGTTAAGAGGTCGCAGCAACGACATTGGTGCGCGTAATGGGTTACGTGTTTCTTTACGCGTACAGCTCTTGTATGGACCGCAACGAACCTATACGCGAGCTGAATCTATCAACGTACCGCTTCCTCTTTGACGCGTGGCCAGAGACCGACTGCCGATGACCGTGTCAGTTCGCACTGTACGCGTTCTCCAAGAGTGTACACGTAGCGGCACGTATGGACATGGCGTTCCAGGACACGCGTATCAATGTACGCGCTGTCCGTACGCACCTTCATACAACAAACACCATCTCAAGCAAGCCTCAGTCTTGCCTGAGGTTGAATATAGTTGCGCTGCTACTCCGGAGACTGATGTCCTCACGGAAGTCTGGCCGGTAACCGAACATTTTCACAAAAACACAAAAGAAATGCGTAACGCTAGAAATGGTTGCAACAGTATTTCTTTACCAGTTAAGACATTATATCCATACTTCCATACTAATATTATAAATTCAAAAGTAATTCTGTTTGTACATAATAATATATAAACACTATTGTTTATGAGTATTCATATTCATATTCATTTATTTATTGTAATCCATGTTATTGGGAATAGATTGTATATATTATGTTTCCCTGAGTATACATGGACCCTGTTGGGCACAGCAATTTGGAAAGAAGAGATGAGAGCAGGGTAGGTATTGTTACTATGATTTTATTTTTATATTTTCAAATGAGATAGCTGTGTTTTGTCAATCTATCTATCAGAGTATACATAACTATAAGTGCGTAGTGACGTAAACAGAAGGTTCGGGCCTATTGTCCCAGGTAGTTTGGGAAAGTTCTAGAGAACCATGGGTAGTATCACAGAGAAGAAAACAAGTAGTAGAGGTGCCCTAACCTTGTATTTGTACCAGAACCAGTGTCGCCAAACACACACATTTAAAAAATCAGTAACATATAATAATACATAGAAAAGACTAATATAATTGGCCACGATTTTTTAATTTACCTTGGCAGTATCACGCTTTTATTGACATTCAATATTAGACTTTAAAGTAATGTGAGCAAAATTAATATTTCCGTAAATACGATTTAACTTGCGACATTTTTCCTCCGAAAAAGAAATTCAAGTAATGCTGCTACTCGTCGCTAGATGCCGCTTACAACCCATGTTTTCCATTAAATACTTTAAAATCTAAGAAATAAGGATCATAGTACCTTAACGGTTACTTCTAATCGTTCAAGTCAATGAGTGTTGCAGACGAAGTCGATTAAAACTGTCGATATTTTAAATAACGTTTCATTAAACATTTACAGGGAAATGTAAAAATGCTGGGCATTTATTTTCAATGAATGGTCAATAATACACTTTTCATATCACATGCATTGAAACAGCGAGATTAAGTCTCTGTTTTGCCAGTCGAAATAAAACAATTTCAAACCAATGCGAATGTGTCAGTCAGAAACAACGTTGTTTCTGACCTAGGGGAGAAACAACGCTGTTTCTACCTGGCACCTTCATTTATTAGGGTTCCGTAGCCAAATGGCAAAAAACGGAACCCTTATGGATTCGTGATGTCTATCTGTCTGTCCGTCCGTATTTCACAGCCACTTTTTTCCGAAACTATAAGAACTATACTGTTGAAACTCGGTACGTAGATGTATTCTGTGAACCACATTAAGATTTTTACACAAAAATAGAAAAATGCAATAAATTTTGAGGGTTCCCCATACTTAGAACTGAAACTCAAAAATTTTTTTTTCATCAAACCCGTGTGGGTAGTATTATGGGTAGGTCTTCAAAAATGATATTGAGATTTCTAATATCATTTTTTTCTGAACTGAATAGTTTGCGCGAAAGACACTTCCAAAGTGGTAAAATGTGTGTCCCCCCGCCCCCCCGTAACTTCTAAAATAAGGGAATGATAAAACTAAAAAAAATATATGATATACATTACGATGCAAACTTCCACCGAAAATTGGTTTAAACGAGATCTAGTTTGTAGATTTTTTTAATACGTCATAAATCGTAAACCACAATTTACCTTTCATTCATCTTAGTGCAATGATTTCTATGGATAATCAAAGGCAATGATGTATCTCTGTTGCCACTATTGTTATACAAATACTAAAAATACAATAGAATAAATATTTAAAGGGGCTCCCATACAATAAACGTGATTTTCTATAGATAATGGTACGGAACCCTTCGTGCGTGAGTCCGACTCGCACTTGGCCGGTTTTTTTATTATTTACGTCTTTATTTCAAGTCTGTCAGAATCGCACTGACAACTGTCGTCAAATCGTTGTCAAAAGATATTACTGCGCTATTTGACTGAAATAGTCTTACTTCGACTGGCTACAGAAATCAAAACTCGTTGTTTTATTACATGTGATATGAAGAAAACAGTGTGTGGCACGGGATGAAACAAAGACGATTTCAGACCAGGGCGATGACAGCTAAATAATGGCTTATTTACGAAGCAACTTAAAAACAATATAGCATTAACCCTTATTCAATTAAGTACCTTCAATACATTGTGCTTTTAATATAGATCAAATAATAAAAATAAAAATAATTTTTAATATTACTATCGTAAGAATCTTGTGCAAAATATTCATATATATTATATTACAACAGAAGTAGGTTACAGTTATAGAGGCAATCCAACATCTATTTATCTAATATTCTCATATTATATTATATAATCTTAAAAGGATTCGTTTTTCACCGCCCCCCCTCTCCCCCAAGGAGCTCGATACGGTCAAAGTGATGTATGAGGGGTTTCCCCTATCCCCTCTCGGGAATAAAGGAAAAATTTCGAAATTTAAAAATTCAAGATGGCGGCCGAGTTTGAAATGTCAAAATTTTTATTTATTTCCCTATGCCCAATATGGGTGTCGTTTTCGAATAATTTTGGGGTGGGAAATACGAAAAAAGTAGTCGTTTTTTGAAATTCAAGATGGCGGCGCGGATATGTTTGGTTAAATTTTTGCCCTTTTCGAGGTGTTTTTGAGGTGCTGTCATTTGGTGGTTTTTAGATACATTTTTTATATTTTTTCTAAAATGGCTTGGAAATACCCTGAATTCTGGCGAAATGAGGGTAGTAATTTTTTTAAACAAGATGGCGGATGCGTGGCGGCCATTTTGTAAAAAGTGCGAAAAACACCATTTTTCGAGGGGAAATATCTCGAGGTTGGCAACATTTGATCGGATTGCTTAGTTCGAGGCGATTGTGGGCCTCCACTCAAAGTGTTGCCAGGTTTGGTCGACTTTTTTTTCTTTCATACATTTTTTTGAACTTTCCATTCAAAAACATGAAAAGTAGAAGGAGAAGATTTTTTAATAAAAATGTTTTATTACCAGACGCAATGTGATGCCCTTAATGACATTTGACCATTTTTGAAGACGTCAACTGGCAACACTGGCCGCAGGAATTTTTTTCCCATTTCACACATTGTCTATTACCACGGAGCGGAGGGTGGTGGTGGGTGAATATGATGTATGGGTGATATTATTGGTTGACTATTGTGTCTATGGGAAAAATCCGAAACGTCAGAAATTCAAGATGGCGGCCGAGCTGAGCAGGTGAATATTTTTTTTTTATTCGGACCGACCCAAGATGGGTGTTGGTTTCGAATAAGAGCGAGACAAGAAAAACGAAAAAAATTGATAAAATTGAAAAAACAAGATGGCCGCCGAGATACATAAAATTGAATTTTTCCGATTTTCGAGGTGTGTTTGCGGGGTCGCCATTTTGTGGGTTTTTCATATTTAATTATGTTTTTTTCACTTTTGTATCTGGCATATGCTCAATTTTGACAGATTGGACTCCATTATTTTTTTAAACCAAATGGCTGACCCACATCGGCCATTTTGTAAAACATACGAAAAATCGAGTTTTTTGACGTGAATTTTTTCCAGGTTGGCAACATTTCAGCGGATTTCGTTGTACTGATCGGTTGTGTAACTTGACTCGAAGTGTTGCCAGGTTTTGTCAATTTTTTTTTCTTTCATACAAAATTGGAAACCTCCCATACAAAAACATGAAAAGTGGAAGGAGAAACATTTTTGATTAAAATATTGAGCCAGATATTTTCAAGGGGCTGTCTCAATGACATTTGACCATTTTTATCTTCATCACCTGGCAACACTAGGAGCTAGAATTTTTTTTCCGTTTTTTCGACATTTCGAATTACACAGCCAAAAGTAAACATAGGAGGTAATAATAATGTATGGGTGATATTTTTGATTTACCCTCGTGTCTATAGGAAAAATCCGAAACGTCAGAAATTCAAGATGGCGGCCGAGCTGAGCAGGTCAACTTTTTTTTATTTTCTACACGTACCCAATATCGGAATCATTTTCGCATAACATTGAGACTAGAAATATGATAAAATTTAAAAACAATGAAAAAACAAAATGGCCGCCGAGATTTTTGAATTTGAAATTTTTAAATTTTCGAGGTATCTTTACGGGAGTTTTTTGTTCAAGGAATTTCATTGTTTATTTTATAATTTATATCTGTTGGCTTTGGCGTATTCTCAATTTTGACGAATTGTGTTACATTTTTTTTTATTCAAGATGGCGGGCGCCGTGGTGGCCAGTTTGTAAAAAGAACAAAAAATGCAATTTTTTGGTGTGAAAATTTTGGTGGTTGGCAACGTTTCAGCGGATTACTTTGTACCGAGCGGTTGTGTAACTTGACTTGAAGTATTGCCAGGTTTTGTAGTTTTTTTTTCTTTCATACAAATTTGTAAACTTTCCATTCAAAAACATGAAAAGTAGAAGGAGAAACATTTTTGATTAAAATATTGACCCAGATATTTTAAAGTGGCTGTCTTAATGACATTTGGCTATTTTTATCTTTACCACCTGGCAACACTGGGAACTAGAATTTTTTTTCAATTTTTTTCCTGGTCTTCATGTTTCGAATAGTGGAGCAAAAACTGTAGATCTGGAGTATCAACAATGTATGGGAGATTTATTTCTTATAGTATGGTGATTATGGGAAAAATATGAAATCACAATGTTGCCATACACAAAAATTGTTTTTCATGCCAATGAAATTTTATATCGAATATTTCAGTGTGTTACCACAGGTTAACGCCATTACGTGTATAAATATTTGGTAGTTAGTAAAAAAATGCAAATTTTTGTGAAAAATTTTTTTTATGTTGCCATACAAAAAAAATAATTTCTTTACTAATATATTTTTGTATGTAAGATTTCGCGCAGATGTCTCCTTTCAATGTTGTTACAATGTATGACGCGTTTGAAGCTACTACTTCACTTTACTAATTATTGCAATAATCACTGAGTGTTGCCATACAAAAAATAAAAGTTTTCATACAAGTGTTTTACCCTATCAAATTTGTCAGAAAATAGGTAATTTTGCTTCGAATGCTACAGTCTTTTCACACTATTTAATGCAATTTTAATTTCTTTGAATCTGTAGATGCTCACAAATTGTAAATATTTGTGGAAAAATTTTTTCGTGTTGCCATACAAAAAAAATGATTTTCAAACAAACAAATTTTTGTATGTTAAATTTTCAGGTTTTTTCTCCTTTTTATGTCAACAAATTGTATGAGGCGTTTGTCGAAATTACTGCACTGTATACGTTTTTGCAAAAATATTTCAATGTTGACATACAAAAATATTTTTTTTCATACAAGTATTTCAAATTTGCCTGACAAATCGGGTATTGTATGGAATATTTTAGCCTGTTGGCAACATTTAGCATAATTATAACCTTTTATCTATGGTAGATAAAAACAACGTTAATGTTTCAGTGAAAATAAATTTTTGGGTTGCCATACAAAAAACTCGACTTTCATACAAAAATATATTTTTGAGTCAAATTTCAAATTGTTGCCACTTTTTAACGATACTACAATGTATGAAGCGTTGCAAGATACAACTATACTGTACATTTTATTGAAAAAATATTTTAGGGTTGCCATACAAAAAATATTTTTTTTCTAACAAAATCTTTCAAGTATCGAATATGTCATGAAATTGTTATTTTGTATTCAACGTTTCAGTCTGTCGGTGCTATTTAAGAACATTAAAATATACTAGGCGTTTGGAAGAACAAACGATTTGTTTATTTTGGTACCAAAAAATATCAGTGTTGCCATACAAAAAATAATAATTTTCATACAAATGCATTTTCCTATGTGATAGTTTGGGCTGAGTGTTCCTTTTGACGTCAATACAAATGTATGTAACTTTGTAAGTACTAATATTTTGTGCATATTTAAGTAATAATACTTTGGTGTTGTCATACAAAAAATTATAATTTTCATACAAACGCTTTTTTAATGTAAAATTTAAGGTTATTACGTCGTTTTGGTTTTGGTGCAATGTATGGGCTATTTCTAGGTACCAATTCACCTTACATGTCGTTGCAAAAATATTTCTGTGTTGCCATACAAAAATTATAATTTTTTATACAAATGCTTTTTTGTATGAAATACTTTATAGTATAGTCTGCTTTTGATATGAATATCCTTCAAAGTTAGGAACAATTCAGTGAATTTGATTAATATGACAGAATAAAGTTTTTTATTAAAATGATTTAAAGTATTTATATTATAATTAAATTAATACTTTGAAATATAAAGTACGTATAAAATCAATAATAGCAAATATTATTGTAATATGCTTACTTTGATGAGCTTTTTTCATCTGTAGTTCCATTTTACATTAGTCATTATTGGTGACTTTTATTAAATTATTAAATACGTCAAACATTATAAAAAAAATAACAAGGTTTAACCAAGTTTAAACTTACCATTACTGACTGTACGGCTATTGTATATAAAAATAATCTAAAGATTGTACTGGCCACTTATAGATTGTACCTACTCTAAATTTGGAATTAAAAACACTCATGTTCAAATTTTTAAATTAATTGGCGGTAAATAGTTGCCTCAAGTTTCTTTTGGTTCTCGCAACCATTTTGTTAATTTTGTGTGATAATGTGGATTATTTTCAATTAGTGATTTATTTGGATGTGTTTGAATGTGTATTTGTGGTTTTTTTTATTTCGCGTAATCAGCACAACTTTCGGTATTTATTTTGAAGAGAAATTGGGTATGTACAAAGATTTAAAAAAAATTAACATATTGTTCACCATATTTCACCTTTGACCACTAATTGATCAAATACCTAATTTAATAATTTACATACCAAACTAATTTCATGTCAAGAGTAATATATGTATATTATTTTTAAGTTGAATCGTGTTGCTCTGCGCTAGATTAAATAATATGATTACATACTATGTTATTACCTTAATGTATTAAATTATTTCGAGAATATTAAGCTCTTTCTGCCAAGAGTGTTTTAAACGCTTTTGCATACACGTAAAAGTGGTTTTGTTTTTAATGATAGAATCAGTTTCCTTTTTTATTTTATATTTCTGGTTCCTTGCATACATTGTGTTCTTTAAACTTCGGAATATAGACGTTTTTATAATGACTTAATAATTTACCTGAAATACATATTTTTTCAACCCTCTTATGACACAATGCTGGGCACTAATCTCCTCTAGAAAGTGGGATGGATGTAGACCATAGTCCACCACGCTGGCCAAGAGTGGATAGGTGGATATCATGCCTTTGAGTAATTATGAGTAACTCTCAGGCATACGTGGTGATTGAAAATATGGTAATTAAATATCAACAGCAATAAATACGCACATAAAAATTTTCTTTGTAAGAGCTCAAAGCCGGGGTTTGATCACGGTATATCCTTGTCGGAGGCCGCGGTCTTTCCCGCTCGGTCATCGCTGCTCAAGAATATATTTTATTTATATAATTTCTTCCGTTTCGACGTAATTCGTAATGCAAGGCTGCCTTTTCGTGTCCCACTAATGGGCATGGGTCTCTGCTCAGTATCAGGGACGCATGGAGCTTACTCCACCACGCTCTGTAATGAAGGTTGGCGGCCAACCAGCTGTCAGATGTTTTCGAACCGCAACTAGGCCTCTGACAAAGTTTAACGACTACTACATAGCTATTGATATAACCCAGGTCCAACAGCTTAGTGTATCTTTCGAAGCTTAGAAACGCGCTTGAAATTTGCCACCAGCGGTCATCCATCTCACACGTTAATGACCATTTGTAGTCCTCGCGGTGTATGTGGTCGCCACAGCCCATGGACATCTACATATCTCAACCAAGCCATTCTTGCCTGAGGTCGTATACAGTTGCGTTCATACTTGTATACGTTGCTTTATGTAGGTTATTATAAATGAATATTCGTAGGATCTAAATATAATAGAATTGCTTCACGGTAGAAATGGGTTCAGTGGTAGTACGTCCTTAGTTCCATCCACATAAAAATGTGGCAAGCAATTGCATCTGTCCTTTGAAACACAATAGAGTTGCTTCAGGGCAGAAATGAGTTAAGTGGTAGTATTTCATTAGTTACAACCACAAATAAACGTGTGGCCGACAGCCGCACCTTTCCCTCGAAACTCAATAGAGATTCTATAGGACAGGAATGGATTCAGCGGTACCTCCTCAGTTACGACAGATAAAAGTGTGGTCATCAATTACACCTGTCCTCCGAAACACGATAGAGTTACTCTCACTAATTAGCAGGTAGTACTTTCTCGGTCACAACCACAGATAAAAGTGTGGCCAAGGACTGAACCTGTCCACAAAACACAATAAAGTTGGTTTAGAGCTAAAAAGAATTCAGCGGTTGTACTTTCTCGGTTACGACCACAAAGTCAAGTATGGCCGGCAACCACACCTTTCCACGGAAACACAATACAATCGCAGATAGTGAGTGGCCAGCCACCGCATCTTTCCGGCGAAACACAATAGAAATTATTCAGGAGATAAATGTATTCAGCGGTAGTACCTCCTCAGTTATATGCACAAATAAAAGTGTGGTCAGCAATTGCACCTGTCCACCGAAAACGATAGAGTTACTTCAACAAATAAAAGTGTTGTCGGCAGCCGCTTTCATCCACCGAAACACAATAGAGTTGCTTTAGAGCAGAAAGACTCAGCGATAGTACTTTCTCGATTTTAACCACAGATAAAAGTGTGGCCAGCAAGTGCGGCTGCCTACCGAAACAAAATCGAGTTGCTTTAGAGCTGAAACAGATTCAGCAGTAGTATTATCCTGTAGTTTCGGGATTGAGAATACAGCTACGGTATCCCCTGCCTGATCGTAATACGCGACTAAGAGGGAGCTTCCGGGGCTGCGAGCGGTGAGAGTGGGAGCTCGGCCCGTCCAGCCAGCAGCCCCGCAGCATCGGAAGGTGCAAGAGAGCACATCTGCTCTCCCAAAGATGGGCCCGTTCCAGGGTGTCGCGTATGGAGGACACCGGTGCGTTCCACGAGAGATCCCGGAGTCCTCCCCAAGCGCAGAGGCAGGCCACCGAGGGGGTTTTAGTGAGGTCTAATCCCGCATAGCCCAGTAGCCTCTCCCAAGGTGCTGGGTACCTTTTGAAGGTTTCACCCCCGATACCTAAAAAAAAGGTTACAATCACAGAGAGCACTGTGGCCGGCACCCACAACTTTCCACTGAAACACAACAGAACAGAGTTGCGTCAAGTTGCTTCTACACATCTAAAACCCCGACTTGGAGCAGAACGGTGAAGTAAGCTCCAGGCTTTCCTCGTAATGGGGAATCAAAGACCCGTGCCCAGTAGTGGCAAAAAAGGGTTGCAGCCAGAAATTGAATTAGCGGTAGGTAGTTAATATTTATCATAATATATATTAGCGTATGTGAACTCCTGTTTGTACTTTTGCACTCAGGTAAAGTACAGTTAGGTACCTACTTATAATAATGTTTCCTGTATTCCCCATGCTTCTTTCACACTCATTGCCCCAGAGTAGGGTAGATATACCATGTGTTGTCAGTACCAAGAACCCACACAAAGACAGAAACACAAACAGACCGGGAACAGAAATTTTACACTCATCATTTAAATTTCTGCTTCGAAGGGAATCGAACTCGAGATCCCCAGATAGGCAGTCTGGCATGGTAAACATTGCGTCACACGGGTATATAAAATACACAGTTTGGAATACTCCTCACCTCAGTATCTACCCGGTTAACCTGCAATAGACTTTCCAGACTTTAATTTACCATTACACAATAATTTTGACTGTTCTATAAACTATGGTGCAACGATATAATATAGAATAATTTGTATCGTTGAAACGAGTAGATCATCTCGGTTATTTGCCTGAAAACAAAGATATCAATTGTTGCTACATAAATTAATAACTAGCTAAAAATTTTGCTACCGAAATACGACAAAAAGGATGCCACGCGAGCAGCTTGCTGCGAGCGCAACACGCGCAACCTAGTTATATTATATAATCTTAAAAGGATTCGTTTTTCACCGCCCCCCCTCTCCCCCAAGGAGCTCGATACGGTCAAAGTGATGTATGAGGGGTTTCCCCTATCCCCTCTCGGGAATAAAGGAAAAATTTCGAAATTTAAAAATTCAAGATGGCGGCCGAGTTTGAAATGTCAAAATTTTTATTTATTCCCTTATTCCCCATATGGGTGTCGTTTTCGAGTAACGTTGGGGTGGAGATTACGAAAAATATGGCCGTTTTTGGAAATTCAAGATGGCGGCGCGGATATGTTTGGTTGAATTTTTGCCCTTTTCGAGGTGTGTTTGAGGAGCTGTCATTCGGTGGTTTTTAATTACATTTTTGATATTTTTTCTAAAATGTCTTGGAAATGCCCTGAATTTTGGCAAAATGAGAGTGGTTATTTATTTAAACAAGATGGCGGATGTGTGGCGGCCATTTTGTAAAAAGTGCGAAAAACACCATTTTTCGAGGGGAAATATCTCGAGGTTGGCAACATTTGATCGGATTGCTTTGTTCGGGGCGGTTGTGGGACTCCACTTAAAGTGTTGCCAGGTTTGGTCGACTTTTTTTTCTTTCATACATTTTTTTGAACTTTCCATTCAAAAACATGAAAAGTAGAAGGAGAAGATTTTTTAATGAAAATATTTAATTGGCAGACGCATTGTGATGCCCTCAATGACATTTGACCATTTTTGAAGACGTCGACTGGCAACACTGGCCGCAGGATTTTTTTTCCCATTTCACACATTGTCTATTACCACGGAGCGGGGAGTGGTGGGGGGTGAATATGATGTATGGGTGATATTATTGGTTGACTCTCGTGTCTATGGGAAAAATCCGAAACGTCAGAAATTCAAGATGGCGGCCGAGCTGAGCCGGTGAATATTTTTTTTTTATTCGCACCGATTCGAGATGGGTGTCAGTTTCGAATAAAAGCGGGACAAAGAAAACGAAAAAAATTGAAAAAATTGAAAAAACAAGATGGCCGCCGAGATACATAAAATTGAATTTTTCCGATTTTCGAGGTGTGTTTGCGGGGTCGCCATTTTGTGGGTTTTTGACATTTAAGTATGCTTTTTTTACTTTTGTCTCTGGCACATGCTCAATTTTGACAGATTGGAATCTATTATTTTTTTGAATAAGATGGCTGACCTGCATCGGCCATTTTGTAAAACATACGAAAAATCGAGTTTTTTGACGTGAATTTTTTCCAGGTTGGCAACATTTCAGCGGATTTCGTTGTACCGATCGGTTGTGTATCTTGACTTGAAGTGTTGCCAGGTTTTGTCAATTTTTTTTTCTTTCATACAAAATTGGAAACCTCCCATACAAAAACATGAAAAGTAGAAGGAGAAACATTTTTGATCAAAATATTGAGCCAAATATTTTTTAGGGGCTGTCTTAATGACATTTGACCATTTTTATTTTCATCACCTGGCAACACTAGGAGCTAGAATTTTTTTTCCGTTTTTTCGACATTTCGAATTACACAGCCAAAAGTAAACATGGGAGGTAATAATAATGTATGGGTGATATTTTTGATTTACCCTCGTGTCTATAGGAAAAATCCGAAACGTCAGAAATTCAAGATGGCGGCCGAGCTGAGCAGGTCAACTTCATTTTTGTTTTCTGCACGTACCCAATATTGGACATGTTTTCGAATAATATTGGAACGACAAATACGATAAAATTAGAAAAAAATGAAAAAACAAAATGGCCGCCGAGATTTTTGAATTTGAAATTTTTAAATTTTCGAGGTAACTTTACGGGAGTTTTTTGTTCAAGGAATTTAATCGTTCATTTTACAATTGACATCTATTGGCTTTGGTGTATTCTCAATTTTGACGAATTGTGTTACATTTTTTTTTAATTCAAGATGGCGGACGCCGTGGTGGCCAGTTTGTAAAAAGAACAAAAAATGCTATTTTTCGGTGTGAAAATTTTGGTGGTTGGCAACGTTTCAGCGGATTACTTTGTACCAAGCGGTTGTGTAACTTAATTTGAAGTATTGCCAGGTTTTGTCATTTTTTTTTCTTTCATACAAATTTGTAAACTTTCCATTCAAAAACATGAAAAGTAGAAGGAGAAACATTTTTGATTAAAATATTGACCCAGATATTTTACAGTGGCTGTCTCAATGACATTTGGCTATTTTTATCTTTACCACCTGGCAACACTGGGAGCTAGATTTTTTTTTCAATTTTTTTCCTGGTCTTCATATTTCGAATAGTGGAGCAAAAACTGTAGATCTGGAGTATCAATAATGTATGGGAGATTTATTCCTTATAGTATGGTGATTATGGGAAAAATATGAAATCACAATGTTGCCATACACAAAAATTGTTTTTCATGCCAATGAAATTTTATATCGAATATTTTAGTATGTTACTGTGGGCTAACGTCATTAAGTGTATAAATATTTGGTAGTTAGTAATAAATTGCAAATTTTGATGCTAAAAATTTTTGATGTTGCCATACAAAAATAATAATTTCCAAACAAATATATTTTTGTATGTAAGATTTCGCGCAGTTGTTTTCTTTTAATGTTATTACAATGTATGACGCGTTTGAAGCTACTACTTCACTTTACTGATTATTGCAATAATCACTGAGTGTTGCCATACAAAAAATAAAAGTTTTCATACAACTGATTTACCCTATCAAATTTGCCAGGAAATAGGTAATTTTGCATCGAATACCACAGTCTGTTCCCACTTTTTAATGTAACATTTATTACTCTGAATCTGTAGACACTCCCAAATTGTAAATATTTGTGATAAAATATTTTCGTGTTGACATACAAAAAAAGTGATTTTCATACAAACAAATTTTTGTATGTTAAATTTTTAGGTTTTGTCTCCTTTTGATGTCAACAAATTGTATGAGGCGTTTGTAGAGATTACTGCACTGTATAAGTTTTTGCAAAAATATTTCAATGTTGCCATACTAAAATTTTTTTTTCATACAAGTATTTAAAATTTGCCCGACAAATCGGGTATTGTATGGAATATTTTAGCCCGTTGGCAACATTTTGCATAATTATAACTTTCAATTTATGATAGATATAAATAATGTTAATGTTTCAGTAAAAATATATTTTTGGGTTGCCATACAAAAAAACCGACTTTCATACAAAAATATACTTTTTAGTCAAATTTCATATTGTTGCCACTTTATAATGATATTACAATGTATGAAGCGTTGCAAGACACATTTATACTGTACATTTTATTTAAAAAATATTTTAGGGTTGCCATACAAAAAATAAAAAAATTCTTACAAAATCTTTCAAGTATCGAATATGTCATGAAATTGTTATTTTGTATTCAACATTTCAGTCTGTCGGTGCTATTTAGGAACATTAAAATGTACTAGGCATTTGGAAGGACAAACAATTTGTTTATTTTGGTACCAAAAAATATCAGTGTGGTCATACAAAAAATAATAATTTTCATACAAATGCATTTTTCTATGTGATAGTTTGGGCTGAGTGTTCCTTTTGACGTCATTACAATGTATGGAAGTTTGTAAGTACTAATATTTTGTACATATTTAATGTAAAATTTCAAGCTATTACGTCGTTTGGATTTTAGGTATGGGCCATTTCTAGGAACCAACGTTAGGTTTCAAAGTTAGGTACAATTCAGTGATTTTGAATAATATGACAGAATATTTTTTTTTACTAAAGTGATGTAAATTATTTATATTATAATGAAATAAATACAATAAAATATAAAGTACGTATAAAATCAATAGCTGCAAATATTACTGTTATATGCTTACTTTGATGAGCTTTTTTCATCTGTAGTTCCATCTTACGTTATTTATTATTGGTCACTTTTATTTAAATACGTAAATCATTATAAAAAAAATTAACAAGGTTTAACAAGTTCAAACTTACCATTACTGACTGTACGGCTATTCTATATGAAAATAATCTAAAGATTGTACTGGCCACATATAGATCGTACTTTAAATTTGGAATAAAAAAACTCGTGTACAAAATTTTGCGTTAATTGGCGGTAAATCGTTGCCTGTAGTTTCTTTTGGTTCGCAACAATTTTGTAAATTTTGTGTAATAATGTGGATTATTTTCAATTAATGACGTGTTTGAATGTGTTTTTGTGGATTTTTTAAATTTCGCGAAATAAGCACAACTTTCGGCATTTATTTTGAAGAGAAATTGGGTATGTAAGTACAAAGATTTTACAAAATATTACGTAACTTCAATTTCACGATGTTCGAGTAGCACTAATCATATGAGAAACTGACCTGTACTCATAGCCTTTACTTGCCAATTAACATTACTTGGTATTACTCCGCTTTTATAACGACTTAACATTTTACCTGAAATACATGTTTTTTCAACCCTCTTATGACCCAATGCTGGGTCATAACAGCAATAAATACGCATATAAAAATGTTCTTCGTAAGAGCTGCGCGCCGGGTTTTGATCACGGAATATCCATGTCGGAGGCCGCGCTCTTACCCGCTCGGCCATCGCTGCTCAAGTACATATTTTATTTATATAATTTCTTCCGTTTAGACGTAATTCGTCATACAAGGCTGCCCTTTTCGTGCACCACTAATGGGCACGGGTCTCTTCCCATTATAGTGGAAGCATGGAGCTTACTCCACCACGCTTTGCAATGAGGGTTGGCGGCCAACCAGCTGTCGGATGTTTTCGAACCGCCACAAGGCCTCTGACAAGGTTTATCGACTACTACATAGCTGCGATATCACCCAGGTCCAACGGCTTAGCGTGTCTTTCGAAGCTTAGAAACGCGTTTGAATTTTGCCACTAGCAGTCATCCATCTCACACGTTAATGACCATTTTATAGTCCTCGCAGTTTTAGTGGTCGCTACAGCCCATAGACATCTACAAATCTCAACCAAGCCAATCTTGCCTAAGGTCGTTGCGTTGAAACTTGTATAAGTTGCTTTATTTGGCTGCAACCCTTTTTGCGTCCCACTGCTGGGCACGGGTACCTCCGCCTTATTGGGGAGGCCTGGAGCTTACTCCACCACGCTGCTCCAATGCGGGTTGGTAGAGATGCGAGTTAGTGGCCAACCCGCTGTCGGGTGTTTTCAAACTGCCCATAAGGCCTCCGACAAGGTTTAACGACTGTTATTTATCGACCACAACCAGGACCGACGGTTAAACGTGCCCACCGAAGCACGGAAACGCGCATAATATTTTCTGCCACTAGCGGTCACCCATCTCATACCCAACCGAGCCTGTTTTGCTTCGTTGCATAAATCGTTTGCGTTCTACGCTAACCATCGGGCTATGCACGCTTTACTTCACTTCACGTTGCATTATTTAGGTGATCATAAATAACTATTCGTAGTATCTAAATATAATACAGTTGTTTCATGGTAGAAATGGATTCAGCGGTAGGTCTTTAGTTTCATCCACATAAAGGTGTGGGCAGCAACTGCTATGTTATGATAGACTCAACGATAGTACTTTCTCGGTTACAGTCATAGAGAGAAGTGTGGCCGGTACCCACAACTTTCCACTGAAACACAACAGAACAGAGTTGATTCAAGCTGCTTCTACATTTCTAAAACCCCGAATTGGAACAGAACGGTGAAGAAAGCTCCAAGCCTTCCTCGTAATGGGGAAAGACCCGTGCTCAGTAGTGGCAAACAAGGGTTGCAGCCAGAAATGGATTCATCGGTACTCAATATTTTTATCTTATAATAGCGTACCTCGGCGATTATAAATTTGAAAAAATGCTTTATCTTGTTTGTATTTTGCACTGGAGTTATGTAAAAAAAAGGATTCCGGTCATAACCCTTGCTTCTTTTACACTCATAGCCCCACAGTAGGATAGATATACCCTGTGTCGTGGGAACCATCGATACACACACACAAAAACAGAAACACAAACAGATCGAGACCAGAAATTTTAAATTAATCATTCAAATTTCTGCTTCGCGGGGAATCCAACCTGTGACCGTCTGACCGGCAATCCAGCATGGTCACCATTGCGTCACATGGGTATATAAGATAGACAGTTTGGAATACTCCTCACTTCACTACTCGGTTAACCAGCAAGAGGCCCTGACGTCAATGAATCATTGTCACCACTAAAATGATGACTTTTTAATGCGTGAAAGATGTTTTAACGATTTTTATTCTCTAACTATAGATAATAGTTTGTCGTTGATAGATCATTTGGTTGTTTGTCTGAAAACAAAGATATCAATTGCTGCCATATCATTTTAGTTGTATAACTAGCTAAAAATTTTATTCAAATATACGACAAAAAGGATGCCACGCGAGCAGCTTGCTGCGAGCGCAACACGCGCAACCTAGTTATATTATATAATCTTAAAAGGATTCGTTTTTCACTGGCCTCTCTCTCCCCCAAGGAGCTTGATACGGTCAAAGTGATGTATGAGGGGTTTCCCCTATCCCCTCTCGGGAATTAAGGAAAAATTTCGAAATTTAAAAATTCAAGATGGCGGCCGAGTTTGAAATGTCAATTTTTTTATTTATTTCCTTATGCCCAATATGGGTGTCGTTTTCGAATAATTTTGGGGTGGAGATTACGAAAAAAATGGCCGTTTTTGGAAATTCAAGATGGCGGCGCGGATACGTTTGGTTAAATTTTTGCCCTTTTCGAGGTGTTTTTGAGATGCTGTCATTTGGTGGATTTTAGATACATTTTTGATGTTTTTTCTAAAATGTCTTGGAAATACCCTGAATTTGAGCAAAATGAGGGTGGTAATTTTTTTAAACAAGATGGCGGATGTGTGGCGGCCATTTTGTAAAAAGTGCAAAAAACACCATTTTTCGAGGGGAAATATCTCGAGGTTGGCAACATTTGATCGGGTTGCTTTGTTCGGGGCGATTGTGGGACTCTACTCAAAGTGTTGCCAGGTTTGGTCGACTTTTTTTCCTTTCATACATTTTTTTGAACTTTCCATTCAAAAACATGAAAAGTAGAAGGAGAAATTTTTTTAATAAAAAAATTTAATTGGCAGACGTATTGTGATGCTTTCAATGACATTTGACCATTTTTGAAGACGTCGACTGGCAACACTGGCCGCAGGAATTTTTTTCCCATTTCACACATTGTCTATTACCACGGAGCGGAGAGTGGTGGGGGGTGAATATGATGTATGGGTGATATTATTGGTTGACTTTTGTGTCTATGGGAAAAATCCGAAACGTCAGAAATTCAAGATGGCGGCCGATCTGAGCAGGTGAATATTTTTTTTTATTTGCACCGACCCGAGATGGGTGTCGGTTTCAAATAAGAAGAGAACAAGAAAAACGAAAAAAATTGAAAAAAATGAAAAAACAAGATGGCCGCCGAGATACATAAAATTGAATTTTTCCGATTTTCGAGGTGTGTTTGCGGGGTCGCCATTTTGTGGGTTTTTGACATTTAAGTATGTTTTTTTTACTGTTCTCTCTGGCACATGCTCAATTTTGACAGATTGTAATCTATAATTTTTTTGAACAAGATGGCTGACCCACATCGGCCATTTTGTAAAACATACGAAAAATCGAGTTTTTTGACGTTAATTTTTTCCAGGTTGGCAACATTTCAGCGGATTTAGTTGTACCGATCGGTTGTGTAACTTGACTCAAAGTGTTGCCAGGTTTTGTCAATTTTTTTTTCTTTCATACAAAATTGGAAACCTCCCATACAAAAACATGAAAAGTGGAAGGAGAAACATTTTTGATTAAAATATTGTGCCAGATATTTTTAAGGGGCTGTATCAATGACATTTGACCATTTTTATCTTCATCACCTGGCAACACTAGGAGCTAGAATTTTTTTTCCGTTTTTTCGACATTTCGAATTACACAGCCAAAAGTAAACATGGGAGGTAATAATAATGTATGGGTGATATTTTTGATTTACCCTCGTATCTATAGGAAAAATCCGAAACGTCAGAAATTCAAGATGGCGGCCGAGCTGAGCAGGTCAAGTTTATTTTTGTTTTCTGTACGTACCCAATATTGGACATGTTTTCGAATAATACTGGGACGACAAATACGATGAAATTAGAAAAAAATAAAAAAACAAAATGGCCGCCGAGATTTTTGAATTTGAAAATTTTAAATTTTCGAGGTAACTTTACGGGAGTTTTTTGTTCAAGGAATTTAATCGTTTATTTTACAATTGACATCTATTGGCTTTGGTGTATTCTCAATTTTGAAGGATTGTGTTACATTTTTTTTTATTCAAGATGGCGGACGCCGTGGTGGCCAGTTTGTAAAAAGAACAAAAAATGCTATTTTTCGGTGTGAAAATTTTGGTGGTTGGCAACGTTTCAGCGAATTACTTTGTACTGAGCGATTATGTACCTTGATTCGAAGTATTGCCAGGTTTTGTCATTTTTTTTTTCTTTCATACAAATTTGTAAACTTTCCATTCAAAAACATGAAAAGTAGAAGGAGAAACATTTTTGATTAAAATATTGACCCAGATATTTTAAAGTGGCTGTCTCAATGACATTTGGCTATTTTTATCTTTACCACTTGGCAACACTGGGAGATAGAATTTTTTTTCTATTTTTTTCCTGGTCTTAATGTTTCGAATAGTGGAGCAAAATCTGTGAATCTGGAGTATCAACAATGTATGGGAGATTTGTTCCTTATAGTATGGTGATTATGGGAAAAATATGAAATCACAATGTTGCCATACACAAAAATTGTTTTTCATGCCAATGAAATTTTATATCGAATATTTCAGTGTGTTACCATAAATTAATGCCATTCAGTGTATAAATATTTGGTAGTTAGTAACAAATCGCAAATTAGAAGGTAAAAAAATTTTGGTGTTGCCATACAAAAATTTAAATTTCCAAACAATTATATTTTTGTATGTAAGATTTCGCGCATTTGTTTTCCTTCAATGTTGTTATAATGTATGACGCGTTCGAAGCTACTACTTCACTTTACTAATTATTGCAATAATCACTCAGTGTTGCCACACAAAAACTAAAAGTTTTCATACAAGTGTTTTACCCTATCAAATTTGCCTGAAAATAAGTAATTTAGCTTCGAATACTATAGCCTATTTGCACTATTTAATATAATTTTAATTACTTTTAATCTGTAGATACTCACAAATAGTAAATATTTGTAGAAAAATATTTTCGTGTTGCCATACAAAAAAAGTGATTTTCATACAAACAAATTTTTCTATGTTAAATTTTCAGGTTTTGTCTCCTTCTGATGTCAACAAATGGTATGAGGCGTTTGTAGAACATATTGAACTGTATAAGTTTTTTGCAAAAAAAAATCAATGTTGCCATACAAAATTTTTTTTTTCATACAAGTATTTAAAAATTTCCCGACAAATCGGGTATTGTATGGAATATTTTAGCCTGTTGGCAACATTTGGCATAATTCTAACTTTGAATTTATGGTAGATAAAAATATTGTTAATGTTTCAGAGAAAATATATTTTTGGGTTGCCATACAAAAAAATCGACTTTCATACACAAATATATTTTTATATCAAATTTCAAATTGTTGCCACTTTGTAACGATACTACAATGTATGAAGCGTTGCAAGATACAACAATACTGTACATATTATTGAAAAAATATTTTAGGGTTGCCATACAAAAAATAAAAAAATTCTTACAAAATCTTTCAAGTATTGAATATGGCATAAAATTGTTATTTTGTATTCAACATTTCAGTCTGTCGGTGCTATTTAAGAACATTAAAATGTACTAGGCGTTTGGAAGAACAAACGATTTGTTTATTTTGGTACCAAAAAATACCAGTGTTGCCATACAAAAAATAATAATTTTCATACAAATGCATTTTTCTATGTGATAGTTTGGGCTGAGTGTTCCTTTTGACGTTAATACAAATGTATGTAAGTTTGTAAGTACTAATATTTTGTGCATATTTAAGTAATAATACTTTAGTGTTGTCATACAAAAAATTATAATTCTCATACAAACGCTTTTTTAATGTAAAATTTAAGGTTATTACGTCGTTTTGATTTTAGTGCAATGTATGGGTCATTTCTAGGTACCAATTCACCTTACATGTCGTTGCAAAAATATTTCTGTGTTGCCATACATAAATTAAACATTTTTATACAAATGCTTTTTTGTGCGAAATATTTTACAGTATAGTCTTCTTTTGATATGAATACCCTTCAAAGTTAGGAACAATTCAGTGATTTTGATTAATATGACAGAATAAAGTTTTTTTTACTAAAATACATCTATATTACATCGGTAAAGTATGTTAAAATCAGATATTACATCAGTAAAGTATGTTAAAATCTAAGTCTAAGTTAATTCTTTAAAAAATAAAGTACGTATAAAATCAATAACTGCTTAATAGTAATATGCTTACTTTGATGATCTTTTTTCATCTGTAGTTGCATCTTACATTAGTTATTATTGGTATTTTTTTTAAATACGTCAAACATTATAAAAAAATAACAAGGTTTAACCAAGTTCAAACTTACCATTACTGACTGTACGGCTATTGTATACAAAAATAATCTGAAGATTGTACTGGCCATTTATAGATTGTACTCTAAATTTGGAATTAAAAAAACTCATGTTCAAAATTTAAAGTTAATTGGCGGTAAATAGTTGCCTCAAGTTTCTTTTGATTCCCGCAACCATTTCGTAAATTTTGCGTAATAATGTGGATTGTTTTCAATAAGTGATTTATTTGAATGTGTTTGAATGTGTATTTGTGGATTTTTTTAAATTTCGCGTAATAAGCACAACTTTCGGCATTTATTTTGAAGAGAAATTGGGTATGTACAAAGATTTTACAAAATTAACATATTGTTCGCCATATTTCACCTTTGACCACTAATTGATCAAATACCTAATTTAATAATTTACATACCAAACTCATTTCATGTCAAGAGTAATATATATTATTTTTAACTTGAATCGTGTTGCTCTGCGTTAGATTAAATAATATGATTACATACTATGTTATTACCTTAATGTATTAAATTATTTCTAGAATATTTAAGCTCTTTCTGCCAAAAGTGTTTTAAACGCTTTTATAAAGTACATACACGTAAAAGTGGTTTTGATTTTAATGATGGAATCAGTTTCCTTTTTTATTTTATATTTCTGGTTCCTTGCGTACCACTACCTTAAGTACATTATTTTTTCGACCCTTTTATGTCCCATTCCGGAACATAGATTTCCTCTAGAATGTGAGAGGGATGTAGGTCACAGTCCACCACGATAGCCAATTGCGGATTGGTGAATATCATGCCTTTGAGTTGTTATGAGTAACTATCAGGCATGCATGGTGATTGAAAACTTGGTTTGTTTGAAAATGGTAATTAAATATCACCATGTTTTCCCTCACCGTTAAGCAGCAATAAATACGCACATAAAAAATATTCGTAAGAAGTGCGCGCCAGGGTTTGAACTCAATGTCTCCCTGTCGGAGATCGCTTTCTTTCCCGCTTGGCTATCACTGCTCAAATAAATTGATTTTTTTTTCCGTTTCGATGTAATTCGTAATGCAAGGCTGAAACCCTTTATGCGTCCGACTAATGGGCACGGGTATCTTCCCATAATTGGGGAAGCATGGAGCTTACTCCACCACGCTGCTCTAATGCGGATTAATTGCCAACCAGCTGTCGAACGTTTTCAAACCTTAACAAGGCCTCTGACAATATTTTACGACTACTACATTACTATCGATAACAACCAGGTCCAACAGCTTGTTGTGTCTTTCGAAGCACAGAAACGCTCTTGAAATTTGCAACTAGCGGTCACCCATCTCACACGTAGTATCATTTGTAGTCCTCGCGGTGTTCAAGTAAATTCAACGGAAATACTTTCGTAGTTATAACCATGGATAAGATAACCATAAGTGTGGCCAGCAACTGCAACTGTCCACCTAAACGAAATGATATGAAATGATCCCTCCCCTTCTCTTCCCTTCACTCCCCTTTCCTTCCTGACCCCCCCATTCCCTTCCCTCCCCTTCCCTTCACTCCTCTTCCCTTCACTTTGAGTATTTTGAGTGCTTTTATAAAATATTTAAAAGTGATAGCATTTTTTTGTTCGATGCAGATTGTATACTTTAAATATTTGGATTTGTTCAATTTGTTCAATGTTTATATTAAAATTTTCCGTATGTGTCTGAAAATGAAAAAATGGAAGTAAGTAGAGTGCAGCGCAGAGGAGTACAAGGTATTCCATTTGTTTGTAGATCTTCTCGCTTCTTTGCCCGGAAACGAAATTGTCAAATGTTGCTATATGAATAAATAAACATGATTGAGAATTTGTTACAAAAATCAACTAAAAGGATGCCACGCGAGCAGCTTGCTGCGAGCGCAACACGCGCAACCTAGTTATATTATATAATCTTAAAAGGATTCGTTTTTCACCTCCCCCCTTTTCCCTTAAGGAGTCTGATACGGTTAAAGTGATGTATGAGGGGTTTCCCCTATCCCCTCTCGGGAATAAAGGAAAAATTTCGAAATTTAAAAATTCAAGATGGCGGCCGAGTTTGAAATGTCAAAATTTTTATTTATATCCCTATGCCCAATATGGGTGTCTTTTTCGTATAATTTTGGGGCGGAGATTATGAAAAAAATGGCCGTTTTTGGAAATTCAAGATGGCGGCGCGGATATGTTTGGTTAAATTTTTGCCCTTTTCGAGGTGTGTTTAAGGAGCTGTCATTCGGTGGTTTTTAATTACATTTTTGATATTTTTTCTAAAATGGCTTGGAAATGCCCTGAATTTTGGCAAAAGGAGGGTAGTAATTTTTTTAAACAAGATGGCGGATGCGTGGCGGCCATTTTGTAAAAAGTGCGAAAAACACCATTTTTCGAGGGGAAATATCTCGAGGTTGGCAACATTTGATCGGGTTGCTTAGTTCGAGGCGATTGTGGGACTCTACTCAAAGTATTGCCAGGTTTGGTCGACTTTATTTTCTTTCATACATTTTTTTGAACTTTCCATTCAAAAACATGAAAAGTAGAAGGAGAAATTTTTTTAGTAATTTTTTTTTATTAGCAGACGTAGAGTGATGCCCTTAATGACATTTGACCATTTTTGAAGACGTCGACTGGCAACACTGGCCGCAGGAATTTTTTTCCCATTTCACACATATTACCACGGAGCGGGGAGTGGTGGGGGGTGAATATGATGTATGGGTGATATTATTGGTTGACTTTTGTGTCTATGGGAAAAATCCGAAAAGTCAGAAATTCAAGATGGCGGCCGAGCTGAGCAGGTGAATATTTTTATTTTATTCGCACCGACCCGAGATGGGTGTCGGTTTCGAATAAGAACAAGACAAGAAAAACGAAAAAAATTGAAAAAATTGAAAAAACAAGATGGCCGCCGAGATACATAAAATTGAATTTTTCCGATTTTCGAGGTGTGTTTGCGGGGTCGCCATTTTGTGGGTTTTTGACATTTAAGTATGCTTTTTTTACTGTTCTCTCTGGCACATGCTCAATTTTGACAGATTGTAATTTATAATTTTTTTGAACAAGATGGCTGACCCACATCGGCCATTTTGTAAAACATACGAAAAATCGAGTTTTTTGACGTGAATTTTTGCCAGGTTGGCAACATTTCAGCGGATTTCTTTGTACTGGTCGGTTGTGTAACTTGATTCGAAGTATTGCCAGGTTTTGTCAATTTTTTTTTCTTTCATACAAAATTGGAAACCTCCCATACAAAAACATGAAAAGTGGAAGGAGAAATATTTTTGATTAAAATATTGAGCCAGATATTTTTAAGGGGCTGTCTCAATGACATTTGACCATTTTTATCTTCATCGCCTGGCAACACTAGGAGCTAGAATTTTTTTTCCGTTTTTTCGACATTTCGAATTACACAGCCAAAAGTAAGCATGGGAGGTAATAACAATGTATGAGTGATATTTTTGATTTACCCTCGTGTCTATAGGAAAAATCCGAAACGTCAGAAATTCAAGATGGCGGCCGAGCTGAGCAGGTCAACTTTATTTTTGTTTTCTGCACGTACCCAATATTGGACATGTTTTCGAATAATATTGGGACGACAAATACGATGAAATTAGAAAAAAATGAAAAATCAAAATGGCCGCCGAGATTTTTGAATTTGAAAATTTTAAATTTTCGAGGTAACTTTACGGGAGTTTTTTGTTCAAGGAATTTAATCGTTCATTTTACAATTGACATCTATTGGCTTTGGTGTACTCTCAATTTTGACAGATTGAGTTGGATTTTTTTTTATTCAAGATGGCGGACGCCGTGGTGGCCAGTTTGTAAAAAGAACAAAAAATGCTATTTTTCGATGGGAAAAATTTGGTGGTTGGCAACATTTCAGCGGATTACTTTGTACTGAGCGGTTATGTAACTTGACTTGAAGTATTGCCAGGTTTTGTCATTTTTTTTTCTTTCATACAAATTTGTAAACTTTCCATTCAAAAACATGAAAAGTAGAAGGAGAAACATTTTTGATTAAAATATTGACCCAGATATTTTAAAGTGGCTATCTAAATGACATTTGGCTATTTTTATCTTTACCACCTGGCAACACTGGAAGCTAGAATTTTTTTTCAATTTTTTTCCTGGTCTTCATGTTTCGAATAGTGGAGCAAAAACTGTAGATCTGGAGTATCAACAATGTATGGAAGATTTATACCTTTTAGTATGGTGATTATGGGAAAAATATGAAATTACAATGTTGCCATACACAAAACTTGTTTTTTATGCCAATGAAATTTTATATCGAATATTTCAGTGTGTTACCACAATATAACGCAATTAAGTGTGTAAATATTTGGTAGTTAGTAATAAGTTGCAAATTTTGAAGTAAAAAAATTTCAATGTTGCCATACAAAAATAATAATTTCCAAACAAATATATTTTTGTATGTAAGATTTCGCGCATTTGTTTTCTTTCAATGTTGTTACAATGTATGACGCGTTTGAAGCTACTACTTCACTTTACTTATTATTGCAATAATCACTGAGTGTTGCCATACAAAAAATAAAAGTTTTCATACAAGTGTTTTACCCTATCAAATTTGCCTGAAAATAAGTAATTTAGCTTCGAATACTACAGCCTATTTGCACTATTTAATGTAATTTTAATTACTTTGAATCTATAGACACTCCCAAATTGTAAATATTTGTAGAAAAATATTTTCGTGTTGCCATACAAAAAAAGTGATTTTCATACAAACAAATTTTTGTATGTTAAATTTTCAGGTTTTGTTTCCTTTTGATGTCAACAAATTGTATGAGGCGTTTGTAGAACTTATTGCACTGTATAAGTTTTTTCAAAAATATTTCAATGTTGCCATACAAAAAATATTTTTTTTCATACAAGTATTTAAAATTATCCCGACAAATCGGGCATTGTATAAAATATTTTAGCCTGTTGGCAACATTTGGCATAATTATAACTTTCAATTTATGGTAGATATAAATAATGTTAATGTTTCAGTGAAAATATATTTTTGGGTTGCCATACGAAAAAATCGACTTTCATACAAAAATATAATTTTATGTCAAATTTTAAATTGTTTCCACTTTTTAACGATACTTCAATGTATGAAGCGTTGCAAGATACAACAATAGTGTACATATTATTGAAAAAATATTTTAGGGTTGCCATACAAAAAATAAAAAATTTCTTACAAAATCTTTCAAGTATCGAATATGTCATGAATTTGTTATTTTGGATACAACATTTCAGTCTGTCGGTGCTATTTAAGAACATTAAAATGTACTAGGCGTTTAGTAGGACAAACGATTTGTTTATTTTGGTTTCAAAAAATATCAGTGTTGCCATACAAAAAATAATAATTTTCATACAAATGCATTTTTCTATGTTATAGTTTGGGCTGAGTGTTCCTTTTGACGTCATTACAATGTATGTGAGTTTGTAAGTTCTAAAATTTTGTGCATATTAAAGTAATAATACTTTGGTGTTGTCATACAAAAAAATAATATTTTTCATGCAAACGCTTTTTTAATGTAAGATTTCAGGCTATTATGTCGTTTTGATTTTAGTGCAATGTATGGGCAATTTCTAGGTACCAATTTTATTCACCTTACATGTCGTTGCAAATATATTTCTGTGTTGCCATATAAAAATTAAACATTTTTATACAAATGCTTTTTATGTGAAATATTTTACAGTATAGTCTCCTTTTGATATGAATACCCTTCAAAGTTAGAAACAATTCAGTGATTTTGATGAATATGACAGAAAAAAGTTTTTTTTAAATGATGTAAAGTATTAATATTATAATTAAATTATTACTTTAAAACATAAAGTACGTATAAAATCAATAACTGCCTAATAGTAATATGCTTACATTGATGACCTTATTTCATCTGCAGTTCCATCTTACATTATTTATTATTGGTCACTTTTATTTAAATTCTTACATCAAACATTATAAAAAATTAACAAGTTTTAACCAAGTTCAAACTTACCATTACTGACTGTACGGCTATTGTATATAAAAATAATCTAAAGATTGTACTGGCCGCTTATAGATTGTACTCTTAATTTGGAATTAAAAATACTCATGTTCAAAATTTTAAGATAATTGGCGGTAAATAGTTGCCTCAAATTTCTTTTGATTCCCGCAACCATTTTGTAAATCTGCGTAAATTTGCGTAATAATGTGGATTGCTTTCAATTAGTGATTTATTTGAATGTGTTTAAATGTGTATTTGTGGATTTTTTTAAATTTCGCGTAATAAGCATAACTTTCGGCATTTATTTTGAAGAGTAATTGGGTATGTACAAAGATTTTATAAAATTAACATATTGTTCGCCATATTTCACCTTTGACCACTAATTGATCAAATACCTTATTTAATAATTTACATACCAAACTAATTTCATGTCAAGAGTAATATATGTATATTATTTTTAAGTTGAATCGTGTTGCTCTGCGTTAGATTGAATAATATGATTAGATAATATGTTGTTACCTTTATGCATCGCCTTTATGTATTAAATTATTTCTAGAATATTAAGCTCCTTATGCCAAGAGTGTTTTAAACGCTTTTATTAAGTACATTCACGTAAAAGTGGTTTTGTTTTTAATGATAGAATCAGTTTCCTTTTTTATTTTATATTTCTGGTTCCTTGCATACATTGTGTTCTTTAAACTTCGGAATATAGACGTTTTTATAATGACTTAATAATTTACCTGAAATACATATTTTTTCAACCCCCTTATGACCCAATGCTAGGCACAAATCTCCTCTAGAAAGTGGGAGGGATGTAGACCATAGTTCACCATGCTGGCCAAGGGTGGATAGGTGGATATCATGCCTTTGAATAATTATGAGTAACTCTCAGGCATGCGTGGTGATTGAAAATATGGTAATTAAATATCAACAGCAATAAATACGCACATAAATTTTTTTTTGTAAGAGCTCTTAGCCGGTCATCGCTGCTCAAGAACATATTTTATTTATATAATTTCTTTCGTTTCGACGTAATTCGTAATGCAAGGCTGCCTTTTCGTGTCCCACTAATGGGCATGGGTCTCTGCTCAGTATCAGGGACGCATGGAGCTTACTCCACCACGCTCTGTAATGAGGGTTGGCGGCCAACCAGCTGTCAGATGTTTTCGAATCGCCACTAGGCCTCTGACAAAGTTTAACGACTACTACATAGCTATTGATATAACCCAGGTCCAACGGCTTAGTGTATCTTTCGAAGCTTAGAAACGCGCTTGAAATTGGCCACCACCGGTCATCCCTCTCATACGTTAATGACCATTTGTAGTCCTCGCGGTGTATGTGGTCGCTACAGCCCATGGACATCTATATATCTCAACCAAGCCATTCTTGCCTGAGGTCGTATACAGTTGCGTTCATACTTGTATGCGTTGCTTTATATAGGTTATTATAAATCAATATTCGTAGGATCTAAATATAATAGAATTGCTTCACGGTAGAAATGGGTTCAGTGGTAGTACGTCCTTAGTTCCATCCACATAAAAGTGTGGCAAGCAACTGCATCTGTCCTTTGAAACACAATAGAGTTGCTTCAGGGCAGAAATGAGTTAAGTGGTAGTATTTCATTAGTTATAACCACAAATAAACGTGTGGCCGACAGCCGCACCTTTCCCTTGAAACTCAATAGAGATGCTTTAGGACAGGAATGGATTCAGCGGTACCTCCTCAGTTACGACAGATAAAAGTGTGGTCATCAATTACACCTGTCCTCCGAAACACGTTAGAGCTACTCTCACTAATTAGCAGGTAGTACTTTCTTGGTCACAACCACAGATAAAAGTGTGGCCTAGGACTGAACCTGTCCACAAAACACAATAAAGTTGGTTTAGAGCTAAAAAGAATTCAGCGGTTGTACTTTCTCGGTTACAACTACAAAGTGAAGTATGGCCGGCACCCACAATTTTCCACTGAAACACAACAGAGATGCTTCAAATTATTTCTACATAATATCTAAAAACCCAAATATAAATAGAATGATAAAGTGTGCTTCTACGTAAGCACATGCGACCACAAATAAAAGTGTAGCCGGCAACCGCACCATGCCACCAAAACACACTAGAGTTGCTTCAACAGATAAAAGTTTGGCTGGCAACCACACCTTTCCACCGAAACACAATACAATCACAGATAGTGAGTGGCCAACCACCGCATCTTTCCGGCGAAACACAATAGAAATTCTTCAGGAGAGAAATGTATTCAGCGGTAGTACCTCCTCAGTTACATGGACAAATAAAAGTGTGGTCAGCAATGGCACCTGTCCACCGAAAACGATAGAGTTACTTCAACAAATAAAAGTGTTGTCGGCAGCCGCTTTCATCCACCGAAACACAATAGAGTTGCTTTAGAGCAGAAAGACTCAGCGATAGTACTTTCTCGATTTTAACCACAGATGAAAGTGTGGCCAGCAAGTGCGGCTGCCTACCGAAACAAAATAGAGTTGCTTTAGAGCTGAAACAGATTCAGCGGTAGTATTTTCCTGTAGTTTCGGGATTAAGAATACAGCTACGGTATCCCTTGCCTGATCGTAATACGCGACTAAAAGGGAGCTTCCGGGGCTGCGAGCGGAGAGAGATGTGAACTCCTGTTTGTACTATTGCACTCAAGTAAAGTACAGTAGGTACCTACTTATAATAATGTTTCCGGTATTCCCCATGCTTCTTTCACACTCATTGCCCCACAGTAGTGTAGATATACCATTACACAATAATTTTGACTGTTCTATAAACTATGGTATAACGATATTATATATAGAGAATAATTTGTATCGTTGATACGAGTAGATCATCTCGGTTCTTTGCCTGAAAACAAAGATATCAATTTTTGCTACATAAATAAATAACTAGCTAAAAATTTTGCTACCGAAATACGACAAAAAGGATGCCACGCGAGCAGCTTGCTGCGAGCGCAACACGCGCAACCTAGTTCGTATATAAAATTATATATGCATGCATATAATATTTGTTGATGTTTATTTCTTTACATTTATTTATTTATATTATATTATGAGTATATTTTATAAACTCAAGTGAATTATCAATAAGTTGAGGTATACATTATGTTTAAAATTAGTGTTTTCTGTATAAAGTAACCATATATCGAAATGGTCCGAACCAATGGTCTGCACATAGTGTGCTCATTTTTGACGGCGTCCAATCATAACGACCCGTTGCTTTTATCTAATTTTCTTTTGAGCAAACATACTTAAGAAATCTGACGACATAAAATTATATTTTTTTAATTGGTTCAATATATTTTATAAAAAAATATCAATTTTTATAAAATAACTAAGATCAAGGAGTGAAGTGAGCTGCGCTCAACAATAGCTAATAACAAAAAATAATTCAAAATAATAAGGTCCAATGTCTTATAATTTATTCGTAATTTAAAATAAAATGTGTATTTCAAAACATAATTTGATATCGATAAATTTTTCACATCACTTACCGAGTAGCGCCGAACGTCGCAGAATTTTATGATTCTTATGACTTTTAATTTTAGACCTTGCTCCCGTACCCACAAGGTAGTTTTTCGTTTGAAATATTTCCAGAAATTTTATATTTTATTTTAAAATAAATAATACATACCGATGGTATGATACACCTCCAATTGAAATATTTTTTTTCGTGCTATCATTACCGCAATTTAAAATAGCGCAGAGTGCCATTATTTATCAAATACAAATATTTAGTATCGGGAACGAAACATTTGATGGTAATGGCCGCCAAACCGCATCTGTCACGACTGAAGACATCTGAAGTGTGCGGTTGTGTGCGGTGCCAGTTAGCGCAGCGTGATCGCGCTTACCTAGGGCAACGTTAGCGACGCTTCGTACCATCTCCCTTGGGGGGTGTGCGCGTTATTTGCAACTCCGTGGATAGTATAATATAAGCCACGCACCGGGTCGCGTGTGGGCAGGTTAGTTCCAGAATTAGTAATTTGTATTCTGTCAACCGGATGTTTGTGAAAGAAGACAACCCACCAAAAACATAAATGTAAAAATGTAGGCCTAGTTCTTGTACGTTGTAAGAGTTGAAATCTTAACTACAGCCAAGTTAATAATAATCAGAACCGATATTAACCATTCCAACTTGGCGGGTTTTCATCACACGAATACTTCTGAAAAGAGAAAATCTTGCGGAGGTAAGTTTTAGAGTTGGACTTTTTTCCTTCATTAAAATTTCAAAACCCGCCAAGTTCGAATGATTAATATCGGTTCAGATTATTATTAACTTGGCTGTAGTTAAGATTTCAACTCTTTTTTTATGTACAAGAACTTGGCCTACATTTTTACATTTATGTTTTTGGTGGGATTTCATTTCTTTTTGCTCAGTTTGCTTTATGGTACCTATCGCAACGTTGTTCATATTATATTATTATTATTAAAATGAAGTGTGTCTGGTCCACCAGATGTAATAATAGCTTTATGTAACAGGGAATAATTTAAACATTTATTTTAAACTGCAATACAATACTGTGCACGACATCTTTGGAGGAAATGGATTCTTTTGTTTATAGTTCATTTTAAAACGTAGTTAGATATCTATTAAAATGAATTTTGAATATACTATAATTTCTTTTTTTTATGTTCTGATTTTTTTTCGTGTATTATAATTTCTTTTTGCACTTGACCATTTTCTATTTTCTAAAGTTTTCCTCTACTTTTATGCTTACGACTACCCCGATGCCAAATTTCAGATTTGTAAGTCTTAGAGAAGTATGACCAACATTATCATAATGATAATGACTATAATCTGACGCGCACTTGACCAATTTCCAATTTTCGATGTTTTCTTTACTTTTTTAAATGTTAACGACTATCCCCATGCCAAATCCCAGATTTTTAAGTCTTAGAGAGAAGTATTACCAACATTATACATAATTATGACTAAAACCTGACTCGCACTTGACCAATTTCCAATATTCGAATTTTCCCATTACTCTTACCCTGACGACTAGCTAAATGCCAAATTCCAGCTTTGTAGGTCTTCTAGAAGTGGTCAAACATTTTGATGAGATGTCAGTGAGTACATGAGTCAGTGAGTAATTTATAATTTTCTCGAGCCTATAACTTTTTTCTGTAATAGCTACAATATTGAAACTTTTTATTCAAAGTATATTAAATGGTGTTATTATGTCCGTAAAGTTTCATCCAGATCTATTAATCAGGTAAGAAGATACAGGGGGGTCAAAAGTGGCTCGAAGCGGTTCGGGTAAATAGTACACGGTGTGCGCGCGGCCTATGCTTAGAACTTGTCCGGCGCACTTTCGTGCGCTTTGATAAACGCCTTCTACGTTACAAACGACATTTTGATTACCCATAGCGCGTAACAATACCATAATATTACCTTGACAGGTGGTGTTTTTCACAACGCTGTTCTACCTGCTGGCGTCGAGTAACGCCCTCTACAAGCCTGTGGAGGTGATCACGCGCGTGCAGCCCAACTTTGGGCCCCGGCTTGGAATCGCTCTCTCTGTTGCTATTAATCAAGTAATTATTTTTTAATTATTTTAATTAATCAAGTCATTCCTTACAAAAAAAATAACAACCGACAAAAAGTAAAAAATAAATTATTATAATTCTCCTTGCTAATAACTCAAACCAGTAGTTCCTGAGATTAGCGCTTTGCAACACTTCAGGTTTAAAATATTATGATAGATTAGATGTAACAATTTTTTAACTGTTTTCACTGCCCTTGAGGTAGGAAACCTCGGAATTAAGAGGGACTTAGGACAAATGCAGATGGCATGGATGGCAGATTGGTGGACATGACATGCCTTTGACATCTCAGGCATATACGGTAATGGAAAACATCGTAATGATAAATTACAATCATTTGCCGCGCTGTGGAGCAGCAATAAAGCAGACCAGCATCTTACCAACGCAGCAATCGCTGCTCTCAAGTAAAAATGTTTAAATTCTATAAAAGGAAATAGAAGCTGTAACCAATGCTTGAAGGTTTCATAAAATTGGCGTAGGACATCATAAGATTTATCCATTGCCTCACCTGATAAAAAAGCTGAATAAAATTAGCTATTAAAGTTTGTTTGGAGAAACATACCCACCACGAATTTATACAGTGAGTTATTAGTTGTAAAAATGTTAATACCTACTTGATATTTATGTCAGATGAAGCTTATCTTTGCAATCCGTTTTGTGTCCTGATATAATATGACCCTTTGATGTTAAAATGTTATTGATAAAATTATGTTATTAGGTATTTCGGGCGTCCTTCAAAATGGCAGTTTTCTACGGCCTTTGGACATGGATGGTGCACAACTTGTTCGGAGCTAAAGTTGTTTATTTACCATCAGGTATGTCCTTTATACCATAATTAATTTCATATTTAATCTCTACATGAATTACTCATTTCTATAATTGGCTCGACAACTCAGTAGTCACTCACATTGTTATCTCAATGCTTAAATGTGATCCTACAGCTATTTCTGTACAGCAAATAGTAATCGATAAAAAGTTTAGTTAATTTTTCCAACTTAGTGTAAATATGTTCTATTTACCCTCGATATGAAAGAAAGATTATAAAAGACGTTTCTATTCGTTCCTTACAAAACAAACGACGATGTATCTTACGTAACAGTTTGTTTAATTTCCTTGCTATTTATCTTCAAATCCTAATGGGTCAATGTGCTGTTTTGGTTTTTTCCCGAAGCGATAATAATTAAATCATTTTACGCTACGCATTTTAGTAAATAATTATCTCAATATGAGACACATTCGTGGACGGTGTGATAGTTTTATAACTCGTATTTTTTCTGTGCGCCGATAACTATGTACTAAAGTAATCTTAAAAGAGAAAAATGTTGGTCACAACAACGTTGGCGATGGATAGACAACTTGTGTTGTTTTTATTTTTATTTCTCCGTGCGGTGCACGGCGTCAGGATTAATTTCACTAGTTGCCTTAACCCCGAATGGTCCTGTGTCAATAACGCACCTACCGATATTGTCTACTCGTGTTCCGCCGTCAGAAGTAATGTAAGTACTTACTTAAAATTAAAAAGAAATGAAATTGAAACTGTCCCACGCACTTAGAAATACAATATAATAGTGACTTACATTTGTTTTAGGACTTCATCATACACCTCAAGGACTTCTACACGGATCAAATCCGAAGTGTTACCGTCCAAAATTGTAGAGATATAAGAGTGGTTCTGGATTGTCCCATATTGCAGAAATCGTCGAAATTACAACAGTTCAAAATCAAGGACTGCGATCGGCTAGAGTTTATCACTCTGTCCGTCAGCTCATTGATCCAAACGCCTCCCGAAGTGACCATAGAGAATGTAAGGGAAATAGTCTCTTTCCCCAGGAAAATATTCAAATCTCCGGGTACAAGCACGGAGCAAAAATGCCTTGGATCTACGAATATGAGAAAAATACGTGTTGTAAACAGTAAAATAAATTCGATGAATACAAAATGTATATATAACATAACCGGCATCAAAAGCATAGAATTTGAAAATGTCACTATAACCGCCTTACATACTCAGGCTATAGATGCGAACATGGGCTACGATAACACTTTGTTTTCTATAGTTAATAGTAAGATAGAAAACCTTGATTTCAAGGGTATTACGGTGCTAAGTTCCATGGCAAAGATTTCTTTTAACACATTTGGTGATATCATCGCGAACGGAATCAACGTAACATCTGATAATTTTCGATTCAATGGAAATATCGTTAAGGAGATAAACTCGAATGCTATGATAATTAACTCAATGAGCAATGAATTCACAAATAATGTCATTAGTTCGCTAAAAGCAAATGCATTCGCCAGTATGAAATGTTGTAGGAAGAGATCAAATAAAAAACAGCTTAACTTCACAGGAAATAAAATAGAGAAGGTGGAACCCCATTCCTTGACTTTCGATTACACCAGTTGTAAAACAGCAAACTCGCAGGTGATATACCGTGACAACGCAATCGATTGCAATTGCCGCAACATAGCGTATCTAAATTCAGGTGGGAACGAACTTAATACTATAATTCTAAACGTAACCCACAACAACACATGCCTAACGGCTCCCTGCATTCTGCCCGTTGATATTGTGAAATTATTGATAGAAAGTGACATGTGTAATTTGAATCTCGACCCGCAAGTTATGTGTCTATTCTACGGCGATAAACACACGATCGCGGACGAGCATAAAAATGAAGATACGACAGATGAGGACGTTACCGAGCCGGCACCCACCTTCTATTTGATACGGCAAGCTAATTCGCTTAGCGGGGATGCTAGTGCGGCCATGACTGCTATCGATAAAGACGACCTCTTAAAAGATAGCCACATGAACATGACGAACAGAACCATCATTAAAGTAGTTTTCGATTCTTCGAGGGATTTCGTTGAAACTCTTAGGAGTACCGGTACATCTGGACATAGGGCCGTGAAAGCTACGGAAACGCCGCCTAGAGAGGAGTACGTAAACAGCTGCGTAGGCGGACAGTGCAGACACTCGTTCGCGTATGACAGGCAGAGGGCTCTGGACTTTTACAAATACGTATACGCTCAACTACGTACGCCCCGATATACTGATAAGGGCCGTACGTGATTGTTTTTGTGCAATAAATTTTAAATCTAAATTTGTTTTATTTTTGTCAATCATTATAACTATATAATATTACTTTCATATAAATTTATTATTAAAAATGTATTACGTACATATTTTGACAATTTCTTTATCTATCAGTCACATAAATTCAACACGTTTTCACATCACTTCAAACGCTACTGATAGCACTTATTACCTACCTACTAATATAAATACCAAGTTTTTTTTAATTTCGTTCATAAGCACATTACCTTTGCATTAACCATGTCGACTGTAACTGCAACTTCACGCAATTTGTAGCATCGCGCAGTGATTAAATTCCTTGTCAAAAAAGGAAAAATGCCGAAAGATTTTTTTAAGAGATGTCATCAGTTCTCCAAGATTCTGCTCCTTCATATACAATTCGACCAGCTACATTGTCCAACTCTTATACAGAAACTAGTAACGTAGACTAACAGTTTACGTTACAACCGCAATAGAAAAATTTACTTTGGAATAAAATGCTCCTCTTTCTAGATTGTTTAGATTACTTTATCGTTGAATGAATGCTAGTGTTAAGTTCTTTGCCGTTCCATGGTTTGTACTTAGCGAGCCTATCGCCAAAAATTTAATTTTATCAGTCGTACATAATTGAGTAAAGCCAATTCCTGTAGGCTTGATAAATACATTTGTAAAGCATTTTAAAAATATCTTCTATTTCATTGCTGTTGTTATTATTTTTTATACTACTTTTATACTACTGAATAAATTCCAGTGTTAGCTGCAGTGCTAGGGGCGGCGCCATTCCTAGGTCCGTACTTGGCGGGGCTACCGGCCGCTTTGGACGTGTGGCTGCAGGGGCGGCCCGTGGCGGCCATCTTGTTGCCGATAGCGCAGGCCGCGCCCATCGCCTTCCTCGACGCTGCAGTCTACGCCGAAATCAAAGAGTAAGAGTGCTTTAGTATCACTGAATGACCTGCAGTGTTAATAGTAGTCATTAGTGCAAAATTAGGCATGTACGAGGCGCAGGGACGGCTCGTGGCGGCCATCTTATTGCCGCGCTCATCATCTTCCTCTACGCTGCTCTACGCCAGCTACGCCGAAATCAAAGAGTACTTGTTTGTCAAATCACAGTTTTCGGCAATTATATTATATCACTTTTTCTCTCCATATATCTCTCTCACACACAGAGTGAGAGCCAATCAATAAACAACTGTTAAATATTCTAATTTTCTTCGTCTAATTTTGGAATTGTAACTTTAAATTTTGTACATTTTTAAAATGCCTCTGTTGAGCACAAGCTTTCAATTGAGGCAAAAAAAATGCTTTTAGTCTATTTTAGAGAGTTCAACATTGTGTCACCCACAAAATATAAATAATTAAAATTATTATTCTCGAAAAGGAGTAAACAATTCTTAAAGATAAAACTCCAATTCGTGTGGTTGTTATATTCGGAGATAACCTCCGTATGATAAGTTGAATCTTCTCTTGTGATTCACTTTTTAAGCTATCGACTACTTTATAAATAATAGCTGTGCCCGCGACGTCGTCCGCGTATATAAAGACTTTTATAAAATGGATTGATTAAAAATTAAAGATTATTTATTTGCATTGATAAGTAGTAGGTAGATTATTCTTACATATAGTGAAATCACTTATAATACAATGTTCATATGTTCAGAAGAAACCTAATGTATTTTTTCTAAATCCTTCAAACCTAAAACAGTAAGGAATGCTTACTGTACTGATCTTACTATCCACTTTTCTCACGTTTCGCTTTTCTCGCGCAATCAGATTCTCTTTACAAATATGTACCTCGTTTATTAAAGATAAGAGATATTGCTGTGCCCGTGGCTTCATCTATGTTAAAAATAGTATCTTTAGTAATGAATTTATACTGCAAAGAATGTATAGACTCATTCTATATACATAGCTTTAACCTACTGCAGAAAAGAGGTGCACTATAAAACTACTTGTAGTTGGGAGATAAAATTTCTAAACATACACGTGCTTAGGAATAAACAATCGGAAAAATAATTGTAAGGTCAATTAATAAACTTTAGGTTTAAAACTTGCGGACAGCAATTTGATCATAAGTCATAACTCATATAACATTGTGAAAACTAAAGCAGAAGGCAGGGTCTCTACACAGTGTGCTATCTGTATTTGGAAATAAAGAATATTTTTATAAAGAATCTTTAAAGAATCCTTAATATCTCCATCAATCAACGTGTGTGGATGAGCCCTCAGCCCGTACGCAATAAAGAGACGCAAAAAATGAGTTAAGTTATCATTGGTCCAATTAACAATGTTCAGCATCATACGTATACCTACCCAACGATGGGACAACCTGCGTGGCGCAATGTTTACCATGCCGGACTGCTAATCGAACTGTCCCGGGTTAGAATCCGGGCGAAGCAGAAATTTCAATGGTGAGTTTAAACTGTTCTCGGTCTGGGTGGTTGTGTTTCTGTCTCTATGTGTCTTCATGGCACCCGCGACACAGGGTATATCTACCCTAATGTGAGGCTATACGTGTGAAATGTTATTTTTTATTTTTTTTACATTATGTACTTACTTTTATTAGACTTAAGGCTTTTATTTGAAATTATCTCCATCGATTCACTTTGGAGAAGAAATGAATATTGCTCAATAACGCCATCTACCGTATGACATGTAAACTTTGTGGTTGTTAGATCGAACGTCAAATTACCAAATAGGTAGATATTGAGATTAACAGTTGGTTCACTAAAAGTTTAACTATTCGTCACCTAGATGTCTGCAGTAGTCTCGTTTTGTTAAGGCTTTGTATATTCTGTATGAAGGTTTAGATTCCGTATCTTACAACCTTAATGCTGGATTCATTGAGATTGTAAGATATGGATTTCGGTTCATCGGAGCTTGAGGCCTCCTCAATATTGGGAGAGCTCCATGCTCAGCAGTGGAATGCTAAAAAGGTTGCAGCTTGATATAATGTAGCGATAATAATCGTTTCAGCTGCAGCCTGTTCAAAATCTTCCACCCCAAAAGAAGACTAATAAGCTGAGCCACTAACTCAATGCAGCCTGTGATGTAAGGTTCGGCGGCGGTAAGGCTCGCGATGCGCTTATTAGGTAGTCATACTCGGCCAACGAAAGAAAATACAGTAAGCTGATCTAAGTATATTTAATATAGTCGACAATATTAGTGTGAGTTCAAAATAATTTTACTTAAATTTAAACTTTTATTTATGGTTTTGAATGGGCTGTTACCGAAACTTTCATACAAATTCCCCAAAGTGCCTTTTAAGTTTATGTCGCGTATTGTGTAAATGAACATAACTTTTTTGTTTATCACCCGATTTATATGAAATACACACTAATGTTACGGAAATTCATTCAACAATAAATCAGTAAACACATCATTCAAAGAAGGGAAAAGAATTTGAGAATGAAATATTAAGTTAAGGTTAATTATTGTACGGTTGAGATACCAACTTTCGAATCCACTTTATTTGCTATTGAGGGGTAGTTTTGAAAAAAGCTTAAATAGAATTCTTACTATGTTAGTAAAGATTACAAATACAAAATTATAAGTATATTATTCTGCACAAAAATATTCTATACATCAAGTTTCGACACTCAATTTTCAAAGAGTTTCAAAGAAAATTGACATTTAAAGGGTGAATTTCGGGAAATGCTGAAACACGTATTCTTTTATTTTGGTTAGAAAATATTTATACCAAATTTCAAGAAAATCTATTGAAAATATCCAAGTTTTCCATACAAATTTTCATCGCTCATTTCACACCCTTAAAGGGTTATTTTTAAAATTATCTATAGCCTAAATGTTAGCGAGGACCAATATATATAAAACAAAAAAAGTTTCATCAAAATCCGTCCAGTAGTTTTTGCGTGAAAAGCTAACAACAGACAGACAGACAGACAGACAGACAATAATTTCAAAACTTATATTTTTAGCTTCTGTTACTTATAAAAAGACCCCTAGAAGTATTTTTTTAAATTTATATGCAATGTACAGAATTGACCCTGCTTACAGTTTTATTATATGTATAGATGTATACAGGGTTACTGGTTAAGTCGACCTATTCCCATTAAGAGCGTGTAGTTTACATCATTTCTGACAGATTTCACTATGAGACACCCTATCCTAAATCTAACCGTTTTCGAGATATTTGAATTTAATTGTTTTATACAAAAAAAAAAACGATTTTCGGCTGTTAGCTTAGATATTTTAAAATTTGCAAGTCTTATTATTACTTTATTTTTATTTTTACATGTAAAATAAGATGCTTTATCATCTTAATAACCAATATTATACGTAAAATTAATAAGTAAGTCGTTTTTGAAAATTTTAAATTTGTGAAAGAACAGTGTCGTTTGTCCTGGCAAGAATACGAGTATTTTGATTTAGGCTCACTTGCATTGGATATTATACTATTCAGCCAGCCAGATTTTCATAGATTGATAATGAGAAATTTAGTAGACACTATCTTGTAACAATGTTAAGATTACGTCTGGGGCATATTCTGTTAAATAAATTTGCATTTTTGATGAAAAAAGTTCATTTATTTGCACCCATTGTCGTGGAGTTGAAGATATACAACATATTTTAACGGGTCGGAATCATCGAGAACATTCAAAGAAAATGCAGTTTGGTCATTTGAACAGAATTTTGGCTTCTCCTATGTCGGAAGAAGCCAAGGTACTGGGGAAATTGATTGCATTAAGGCTCTCAAAACATTAGGTATTATAGCTTAGATTTTTTTGCATTGTGTATCCTTCACGGGCCGATGTGGTTGCGCAGCGACAAAGTCCCTTTAAATAAAAAAAAAATAAAAAAATAAAAAAAAATGCATCGTTTTGTAGAGATAAAAATAAAACGGCATTTAGTTGCAGTTTATTAGTAAACGTAAGTATTCTTCTGCGTGGACTGCACTTTTTCCGAGTAAAAAGTAGCCTATGTCAGTTGCAAACCCCCAAACTATCACACATAACAGAACATAATCAAGTCAACCCGTAACTCCATTGCGGTGTGAGAGTACAAACAAATAAACACACTTTCACATTAATAATATTAGTATGGCTGAGTGTGAAGTAGCGTTAATGAAGTATGTAATTTCTTTCAGTGGTGGGCACCCCTATGTGACAGGGCTGGCCATAGCCGGCGGGATCTTCTATCTGGGTCCCGAAGGAGCCATCCTGGGTCCGCTGCTGCTTTGCTGTCTCATGGTGGTCCTCAACCTGTCCTCCACCTTCCTGCGGGACACCCCCGCCGAGGAACGGGCCGCTCTCCACTCGCGCGTCAGGTAAATCATGAAGAAATGTTGCTAGCAATATTGGCTACATTGTACAGATTTAAAAAAAATTGTTGTCGTTTTAACATAACTTTTTGGTGTGTTGTTTTATATTGTTATTTTATCTCAAATGCAGGCTTACCATGGTTGTGCACATTGATTCTGTGTGCGTTACTATGAAGCTATTAATCAGTTATCAGTCACTGCAGTTACCAGTATATTACTATAGTAATGAGAAAAAACTATGGTATAGTTACTTGCTAGTAACTATCGTGACTTTACTGGCTGCTCGGGTATGATTGACTGCTGATGATAAACTTCTTAGATAACGTACACATACGAGTACACCCTCACAATCATTGTAAACCGGAATTCGTGAACTAAAAGAGATACTTAATACTGAATTAAAAAACGAAACTTAATAAATTTAGTTGGGTCGTTCAATTTCATTAGACACATGTTATGGAAACCATATTTAAATTTTTAATCAACTTTTAGGTAATATAAAGCTATGAATATTACAAAGAAACGCACAAATACTCTTTACCTATATTGTTAAAACGGCAACCAAGTCTTAAAATGACAAAATATAACATGACTACCTCAAACTAAAACTATATGTACATTGCAGTTTTGCTAAAAAATATATTTAAATGCATGCAATAAAAATAGTTACTTTCGAGAAGAACTAGACGAATAATTTACTATAAGAGTCTGATATTTTTCTATTTTGTTTGCATCTAAAGATTTGGACATTGTGTCATACGTAGAATAGTGCCGTAAAAATGAAAAATAGTTCTAGTCTAGCCTAACAGTGAAAATTTAACTTTATTTTAATTTTGATACAATAGCTGAATCGCTTAGCTTATATTTTATGGATTGGTATGTATGTAATATAATATATAAAAGTAATGGTGATATAAGTTTAATCCGGCAAAGTACAGTAGAAAATGATCTTTTTTACGTGTATATGATATAAGTTTTAAAACTATAGGAATTTCTTGTTGAAATTGTCGTGAACGTGTTGAAAAGTTTTTTGTCTTACTTATTAGTTATTATAATGAGCGTTGGTGCTATCTCTTTTACTAGTTTTAAGAAACAGTTATTTTTGCTTATTTTATATTTTTTTTTAAGAAATGAAATTCCGTCTATTCAATTTATAATACCTTTTTACAAAATATATTTTGCATTTATTTCAAATAATAATAATGAGGTGTAAGGGAGTCACTAGGCATAAAAATTTTGAACATTTGTAAGAACAAACATTAGTACGCAATGGTAATTATTTGCTGTTGAAATTTTAGGGGGCCCCTGTTTTTCCCCTATGCAAGGCGCCAGTAAGTAAAATGTGTGAATACCTGGATCAAAATTGACTGTAAAAAATCATTTTTGGAATGCTTCACCAAATTTTGATATCATTTTTGGCCTTTTCTTTGATCCCTCGAAAGTGGTAGATTCCCCATCACAAAATTGCCGACATCATGAACCGAAATCTAATAATTGTTCCTTATATCTCCTGAAAAAATCTCAACAATAACATACCATAAGCCAAATATGTAGGTACCTAAATATAGTTTACTAAATTCTAAATTAATTTCCTTAAACTTTTAAAATACTATTCTATCATGTTGTTATATATGATACGAAATAATATGTACGAAGTAATATGGGATCTGTTATATATGAGAGAGGGAATAAAATATATTCCCTCTGGGCAAGATCTAACCCAGATCAATATCTTTTACAGTGATGACTTAGCTCTACAATCATTTGTACAATTTCTTCATCAGAATTTCTGTAAAATCGGGGAAAACAAAGTCGTTGAAACCAAATAGACCAATGTAATTCGGGAAATATTCTGATGAAAATATCTGATTTTGATTCTACCGAACATACCGAATCGGATTATCGGCCTCTTGCCACCAGTACACAAATTCAAAATTAAAGCTGCTGTGGCAAATAAATTTAATTTGTTAAGTATATTTTGGACCATTCATGAACATTGTAGATGGAGCAGTAGATTTTCAGTTCAGAGATCAGTTTTAGAGTTCAGTTCAGTTTCAGAGATGAGATTTGGTCAGGTCACTGACATTCATTAAAAAAAGTTCGATACTCGGTAATGAACGAGGATAAAGCAACTGGATGGCTCCTTCCTGCAAAGTCTTACATGTTTATAACAAACGGGTGCCTAAAGAATAGGTTGTCTGCCTTTCAGAAAAATAGTAAAGCATATATTTTAACCTCATTTATACATACGAAAACTCATTTCATTCCCTTCCACCTCATTTTACACAGTCGGCTTGTTTTTATCTATTTTGTGTGCCATTACTTAAAATCTATTATTTTTATGTAATGTTGATGTACAGTCATAGTTACAAGTACTTACTAATATGGTCATTATTTTCGTATACATTGTGTTTTACTTACAAGTTTTACTGAAGTTTTGTTTATTTAGGTCAATGTTGGGATGTTTTTAATGTAAGGTGTGTATTTTTGGATACTTTTATAATCTGTTCCAATGAATCTTATCACAGCCACTTTCTATATTTTTGCACTTTCTAATGCACTTTATATGTTGATATTTTGAGTTTTGTTTGCCTGTATGCGCTGGGATGTTACGTGGTGAGTAGGTTTTATTAATTTTACTTTTTTTAAGAATTAGTAGCCATAATATTTTTATAAAATTACGCATTTACTAATTTTATTTTAAATTACGCTTTTTTGCATTTATTTTTGGAACTCTTCTGTCAAAAAAAGAACAATATATGATGTGTGTGATTAAAGTCACGAACGTTTTGGCTTTAACGTCACGTTATTAGCCACTGGTTTTAACGTCATCTGATGACCATAATGGAATATCAGTTATTTGTTTAATTTTGTCTGTCGCATTCTTTGGTTATAGGTTTTGGTTATTGGTTAGGTTGGACTAACAGTGTTACTAATGCAATAAATTTTCATGTTGCTTATTATTACTTACTATTAATATTCTTTGAGCTAACTCTATTATTGTTATTGCGATCGTTACAATCTAAGAGGCCCGCTTATCACTATAGTCCTTTCGCCGTAAGGTGATATACGTGACATCTTTATAACTGACAATAGTGATGTAAGCTAACGAAATTTGATCGATTGATTATAAAACAAAATCAATAATAACAAACTGAAAAACTAAATAAGAAAACTACAAAAATAGTGACTTAACGTCAAAACGAACATAAGACGCAAAGCAATCCGCGCAATAATCGCATACCACGCAGACGCACGTATTATCGCACTGACGCGAATGACGCGATCACAAGTTGGCCGCTCAGGTTCATCGATTTTTTGTTGATTCAATAGTGTCAATCTCTATTAACAAAAGTTCCATTCCATACATTAGCATGCAGTTTTTAATTCATTTACATAATTTAACTATACTGTACCGTGCTTGGTAATTTTTGAAAAACGATTTTTTTATACTTATATTATTTTCGTTTGCGTGTTTATTTTTAACTAGCCTTCCGCCAGCGAATTCGCCCACGTGGACCCGTTTTAAATGTTCCCGTAGGATAAAAAAAACTATCCTAAGACCTTTCCCAAGGTCCACTCTATCTGTGTTCCAAATTTCATTAAAATTGTTTCAATAGTTTAAGCTGGAATGCGTAGCAAACAGACAGACAGAGTTACTTTCGAATTTATAATATTAGTATGGATTTTATAGTTAGGTACTGTAAAGTAGTATGTGTGACACGGAAAATGAGAAGCGTTAGACATAACATCTTATAGGGCGAAAGGAGTATTGTGACCTAAATTGTTAACTCGTTACAAAAATCCTATTTTTGCAATTGGTTGGTGTTCGCCACGTGGTATTAAGTTCTCGCTGTCGACCAGTAATTTCTGAGTTTAACTAGGGGTCGTATACAGTTGTGATGCTCCGAACACTAATGCCATAAAACGTCTTTCTGTTTTGTAATAATGCTGACAGTCGCCTTATGGAATTCTGGCCAGAACTTCACCTTTCCATCGAAACACAAAAAATTGTTTCACAGCTGAAATGGATGACTGACTTAGCTGGTCAAAACATTAAAGTTTAACCACCCATATTTCCCAAGACTTCGTAATCGTTATTAATACTTACATAGACCAAAACCTTAATTTATGTAGTTATTTGATTGGATTTTTTTCACACTGACAAATAATTTTTACTCTCCGGCATTAAAATATTTTGAAGAATATTCCCTTTACTTCTGATATTTATCAATATCGATTTTCTACACAATCAATTATGCGAAAGCTAATAAGGTCTTGGACACTTGGACGCTTAGGCATAGAAAAAATCTAAATACATACCATAAAAAGATTGCACTTAACCACGCTTGGGAAGCAGGATAACTATAGTTAATTCATTTGTATACATGATTTGTGATGGATGTCACATTTTATAATTTTCATCACTAACTACCTATTAGATTGTAGCGATATAAATGTTATAAAAATTTATATGGTATATACATCAATTCAATGTTAAAACGTAGTGTTTTTTTACAGGCTCGGTGCTTATCTGTGATCGTCTTGCATGGACTACTAACATTATATACTTTATAATGGGTACCGACTCCCCCTTCTGGATATCTCTAAAGTAGAGAAAGTCTCTCCAGCTCGCATAATCCAGTCAAGGAGTTTGAAAATGTAGAGAATTTTATTTAAAAATTATAAGAATTCATATATCACGCAAAAATCATATTACAAGTATTATTTGTTCACCACATTCAAAAAATAAGTACTTATGTAATTACTATATTTATCTCGAAAATAATTTATTGCAAGAATAGCCGTGTATTTTTTATATATATAACTAGTTAAAAATGCCCTGTTATTCTTAAAAATATTAAAACGTTTTATAAGCAATTTAAGATAAGTCATCAGTTATCAAAACAAAACAAAAGATATTTTAATAACGAGAGGCTTACAACATTAGTTATATATAAATTAATATTATTTATGAATAAGGGGGCACTCAAGAAAAGAATAAAATGGTATCTTCTACACTATGTCTTGCTAACCATTAGGTGAGATACGAGTAGCAATAGTAGTTCTATAATATATTATATTAAAAACAAAATAAAATCATTATACACCAGTTGTGATTTTAAAATAGGTCGAATTTTTATTTTTATTACTTTTGAGTCATCCGTAAAGTAACAGCTAATACAATAGATTTTTATACATTTCCTAGTTAAGTGTTACGTCTCATTTAGATATATTGACATCAGATAGATAGTTATATAACTATTTGATATTTAATTTCGCGTATTGTAACAAATTTTTTTAATTCACTGTAAATGTAACTTTCCTGTTAAAGTCCCCATTTTTGTTCTCAGATTGTACTAATCTTTTTAATAAACCAAAGGCTCTCAATCAACGCAGATATTTTCTGGTATACTCAATTAAATAAACAATTCTATTTATGTTCATAAAAGTTTTACAAAAACATACAATGCTCGGACCAGATCCGAACTGCATAATTAATGTTTCGTTATGATAATTTTAAATAAAGCTTTTTATTGAATATTTGTTTGCATCTTATAGATGAGATGACTGACTCACTATGCACTTGTTCAATTGAGAATGATAGGCGTAATAGCTTGGAATAAAAAAAAATTGACTGATTTGAAAAAAAGTGAATTGATCGATCTGCGATATCACGGGTTCCAAACCCGACATTATTTAAAAGCTTCACTATAATGCTTTATATTGCATGTTAAATGTTATTTAAATTTACTACAATAGATACGACGTAAAAAATGGACGAAAATAGTTTTTTTTGTTTTACTAATTAATCTTTTTTGTATTTCTGCATCATCTTTAGGATTTTAGTAGAAAAAAAAAGAATATGAACAGTATTTGATGAAATAAAAAACATTTTTTACGTCGTATCTTTTGTACTGTTATGTTTGTTTCGTTTCTTTTGCTAAAAATTATGATGTATGCTTTGTATAAATTAAGATCTTCAAACAGCTTTATATTTTATATATTAATATATAATTATATAGTATCGCTTATGTAAGTATTATATAATAATGAGATTATAATTAACAATAAAATATGCAAGACTTTTATTTGCATGCCAGTGCCAAAAGTGATATTACGTTTCATAATGGTCTGTTTTATATTATACGTAAATAATGATATAGAATGATGTAATAATTATGAGGTTTAAGCACAATTTCTTATGTCGTACAATAACCCAAAACCAAAACCAAGTCAAATATTGTGACCGATTATTTAAATTGTATTAATTGTTATGTAAGTGTATTATGTATAAGTTAAACATTGTTTCCTAATATGTTTATACGCGCTGTAAGTAACTTCTTAACAATTCGTGTGCGATCTATCTCATTTATCACAATTTAAATAATTGTCAATAATCCTCAGGCCAAACATGAAACATTATAATTTTTATGAATGGTGCTTATATTTAAAAACTTGTCTTTAATTCTTTGGCCTTTTTAATAATAAATGTCTAAAGCCTGACTTAGGTAGGTAAGGGCGACATTGAGATAAATTTTTGTTCAAAATTTTGTCTATTTCCAATATTTATATTTTACAATCAAGTATCTTCCATTTTATAATATTTTACTTATAAATTTTGATATCTTTATCTTAACGTATTTTGTGTGGCGAAATAATTGCTCGTATAATTTGACGTGTAGCATGTATCAAACTCTGTACCAATCTACTATAGGGTAGCTACAATTTCCAATGTTTGTATATAAAGAAATACTGTAAAGTAACTCACTATTAAGTAAAATAAAAAGGATTGTATCGATTTGTTGCAGTCACGGCCAGCGTTCACGTGCCAATCAAAATTCCTAGTACCTATCTACAAATTCTTGTAATTTTATTTTTACGAGTCTATTATATGATTTAAATTAGCCCCTTTACATTTCGCATAGTATGTGAGCGCGGGTCTTTATTTGCAATTACATAATTACAATCATATTTTGGGTTAATACAATTTTAGAATTTAAGAAGGCGTACCCGTAATCTGTCATATTTAGTTATTTCCGCGGTTTATGTGTGAGTTGCGAGGAAACTAATTATTGCCCGTCCGCCATTTTAAATTTATACACAAACGAAACATTTCTCAATTCATTGGTAGAGTTACTTATTAAATAAAGCTACCCACATCACTTAGCAGCTAATTATTGTATTTAAGTAATATATACGTATTGATAAGCAATAACAGAATCTAAAGCCCTTACCAGTTCAAGAAATCTCGTCCAAAGATTAATTTAGATGTATTGTTATATTGCAGGTATTAATATATAAATTTATATATAAGTTATAACGCACGCATATTCGCATTATAAACAAATAAATTATTGATTTGCATTATATAGGAGTTTTATTTTATTATAATATATCCCTATTAGAACTAAGAGCTCTCTTAAGTAAAACATCATATTATAACTTTAAGACAAACGTTATTTTGTATTACTACCTGGGAGCATTTCATCTAAATTTTTCATTTCAGCTAAATTTAATAGCCTTGACTTTTATTGCTTGTTGTAAAACGCAGATATTGCACATCTGCAACGTAACTGCCAGAGAATTTATTTTTTAATACAGTTGCTCAAAAAGTGGCGTATTGCAGGGACGTATAGCGTTCGGGAAGTGGGCTATTACACACTCGTGCGTTTTCTTTACCTTTTCCGAACTCGTGCGTTCTCTTTCCCAACTGTCAAAATAATGTCTATTAAAAAAAACCAACCACGAATTAGTTGATTCATGCAAATATTTTTAAAAAGAAGCTACTAATTTGTTTCAAAATCAGATTTAATGATTTGATTCAATGAGCTAGGTTAGGTTTCATTTCATTAACATTTTCATTTCATATCAATAAATAAATTCTACTAAAGACTTGGCTGTATGGGCATAGTTCCCTTTGCCTACCCAGAATGGGTAAAGAAAACAAAAAAAATCTCTGATTCTTTTACGGTTGGCGCCATTTTTCAAAAATGTTCTATTTGCGAGTTTTTATTATTTTATTAAATAACTTCATTTTTTCGCAACTGTATTAAAAATAGTTGTTCAGTACACGTGCGGAACCGTCATTGGAAGGAGTTCCGATTGTCAACCCTCACCTTCGGCTGCGCCTCGCCTCGGGTAGACATTTGTCGGAACTCCTTGCAATGACAGCCTTTCCGCACTTGTAATGAAAAATATACTATTACTCTCCAAAGTAAAAGGAATACTGTCAACACTCTCAATACCCTATTCTGCTGGCAGTACCTAAACCTTGCAGTACCTACACCTTTTTTTCTGTGTTGAAAATGGATTTAAATTGAATGAATATTTTAAAAGTTTATGAATCCATTAGCTTTTAATGTGTGACATACAAAATATTTGAAATGGGCTGGTAATTTGATAATTAATTTAATAATTCCTTGATAAAACTTAATACAGTCATGATAGGCAAATAGTGCAAACATTTTAATGGGAATCGATAAATTAATTTACATAGTATTTAAACGTGATAGCGTCCTGCAGTTCCTTCACGGATAAGTCACGTTTACTGAGAAAGTTCACTTTGAGGTGCGGCTTCGTCACAATGAATCCGTTGTCTTCAAATTGTCCTTCCACGTCGCCAGTCTCGAGCCACAAGAAGAGAACTACTGTGTCCACGGTTATGTCTACTGTGAACATCCTTTTCTTTGGGTTGGGCCTGCTGCTTTCTTGTTTCGAAACTGTTATCTGCAATTTTGCATATTAGTATGTTTAGATGGGATGGGAGATAGGAACATACCTCGCAGTTTTACCCACATTATAGTGTATTGTTATTTTGATATATTTAAGCAGCATTTTAGGATATTTTTTCTTTTGTTGTAAATAGCGTAAGGTCCAATAGAGTTGTCATATACTAATGTATAAAAACTTCCAAATAAATATGATTATTTAAAAAAAACTCCAACCAATGGGCATGATGACAAATTTTTAAATACCTTTCCATAATGTAGGTACACGTCTCCTAGTTTCGAAAAAAAGTTTATTTCAGCAATAAACTTAAGTTTTAACGTAAATTAAATTAATGTATTTTCTGCTATGTAATTTGAATTAAGCGCGAAAACGCTCGTAGGTGTCATGGCGTCGGCTTGCTCGTCCAACTTCAAGTAACACGATGACATTTACTGAGACGTGACGTCATTCCTTTTGATTGGCGTTTCAGATAACATGGCCGATTACTGTATTTAATACTTTAACTTTATTGAAAATCTTATTAATCTTAATGTTTATATTAAATCGGGGTCATATTTTAGAACTTTTTTAGCATACATTTTTCTGTAAAACCATTTATTCTCTGATTATTTAATAGTGTCATCATGCCTATACTTCCTGAAATTAGTTAGCGCTTTCAAACAATCTCTTCAGCTTTATAATATTATAACTAAATTTATCTACTTGTCGGTCGATAATAGTATGCAAAGCCAAGCAAGGTCGGGTGCAAAGAATTAAAATATTAATTCATGACACAGACAGAAGACTATGTAAACCACTACTCTACTTACAAACCATAGTCCACCATGCTGGTAAGAGTTAAGTCAAGCCTTCGAATAACTACATATTGCGTAACTCTTATGGCCAAGCCACTAGTTACTTTTACCATCGCCGATCAGCGATTTGAGTGTGCATGGATGCTGCTTCGCTTTTTTTTTTAATGGAGTAGCAGACGAGCATGCAGGCCACGTGGTGTTAAGTGGTCGCTGCAGCCCATGGACATCTACATACAACCTCAAGCAAGCATAGGTAAGTCTTGAAGAGGCAGCCTCCGTGGCGTAGTGTGTGATGAGCCGACTGCGAAGCGTGAGGTCGTGGGTTCGATTCCCACCCAGGAAAAATATTTGTGTGATGAACATAACTATTTTTTCTGTGTCTGGGTGTTAATTTATCTATTTAAGTATGTATTTAGAATTATATAAGTACCTATGTTTAACAGCTTTCTGAATACCATAGTACAAGCTCTGCTTAGTTTGTAATCAGATGGTGTTGTGGGAATTGTCCAAAGATATTTATTTATTTGTCTGAGATCGTATGTAGTTGCGCTGCTACTCCGGAGGGTAGTGGTCGCCTCATGTAAGTGTGGCCGGCAACTGCACCTTACCACCGAATCGCTTCACGGCAGAATTGGGTGCAGCGGTGGTACTTCCCCGGGCGAACCATAATAGTTCTACCACCTACAAAACCTTCGCTTCGTCCACTGCGTTTATTTTTTAAACAGCGGCTAAATCGCCAATTACCAAAGCTAAAAGTAGCTAGTTTGATTTGGTCGTTAGTCTTGCTCGGTTGTGGACAGCCTTGGATTCCCTCAGCTTGAAGCAGCTATTTATACCCTACGCACATAACCATAGTCAAAGATGGTTTGAACTCAGATCCCCGAGTCTGGTATCGATATTTTTCTACTCTGCTGTCGCTGTTCCATTAATGTATTGCTTACAAACAACATCATGCTGTCAAATTCAGTGTACATAAATTAAATTAAATGCAAATAAACCATGAATTGACCAACCTGTATATTAGGTGTTTTGAGTCCTTTCACTGACTTCAAAGGTACAGGGAATACGTAATTATGTGGAGACCCGTGTACCCTGTGTGCTTTAAGAGAAAATCTTAAAAATATCTCATCTTTGTTATTGGCATCCCACAAGGCCATGGTAGACTGTTTCTTACTTCTTAAAGGACCGACATTAGCCTGAATCTTGTCCGATTTAATAGGAGTTAGACTACTCCAATTGAACATATCTATAGTGATTTCAGCGTCTATTATCGGAACAAATCTGTCGTTGATGAGATAAATGTCAACATCCCCGGTAATGGTAAGTCGCGGAGACACCAAAACAGGGGCGAAGAAGGACTTTGCGAAGTAGTGCAGCATCTTTCTTTGGCCGCCGTATTCTGAAAATCACAAATTAAAATCTATTCTAACAAAGAAACGAATTCACGAGGTTTTCGACAAGGGGAAGTTTTTTAACACGGAGACGTACTTGATAAGACTATCTAAACATTTAATAATACTTCTTATGAACAAAAACTTGTCATGCTCAAAGTAAATTTTGATACCGAAGTAGTTTCCAATTATTCAACCGTGTGAAACCCACATTTGCGTGTGTGTATTCTCTGTATAGCACTTTAGCACTAATTACATACTCGTAACACGCGTGTATGAAGCGTGTCGCTGTAGGCCGTTTATAAAATGCATTTGTGTGGATACTGACAACGTGCCATTCCGTTATTCTATCTTCGGTGCTCTAATGTCCGTTGTATACAAAAAACTGTTCAATGGTGTACAAAAAAGACACTTACCGATAGCAGACCAGGAAGGTGCTTGCCAGACGTCATTTAGCTGCCAGTACAATGCTCCCATTGTATACCAATCGTCTTGGCTCTGTCTGTAAAACTCCGTCTCAGCCTTCATTGCCATCGCTTGTGATATCTAAAATATACAAAGACTCTAAACGCTACGCTATCCTTATTTTATTATATTTAACAATACTGGACGAGGATCAAGGAGAGCGTCCTTGTGCAATATGCTTTTAGTTTAAACTTTTTTACCTGACTATAGTACACGAATTTTTCAAAGTACTTCGGATCATCCTTATCCAACTTAAGGTGTCGATTTATTTGGTCTTCGATATATTGATACCCGTTTGGACTATGTTGTCTGTGCTGAGAATAGTTGCTTCCTATGCTGTAATCTTCTTTGGTCTTTGTAGCTGTGCTCATTGTTTTTAATGATGGTAGTGATTGGAAACCGTACTCAGAAGCAAACCTGGTTTGAGGATAGATGCTCTGATCCCAGTTATCGGCTAAATAGTTATAATAATGTGTATCTCCATAATGGGCATCGTAAGGGTTTTGCGCGATGTAGCCATCTTCTTCAGATTTAAGGCCGTTGGATGGACTTGAAACTAGATATCTTCGGCCCGGATCCAAATCTTCGACAATTGGTTTGATAGTATCTACGTACAACTTAATATATTCTCGCTTGTATTTATCGAACTCAGTTTGGGTACCATACCAGTTTCCGCGTAAAGCCACTTCGTTTTCGTTATTGCCGGCCCAAACAGCAATTGAAGGATGGTGCTGAAGACGTATCACATTCTGCTCTACCTCAAGTTTTACTGAGCTAGAAAAAGTAAGATTTGCAAGGAATGTTATAGATATTATATTATTATACATATACTTATAGGTAATGCTTACAGAATAGTGGAATAATGGAATAAATTATGCAATATTATGGCTGAACCAGCAAAATGGTTTAGCCAACGGTTTGACCATTTAGGGCAAACGGAAGTGCCTGGGATAAAAGTGGACTAGACTAAACTGGTCTTGACACCACCACGAGGCGGGCTCAGTAGTTCCATTCGTTCATAAATGGTCGTATCTAAGCCATCAATTTCTACCACATATCTTCTCCAAAGAGATTTTTTACGTGCCGTTTGATCATGTCCAACGTCATGCAAAAATTAAGAAAAATTTAGAATTCAAACGAAGTTACATAATCTTACTTTAAAAAGACAGGATCTACTGGATACATCGAGCAGGCGAATAGAAAATCTTGCCAGATCAAGATCCCTAGTTCATCGCAGCGTTGGTAAAAGTAATCCGACTCGTAAACCCCTCCTCCCCAAACACGAAGCATCGCCATGTGCGATTCCCGAGCGGCAGCAAGAAGGTCATCGACTTAAACAAATAAAATCAGATTTCGATATTCGAAACGAAACATGTTAAATTAAACGAAAAAGTTTAGATCTTCTTTTTGTTCCGACTGTTATTATATTAAAATTATCTTCATAATTATAATTATGCTTAACTCGTTTAATATATTAATATATTAAACGAGTTCAATTTTATTATTCAAATGGTGGAGATCTACACACAACGGCAAAGGTCGTATGCAGTTGCGGCCTTTCAATTTTTTTATAGGTAGGTTAACTCACGAATAAATGGAAAACATCGGACTGAAATTTTACAATATTTTTATTATGGCTGAATGTGCCTAATTAAATGCAGTGGTTATGTGACCTAAAACCACCTTTGCATTATTGCCTTATAACTTACAGTTTTAGTACACATCAGTTAGTAATATAACCTACATAACGAACACAGGTAAGCTTTTCTTTTTACATATTGTATAAATTTCGAAAACTAACCTGTGTCCTTATCACCACCGTGTTCGGGAAGAATATTCGCAGGAATCCAATTAGATCCTTTCATAAACAGAGGATAGCCGTTTACCTTAAAATAGAACGTAAGCCCTTGGCCTGCTGTTGTGTTTCCTAAAAAGAATTAGTTTATTCATAAATCGATAATTTGGATTGGATGTAAAGAATTTCATGTCATAGTTGTAAGTTCTGTAACTAAGTACCTACCAAATATTTCTAAAGCGTCTTCTTCAACCAGCTCTAAAGTGCGAAAACCAATTTTAACGTCTTTATGCGAATGTTCATTGTCGTTGCCTTCTGTGGTCAATATCACGTGTAGATTATACAGCGGCTGATCACCGAATCCATTCGGCCACCAAATACTAATGACATTCTGAAAATTAATTTATGATACCTACTAGTTCTATTTATATCTATGAACAACTTGTAAGTATTACTAAGCATCAAGTACCGACCAAAATTAAGTTTTAGCTTGTCACATTTTTCCCATGCAGAACTAACTTCCCACCGGCGGCGGCGGCTCCGCTCACGAGGACTACACGTTTTTTTAAGGCTCCGTACCCGAAGGGTGCCAACGGGACCCTATTACTAAGCCTCAGCAATCCGTCCGTCTGTCCGTCTGTCTGTCATCAGGCTGTTTCTCATGAACCGTGATGGCTAGATATAACAAATTTTCACAGATGATGTATTTCTGTTGCCGCTATATTTTAACAACAATTAATACTAAAAATACAATAAAATTATTATTAAAGGGGGTCTCCCGTACAGCAATTTGTGATTTTATTTGCAGTTTTTTATAGATGGTACGGAACCCTTCGTGCGCGAGCCCGATTTGCACTTGCGACGGTTTTTAGTGATGAGATATGTTCCCCGGGTAAGAAGTAGCCTATATCATTCTTCAGACCCCATCTAGCTCTGTACAAAAATCAGATCAAGCCGTCACATAGTAGCGAAGTGAAAGAAGAACTAACAAACAAATACACTTTTATATTTATAATATTAGTAACTAGGATGGAATTGACTTTTTATTTGTAAGTTGCGAGACCCAGTAAATTATATTCGTCAACGACCGATCGATACCTTTCCCATTATTTATTTTACTATAAGTAACACTTGTCTATTTTAGTGAGTAATGTGATATCTTTTCGAACCTTACGCATTTAATTAACTCGCATATATTCATTTTCTAAATAAAACCATACCCACCATGATCACGCTATCAAAAAGATCGTAATTTATATAATTTATTTGTTTATTGACTTACGCATCAATGGATAACGTTTGTATTTGGCCTTCGAGTGACCTAAATGCATAAAGTTCTACGTAATAATTATTTAAGTTTAATGGCTACCTCACTGATAGTCATGTTTAGTTCAGCTTCAACCGTTCCGTCATTTCGTGTCTTTATATCCAATCTTCTTCCTATTTTGACCGTTTGGTGTCCATCTACAGGCAACGAAGCTCTCAAATAGCCTTTGATTTCATTAGCACCCTCTCTGGATTCCAAGTGTGCTACAATTTTTAGAAGCCAGTACTTATCTTTCTTTTCAGTATGGGTTGTAATAGATCGGATTATTGCGCCGTCATAAAATTCAATAAATGCCGGCTTCCTAAAAAAAAAACATTAGAATTCATTACATTACAATCAATTGTATTATTACCTATGCTGGTAAAATTAATTAACAAACTGAAATAAAACCTCCAACAAGGTTTAACGACTGCTATCTAACGATGGACTAACGATGGACCGACGGCTTAACGTGCCCTCCGAAGCAAGTAAACGCGCATGAAATTTTGACCACTAGTGATCAGCCATCGCACGCCTAACGGCGCGTAGATCGCTTGCGTTCTACGCCAACCACCAGGTCATGCGCGCTTCGTTATATGTAGTTAAGCATCTGGATTTTAATTCTTAAAATCCGATTAATAAGAGTTTATACTGTTTATACCAAAGTCCGACGGAAGGGAATGCAGGCCCCCAATCCCAACTGAAGGAAGCCTGCATTTTGCGCAGCTGGTTGGCATGGCACTCGCCGTTGTAACCATCGGGTACGCAAGCCGGGGCCGTGAAGTGCTTATCTGAACGCGCACGAGCTGCTTCTATTGGTGACGCGAAGTTAATCTTCAGTTCGTTTAAACCCTCCTGGTAATAAACAAAACTAATGTACCTAAAAGTTTACAGTTAAAGGTATTTTCTTAAGACAAAACAGGGTACAAGGAGTAGATTCATTTACTACAGATCTCTGATGCATATCATATTTTTCAATAGAGTATGATGAAAAAAGTTATAACTTTTAATACACAGTTTTATTTAAATTACAAACCACGTGATTGTGGAATAAAACAAAAGTAATACTTATATAACAAACATCTTATTCACTTAAGTTAAATAGGCATGTCTACTCCATCATTGCGTAAATAAACTTTTTTGTAAAAAAAGAACCTTATTACGTTACATTTACATATCACATGCACCGCATGCTAGATAGTGCGTAAATCCTTAACTTTTTAAAACATCTTAGTAAATCCTGCCAAAGATTGTGACGGAAATGTACATAGATATAATAGTGAAGGGCTGAATAGTTCAATATTCAAGGACTTAAATGCCGCTAACGAAACTTTTAAGGTGAAGAGTTTAGCAATGTAATAAAAATCTTATTTTGTTTATTAGTTCAATTACCTTCACATGCTCCTTCACATTAAACACATATCTGACGAACATATTGTCAGTGTTTCCTATAGGCGAGTCGTTCAATTCAATGAAGGCGACTGTGTCCACTCCTTCAAGAACCAGTTGGGCTGTTTTCGTTTTCAAATCATTCTTGCTGACTGAAAATTCAGTTAAAATTGTGTCACAGCTGAACTTACCATGAATCATGGCATTTATTTATTGAAGTGCTCATTTTGTAATCCTTCATCGATTTTTTTTATAATAAGTAGTGAATTAGCTAAACACTTTTTTAACGTAACAATTGAAGTAAATACTAAGACATTTAAAAAAACAGTTTTCGTAAATGTTTCAACTGCACTTTCCTGCGTCCTTACAATATTGAATCCCGATCCATTTTTCGCGCGATCCATTTTTGGATACTATGTAAGGGGAACAACAATAAAATATTCGTGAAATGCGTCGATATTCGTGAAAAAGATATTGGTCAAAAGAAATTTAATGATCAATAGTGGTATTAGGCCCTTTACACACTGCGACTTTTAGCATCGATACAGTCGCGTTACTTTGAATGCAATGAACAGAAAGTTTGTATCAATACAGTCGCAGATATTAACGTGCGTTTGCATTGATACAGACCTTATCTATGTGTTTACAATCAACGGCACCAATTATTTTTGAGAAATTAGCATAGGTCCTGAATCCTTGAGACATACGCAAATGTAATTCTTTATTTTGTTTCTAGCAAAGAAACACATTTTAAGTTATATACTCTATCATGACAGCATCGCGACTGTATCGAAACTTAAAGTAGCGCTAGTGTGTAAAGGAAAACCATTTACAACTGCAGCATCTGCTGCCTCGCGACTGCATTGCAACTGCATCGCTGCTAGGCACTGTGTAAAGGGTCTTATAGTTATATGTATTGTGGAGTAAAATTTACCGTTGAAGCGGCCGGTATAAGTCCAGGTGTCATGCGCCACCCATCGAGTGAGGACATCGTTAAAGCCTGCGAGAATGTCTCCGAGTACACCCGCTTTAGCCAAGTCTGAATACACACCACCGGGCACTGATCCTGGCACTGTTAGGGCTACAACAGATTAATAAGAATATCAGTCATATTAACAATAATTAAAATACTATATCATCAGTACTTGATTACTACATCAGTAGTAATCAACTACTGATGTAGAACGCGAGGTAAGCAAAACGGAGGTGTTCGTAAGAGGAATGTATGAACTATTCATAGTTGGCAATAATTCACATTTTCGTGCTCCAGCTTGCATTCATAATAACTAATAATCTAACAATTGCCACATTTTTAATAAAATTATGGTAAAATGTGCGTTGAGGTCACTAAGTGATCTAATGACCATAAATATTATGCAGGGTTAACAGACAAAATAAAATGCGGACGCATACTAGAAAATGCGTCGTTTGCACGCTATAGAAAGAAACAAAACTACCATTTAAAAACAGACCCACAATTGGCGACTGTTTTGAGCACCTCGACATGGGTCCGATACAAAGAACTGCAATACAATGGTGGTAATTGATAAGACCAAAATGGCTGATAATGATGTTGATGGATAAAAAAGGTGCCAGTGTATGGCCAAAACTATAGACAAGTTCCTATGTAAAGTACACTGAAACTCTTGATGTAGATTATTATAATAAAACGAATATTTACATTTGTTATTATTTTCCAGCGTCCACTCCACATTATTGCTCGAAGACGTGAGACACAACTTGAGAAAAGAACCACAAACTATTTTTAAATTTAAACCTAATATAAACATTAAAACCGCCCATGTATCCATTGTCACAAACACAAATTACTTATAAACGTTTTTCCCGTGATACGATATTCATCTCGATACGTTGATCTTTCTACTGAAGTGGCACTCGTAATTTCTAATCAAGACGTGTCAATCAAGTCAAGTGATCTCGACGTGATGTACACACAAAAGCAAGAGATGTATCGATATTTAATATAAGGTTCACTTCACTCAATAATCGCAACAAACATTATGTACGTTGCGGCTTCTGAAGTGGATTTGTATACTAAGAGAATATTTTAAACATTACGTTTTTTTTAGTACGAATAAAACTTAAAAATTGGTCAATACTTACCGTACCTTACTTACCCTACTTGACTCACAAATCTACGATTATTTTGGAGTCAGGCCCCTTGTCTTAGTAAAATGGCGTAACTTTCGTTCTGAATGGGCACCGACTCCAAAATAGTTTTTGCACTCATTACTATCAGCAAGAAAAAATATCATAGTTCAATTTCTTAACAATTTTATTCACCGCTTGAAATTGGTTTTATTTTTTTCTTAAAAATATTTAATAGACATTTTCGTCTATCACAGGACTACGCCTTTAATACCTGCTTGTGAAATTTTATTAAGGAACAGGAGCTTTTATGTACTTGTCTTGCTACGCCGTCAATTTTCGATAAGAAATACTTTTAAACAATGAAATCGATACTACAGGAACACCCTTATGGCTCCTAACAATAAAATTATTATCTTGTTATTACGCTATCAGTTACTTGATGTTACTGCTATCAGTTGTTAGCGTCGTTAGTGGTCATGTAGTGTGTTTCAATTTTTGTTTCTAGTGACTTCAAGTTAATTTGATACCTCAAACCACCATCCATCAAAGGTATTGACAATGTACAATGCGGTCAATCTTTCGTTCCTCGGTGTTATGATTCATCGATGGTTGAAGTATTTGGTAAATGTCACCAATATCTAATTATAATTAGCCGGTAATACCTCCACCTACCAAACCTACTTACCACATAATACAGAACACAAACAGTTATTCGAACTTACATAATGGTCCTGAACCAATATAGGTCTAGGTATCCGTACTTCGACAAATTAAAAAGAAGTACATAGCTTTTACACTTTACAATTACAATTTTATTAGAATTTTAGAACGAGAGTTTAGACTTTAAAAACAATTATATATGTAGTTTGAACTTTATCATTTTTGGCCACAGAATCCATAAAGATTATTTTTAAACAATTATGTCATTGGATTAGACAACTCACGTCTTTATATTATTATTGAAGGGAAGAAAAGAAAATGGAAACGTTAACTTTATTTGAAGAATATAGATTGATAGAGAGAAGTGAATCTGAAGTAAATGGAGCTTGGAAAGGTATCGTAGAGTGCTGCATTGTTTCATTCGTTTAACAGATTTAAATGCAGGTGATCTTGAATCTTGAACTCAGCGTAAAATTAGCGCATTGAGACTATTCAAGACTATATAAGAATTCTAGGTCTAGCTTGTGTTTCTGTCTTTGTAATTGTCCATGGTACACAGCCTGTGTCCCTGTGTCGTGTGTCACACAGGGAGTCCTAGTGTGCAGGGGGCTGATTGTGTAGCGCTATTTTTTTAAATTATGTTTTGTCATCTTTTAATGCGTAAGTAATATCATTGAAAAAAACACAAAAACACTGTAATAATTTTTAACAGGTAATTTTTAACGGGGTTTGGAACAGGTCTTCTCTCAGAAGTTAAAGGGATTTAGGTCACAGTCTACCACGCTAGCCAGTGGCGGAATGGTGACCAAAAAAAATATAAATAAATAATTGGGCAAATGTCCTCTAATTGGGCCGATCTTCACACAGGCGTGCCGCACGGCGGTATACTTTCTCCGATATTATTTTCAATTTTTATTAACTCTCTTTCTTCTGTCCTAAACTGTTCGTATCACCTGTATGCTGATGATCTTCAGCTCTATGTACAATCGAATGTTAACCAGCTACAAACTGCTTTTGACAACATAAATGCCTGCCTTACGACCCTACACACATGGTCTTGTCAACATGGGGTACTTGTGAACCCCTCTAAATGTCAGGCAATACTTGTCGGCAGCCCAGGGCTCCTTTCCAGAGTTAACAAAGAGACACTACCACCTGTCTACTACAATAACACTCGTATACCACAAAGTGACTCGGTGAGGAACCTGGGCCTGCACATCGATAGTACTCTGAGCTGGCGACCACACATTACAGAAACCTGTCGTAAAGTCGTTGCTGCGTTGCAATCACTTGGTCGTCTCAAAAATTTTCTGCCTCTTAAGACAAGGCTTATGCTAATCCAGACACTAGTGCTACCCATAATTGATTACGGTGATGTGTGCTACCCGGATCTAACAGAAGAACATCTCAATAAACTAGAACGCCTACTTAATAATTGTATCCGTTACATCTTCGGTCTCCCAAAGTTCGACCACATCTCTCAACACCGACAGCAGCTAAAATGGTTCCCTATTCGTCAGAGGCGTAATTCTAGAATACTATCCTTACTGTACTCTATTCTGAATGACCCATCCTCCCCATCCTACCTTAAAGAAAAATTTAACTATCGTGGCTCTGTCCTGAATAGAGTTCTTCGTTCTTCTGAAAAATTATTCATGGATATTCCATCTGTCAACACCTGTTTCTATAAGAAATCCTTCACACTTCAGGCTACATCGCTCTGGAACGCTCTACCTGCAGATATCAGAAAAGCTCCAACTAAACCCACCTTCAAGAGAATGCTCCGTGAATTCTATTTAAAGTCAGCTGATATGGTCTAACTTTTTCACAGTTCCTATCACGCCTATATTTATGTATGTATATGTATTTATTATATATTTATGTTTATATATATATTAAAAGGTATGTATATATATATATGTATGTATGTATGCGTCTGTGTGTAAATATATGTATTTATTATATACCATATAACTTATTTGGACATAAGTATTTAATTAAAATTGAATATTGAGCTTGACTCAATCCACCAAACTGTTACAACCTACCAACAATTTCTCACCATCACCATGGGTTGACTGGGAGAGAATGTCATTAGGCATTAAGTCCGCCCATTGTTATCCTAGTTTTTTTTTAGGTCATAACAAAAAAGAATAAATAAAAAATAAATAAAGAAGTAACATAGTAATTTTCCAATATCTTTGGTAATTCACCTACAATCGTTTGTAATCCTACCTACTGTAGAGAGGAGTTACAAACCTTAAGATAATACATGGAATTTCGTGTACTGTTTTGACGTTTCTTATATCTTCTTCTTCTGTTGTAGGTATGTTTATGGGTTCTCCATTAGGATATCCTAGAGTTTCCCATAATGCCATGAATTCTTGGTTAAAGTGCTTGAACCCCGACGTATACCTACCTCTTACAAAGAAATTTGTTATGTGCATAATTTTTGTTGCTACAAGGCTCTGGAAAACATTGTGATATTTAATTACAATGTTTTCTATCACCGTGCATGCCTGAGAGTTACTCATAAATTTCTTGAATGCACCTATCCGCACTTAGCCAGCTTGGTGGACTATGGTCTACATCCATCTCACTTTGTAATGGGGACCTGTGCCCAGCAGTGGGACATAAAGTCCATACTTGTAAGCAATTTTTGTTTCAAAATGATAAGTAAGGTAGGTAATCATTTGCGTAAGGTGTTTACCGGAAGTAACAAGTAACCTACATATACATATATCACATATTAAACTTAAAATCATTACGAAATTTAAATATTTTTATCTATTAATTCTTAATACAAACGATAGGTCAGGACACAGTAAGGTCAAATCAACAGAATCATTGAAAAAATATCGTCAATTTCCTCTAATATTGATAACTAATATATTAAAATCGAATTCCATTGCAATTACAAGGTACAATCCGGAGTCTTCCGTATTAGGTAAAGCCCTTTCCGTCATTTATGAATTATGATTCAAATGAATAAATTATCGTGACACATTTTTGACCCTCGCGTTTTATTGAATGATTTGAGATGTATATGTATTTATACATTAAGCGTAAAAAAATTATAATTTACCCATTTATTAAATATTTTTTTCATTTAGCCATTTTCTCATACCAGCATCTCTATTGTCCGAATTTTAATTCACTGCAGTCGAGTGGGCTGACGCTTATAGTCAGTTCGGTGTTGGTTTTCTTATTAATACAAATCTACTTATCTAAATACCATAATCGAAAATTACCATTTAATAAATCGTACTTCAGTGGTTTATGATTGAATAAATAATCAAAAAAGGTCGATCTTCCACGTCTCCTCTACTATTATACGAACTTTCGTCAGGCCACGTGGACCTGACGCGAGTTTAATCTTTTACCCATCCCAAAAAAAGTGCACAACGCCGCTAAAGAAGTTTTCACTTCAATAAACTTCAAGCACTTAATGTTAATAAATTTAACTGAAAAGAAGAACGGAAAAATGTGGAAGAAAACAAAGCCATCGGATTATGTAGTACCTACTCAAAGTAGATTATGTTGTACAATTCTAGTTTACGTTCTGCAATCTTTATATATAAATACCCCTTAGTACGTAGATGATAGTATGGGAGTTTGATCGCGGTGGGTGGAAGTGGGTGAAAAAATCTGAAAAAAATATATATCTGTACTTTTCTAACCAATAGGGACTTCTGGGTAGATCTCAAAATTTCTGGGATGATCTAGCAAACTATTTTAATTTTATTGAGAATGTTCGAGAAAGTTCCAGAAACTTCTCGAATCATTTGGATTTTTTAAATAATTCTAATTAATTTAGAATATTCGAGAAAGCTTCTCAAATGATCTGGATTTTTTTAAATAAATGTAATATTTTTTCGAATGATCTGGAGATTTTTAAAATAATTGCATTTTTTTTTATTAATTTAAAATATTCGAGTAAGTTCCAGAAACGCCTCGAATGATCTGAAGATTTTTCAAATAATTTCAAACTGTTTTAATTAATTGAGAATGTTCGAGGAAGTTCCAGAAATTTCTCAAATGATCTGGAAAATCCTACTAATATTATAAACGCAAAAGTTTGTAAGTATGGATGTTTGTTACTCTTTCACGTCAAAACTACTGAATGGATTTAAATGAAACTTTACAATAATATAGCTTATACATCAGAATAACACATAGGCTACAATTTATAAAGATATTGTGTGAATTGTCCAAAATATGTCGATAAGTGTCATGTAGGTAAGGAGGAAATAATCTACCATCTGCGAGCTATTCTGGCGTGCGCTGCCAAAACCGCTAGAGTTACACATTCGTAATGTATGATGGAAATGTTTATCTTAAATATTCCTACAAAACAGCCGCTCCACGGCACTTCAGAAGGGACTTCACTTTATGCTAATGATCCTCTCTAACGCGGGTGAAACCGCGGGGCACAGCTAGTACATAATACATATCTTTTTTTGTATCGGTGGGGGAAACCTTCAAATGGTACCCGGCACCTTGGGAGAGGATACCGGGTTATGTGGGATTTGACCGCACTAAAACCTCCTTGGTGGCCTGCCTCTGCGCTTAGGGTGGACTCCGGGATCTCTAGTGGAACGCACCGGTGTCCTCCACGCACGGTGCCCCAGAACGGGCCCATCTTCCGAGAGCAGATGTGCTCTCCTGCACCTTCCGATGCTCACGGCGGCATGCGGCCGCGCACCCTGTCCTTCCCGGGGCCGCTGGCTGGACGGATCGAGCTCCCACTCTCACCGCCCGCAACCCCGGAAGCCCCCTTTTAGTCGCCTCTTACGATTAGGTAGGGAAGTAGGTGCAGCTCTATTCTTAATCCCGAAGCTACAGGGACTACTACATAATACATACCTAGTGAGCTATATTCACGATTCAGATTCAAAAAAAAAGCGCCTAATTATAAAAGTTAAAACACGAATTTTATATGACGGCTCTATTTAATTGTTAGTCGATTATCTGTCAACTGGCAATACTGACAGATGACGTAACACCGGACGCTGGGGCGGCGGCCATTACAGACCGAGTGAGGATTGAGCTAGGAGCGTGTAAGGAGATTGCGCACGCGCCCCACGTGTTCGGGTGGAACGTCGGTCGGTTATAAAGTGATCGTTCTACCTACAAGTGATTTGTCCGTATTATAAATTAGTGATTGTTAATTTCGTAATCAGTAAAGGAGTGTCTTAGATTTACTTTACTCGCCCACATGAATAACTCTGATGTATGGCCACCGCTCGCCAATATCAGAAGTGGGATTACCATAGAACAGATTACTTGTGCGATTTTGTGATTTCAGGTTATGCCACGAAATGAGAGACAATAGTTATCAAACAAACTGAGCGATATTACAAAGGAGGGTACTCGGAGGTCATAACTGTCTAAGTATCACAACGACGTGCCTTTATCACTATGTACAAGGAGCGATAACCGAAAATTATGGGAAGGCAAAAGGAAGTCAAATGGGTGACTGCCTAACCACTTGTACTACGAGTATCAGCACTACGTAACGTGAGGATGCCTTGCGTGAAGCAGTTATTGAAATTCAGGGGAGTAATGTTCATTGTTATCGTTATTAAATTCGACGACCTGCGTGGCGCAATGGTTGCCGTGGCGGACTGTCAGTCGAGGGGTCCCGGGTTCGATTCCCGGCGGAGTGGACTTTTGAGGGATGGATTTAGGTTGCTGTTCTCGGTCTGAGTGTTTGTGTTTCTGCCTTTGTGTGTCCATGGTACCCACGACAGGCCCACGATACGGGTTGTATCTACCTTGCTGTGGGGCTATGAATGTGAAACGTCATTTTTATCATTATGTTCAATTAACTTGATTAACGTCAATTTGATATCAGCGCTAGATTTTAATAAGTGACGCTTAAGCGTGTTATTTTTTTAGGGTTCATCACCTCGAAATAAAAATAAACGGAACCCTATAGGATCACTTTGCTGTCTGTCTGTCCGTCGAGACCCTTTTTCACAGGAACGCGTGGAGGTATCAAGCTGGAATTTATATCAAATACTCAGGTCTATTGTTACTTGGAGCTGTTATAAAAAAAAAACTTCTAAGCCAGCGCAATCAAAATATACAGCCGTTTATGCCGCAAATTTCTGCAAATTCTCGTCACTCGCAAGGAATCAAAACCTACAGGATAGTTCACGTGAAATCAGAATCTTGAAATTTGATACGAAGCAACGTGTTATAGCACAAAAAAAAATCTATGAAGTAACTTATAAGAATTATGAATCCCATTAAGGGTAGGTAGATTCTGGTAATCTGTCAAGCCGAGTCATCGTTTTTATTAGATAATTCGTCGTAATTTAGCGCCGCGACGAAAGGACATTTTTGAAGCGAGGGCAAAGCTAGCTGTGATGATAGTAACGTGCATTTTTACTGGCACGGATGCTTTTGATAAAGTATTTCTGAACGTGGGCCATCGTGGCGGCCATTACAAGCAAAACCACGCGGAGTGTAACTGTGTAAGTGAGGCCAGGTCTCCACGACATCATTTACTCAGGGACCCCTTAGAATTCCCTTAGTATAAAATATAGGTTTTATTAGTTTTGTTCCCTAGCATCACTTTGTAAACGAATCCTTTTCAACCTATACCTACTGACTGGTTGACATAATTATGGTATGTCATATTGTACAGTTTTTATTCTCATTGTTATCAAGTGTTAAAAGACAATTCGAAGTCGAATGTCGAATAATGAACTAAGTAAAATTTATATACCTACCCTCATCTGTGGTTACTTTTATTACGAGATTTGTAACTTCTGATAACTGAATATGATTTGTTTTATCGTTGGAGATCATGTTGACAGTAATTGCCATTATTTTATAAAAGTTTCGATACTTTTGACTTTGCAATGAGAAAGTTGGTTATTGTGGTTATACTGATGAAATTAACGTATTGATAATTTCTCTTCTTTTAAAATTTTCAATTCTTCAAGTGACTTTTCGTTACAAGAAAGATCACTTTTAAATTTATTTTCGTGATGAGGCAAGAAAAGAATTAGTAAGCTTAGTTAATGCACTGCATATAAAAAAAAAAAAAACGAGAGAAAAATGTAAACTGTTGATTAGTTACGTCCCAGGTAAAGTTAATTGGCAAGTAAAAGGTATGAGTATGGGTCAGTTTATCATATGATTAGTGCTACTCGAACATCGTGAAATTAAAATTGAAGCTACGGGTGACTTTAACCGACAATTAGCGTACTTGTCACTTTACTTGGAGGTGGTGAAAGGGGCCCTAAGATGAATCATATTTGTGAACTAAAAGGAAAGTGAAGAATAGTTGAAGAAAAGGGTTCTTAAAGTGAAAAATTAATGAACTGAGTTATGGAGATAAAGACGCTACCAAGTTAATGAGGACCCTTGAAAAAAAAGGCCAGGCCAATCAACTATTATGTGCATGAAAAGTGAGAACACCAGTCCTGTTTGTGAAATGACTGGAACAGGAGCTAGATAGCAGCGATCAAGCTATAAGAGCGCTTCGACCATGACATCCGGTGAGCCCGTTTCTATTGTTTTGGTATTGAATTGGCTGGTCGGAGGGGCTTCATACGCCCGGTCCACGCCATGTAATTGTGTTTGGCTGGTCGAGAGGGCCCCGCACGCCCGGTCCACGCCCTGTATGGTTGGTCGAAGGGGCTTCATACGCCCGGTCCACACCATGTAATTGTGTTTGGCTGGTCGAAAGGGCCCCGCACGCCCGGTCCACGCCCTGTACGGCTGGTCGAAGGGGCTTCATACGCCCGGTCCACGCCATGTAATTGTGTTTGGCTGGTCGAAAGGGCCCCGCACGCCCAGTCCACGCCCTGTATTGGTGGTCGAAAGGGCCTTGCACGCCCAGTCCGCAATGCGCTACTGGCTACCTTCAAGCCTAATCCTAGGTACTCCTTACATGTAACACATGCAATGTAATGGGATAGGGATATCGCACTGTATGTCAGGAATGGTCGAGCGAGTACTGTTTTCGTTTTTTTGTTTCAGGTGACGCACGAGGACGTGCGACAGTCAGAGATGGCCGTGACGGCTCTATTTAATTGTTAGTCGATTATCTGTCAACTGGCAATACTGACAGATGACGTAACACCGGACGCTGGGGCGGCGGCCATTACAGACCGAGTGAGGATTGAGCTAGGAGCGTGTAAGGAGATTGCGCACGCGCCCCACGTGTTCGGGTGGAACGTCGGTCGGTTATAAAGTGATCGTTCTACCTACAAGTGATTTGTCCGTATTATAAATTAGTGATTGTTAATTTCGTAATCAGTAAAGGAGTGTCTTAGATTTACTTTACTCGCCCACATGAATAACTCTGATGTATGGCCACCGCTCGCCAATATATACATATTAAGTGTAGGTAACAGCTTAGGTATACGCACTTAAATTAAATTTTCGTTTCCAGGTGCTCATCTGCTGCTATTCTTCTTGGCATTCGTATTTGGATCCTTCTGCACTTTCTGCTTTCATATGTTAATGTATCTTTTCGACGAAAAATGTGTGCTTTTCCCAAAACTCCTGTCCCTCACATCTTTGCGGCAAAACATCATATACGAGTTCATACCGGAGGAGAAAGAAATTGTGGACAGTAAGACTTGTATTCAAATGTGAATTTTCATGAAAGGTTTTCACGTTATGTTAAAATACCTAATCATTTTCTATAAACAGAAAATGACAGAAAATTATCCCCTTTTCTGTCAAGACCATTTTTCCACTCTTAAGTGGAAATATCAATCTGAAATTAGTATAAAATACTAATGTTTCATTTAATTTTATGTGTAGTTAAAGAAAGTACAGTCCGTTACCGTCCGTAACTGTTGAATGAAATACAAACTTATAAGGCAACGGACTCAAAACATTCCACCATTTATGGGGTAGATATTTTTTACCATCTCATCGCGCGAATTATATATTTTTTTACTTGTTGTAGTGTTGCCAGTGGATTTCTTAAGTACCCAATGGGTGGACAAAAGCGCTTGCTACCTACCAACATACGTGCCTTTATTATCTGGTATATTTGGACTGGTCTGGACAACCATGTTTCTCATGTGCTCCACGGGAAGTAGAAATCTTACTGGGTAAGATTTATAGGCAAGTGTTACAATTATTATAAACACTATTTCTTAGCTATGTATTTGGTTCAGTGTAAACATAAATATTTTACCCATATTGGTGTATAGATTAATCCCCTTACTAAGAAACGTTGTATAATCAAATCATGTTTTGTTACACAGTGTTTTTTGTTGCTTTGGCATAGTTACGTCATTTTGTGCGCATGCAAGTAAGACAAAACAGTGAATAACTATTAAAATCTTATACGTACACCGTTTATTAATAAGGGGTTGAGAATTCAACTGAAATGTGTATTAGGAAGCGCGCTTAGCCCAGCGGCTGACGTAGAACAAAAGCGATCGAAGCAGCTAAGCTAACGGACGCGGTCGGGTGGGAAATAGTTAACCGCTAGTGGCAAACTCTATGCGCGTTTCCATGCTTTGTAGGGCACACTAAGCCGTTGGTTTCAGTTGTTATCAACAAATACCTTGCCGAAGGCCTTATTGGCGATTTGAAAACATCCGACAGCGGGTTGCCCAGTAACGTACTTACACTAACCCGCACTGGAGCAGCGTGGTGGACTATATTAGAATCGCTAGTTATGTATATAGGATCGACTAGCAACCTTTACAATTTAAACCTTTTACAAATGAAAATTGGTACATATACTTATTTAAGTATTTTTCTTATAATGTCATAGAATCATGTTAAAAACCTTATCGTTTTTTGATATCCTATGTCACGAAGACCGTTCGGTTAGGAATGCTGTGACTTGTGATGCACATGCACATGGTTTTAAAGCGCTTAGTGTCGAGTCGTCAGCATGAGAAGTAAACGTAAAAAATAAAAAAAAGTCCGTAGCTGAGATACTATTTTCAAAAGATTTTTGTTAATAACGTTTTTTGCCGACGCTACATAAGTTAATGCATATAACCGCACTTCACTACTACAATGTAAACAACCACCACGGATAACACGCACCAACCAGATCGGGCTTAGTAAAATAGAACATCAATACGCAGTCAATTCACAGTTTGCAGCGGCCTTGGCGTGTGCTACTACCAGTTTTAATTTTCTCGTTGGCGATGGGAGGACTTTGCCTGTATGCCACTATTGTCACCCACAACGGACTTCAGGAACTCTGCGTCAAACTTGGGGAAATCACCGGAAGCTCTACGTGCGTTTTTTGATTACTTCCATCCATCCATCCATACATCAGCCTTTAAAAGTCCGCTGCTTGGCATAGGCCTCCCCTAATGTTCCCCCATCCAGCACTTACCTGCTGCCTTTTTCAGGTCGTCAGTCCACCTGGTTGGAGGGCGGCCTGTGCTCCTTTTGCCGAGACATGGACGCCATTCGAGGACCTTTCTTCCCCATTTGTTTTTAGTTCTTCTAACTATATGGCCTGCCCATTGCCTCTTCAGCTTGCAGATTTTGAGAGCTATTTCTGTTGGTTGATGACTTATTACATTTAAAATAATTAGTTTTCGCAACTTTTGCGATTAACCATCGTAGAGTCTATAACACTTATGATGTCGCGAAGTAGTTTTAACCTTACTTAATACATTCATAAATAATCCTGATAAACGGGATGGATGAGAGTGGGCGCCGTCTGTTGTTTTTATTCAATTTATTGACGCATTCGTTCTGTTTAAATTATTTCCTTTCGTTCATTACTTCAAATCTATATCAAGGAAAGTAGTGAATAATGTAGAATTATACTTCCAACACATGGAATTTATCATCGTTGCATGCCATATTGTAAAATGTACGAGTATACTATTGAATTAAGTTTTAGGTTAGAGTTCTTCTAGGGTAATTAATATAAAATATATTTTTAGATGCACATACACAGTAAACGTGGCAACGTTAGCATACGAAAGGCGTATACGTGGAGTGTACCAGGCTACACGTATAACTATTCTATCAGCCTGGCTCCACACCCTCTGTTGGCTGATGTCGGCGCTGCTGACCGTCGCACGAGTCATCCTTGCAGTCGATTTCCAGCTCGTCAAAGTAAGCGTACAGCTGAGGGGAAACATTGATAAGATGCTGGTGTGTAATCTATTCTAATATTATAAAGAGGAAAGGTTTGTATTTTTGTATGTTTGTGATGAATAAACTCAAAAACTTCGATTTCTTTCACCATTAGAAAGCTACATTCACCCTGATATTATATAGTCATACTCATTCATGATCATAGTCTACTTTTTACCGCGGGAAACTGCTTCATTCCTACGTGAAAACGGGTAATAGGGACAACGCGGTTGAAGCAACTGGCTAAACGCCTATGATTTTAATATAGCAATGAAGCCTGGAATAGCACATAGGCATTATCCTACGGGGACCCATTAAACGTGTCCACGCGGGCGAAGTCGCTGGCGGAAGGCTAGAAACATATATTTTGACATGTCACTTTATAAATTAGATTTATTTATTTGTTTTAATAAGTGTTTACTGATCTATTTTTAGGAACGCCACGAAAGACAGATACGAACTGTTTCACCAGACCTTTGGTTTGATGAGTTAAGCCCAAGATTAAGCAGTCGTTCCCAGAGTAGTGTGAAGGTCCATTTCCAAAAAAAGGACCAAGAATCGCGTCTCGTTGACACATCTAGTTTTGAAGTCGATTATTTCAAAAATCCTGATAGCGGTGAAGGTGAAGGAGAAATACTATTTAAGTCTTCAATACCATCAGCAAGTTCTAATCCATCGTTAGTTGAAGCTGAATTTAATAAGTTAGCTAGAATAAAAGCGTATAACGCAGTACCGAAAGATAAGCAATTTATTGTCAAAATAGTATATGATTTAATCGATTCAATCGATCTACCCGATACATCTGTGATAAGTTATTTAAGTCCCAGCATGGAAGCAACCATGAGTCAAACCAAGCCACTGGTGCGTCAGTATGGTCAGCAGAATTTACCGAATAAAAAACAAATATCTGAATATACCGTGGACTCTGGGATATCTGAAGAGTTAGCTTTAAAATTGAAGCAAAATTCAGACAAGAAAATTAAAGGGCTACTACTTGAATTGCAAGCTGGTACATCGACATCTAAAAAGTATTTGGAATTCGAATCAGTTATGAATATTACTCCAGAAATGAAGCAAATAATTGAAGATAACCTTTTAGAAAAGTCGGTTGAAAAGACTCCTAAACGAGTACTTAGTGCGTCCAATATCGAACTTAAAACTGTTGAAGTTCAAGAAACATCCAAGTTAAAGAAATCTAATTTGAAACATAAAAATATTCAGACAGACGAGCCCGCAAAGAAAGGTCCCACACATAAAGTTCAAATAACTGAATCTAAAGTTTCAATCGTTACTAACATTATACATGAATCGTCGACAGAAGTCATCCTTGATAAACAGAAAGCGGATACCTCAAAAAAAGAGAAAAATGATTAATAAACGAAAGCTAAAAAACGGCCAAATAATTTCCTTAAAACCTTAAAACCAATTACTTTTTTACCGACTTCCAAAAGAAATAATACATACAGCCGAATACAGTAGGTACCTCCTGTACTGTATTCGGCAACATGTTGTTATGGTTACATTTTTGCTAGACTTGGTTTGAAAACATCTACTCGTATGTAAACATGGCCATTTATGTGAGGATATATTCGTTAAAACTTACTTTCCGTAGTCCATAAAAGGCTGCGACCAAAAGTGTTATGAAGTAATATTATATTATTTTAGTAATCAATAATGTTGTATAACTTTGGTTGATGACTTTTGTCACATTTTTTTCTGTAATAGAAATATACCGCTGGGAAATGGAAAATGAGACCGCCCTTAACTTGAGTACAAACTTAGTTACGCGTGTGATGTCGAAGATAAACTTGCATTACAAAATTTAGAACATTATGTTAATACCCGGAGCTGCGTTCAATGTTGTCGGTTGTCGCGGTCATGGTCAGCGTGTCAGCCAATTTACCGAATTGGCTAATATATTATGTTGCAACATGAACTTGAATATTTAATCTAGCTGCACTCCTTTTGCATGAAATACAGCACATTTTTAATTTTAACCTTTTATGTATACATAATTATGTATTTAATTTTGTTTGCATGGATAAATAACATTTTACGTTCAATTAAGATATCGCGCCGGTACTAACACTAATAAGTTCAAAATGTTCTTAGGGTTTTTTCAAATTGTTAGGAAGTAAGGGGATAATTTAGTGTCTATCTCACGATTTTGATGTTCGGTATTACATTGTACATAGCTTTAATTTGTCTAAAGAAATTGCAGTATATTGCTTTAATTTGTCTAGTAAAATTGTGAAATGGTAGTGAGGTGAATCTTTATGACTACCTGGTGTACAAAAAGTTTATTTAAAATAAAACAAAGTATTTTACAAAGCCTTTTATTCCGTGCGTATGATTATCTTACTCAATATCTACTGGTAAACCTATTTTTAGTAGTTTAGTACTAGTTACTAATAAATTATGCAAACATTTACCTATCTCGACATAAATTAAAATTCCGCCAGCGTTTGAGTGAAGACGTGCATGAAGCAATTCGCAAATCCCTCGTGTTTGGCTTCGTTTAACTGTTTCCCAACCAAAGGTTTTTTTGAGGCAATGCGGTAAAACATTTTTAGGAAATTACAGACATCCGTCCGAGTCTTCAAGTCTTATATTATCTCTGTTCTAAAAGATTCTTAATGAAACAAAGGACCCTAAGAAAATAATATTTTCTCACATGTAGTTTTGCTGCGTTTTCTTCAAAAAATGTAATAAATTATGACGTTATGCCTTTTTTTAAACATTTTGTTAGTATTCTCCTATTATATATTCCTAATCAGAATATCACAAGTATTTATTGGTAAGTATACTAGTTTTCAGTCCCTGGTGACATTTTGGTCACCCAATTACTAGTCTCCAGTACATCCCATTCACCCAGAGTCCGAATGTATATCGGAATTTAAGCATATTTAACTTGCTATAATTTCTTTAGCTTCAGCCATATGCCTCCTTCTGGCGCGCTTGCGAGGGATGATGATTTTAGCTTTATTGGAACTATGGTCCGATCGTCCACAAATAGTTCATATTTCTGCAATAATTTTACTAGAGCCATCTTCGTTTGGATATATCCTTGGCGAAGCCCTGAAAAAGAAAACTTTCATTATTACCTACTTTTTGACGTATTTAGCCACCTAAATAAAATAAGGGTCTTAGTCATAGTGAAACGGTGGTATAATATGGTTGAAGACATCAGACAACAAGATATACGCATTAATTATTTAATTTTAATGGACGTTACCAATTTATCATGAATCTTATCAAAATTTAATACAAATTGTATACGAGTAACGAGCCGGAAGGAAAAGCTTTAAGAGATAGCTTCCCTTTCAACAGTTACAATATAGTCCTAACAAAAGCAACAATTAATGGGCAGTCAACCTTAAACGTGTTTGCTTTCAATATTGTTGTACAAGACATGAACTTGTATGTATTATAATTACTTTTAGAACATTATGACGATGACCTCCATATTGTCAATAATTGAACGGACGGAGGTGAAGGATTCGCAGGTGTTACAATGCATTTGTTCATTTAATTAATATATTCAACAAGTTGTCAATGATGTAACCTTTGTTCGGAAGCTGTAGATACTAAAACTGAATGATATAATACCTGAGTTAATTCAGATTAGCTACATCTACAGCTGACAAAAGTAAGTAAACAAAAAGGCACCGATATTATCAGTAAATATTAATAATAACAAGGCATGAAATATTGAATAAGGTACATATCTTAATAAATATTAAGTACACTATGACATAATTATTTTATAACCCTGACGAATTATTAATTATTTTGTAACTGACGAATTATGTAATGTAAAGATGCAACTTAAAATTTATGTAATAATGAAATTTAATATTTTTATATGATGTAAACTTAACCAAATATACTAATATCTATGACATTTGCACGCCAGTATAGGCATAATAATATGTAGGAATTATTTAATATGACCATCACATTGTACACATATTATTTTGCAAATAAACGATTATTATTATGATTATACTTATTACTTATTAATCAATCGTTAATATCAAAAGTTCTTGTTTCTGAACAACATTCTAACAGCAATTTACTAGATAGAGATATCAACCAGATGTAGCGCCGACACTATGGTAGAGCGAGCTAGTTCAGGGAAGTTTAATAGGGAAGCCTGATTTGCAAATATTAACCAAAGAGTTTCTAACAACTGTTATCGGAGAATCTTGGTAGAGTAGCTCTAGTCTTCCTAATCGTGGTGAGAGAGGCATAGCCGTGACGTAACAGTGACAACAAAACAAAAAAGGTTGCAGCCATCTAAAGCAAAGAACAAAACAAACATTGCAAAAGTAAAGGACCCAAAATTAATCTTGCTCTACCTTAATTAAGAAGCCGGCGCGGTATTAAAAGTGAAATAAATATTCCTATGGCTCTGATCGTAGTTGATTAAATACCTCCATTGTAAACTGGGTGTTTTTTCTCGATGCTACGAAGAGCAGCTTAATTTTATATGAATGGAGTAGCAGACGAGCATGCAGGCCACGTAGTGTTAAGTGGTCGCTGCAGCCCATGGACATCTACATACAACCTCACGCAAGCATAGGTAAGTCTTATCTGAGGTCGTATGCAGTTGCGCTGCTACACCGGAGGCTGGTGGTCTCGTGAAAGTGTGACCGGCAACTGCACCTTTCCACCAAAACACAATAGAATTGGTTCACGGCAGAGGTGGGTGCAGCGGTGGTACTTCCCCGGGCGAGCCATCATAGTTCTACCACCTACAAAACCTGTCTTTCGTCTGTTGCCGTCCGTCACAAAAATACAGATAAAAAACGTGCTGAATATAAAAGAAATCAATGTAACATACCCAGACATTTTCGTGGACCCTCTCCAAATGGCATCCAATGACATGGATGCAATTTGGCTTTTTTCTCGGGTAAAAACCTCTCTGGGTCGAATACTTCAGGCTTGGGGAATATTTCTGGATCCGTCTGGATGGCGGCTATGGGAACGAATATAAGTGTCCCTTCTTCTATCAGCAGGTCACTATTCGGCAGCTTATAATCTTTAGTACATCTTCTAAACAACGCTCGCATCGGTGGATACATTCTCATTGTCTCTGAAAATATATGCAAGTTTGTTAACTATAACTATATCTAAGTACATAATAATTATAAGTTTGACATTATAATCAGTTTTTCTACAATTAAGTTGAATCAGTATTTCTACAGTAAGTTGTACCTCCTACAAAAGATTTTGTTTCGACTATAATTATTACACACGCGACCAAATGCTTCCCGCTTATGTCCGTGTGCCTGTAAAATAGTGTAAAATACTCGCGGCATGTCTCGATTTTGTGTGTATATGGCCACTTAATTTCACTCACTGATCCTAGAGCTCTCTAATTTCACAAATGTAACCGACATTTACCATGTTTGTGGGGGTGTATACAATACACGTGCATGTTGTCTCTGTGTGCTTACTGTGGTTACTATAGAAATCTGCTGGTAACTATAGTAACTTACTGGTAATAACTATAACTGATGACTGATTAGCAGCTTCGTGGGTAATACACGTAAAGTATGTTAATATGTATGCACTCCAACAACTAGGTAAACCCGAAACGAAGAGAAAGAAATAAAACTCGAACGTTTTAGTAGTTTATATTTTTGAAAGGCAAAAAAATTACTTTTTTTTCTCTGGTTATTTGAGAGAAAACCTTGATCTACTTGTGGAATCAGGTACAAAGTCATAAAGCTCACGTCAGCTACCTATCTGGCGGCGTATACACCTTTGCGCACAACATAAATGCCAAAGGACATTGCATTATTTTCGCTTTGAAATGTTTGGATCAGCACCTATTTGAAATATACAGCTTAAAAATAAAAGGTGTATAATGTGAGCATTTCAATGCGTCATATCGTTATTACCGACTTCCAAAAGAAGGAGGTACTGTATTCGGCTGTATGTATTTTTTTTTTTTTTTATATATGTTCACCGATTACTCCGCCGTTTGTGGACCGATTTTCAAAATTCTTTTTTTGTTCGTATGCTTATACTTCCGAGGTGGTCCCATTGTCACCAAATCAGGATCTGATGATGGGATCCCAGGGAAATCGAGGGGAACTCTCAAATTTTATAGGCACACACATTGATTTTCTTATACTTTCTGAAGCATAACAGATATTTGTGCATTGTAATCATCATCTTATGTTGCTGAGCTGATGATGGAAGGTACTACGACGGTTAGGAGTTGAGAGCAAATTCTTTCAATAAATGGTCTTTTGTTCGAAATCTTACATTACTGAGGTGGTCCAACTGTCACCAAGTCAAAGTCTGATGATGGGATCCCAGAGAAATCGAAGGGAACATTCAAATTTTATAGTACAACAAATGATTCTTATATTTTTACTAAAGCAAAACAGGCATTTTTGTATAATTATCATCATATCATGTTGCTGAGCTGATGATGGAAGGTACTACGACGGTCAGGAGTTGAGAGCAAATTCTTTCAATAAATGGTTTTTTGTTCGAAATCTTACATTCCTGAGGTAGTCCAACTGTCACCAAGTCAAAGTCTGATGATGGGATCCCAAAGAAATGGAGGGGAACATTCAAATTTTATAGTACAACAAATGATTCTTATATTTTTACTAAAGCATAACAGGCATTTGTGTATAATTATCATCATATCATGTTGCTGAGCTGATGATGGAAGGTACTACGACGGTTAGGAGTTGAGAGCAAATTCTTTCAATAAATGGTTTTTTGTTCGAAATCTTACATTCCTGAGGTAGTCCAACTGTCACCAAGTCAAAGTCTGATGATGGGATCCCAAAGAAATGGAGGGGAACATTCAAATTTTATTGTACAACAAATGATTCTTGTATTTTTACTAACGCAAAACAGGCATAGGTGTATAATTATCATCATATCATGTTGCTGAGCTGATGATGAAAGGTACTGCGACGGTTAGGAGTTGAGAGCAAATTCTTTCAATAAATGGTTTTTTGTTCGAAATCTTACATCCCTGAGGTAGTCCAACTGTCACCAAGTCAAAGTCTGATGATGGGATTCCAAAGAAATGGAGGGGAACATTCAAATTTTATAACACAACAATTGATTTTCATATTCTTATTAAAGCAAAACAGGCATTTTTGTATAATTATCATCATATCAAGTTGCAGAGCTGATGATGGAAGGTACTATGACGGTTAGGAGTTGAGAGCAAATTCTTTCAATATATATTTTTTTGTTCTAAAAGTTAAACTCCTAAGGTGGTCCAACTGTCACTATGTCATAATCTGATGATGTGATACTGGGCAAATCGAGGGAAACACTGAAACTTAATAAGCACAATATTATACATATGTACAGAATTATTAAAGTTACTAAAAAGAGTGAAATAAATTAAGTTTTTAACAAAAAAAATAGAACCGACTTCAAACGGTAAAAAATAAAATTATTCAGTACCTACTTCTTCTTGCTTATGGTAATTACTCTTAAAACTATTTTTGGAGTCGGGCCCTTAGTAAAATGTCCTGTTATAGTAAATAAAGTATACCTTTCGATCTGAATGGGCACCGACTTTAATATAGTTTTAACAGTCATTACCTTAAGCAAGAAGATGTAGGTACTGTCCCACTGTCTGTACTGTAGGTGCCCATTTAGAACGAATTGTACGACATTTTAGTAAGGGCCCGACTCCAAAAATAGTTTTAAGAGTCATTACCATAAGCAAGAAGAAGTAGGTACTGAATAATTTTATTTTTTACCGTTTGAAGTCGGTTCTATTTTTTTTGTTAAAAACTTAATTTATTTTTTATCTGGAATTCCCTACTTAAAAGTTTTTTAAACTGATTCTAAGTATATAAACTTTTAAGCGTTACACGAAAACACATATTATGCCCTTTTTACGACCTCGAAAACGAGGACTTTTTTACTGCGTAGGTATCATATTATAACCTAAGTAGGGAATATGAAATCTTCCGCAACATTTCAGGTGTCATGAGTTCTATAACTGTCTCGAAAGAATGATAATGCTTTGATAAATAATGTTTTCGTCTTCATGCATGTTTACAATTTGTTTTAGTGGATAGTGGAATCCCTTTGACATAAACCTTCTTTTGACCAGTTATCGGTGGGTTATCATATCATAGTGAATTTTCCCACTTTAAAAGAGAAGACAACTACAGAAGTTAGAGAGTCATACAATACAATACAAATAGGCTTCATTGTACACCATAAACAGTAAAATAAACACATAAAAATATATAAAATTTTAGTTTATAGTGTACAAAAGGCTAAAAAGGGGAAGAAAGGTCCTCGAATGGCGACCACGTCTCGGCAAAAGGAGCACAGGCCGCCCACCAACGAAAGAAAACAAACTTGAAAGGCGAAACAGAAACTTGACTGATAAGTTTAAATTTCTGTTCTCGGTCTGGGAGTTTTTGTTTCTGTCTTTGTTGTGTGTCCATGGTACCAACGACACAGGGTATATCTACCCTACTGTGGGGCTATGAGTGTGAAGCTATGAGTGATTATATTAGATGTTCCATTCATTAGCTATTTATTCAACCTGTTACATAACGGTCAAGGCCTGGCCAATCTAGTCGCCCTTGACTGCATTGTACTTGTCATAAAGTTATATTCGTAATGTCAAAATGGAGTATTTCAAATGCTTATCCGCGCTACACCGTCAACATCTATCCTGTGGACCTAGACTAGCTAGCTTAGCTAGTGTCGATCCCGTACATTTTTCATTCTATGCTACAAGCGTTCATGATAGTAGGATGCCACATGTCTGGGTGGGGTGGGTACCTTTTGAAGGTTTCCCTCCCCCGATACCAAAAAAAGGCTCACCGTATCTAACTTAAAACTCTTAACATGCACATATTAGGCTATTAATCTGTTATCCTACATAATTTTTTATAATGAACGTTAAGTGCATTAAAGATTGTTATTAATACGACATCGGCGCGCTCAGGGGGCTGATTTTGTAATTCTGAAAGAAATTATTTCATTTACTTTTATTGAAATAATTTCTTTCAGAATTACAAAATGGGCCCACAGGTGTAATATGAGTGACAGATGGTGGCGAATTTAATATGCGTTTGTATGTTTCGGGCCGTAGTTTAAAAAATCAGGCAATGGGTAGCCCACTAATATCTCCACCATCATGCATTGACGCAACGTGGTGGAGTAAGCTCCAGGCCTACCCAATAATGAGGAAAAGTCGGTAGATATGTATAAAAAAATACCTGTTGCACCTGATGCCAAACATTTTATGACACTTACCATCAATCACCATGTTCAGATAAACCATTTCACTTTGCGCTTCATAAGAGCACTTGCCGTCGTGCTTGGCCAGTACTTTGAGCACTTCCTCCCGGGCCCTTGCCTGGACGCTAGGGTTGCGGGCCAGCTCGAAGGCCGCGAACTGACCCGTCGTCGCCGACGTCTCGTACCCCGCGAACATGTACAGTAACGTGTTCGACGCTATGTCTATCATTGAGAATGATGAATCACTTATCCTCTCTTTTGATTCTGTTGGAAAATGAATCCTGTTAAATTGGAAAACTACTTTCACACGTTTATATCATGTATACAAAATTGCCGAGCAACCATGGCCGGGCGAGAAATACCGTGGACACGGAGAAACCGAGATCAAACTTCGGCGCGCTCAGAGGTTGACAAAAAAGTTAGGTATGTGCGTATATATCGCTGCTCCACATTGTGATATCTAATTACGATGTTTTCCATTACCGTGCATGCCTAAGAGTTACTCAAAATTTCTCGAAAGCAAAATGTCTACCAGTCTGCACTTGGCTAGCGTGGTGGACTATGGCCTACATCTCACTCACTTTCGAGAAGAGACCTGTGCCCAGCAATGGGACATGAAAAGGGATGAAAAAAATAACAGATTAACAGTTACGATAGGTCCATGTACAAACTAGCAGAAAATTACAAAAAATCTTAGATAAAAAGAAAACTTTTCCGCTCTATGCACCTGGTTGATAAATTGAAATAAAAACCCAATTATTTTTCTGTTAAGAAACAAATCACTTCAAGGATATTACATAATCAAAATTAAAATTTACCTTCCTGATTGTTTAATTTGCCATTCCACAGTTCAATAAGCGTTTGTAAGAAGTCATTACGTTCATAATTGTGCTTAATGCGATATTCCACTGTCTCGTTGACTAGATTATGGAAAAAGTTAATTATTTCAGGCCTTATTCTTCTGAGCCTTAATTTCTTGAAAAAATTTGGCACAAAAAACGATATAGCACGTATAGCAGTCCTGAAAATTGTTAAATATTATCCTCTGTATCTTATGCTTATTTATTACTATCAATGATTAAAATTACCAATAAAAAACGTACAGGTTAAATTTGTAGATAGAGGTTAACCCATTTTTCTAATTCATCTCATAACTGTGGTCAAACAGCCAGAAAATTCCATCCAGGAGATGGCTAATATTTACTAAAATTATTAGTATCTCATTTAAAAAATATTCTCTTCTCGTTATATTAAGTATGGATTTTTCTTGTATTACTTACCAGTACAGCGAGTTTGGTTCGAAGTATTCTTGTCCATACATATAAAATTCTGATTCAGGATTTTTGAAACCATTGCATTCCACTCCAAATCCGACACTTCCAATAATGTCCATGGAGTATTTTCCATAGAATTCAGAGAAATTGACACGTTCTTCCCTTACTGTCAGCTGATCCATGTACGCTAGACCTTCTTCGGCGACGTTGTCAACCAAGGGATACATCGCCTTAAGCTTTCCAGGAGAAAAGGCTGGCGACATTTTGTACCGCAAATTTTTCCAAGCCTGACCGTGTAAATTAAATAAATGCCCTGCCAAAGGGTCTCCAACACCTCCAGAGAATAGTCCATGCGAAGTAAAATGTTCAAAGTCCTTAATTATCACTAATTTTGCTATATCTACATCGTTAATAGATAATATTGGCTCACTAAATGCATACAAGCCTATGTACGGCAAATGTTTATATTTACGATAATACTCTGAATATAGCTGAAAAAACTGTGTTTTTCGCTTCATCACATCGCGAATGTTGCCGAAAGGAAACACCGGTCTCGGCCCCAACACTCCCTTTTTGGACCAATACGTATATTTGTACTGGAACCACAAGTATATTAAAAGAACTATTGAAAACATTAATACAATTAATTCATTTGTTAAAAATTGCACTGTTGTTATTATTAAAGTCATTGTTGTAATTTTTTCTCATATATCAAAATAAGGTGAAACTATCTATCCGTTTTTTCGTGATATTTAAAAACACCGTAAAACACACGCATCTAAAACCGCTTCGCCTCCCACTGGTGGCTTAAGATTGTATACTGCCTGTTGACTGGTCACTCGTGTATTTCAAAACATTCCATTTAAGGTCGAACAACTTGTAAATAACATGTAAAAACAATTAATCACCTTTATTTCAAATAATCTGATATAACTTATATATTATGACAGTTAAGTAATAAGTAGGCTAATGGTTCACACTTCCGAAATGATCATAATTAGGCAAATCAGACTAAAGATGAAATATTACCAAAATTTTTGCATACAAACGCTTGCGGCTATTTTACTCTCTGATTTATGACACTCGAGAAATGATTTTTATAACATAAGTATGTATATATTACCGACTAACATGTTCATAGTTTTTAATAAGCAACTTATTTTTGCAGCCTATAAAATTATGTTCTAAATTATCGCTGTCTCAAACGCATATTGTATAACGCTTTTTAATCTAAACAATAAAATATATCCCTACTAATATTATAAATTCGAAAGTAACTCTGTCTATCTGCTACGATTTACCGCTTAAACAACTGAACCAATTTTAATGAAATTTGGAACACAGGTAGAGTGGACCTTGGAAAAGGACATAGATGGTTTTTATCCTACGGGAACGTACAAAACAGGTCCATGCGGGCGTAGCCGCTAGCAGAAGGCTAGTAGTAGTAAATAAAACTTAAGTTTGTCTCATTTAGTTAGCTAAATAAGAATTTTTGGTTTCACATGGGGAATACACGAGACCAGACATTGATAACAGGACTATTTTACATATGATAAGCCAAATAATAATATTCAATAGCTTTCCTCCACTCACACCCAAATTCTTCAAAAATCTTTAAAGCAACATCGCCTCTGAATACTTAGATAATGATTTATTAAGGCTATTTGCGGCTCGTTTAACCGTTTAACGTCGCTGCAAAACAAGTGCATCTACCGTTTGAAAAGTCAAAGTCAAAAATAAAGTAATACAAATGCCAGCTGCATTGGAGTATCGTGGTAGAGTCAGCTTCAGGCCTCCCAATAATAAAGAGATCAGTGCCCAGCCATAGGATGCAAAATGGGTTGCAGACAATGCAAATCTAGCTCACGTTTGCAATAAAAATTAAAAAGACTTTTTATTAAAACTCTTTATTGTTATATTATTTATATACTTACAATAAAATCTTAATTTAAAAAAAAGTTGACAAGTGCCTTAATACTAATTTTTTATGATATTTTAATACTTAAATATCTTTCGTATCCTAAGAACTGACAATGTTTTTTAGGCATTTTTACTTAAACAAAACTTTCAGCTCTATGACTGTTAGCTAGTATCACATCTCTTCGTAACTGCACTAAATGTTTTAAATATTCCGTAGGCGTTCTTGCTAGCAAGTCTTTGCCATTCCTTGCATATTTATTTTCTTTGTATTCATTCAAGTAATCTTCATATCTGTTTGTTGACAATTCAAGTTTATTACACGATTTTATGATTTTACGTTCAATGTTGCTAAACGTTTCGCGTTGAGGATAGTATCCTCGGCTGAATTTCTTTTCAAAAAACTGTCTCTTTTGTCGAAATACGTCCTGTGAACCAGCTGTACACTCTTCTAAATTTTCTGAATCATCCGTAACATCTATTCTTGTCAGCGACGGACACTGAAGACATTCCTCATCCTGCTGGAGTTCTCGGTCTAATCCAAGAAATTCTTTATATATTTTTGACCGTGCCATCTTATACGTTACATTACTCCTGGGTAATGTCAAATAATTTCTTCTTAAAGAACTTGTCGTATTGGTTGATTGATTTGCTACTCCACCCTTTCTCCAGGTAAACAATTCTGGCTCTATCTTACTGGAGGAACTACAGTCAGAGTAGAAACTTTCACGTGAATCCTTGTAACTTACCCAGTTACCTTTACCGAATTTACAATCAGTGTCGTCATCGTCTGATTTAAGATTACAGCATTCCGCTGGAGTAATATCAATTTCTTTAAACTTGATTATTCTCTTTGTTTCATCTTTCGGTTTCGATGGGAAAAGTATAATGTTATAAGGGTATGTATTAACGCTGCGTCCTAGTATCATATCTTTTATTTCTGTGGGATCAGGTACCGGGCTTGAAGGAGTACTTATAACTACGCGTGGTAATACGTTTTCTTCCGTTTCGGGAAACTCGTTATTGTATGTTTGTATAAGTTGTAAACTCTCTCGATCATCGAAAATCAAAATACTATCGTCTGTATCGTCCACATTTTTGTCGATATCGTCTAGTGACATACTTTTCTTTTCTTTTTTGTCCTTTTTGTCATTGCTGTGATTGGTTAATAAATCAGGAGTTAATGATGATTTGCTCGTCTTTACATGTTTTTTAATCTGTTCACTTGTGTCTTGATTATCATCCGATGATTCAGAATCCTGCGGATAGGATGGTGATATATTTATATTGATAATAGGTGGTGGTGGGGTTTCTTCGAGGTTATTTCTGACTTTTTCTATCTTTCGCATGAGATTTCCGTAAATTGAATTGAATTTTCCGTATATAGCAGATCGCTTTTTCCTTCTTAATGGTTGCGTGGCTGGTGTTTGGGTACTATGGTTTACCTTTTTTACTTTATCTGTCATCGTTGCGAAATTCCTATGAACTACTTGTTTATTTTCGGTTATAGTAGATTTATCATTTACATTTAATGACCCATAGCTTGGTCCAACGCCTATTTCTTTATATCGCGGAGTAATTGGCGTTGTTTCAGTGCAAACATCACGATATAATAAGTATGCACGTTTCTTATTTATCACATATGATTCAAGATCATTTTGAACGTCGATTTCTTGATCTTTCACACGTATAACTGTTTTTCTTGTCTGAGTGTGCACGGGTATGCCAATCTTTCTCTTGTTTCTCAAGGCTTTCTGACTTAATTCTACTAGTCTTTGGCGTGCATTAGTACATATTCTTAATTCGTTTAGTGGCTGCACTTTTTTATCTGCAACTGTATCTATTTTGGATACCGACAATTCTTTCTTCTTCAGTTTAGAATATAACCTTTCTGTGACCGACTCAACAATGTCTGCTCTTTGGTTACTATCATATACAATCGGAACAGGAGTAATTTTATTATCATCATTACTTTGAGTTTCACCAGGACGTACTTCACTGAAACTTTGATTAACGTCACATAATATTGAACTCTGTCCCAATTGCAAGGTCTTATCTATCGGCAATACTTCTTGTGATCTGTACTGTCTTCTGATGTTTTTATTTGGACCGATTATCTTTAAATCGATTCCACTGCTTGTTCTCTCTAGTGTCGGTCCAAATATTTTATCTACTTCTTTACTTATTTCGCTACTTATATCTTCATTTTTATCCATTATATTGATTACATCAGAACTACCACTAGCCACTGATGATGGTGTTGATTCTGAAGTAGGAGCATCAATTTTTGGAAACGATATGCTCATAATGTTCCCTATGTTTATTTCTTTGTCTTCCTCAGATGGTGTGATGCGTTTTATCAAGGTCCAGTGACCATCATCGTAAGTTATTTTACCTGTTTCAGGAATCTGAAAGAAGATAAAATTACTGTTCCTATTTAATTTATAGCCTTAAGAATTGTAGGTGGTTGAACTACCATGGCTCGCCCTGGGAAGTACTACCACTGCACCCACTTCTACCGTGAACCAATTCTATTGTGTTTCGGTGGAAAGGTGCAGTTGGCGGTCACACTTGCATGAGGCGACCACCAGCCTCCGGAGTAGCAGCGCAACTGCATACGACCTCAGTTGTCTGAGGTCGTATGCAGTTGCGCTGTAAGCAAGCATAGGTAAGTCTAGTGACTTACTATGCTTGCTTGAGTTTGTATGTAGATGTCCATGGGCTGCAGCGACCACTTAACACCACGTGGCCTGCATGGTCATCTGCTACTCCATTCAATAAAAATAAAAAAAACCAACGGGTTGCACTCCGGTAGTACCGGCAGAAGTGAAAACTTGAACATTAACGTTGTGCATTTTTGATATTTTGGAATGGTAAGGGAATAATTTCGCACGAATTGCTTTTATTATCAGTATTATTTTTCATCTAGTATTTTCAGTAGGTTTTCATCTATTACTTTTATAAAGTACTCAATCATTTTCTTTCACTATTTCTTCGTCACTTTTTTCATTAATAGATGCACTTTGTTCAATGTCCATATTTTAAAAACTTGATATAAATGAATTTTACTAGTATAGGATAGTCGAGCCGTCATCAGCTGTCACCCCTCTGTCTTACGAATATTCGATCATGCCACGTGTCCTGACTCGAGTTTAATATTTTTTACCCATCCCAAAAAAAGTGCACAAAACCGCTAAAGAAGTTTTCACTTCAAAAAAATAAAGAATAAATCAGTAGATTACCAAATATATTCGATCGTTTTTTAAGCCAAACATTTAACTGGAACCTAAAATTGAAGACAATTTAAAGAGCATGTTTTGACAAAAAGAGCTTTAGACTAGCAACTATCTCGCATGTTTGGCTTAAACAAGCCTTTACTTACGTATCTAATGTATTGGTTGGCAAGTTCCGTGATGAGCTGATGGAACTGTGCTTGAAGCACTGCTCTTGAAGGACCGCTAGAGTTTAGGGGAGGGCGTTGAACTGGTAACTGCCTAGCGCGTTCAGCCCAGCGAAGGGTAGACGCGGATTCGCCGTAGCAGGCGATACTGGGCGATACCGCTGAAATGTAAATTTATATATAATGAAGAGAAAATAAAAGTGGTTGCAGCCCATGGACATCAAATCTTAACTAAGTTTTTTTTCTTGAATAAGGCCATTACAGTTTTATTAGTGCCCCAGAAACAGATATTTGTGGACCTTAGGAAAGCGTTTTGTTCGCACCGGTAGCTTACCGGTAAGGCATAGGTACGTAAGTAATACAGTAGAAATCTGTTATAACAACTTCGAAGGGACCACTATAATAAGTGCAATAGCCGGCTCGTTTTCTTCATCGATCTGATAACTCGATAAGACATATTTTTGTCAAATATAATTTATAAACATATATGCCTATGATAACTTGCCTATCGAAAAGTGTTCATAGCTATTTTTAATATCAATCAATCAATTATCTTTCATCACCTCATTCTTGTATATAAATAAATAGAATAATAATAATATTACATAATATATAATAATATTTATATGTTTATAAATTATATTTGATAAAAAATATGTCTCATCCAGTTATCAGATCGGTGAAGGTCGATCTTCCACGTCTCCTCTACTATCTTACGAATTTTCGATCAGGCCACGTGTCCTGACGCGAGTTAAACATTTTTTACCCATCCCAAAAAAAGTGCACAATGCCGCTAAAGAAGTATTCACTTCAAAAAAAAGGATTTTTCTCTTAAATACTTTCTTACTAAAGGGTGATTGGAAGAAAGAAGATCTATTTATTTATGGTTAAGTTTACATGATTTTTTTTTCATTTCTCGACTTAGAAGTATGAAAATAGGTTATATAAGTTCTGGATTACAATTGGGTAGTTGACACTATGAACAGGAAAATAAAAAATGCATACCTCGAAAAGGTTGCACTAATTTACGCTTGGAAACCAGGATAATTGTTAATTAATTTTTGTTAATGATTTTTATTTCATTTTAAATCAATAATAATTAAGTCAATTGACTATACCACGTTATGACGTCATAAATATTTTTCTCGTACAAAATGTATGAGGATGTCGCGTTTTGATAGCTCATTAAAAGTATGTCAATTGATTTGGCAGTCAACTACCGAATTAAAAATGACCTACGTAGGCAAAGATAAAGAAAGAAGAAGTAGCTTTCTACATATAAGGGGGAGTTTCTATGGGACTTCTTTATTTCTAAACTTAAAAATATGACTGATCACAATGTTTAAAATTTGACGAAGTAGATTTAAGAGAAGGAGCTGTTTATTTTTGGGAGGAGCTTTATGTGGCTTGTTCGCGGTTTAGTGCACCAAATAACTTGGTCATTAACACCAACTTCAAAACTGATAAAAAAAGTTGTATGTACTTTAGTCGAAGTACTGTAGTAAACTGTTACCTATCGTCTACGGCAGCACTTCGCTATACACACAGATACACATATCACAATTACTTAAATGGGGGTAAATTAAATTATAAGTACTTATGCCATGATAACTAAAGTACACACGGACGAAGTCGCGGGCAAAAGCTGGTTATTTATAACTAAAAATGATATCATTTTTATAAAAAAGTGCTTTAATAAATTAATTCAAATTAATATGTATAAAATCGGTACAGATACTTCAACTCAGTTGTGCGCGCGGCGCTATGTGTGGGTAAACCTGTATATACACAGTGACTTTGTGTGCGTGACAAGAGGTACAGTGAAGTTGCTCGGACGATCACGGCCGCGTCACTGTCACACAAATTAAAGCTGCATAATTACTAGCCCACGCACACATAGCGCCGCGCGCACAACTGAGTTGAAGTATCTGTAATAAGTGTTATTATCTCACTTGCTATAATGTATGTCGGAGCTCCGCCCGTGAAACAATCCTTCAGCAGCCACGTCAGCGCCGAGTCCCGGTACGGCACGTACCGACCCCGCCCGCCGCTCACTGCATAAATAAATAAAATACTTATCAAACTAAGCAATGTCGAGTGCGGTCAAAAGTAGGATGGGTGGCCATTCAGCCACATCTGTTGCGGATGACGACTATTTATTTAATAAACATTTATTTAAAAAAACAATATTAATTTCAAGTTGCTTCAGCTGAGTGTAGCGACCCGTCGCCACGGCAAGCGTAGCCAGCGTCGCCACACCAACAATCCGGTTTAACTGCGCCTATAGATATTTCACACCAAAAACCTACGTAAGTACAAAAATTTATGCAAAAGATCAGTTTTCTAAAGGTTTCAGAGCAGAAAAAAATAGCGCTCACTAAGAGTTTATAAAAAACCGTACATTGAATTAGATAAATATCTTCTTTCTTCCTTCTTTCTTTCTTTCGTTTTCAATCGTTAATCTAGAAATTAGTACCCTTAATTCAATAGATATATTATGTTGTACAAGAATATGTAACCCACCATTATATGCTGACGGTCATAGTGGATTTAAATTTTTTCATGATGTATTTTGTTCTATGAGTTGAGCCCCTTCATTTAATCTCCGTAATGGGTAGGTTATACACCAATGTAAATTATACAACATTTTTTTTATTAACAATAATACTGGGTATTTATGGTCATCCAAACTAAATTACAAGAAAGAAAGAAAAATGATTTATTTGCGCAAATATGGGTATTACAGAAGTTGTTTTATATATTTAAAGTGCGCCATATTTACCTCAGTAAGGTATGCAAATATTTTTAAAGAAATAAAAAAAAACTATTTTAATATTAAAGAAATCAAAATATACTTAAATCTACCTATATCTAATTGACTTAAATCTAAAAATTAAAAAAATTCAGCTCAATCGTTTGAACATATTATTATGTACTTATCTAATTCAAAATTGAGTTCCACCAGAACACATATTATTATTGCAAAGTAAATTCATCATTTAGATATCTGCTGGGAACTGGGGATTAAACCAAGGACATCTTGCTCAGTACAGCTGCGTAGTAATCAGGCGTGGTCCCAGGGAGGGGGGGGGGGGGTCACAGGGGACATGCCCCCCCCCCCCAATCCATCAGTCATGCGTAGATGGAAGGCGAAACAAGCCAATTTGGGACACCTCTTCCCCCAAATTTTTAGTGACCTCCCCTAAAATTTCTTGGCAACCCCCAAAAAAATGGCGCCTGGTAGTAATAACTACGCCATATATGGGACGTCAGTTGCCTTAGTCAATTTTGAATTCACATATTTAGGTATCTTAAGACTGAAACTCCAATCTATTTCTACTCCATTTCTTTCTAACGCATATAAGGTTTTAGGATAACGTCATACTCATCGTCGTCATTTAAGTACTTGTAATTTTAACGCACTTTATACATGAATGACTTCAAGTCACGCCGCCGTAAGGTTTCCTATTCTTAGCATTGGCTTTAAAAACAGCAGGTCGTTTCAGAAAATTAGCTAACCCACTTTCCTATTCACATATGTTAACTAGCTAATGATGACTAGATTTTCATCATTTCAATCGAATATTGAGCAACATTACTTTGCCTTTGAATAAAAGAAATCTTTTCAGTAGATCTTTTTCACGAACTGTTGATGACGTCTGAAATCTAAAGGAAGCATAAAAATGTATCTCGTACAATTTTAATGCATCGTAAGTAATTTAAAAAATAAGTAGAATGCCTGGGTCGTTCCTACTAATTCAACTATTTGAACTTGTGTGAAAAAAATTCACGTTGCGTAATACATAATATTTATTCTTACCTATTATTTTTTAGTTCAATAATGTTCAAATAACGAATTTGCCAATTGTGTTTATTGTATTAGATGATTTTAAGCTAGCAGCTTAAACTTACGAAGATAAAATCAAATAACTTAAACGAATTGTAACTTTACTGTCAAACAAACCATTATAATCTTAATATCTATCTAATACCTTTAAACGAGCAATTCTTGTATGTATCTAAATATATTTTTTGAATCTCGGAAACGGCTCCAAATATTTTGATGAAATTTAGTACCCTGGTTTCGGGGGTGATAAATCGATCCACATAATTTTTATTGTTAGAAAATTTTAACTGTATAAAAATATTTTCAAGGATAATCAATTTAAATATTAACTGAAAAATACGGCTCTTCCTGACATCTATTGGAGACTATTAATAATATTGTTGCGTAAACGCTGTCAGCCCACGAGGCTCATTGTGGATTTCCTCAAGCGTCATCAGGACGTTGTGCTTTTTATAGGTTGGGTGGTAGGAAGTTTAAAATATTATTATTTAATATTATTATATTTTATGACGTTTTGCGTTTAACCAGTGGAGAGAGATTTTTATTATTTAAAATTCATGGTTCAACGGTAAGTGGTAACGGGGTATTCTAATCTGACTATTTTGACATCCGGAAGTAAGATAAAAAATATTGTACCTATATAGAAGGCCTTTTTTAATCGTGGCAGTAATCAACAGGAAATGAAATGAAATATTTATTTGCATAAAACACGGTAAATTTTACGATAAAAATCTTACAATATTGTTCATGCGTGTCTTACCGACCTAGTCGGTGGGCAAATATTTATTAATAAATAAGATAAAGTCATCGTATCTTTAGTGATAACAGTATATCCTTAGTCTATAGGTTAAATCATTAATTTACATTTTTTAATTTAAGGATATTAAATGCAATTTCATACCCGAAGGTACATGTATTTTTTTTAAATAATAACAATAATAATTTAATAACAATAATATTAGATATTAATAATAATGATAATATTTGCATAATTGAATAAAAAATTATAATTTATTAGCCAAGCGTTTGAGGTGTCCAGCATGACAATATTCTATAAATTCCTTTGTGGAATAAAAACAGTTCTTAATCAATAATTTAAAAATAAAACCCTTGAACCGATTTAATGTTAGATTTTTTTAACCGAGATGGCAGCAAATTATAAATCTTGATGCACATCACAGAGCTGTTTCTCGAATAGCATGCCGTATAAGATAATAGTCTATGCAATTGACCCCGATGCCGAGAATGTATCATCTTTGGTATCAAATCGATTTTGATTATTTTTGACAAATATCAAACTTTCATAGATGTACATTGATGGCAATGGCGGGAGATTTAGTTTTTTAAATATTGGCTTACAGGATTCCATAGGTCCCGCACCGTAAATGGCCCTAACACATTTCTTTTGTATAATAAATGCTCTATTTAAGTCAGTTGAGTTCCCCCATAAGAGTAATCTGTATCTTAGGACCGAACATACGTATCCGTAATAAGCAATCAATGCTGTTTTTTTGATTTGCTACTTTTGAAAAATGGTGTAATGCGTATATAAATTTATTTAGTCTTTGGCATACTATTTCTACATGATTTAATTTTTTCCAATTTAAATTTGAGTCGCTTTCAATGCCAAGAAATTTAGCTATTTTATTTTAGGATGCAAGGTGTACCCCATATCATAATCTGACGCGCTCGAGTAAATCCGAAAATCCCCTCTTGGGCTCCACTACTACCATCTGCCAATCCAACGTTCAAAGAAATGACAATGTCAATTTGAAAGAGCTCTATGAAAATTTCGTACACTGAATTAAAGCTTCCGTGGTCGAATGTGCGTGAGCTGACTGCGGAACTAGAGACCCGGGTTCAAACCTCAATTAAAACCATTATTGTGATTTATTTATTTTTATGAAAAAAACTATTTTTTATTAGGAACTATTTCAGATGGCGTTGTTAAGTAACACTAAGCAAATGAGTGTTTCGTTTGAAAATAAACCAAGAAAATAAATTGTTTTTATCCGAGCAATGCTCGGTCGTCCAGGTACTAATATATAAAAAGTAAAGGGTTTTCTTTGTACGTAAAGACACGGTTTTCTCTATTATCACTAACTCCAATCAACTTCCCGTTGGGGTGGTAAATACCCCTTAGTACGAAGATGATAGTAAGGGAGTTTGATCGCAGTGGGTGGAGTGGGGAGCTGATGATGGAAGGTAATGCGACGGTTAGGAGTTGAGAGCAAATTCTTTCAATAAATGGGGTTTTGTTCGAAATCTTACATTGCTGAGATGGTCCAGCTGTCACCAAGTCAAAGTCTGATGATGGGATCCCAGAGAAATCGAAGGGAACATACAAATTTTATAGAAAAATAATTGATTTTCATATTTTTACTAAAGCAAAACAGGCATTTGTGTATAAATATCATCATATCATGTTGCTGAGCTGATGATTGAAGGTACAACTCCTCAACGGTTAGGAGCTGAGAGCAAATTCTTTCATTAATTTATACGTTCAGGTGGACTGACAGTAGTATTCTTTCAGGCTATAAGATGGCTATTAGAAAACATGATTATAAAAGGTAAATCTCTTTAAAGTTTAGATTAAATATGCGACGTATTTTAACCCGAGCAACGCCGGGTTTCGCAGCTAGTTATCATTGAAATGTTTTAAACATACGTGGATGTACTTACCAAGAGCGGATATAACGTTGCTGAGGGCTACCAAAGACTTATTGATGTTAGCGCCCTCCTTCTGTCTTCCTCCGCCGCAACCTTCCCAACTGGCTTTTTCACTAACATGTGAAAAGGAAACTTATGAGTATACTATAAACTGAGGTGCAGAAATATCAAAATAAGATTACCTAAATTACATCGCTTTTTACTAATCTGAATCCACAATATAATTTAAAATAAATCCTCAGACTAAATCATAAAATATCATTTATTTGGTATTACTTTTGGGAACATTGGCCCATTGGTACCTTTTGAGGTGTAGTATACCAGTATGATATACATTCAATCCCAAAAAATAAAATATTTATTTATTTATTTATTCTTTATTGCCAAATTTACAATTTGAACAAAAGGCGAGCTTCATGCCTATTGGCATTTTCTACCAGCTAACCTTCAAGAAGTGCAGAAAACATAAAGGCGGTGCAAAAAGAATAAAGAAAAATTACTTGAAAGAAGGATTAGATGAAAGAAAAAAGAAGTAAAAATATGATAAATAAAAGCGAATAATACCTATGTGCGCTATACATGAAGAGATACTAATATTATAAGACAGAGAAAATAATTGATATAATACTTAATCTTCCAAAATTATAAGCAAAGGTACAGGTAATGAGATGAAAATATTGTAAGACAGATAATATAATAATTGATATAATACTTAGTCATCCTAAATTATGAGCAAAGCTCCAAGTAATGAGTAAAAACACCCTTTTTGAATGAGGGCTTAGAGCACATTTTTCTAAGGTGTTCAGGAAGAGCATTCCAGAGGCGCGTCGCTTGGACCGTGAAGGAATTGGATAAAAATCCTGAGTGGTGAATAGGAAAAGACAAGGCCAATGAGTCAGAAGAACGAAGCTGTCGCTCGTGAGAGTCGCGAAGATACTGAAATTTATATAGTACTCCGGAGAAATTGAATCGAAAAGTACAGTAAAAAGAGTGGATAATAGGCGAAACTGTCTACGTTGACGAATAGGAAGCCATTTAAGACGGCGACGATGAATAGAAATATGATCGAATTTTCGTAGACAGAATATGAAGCGTATACAGTAATTAACAAGACGTTGCAGCTTATTAAGAAGGTCCTCATTCAAGTCAGAATAACACACATCAGCGTAGTCAATTATTGGGAGAACCAGCGATTTTATTAAGTGAATTTTGGTAACAACAGGTAAAAAATTCTTAAGACGGTTAAGGGATCGTAACACTGCAAAAACTGAACGACTGACTTCATTCACCTGCACAGTCCAACTAATGGTGGTGTCTAAGTGAACGCCAAGATTTTAGACCGAGGCTGAGAAAGGTATTGTAACATTATTAAAAGTAACGGGCGGAACTGAGCTCAAGTCTAGCTTGGACAATTGTCGCGTGCTGCCTATTATGATAGACTGACATTTAGTTGGGTTAACACTGATACCAAATTTGTAAGACCAAGAGTGAATATTATGTAAATTTTTATTTATTTCCATTATACCCGAATTAATATTGCTGACATCGACCTGTGTATATATTTGCAGATCATCGGCATACAGATGGTAAGAGCAGTCCAATGAACGAGTGATGAAGTTTATAAATACTGAGAACAACAGTGGAGAGAGAATCCCACCCTATGGCACACCTGATGTAAGATCATTCCAGTCAGAGAATTTACGATTTAATCTGACAGCTTGTTGGCAGCCAAGAAGATAAGACGAAGTCCAGTTTAAGGCAGTAGACGAAAACTTTAAATGTTGTAATGCAGTTAAGAGAATATCGTGGTCTACCATATTAAACGCGTTAAATATGCCCTAAGGTAACGCGTACCAATTTTATAAATTTAAAACATCACAAGTCATTGCGTGCAGTCATTGATACAATTTAGGTGATTAACATTTTGGTACAAGATAGATAAATCAATATACTACAAACGCGTTTTTCTTCTTCTTCTGGTGCTACGATCTTCGGTACCCTTTTCACGAACCTCCGGTTACAATATGGAACTTGTAAGTGGGCCACTGACTGTTAATATTTTAAAAAACCTAATAAATGAATTTAAGAAATTACCGCTAATGGAAAGAAGCAATAGTATACTCGCACAACAAAGCCTACCACACCTTTGCTGTGAAATTGATTAGATATTTACCCTCAGGTTTATTGTGGGTGTAGAACTTTTATGGTTCACCCGGGGAAGTACCACCACTGCACCAACTTCTGCCGTGAATCAATTTTTTTTGTGTTCCAGTGGAAAGGTGCAGTTGCCGGCCAAACTTACATGAGGCGACCATCAACCTACGGAGTAGCAGCGCAACTGCATACGACCTAAGTCAAGTCTTACCTATGCTTACCTTTTTTTGTATCGGGGGGGAAACTTTAACAGGTACCCAGAACCTTGGGAAAGGATACCGGATAATGTGGGATTTTCACCACACTAAAACCCCTTCGGTGGCCTGCCCACTTGGGAAGGACCCCGGGATCTCCAGTGGAACGCACTGGTGTCCTTCACTCGCGGCTCCCCAGAACGGGCCCATCCTCGGGAGAGTAGATGTGCTCTCCTGCACCTTCCGATGCTTACGGCGACATGCGGCCACGCACACACCGCTGTCCTTCCCGGGGCCGCTAGCTGGACGGATGGAGCTCCCACTCTCACCGCCCACAACCCCGGAAGCCCCCTTTTAGTCGCCTCTTACAATCGGGCAGAGGATACCGTAGATGTTTTTTTTTTAATTATAGTTAAAATGTTTTTTTATTTTATTTGAATGGAGTACCACACGAGCATGCAGGCCACGCGGTGTTATGGTCGCTGCAGCCTAGATAAGCATAGGCAAGTCCCATTAGCTTCGGGATTAAGAATAGATCTATTCTATCTATTCTAAAATATCGTGAGGTCCAAGCCGCTTGGAGTGGTGGAATAAGCTCTAGCGCTATCATCATCATCATCATCATCATCATATCTACAAAAGAGAAAGTGTGTATGTATGTTCCTTATAGACTCCAAAACGGCTGGACCGATTTCAATGAAATTCTCGGAGAATCTTCAGATTGGTCCAACGAGTAATCCTGTAAAGTTTGGTTCACTTCTCTTTCTAACGCGGGTGAAACCGCGGGGCACATCTAGTAAAATTATAAATAAAGACCAGCAGTGGTAAACCAAAGGGTCTTAGCCAGATAGCTCGTACCTACGTAGTTTGACAGCCTCCGTTGCGTAGTGGGTGATGAGCCGACTGCGAAGCGTGAGGTCGTGGGTTCGATTCCCACCCAGGACAAATATTTGTGTGATGAACATGACTATTTGTTCTGTGTCTGGGTGTTAATTTATCTATTTAAGTATGTATTTACAATTATATAAGTATGTTTATCAGCTTTCTGATTACCATAGCACAAGCTCTGATTAGTTTGGAATCAGATGGCGTTGTGTGAAAAAAAAATGGCGAGTCCCATCAGACCAGGGAAGTGCATTTTCGATGAGTCGATGACGACCGTCGAGCCCTTTGAGAGACCACCAGCAACTGAGCGGGGCAAGTCTAGTTTCAACGAGTGGCAAATAAAAAAAAGTTTAGGCTGCAACCCTTTTTGCGTCCCACAGGTGGGCACGGGTTTCTCCCCATTATCCGGGATTGGGGATGCGGCTTTGTGGCTGAGCCACTGTCTGATGTTTTCGACAAGGTTTAACAACTGGTGTCAGTCGAAAGAAGTCTTACCTCCCAGCTAGGTCGGCGAGATGTAAAGTAGCCCGTGGAGTGGCGAGTTCCAGCAGAGCGTGGGACCTGGATGATGTGGAGTTCCGACGAGTAGCTGCGGTCCGACGTCTACGAGCGCCTTCGGAGACCACTGAGAGGAGGGTTTTTACGTCGTGGACTGCCACTCGACGGAGATCTTGAAATAAAAAGAGTTCACTGTACTATACCACGCTAAATTATAAGTGAAATAACTATGTCAACGACCATGTGACGCAGTGGTGTAAGCGATCACCATCGCCAATAGTCACGGGCAACTACAGGAGAGTCTCCTGAGCCTTGCCGGCTTAAAAGGAGAGCTTTTTTTACAGCTTTGAACAAACCCATGTTATGGCTGCAACCGTTTTTACGTCCCACTGCTGGGCACGGGTCTCACCCCATTATTGGGGAGGCCTGGAGCTTACTCCACCACGCTGCTCCAATGCGGGTTGGTGGAGACCATGTTATAGTCCACTGGAAATGCCTTAGTTAGAAGGTTATTCCACAACTTACACATAAGTGGAGAAAGAGAACGTGTAAAGTGAGCTGTAAATAATCTAAATATTAATTTAGATGTGTTCTCCTGGTCTACATCATTGTGTCCTTGTAAACAAAGGTGCCCACTGAACCCAAGACACCGAGTAATGTAATTTATTTATTTATTTAAATTTATTTTTGATCATGAATCAATATGTACATATTTTTTATGGATTGTGTATTAGGTACTTATTCTTTACCCATATACTGCCACCTACTAACTATAGAGAAAGGCATAACCGTGACGTTACATGCTTATATTTTAATGATATCTTTTTTCCTCAGGTGTAATTAAGTCAAATTATGAGTACACAAATTTAAAGAATTTTATAAACACACAGAAAACATGCCTCCGAGTAGTAAGACACTCTTCCACGCAGGGTTCGAGTTCAAATCCGGCACGCACCTCAGACAAAGAAAGTTATGTGCGTATTTATCGCTGCTAATTAAGAGGGAAATTATTGCCAACACAGCAAATCCTGACGATGCTTTCCGCCACTGTGCTTGCATGAGAGTTATTCAAAGTTTTCAAAGGCACGTCATGTGCACCAACCCTCACGTGTTGGCCAGGCTGGTGGACTAGGTATGGCCTAAATCCCGCTCAATAGAGCTCAGTGGAGACCTGTGCCCAACAGTGTGACATTAAGAAAGCGTTGAATAGAAATCTTAATTATTTTTTCAAAACTTTACGTAACGATTTTTTTCGTCTCTACATTTTCCTCTATTTACAAATGGGACTTTTTAGTTTCGATCGGTATTTCCGACCACAAACAATATCGTAATACTGGTTTTTCAAAATAAAAGCAACGCCTATAATCGTCCATTAGCTAAAGTTACAAGTATATAACGGGGCGTTTACATGCGTAAAGGGAGATACTAGATCATATCAAGATAGATTGAGCGTATTAAATATTAATATTTATTATTGTTGACAAAATGTAAGCGGGTTTTAAGATGATTACTTTATGGTGCCATAAAGTTCAAATGATTATATGGGACTTATAAAATCAGACAGTCATCTGTAGTGAAGTACCTACTTAGGGGAAACGTGGGTATTATAGTACTTAGGTTCAAAGTGAAAGATCATTATGCTTTCATAGTTTCAATAAAATTAAAATTAAATACATACTATACTACATACTATTCAAAACCTTTTACCTACTCTTCGTATTTGTTAAAATATCAGGTTCTTAAATGGTGGTAAAATAAGTGTCTTAAAAATGAATGCCTAATAAGTTATATTCGAAGTAGACACTAGAGAAATTGTTAGAGAATTTTATGAATTTACCGAGGACGACCGATATTACCGCGCCACTGATGTATTTCGAAGTAATTCTGTTATGTAGCAGCGCAACTGTCTACGGACTTCAATAAACCTCGAACCTGTTTGAAGTTGTTTGATGTCCATGGGTTGCAATTACTACTAACATCACGTGGCGTGAACGCTCATCTGCTACTTCAGAGGTCCAGAGGCCAGTTTATAGCCTCTCTTACTCTTTTTTTACATTGAGACCCTTTGGCTTATCACACAAACCTTGGGAAATTGTAGAGGCCATTTGTAAAGTACTCAGCAAACTAAAATTATGCAAAAACCTCCCCGTGTATCCGTCATTTTGAGTATGTTTTATTCAGACTATTTCAATTATTTAAAAAACTTTTAACGGAAAGATAAAAAAGCGGAATCAATATTAATTAAGCCGCATAGAAACGGTTCGTATCATATTTACATCCATGTAAACGGCCTTTTATGCAGAAATTAAATTACACCTTGGCCTTTTCTCTAAATCAAACCTGTTACCTCTTGTTAAGTTGTTCGCGGTAGCCATCTCCTGCCCTCGCGAAATTAAAATTCCATGTTAAGTAACTAAGTGGGTCAATCGTATGAATGAGCAATCACATACGTGTCTGTGGTTGGAGATGGCGTTGGTCATACAGCGTAGGTACAAAAACCAATAATAAATATTCTGTGAGTATTTCAAGCGTCTGCCAGTAGTCGTTATTGAAAAAAATTACAGAAACATCGCGTTTGTAGTATACACCTCACCATCTTAAATATTTATTTTATTTTATTTTATTTTATTTTAGTACTTATTTGCTGTTATAGCCGCAACAGAAATAAATTTTTCAATTCTTTCATCTGTATAGCTAACACGGTTTGATGATGAGATGAGATAGAACATGGTAACGACGGACAGACAGACGGACAGACGGACAGCAGTCTTAGTAATAGGATCCCGTTTAACCCTTTGGACACGGAACCCTAAAAACACATATCACGTACCAGAGATAGAAAACGGAATTTTTACACTGCGGTCTCTTTAAGTGAGATGAGTTTTCATCCTATCTTGCGGGCTTCACATGTGTTTGACAAAATTCGGGTAACTTAGGGTGCATGTTAGGGTGGATGTTTTATTTCAACGTTGAACAACGCGACGAGATTTAAACTCGGATCGCCGGCGTTTATTTTACGTATTTGGACTGTCCTATTACTAAAAGATGACGATATTTGACACGCATCGTGTCTCTCCCAATCGCTGGATCCGTATCCAAAAGTGGGAAACAAAATAATTTCGACTAATTGCTAAGAGAAGGCCCTCGCTGGCATTGATACCTACGTTTAGGTATTTTTTATTATTATTATTTAATCTTCATTTGGGAAACAAATAATACAATATCGGACATAAATATAAAAATACAAAATTAACACATACATAGATCAGTAAAGTTTCCACTTATAACTAATACATAACAATGATTGATAACAGACAGGAAGAAAAAAATGTGTAAAGAAAAGAAACAGTGAGTTTTACATCTAATACCCTTAAACGAGCAATTCTTGTAATTATATACCTAAATATCGTCGGTATGATGGGAGAACTGAATAACTCAAAATTTCAAGTTTCGAGATAATCGCGATTTACTGATTTTTAAACACTTTTTTGACATTATTAACAAAATGGAGACCAATTTTATATGCTTTAGGCATGTTTGCTCTCGATTTTATGCTTAATCAAACTAATTTCCTTCAGGAACCTAAAAAAGAATAAAAATCAAAAACCAAGTTATCCAATTCCGCTACACCAAGATATTGCAAACATACCGTAGTTAGCTAATTCTTTATGGTAGTTATTCAGTTTTCTCACACATAAGATGAACGTGGAATACACGGATTTGAGTCATTTAAGTACACTTATTGAGTTTTCCTTCAACTTGACTAGTTTAATTAGAATATTTTCGTTCGTGGATGAACTAAATAAATCATTTTAGCTAATTCATTTCATACTCAAGTGATCAGAAGTCACAGTTTTTCATTTATTTATAGAGTTAGCCATTTTTTCCACTTATATTTTGTGTTCATTTAAATATATCTATTTCTACAATTGAAACACTAAAATGGCTTTATTTTTGAATTGGGTTAAGATATGGGAATGTTTGTTAGACCAAAAGATGCAGCACATTTTGGTACAAAATGTGCCTACCCGAGAGACTTTGCAATTGGATAGCCAGTTTCTTGTCCGAAAGATCTATAAGTGTCACTGTAGACGGTCATTGCTCAGACACACTACGGATAAACGCTGGTGTGCCGCAAGGGTCAGTGTCAGTCATCAGTCCCCAACACTATTTCTTCTTCATATCAACGACATGTTGATACACAATAGCAATATTCGTTGCTATGCAGATGATAGTACAGGGGATGCATACTACACTGCACCTGCTAACGTCTCTCGATCAAATGTGGAGGAGAGTAGAATTAGACTTGTGTCTGAAATCGAGCACTCTCTGGAGCGAGTCTCGGAATGGGGTCGACTAAACTTAGTCCAATTCAACCCACAGAAGACACAAGTCTGCGTGTTTACCGCGAAAAAAGCCCCATTTGTTGTAGCGCCAAAATTCGAGAATGTTGCGCTCACCGTTAATAAACGTATCAGTATCCTAGGTGTTGATATATCGAACGAAGTGCAGTTCCGGGTACACCTGGAAAGCAAGGCTAAACTGGCCTCCATGAAGCTCGGTGTGCTCAATAAGGCCAAGCAGTACTTCACGGCAAAGCAGTTGTTAATGCTCTACAAAGCTCAAGTAAGACCACACATGGAGTACTGCTCACACCTATGGGCTGGTGCCCCACGGTACCAACTTAGCCCACTTGATGCTGTGCAGAAACGCGCCGTTCGTATGATCAACAACCCTGGGATAACCGATAGACTCGAAGATCTGAGCTTACGTAGAGATATTGGCGCTTTATGTGTCTTCTACCGCCTCTACAACGGTGAGTGCTCATCCGAATTAGACGGTCTGATGCCTACGTCACCATTCCACTATCGCACCACCCGCCGAAGAGAGAAGTATCACCCCCACCACCTGGACGTTTGGCAATCGTCAACAGTCCGTTTCTCACGTTCGTTTCTACCACGAACATGCAAACTATGGAATGAACTTCCCTCTGAGGTATTCACGTTGGGCTACGACATGGGGTTCTTCAAGAAAGGCGTTAAAAAAGCCCTTAAATACAAAGCTGGCATCGCATAGGCGACTTCTCTGGTGTTGCAGATGTCCATAGGCGACGGTGACCACTCACCATCAGGTGGCCCGTATGCCTGTTTGCTGGTGTTTTATATAAAAAAAAAAAAAAAAAAAAAAAAAAAAAAACAAAAGGTAAAAGGTCAATTTAGCCAAAATCGGAGTTATTTAGTTCTTCCATTATACCCACGATATATTTTGAAACCTTTTGAACCTCGGAAACGGCTCCGAAGATTTTGATGAAATTTAGTACCCTGGTTTCGGGGGTGATAAATCGATCCACCTAGGTTTTATTTTAAGAAATTTTAACTATAAAAATATATTTTCAACGATAATCAACTTAACTATAAACTGAAACATACGAGTCTGCCTGACATCTATTGGCGAGGTAGAACGCCGTCAAACGCCATCCGTCAATCCGACGTTCAAAAGAGATGACAATGTCGATTAGAAAGAGCTCTATAAAAATTTCGTTCATTGAATAAGAGCTTCCTTGGCCGAATGGTTATGTGGGCTGGCTGCGGAATTAGGGACTCTAGGGTTCAGACCGGGTTATGTTTTTTTTATTAGGAACTATTTTAGATGGCGCTATTAAGTAACACTAAGCAACTGAGTGTTTCGTTTGAAATTAAACTAAGAAAATAAATTGTTTTTATCCGAGTAACGCTCGGTCGTCCAGCTACTGAAGTTTATATATAAACAACAGTGAAACAGTGATAGCAATTAATGTAATAAATGAATCGTTTATTTGCAATAATCAGTCTTATATTTCTGTTAAATTACCAATACGATAATTGGAATTTATCTTTAGATTGAAAATTAGTATCATAAAAATTACACGAACGGTGCAAGAAGGTATTACATGTTGCAGATGATAATGTCTTAAATTCTCATTCTAAAATACCTACTTTGCACATAAGGCCCTTTAGTGGGATGTTCCCGCACGCGCAGATCCTTGCGCACGTTGCCCTTTCTTCGCGGCAGAGAGTTGCAGCTGAGGTTCGCCGCCTCCACCAGTAGATCGTGCACACACTCGTTGTAGATCTCAAGGAAACTGCAACATCAATACGTAAGTTACTTGTTGAAGGGCTTGCTCCTGAAGCTGCTAGGTGATAGAACCAGGCGCGGTCCCAGGGGAGGTCACAGAGGACATGACCCCCCACCCCCAAAATCCATTAGTCATGCGAAGATGGAAGGCTAAACAAGCCAATTTGGGACACTTCTTCCCCCAAATTTTTTAGAGACCCCCAAATTAAGGGTGCGACCGAAACGAAGGGTGTAACTTTTTCGACCTGGGAGGTACCACTGCTGTAATCACTTCTGCCGTGAACCAATTCTATTGTGTTTCGGTGGAAAGGTGCAGTTGCCAGCCAGACTCACATGAGGCGACCATTAGTCTTTAGACTAGTCTTTAGAGTAGTAGCGCAACTGCGTACGACCACAGTCAAAACACAGACTTGCTTGAAGTTGGGTAAATGTCAATGTCCACTTAACACCACGTGGCCTGCTTACTCGTCTGCTATTCCGTTCAAATAAAAAAGTAAAAAAAGCAAAAAGCTGCGAGCAAGAATATTAATTACTGAATAACCAACCTATTCGTAGAAGCAAGTAGTAAAATATTTTTAGGGGTGCAGGCGGCTGAAGTGGGACGGTTCAATCAGTGACTTCGTGAAGAACCTTGAAACTCTTATTATAAAATTAAATAGTAAAAGTGCATATAACCCAAATGGTATTAGTGGTCGCTGCAGCCCATTAACGACTTCAATCATGGCTGTCTTGCCCGAGACGGTCCCACCATTCCACCAAAATCCAATTGATCGTTTCACAGCACACGTAAATATTTCCAAATCGACCAATTCAAATTTCACCACTTACACCACAGTTAATCGCCACAATAACAAGACCTAAAAGCTAAAGCTAACGATGACGTGAAGTAGAAGGTTTATCATAAATCTCCCAGCATTGATCCGAAGGCACAGCAGAAAAAGCTTGGGTTTCTGATTCTACGTGACTGGTATTAAGGTTTCCTGAGTTTCCCTTTCTGAACTCTCTGCATAAAATATTATTATGGTGGGAATAGTATGTACATACAGTAGGGTAACAGTGGGAATAGTATGTATGTCGCAGTCGGATCGTATAATCCGCCGTATAACATTACAGCTAGCCGGTTCCTAAAACAGGGCCGTTCTGTATTGTCGCGGGTCCACGATTAGCCGGATTGTTATTGCGATACGTTCTACAATATGGCGGCTCACGTTTAGCCTCATTGTAATGAAGCCTCGTAGGCACCCTGAAACACATTTTCACTATAATTATTTATATTCGAAAAATACCCAAACCGAATCAGAGCACCCCACTATCCACGTGGTCTTGTCTGTACTACCCCTAGAGTGTATATAAAAAGCCGGAGGCGCGGAGGGACACCACTCCCCGCCCGCCGTAGGTAAGCGCAGGCATCAAGAGAGCCGGAGCGGCTGAGGCTGGTCGCCGAAGGCGACCAAAAAACCGTAGCTGCGAAGGCGAGCGCAGGTGCCGCGCTTTCTTACGCTGGGGCGGAGGAAGTGGTCTTCCCGCAGCGCCGGAGATGTCACAGAGCCACTTGTTTTATTACATTATCCAAGCCTTGGAAGGTGATTAATTCATTGTCAATTATCACTTTATCTAAATTGAGTAGATATTATAAATAATGGCTACCTATACCTATATAATATCCGGATTTATTACTTTGGCTGTAACATATAGGCAATTGGGCGGCACGATATTACGCCGCGGCGCCGCTTTGACGAACGCGAAGAGCTCATACAATACAACGTTCGCTAATTTAGCTGAATTGCAATTCGGCTGAACGAGAGTGCGCCGCATTACAATACAACCCTGTTTTAGGAAATAGCTAGCCGGAATGTAATACGGCGGATTATACGATCCGACTGCGACATGTACATACAGTAAGGTTTTGTTGATGATGATATTATAAATAGGTTAACAACAAACTAACTCAAAAGCACAATTACAAAACGATTAATTCGTAATTTGCAATGTAAATAATTGATGTTTTTCCTTGATTACTGTTAATAGATCGCATGAAATTAAGATATTTCTTAATGTCTCCAAACCTTGTTGGATATTTTCGTACGAAACGGTCTAATCCATTTATTAGACTGTGGACGTAACTCTTTGTTTTATAATGGAGGAAAATATCCCAACTTATGTATGTCGTGGTACTTATTAATACGTGTAATAATTATAGATCTGGTAGAACTTCCGATGTTAAATCATAGAATATCATGAACCCAGTCTTTGGCATTTCGTTATCTGATTGAATCTAAGTTTCTCCATTAACAGTTCAATTACTCTAACATTGCAATCCAAAACATTCGTGTAAACCTATTACGAATTGAATAGAAACGTGGCAAACAAAAGCGATTATGGAGGGTGGTGACGGTGACGGCATGTTACCGAGGTGTCTGCGCGCCAACGTTGCCAATAAAACAACCGATATGGAGTTGCTCTATAGTTACTATTTACTATCGTGGAAAAACTGCACATTTAAGTTTTTAAAAGTCCCTTTCACGATGAACAAATAGATAATAGGAAAAAGTAACACAATTTTATACAATTTTCAATAGACACCATAAGGCTCTAAATAAATATAAGACGTCCGTCTGTACGCACTAGAGCGGTTTCAGACCAGCGTATTTAACGCTCATTGGTTTTTGGAAGGGCGTGTACGCGCGAAACGGCAAGATTTGACATTTTCAGTTACAAAACAGGGCACGTTTAAGCGCGTTTGCCGAAACGACTGTATACGCGCCGAAAAATACGCTGGTTTGCCACCGCTCTAGTGCGTACGTCTGTACGCACGTCTGTATAGACAGACGTCTTTTATTTACGCCAAAGACAAGTTATTTAGAGACGAATAACCGCTGCAGATAAATGATTTTATTTCAGCATGCTTTTTAGGGTTCCGTACCCGGAAGGTGCAACCGGGACCCTATTACTAAGCCTCCGCTGTCCGTCCGTTTTTTTATACTACCTAAAATATTTTAAAAAGAAAAATAAAACACATACGAGTAGGTACACCAAAATAACATAAGTAAGTCATACATAAAATTTCAACAACTAGCACAAAAGTAACTTCATTCATAACACTTAAACAATAATACAAACTATTTGATTGATATTCAATTGTTAATAAAGCAACTGGCCCTATTTTAATTATGGGCTATCAACATTTTATTTTTCTCTCCACTCTCCACAAACCGCCACGTAAAATATCACAACAACATTTACTACCGATTTTGAAAATAAACATTACTTCGATCAACCGACACATGTATACCATACAACCACTGAATAAATAAACTCACCTAAAATTGTGTTTTCCTTTTAAAAAACCACTTATGAATAAAACCAGTATTATTTAACTAGTTTAATCGGCGTGAGTTTGGCAAGTTGGGCGGGCGGCGCGCTCGGTCGCCGGGGCGGACAGAGGCTTGTAATCTGAGGGCGGGCGAAGCCTTACTAAGCGAGCATCGTCACTCGCTCTCGCGGGATTAGAGTATTGTGCTAATAATAAACTAATGCTTTGAACAGCAAAACGTACGTCCATGAAACAACAATTTAACTCTTTATCTCTTTCCAATAAAACCTAAGTAAGACATTCTAGACTCTCAAACTGAAGCGCGCATGGCTCGGCGGCGAGCGTAGAACGCAAGCGATCTATGCAGCTAAGCCAAACGGGCGCGGTCAGGTGTGAGATGGGTGACCGCTAGTGGCAAAAATTTCATGCGCGTTTCCGTGCTTCGGAGGGCACGTTAAGCCGTCGGTCCCGGTTGTTGTCGATAGATAACAGTCGTTAAACCTTGTCGGAGGCCTTATGGGCGGTTTGAAAACATCCGACAGCGGGTTGGCCACTAACCCGCATCTCCACCAACCCGCATTGGAGCAGCGTGGTGGAGTAAGCTCCAGGCCTCCCCAATATTGGGGAGAGACCCGTGCCCAGCAGTGGGACGCAAAAAGGGTTGCAGCCAAGACATTCTATCTCCACCAACCCTCATTGGAGTAGCGTGGTGGAGTAAGCTCTAAGCCTCCCAATAACAAACTTTCTCCACTGTGATATACATTTTCATGCAGTCATCATCACTAACCCTTGGAAAAATCACAATGGTCATAGCAAAAGTCTTCCTGCAAAACAACCGCGAAAAACAAAACACTGCAAACAAGCATGTTTAATACATATTTTGTAAAAATCTGGGCTCAATCTTTTTCTTGTGAAAATGAAAAGAAATGGCGCGGTGTTTCATTATAATGTGTGCCGAAAATCAAAGGATAAATAAATGCACGTGACAATCAGTCAGGCAAGAGTCCTGGGCCATAGGCTGTTGCTACTTTCGCAGCTTCGTACCACCGCATCTGGTAGTTAAAACCATATTAGTCCGTGAAACCATGGAGCTATAACAAATCCATGTGAAAACCACACTTTTTACGCTTTACACTGCCTCGTCCCATGCTACTGCCTACAGCTCGTATGTACCACTGTTGCGACCTCTGTTTATTAAATACTTTTTAACTTTATTTTTAAATTATTTGTCTATTTCATTGTTTTAATTGTATCTACAAAATGGACAATATACATGTATGTATTTAAGAAATGTGTACATACTCATTAAACTAAGTTTTATAAAATATTTTTTTTATCTTACCACCATTATGTTCCGATACTCGTAGATACCTGGAAAAGATATCTATTTTCTGCATTCTACATTTAGATTTCGGCCCCGTTGGAAATCGAACCTTATCTACACCACGTGGAAACAACTTTCAGCCCAGATAATATATTTTGTAATACATATTATGTATCTGCATCACCAAAACAACATTATTAAATAGGACATCGTTGAATTTTAATCTAGAGCTAACGGTGACATAAGGGCACATGCCTATTTTTAATATTTTACACGATTTATAGGAGTATTAAATCTCATGTCACAATACAACCTTTGACTTCGCTTAACAGTAATTAACTTAATACAATAGGGTTTCACTGCAACAAAGGAAATACATAGTGTTCGTAAAACTGTCATAAAACGTGTGTGAAACCCGTACTTCTATTTTTTATATCTTTGCATACATAGATCATTTTTATTTGTAACAGGACCCTATATACCCATTTTCATACATTTAAGGCCAGAAATGACGAGTTCTTTTTGTATTTTTTTTGGCGGGGGGCTTCGCCTTCCGTCTCCCACTATTCGGGGGCTTCGCCTCCAGAAGCACCCCTTCCCCTACTCTATAAAACACAAAAACTTTTTTGAACACTTGATTATAATAAAAATAGTTAGAACTTTTTAGTGTTAATTCTACTATCAAAACTGTTTTTAACTGAAGTCATAGGTCAAAACCTCTTTTGACTGCAGAAATCAGTCAGAACTGTTTTTACCTGCGGGCGTTGGTCCAAACCACTTTTGCCTGATTTTTGCAGTCAAAAGTGATTTTGACCGGCTATAAGTTTTGACCGCCCGCCACTTCGTCCGCGTGGGCTTTGGTATTAGCATAGGTAGCATGATGTTCCCCTTCCCGATAAATGGACTATCCAACACAAAAATATTTTTTCAATTCGAACCAGTAGTTCCTGAGATTAGCTCGTTGAAACATTAGTACCTATACTTAGATATTCTCCGTTTTTGCAACATTTTTCACTGATGCTTCGCTCCTATTGAATTCTAAAAAACGTGTAGGCTACGCGGGCAGAGCCACGACCGGAAAGCAAGTCTATAATAATATTATAAAGAGGAAAGATTTGTATTTTTGTACTAGCTGTGCCCGCGACGTCGTCCGCGTGAATAAAGACTTGCATAAAAGGGATTAATTTTATTAAAGATAAAGGATTATTTATTTGCATTGAATAAGTAGTAGGTAGATTATTCTTACATATAGTAAAATCACTTATAATACAATGTTCATATGTTCAGAAGACACCTAATTTATTGTTTCTAAATCCTTCAAACCAAAAACAGTAAGGACTGCTAACGACGGGACAACCCGCGCGGCGCAATGTTTACCATGCGGAACTGCAAATCGAAGGGTCCCGGGTTCGAGCCCCGGCGAAACAGAAATTTCAATGATGAGTTCAAAATTTCTGTTCTTGGTCTGGGTGGTTGTGTTTCTGTCTCTGTGTGTGTTCATGGCACCCACGACACAGGGTATATCTACCCGATTGTGAGGCTATAAGTGTGATACGTTATTTTTTTACACTATTTACTTACTTTAAACTCCTCCAACGATGTATTCGGTGCTCCAACGCACACACGCACACTGTTTTGATAGATATGATCTTTGACGTTAGGAACACACCTACATTGCTTAGACAACAGTGAGTGCTTGTAATTTAATATGAACGTTATACAATAGCAATAAAGCTCAAATTGACAACGTTTTAGTAAGAAAACATTTGTATGGGAAAAAGAAAAGGGCTGTTTTTATGGTTTTTCCGGCAATTATTCGAATTTTTCTCGCCGTAAAAACCATCCTTGAACTTCAACGAACATTTAAAAAAAAACAATTGGCCAAATTGGTCTAGGCGTTGTTGAGTTATGCGCTTACCAACACATTTTGCGATTCATTTTTATATGTTTGTAATGAATAAACTCAAAAACTACTGTTCCGATTTCAAAAATTCTTTCACCGTTAAGCTACATTCACCCTGATTAACATAGGCTACCGCGGGAAAATGCTTCATTCCTACGTGAAAACGGGTAATAGGGTCAACGCGGTTGAAGCAACTGGCTAAATGCCTATGATTTTAATATAGCAATGAAGCCTGGAATAGCACATAGGCTATTTTTTTATCTTATGGGGACCCGTTAAACGGGTCCACGCGGGCGAAGCCGCTAGCGGAAGGCTGGTCAGATATACAATCGTGTTACACATGCGTAGCATTGGATGCATCGTTATCTACGTTTGCAACCATTATGTATGTAGTTAAAGTAGGTATTATGTCCGCCATTGAGGTGAGATATTAGAGGAGATATTGGCTGAGATAATGCGTAGTGGCTGAAGGGTGTAAGCTCGCGTGTCGTGTTAACCTTCGCCATCGGCGCCTGTATATTGCTACACTTGCACGAACCAACTCTGACTGAAGTGGGATGTTATGTACAATATAATCGTATTTAAGCGTGACATAATAAGCTTTTGTCTGTAAAGTTATCAGAATCGATCCTCGAGATCTTCCGGGTTTTATTTATAAAATTAAGCAGCAGACGACCACGGAAACCGTGTATGTTTAAGTTAGTAACCGCAATCCATGGTCATCTACAGATCTCAATGATTAGACGGACTCTTGTCTAAAGTAATTTTCAGACAGATTGTCGTTTTACGTACATACATTCGTAATTGTTGTGCTGAAGAACATATCTACAACACGACAAGACCTCAGTGCAAAAATGGTGGTTTATCATTTACAAGATGCTACTGCGAACCTTTACTGAAAAACTACTGATCTGTTTCGTATCACGAACAGTTTTCTGTTTGTCAGGTAACAGGTTTTTGTGGCGAGCCAGAGACTCATTGAAAACCCCATAGGCCTTCAAAAGATACGTCACGTTGAATAAACTTAACTATTTTTACCGACTTCCAAAAGGAGGAGGTACTGTATTGGGCTGTATGTATTTTTTTTTATATATGTTCACCGATTTTAGAAGAGAAACGTTTTAAGAGTCATTACCACTTAGGATAGAAACGTTTTAAGAGTCATTACCATAAAAGCAAGAAGAAATAGGTACTGTCCCACTGTCTATATTGTTTTTGCCCATTTAGAACGAATGGTACGACATTTTAGTAAGGGCCCGACTCCAAAAATAGTTTTAAGAGTCATTACCATAAGCAAGAAGTAAGTACTGAACAATTTTATTTTTTACCGTTTGAAGTCGGTTCTATTTTTTTTTTTGTTAAAAACTTAATTTAAATTAATAAAAGCTTAATAGTGTCGGGACTCGGGAGCGGTCGGGAGTTAGATGGGTGCCTGCTTGCAAATAATAAGTATCATGTGATTTTCGGTGTTTCGGAGGGCATGCCTTAATTTATTATACCTAGTCTGTTATTATACAGTTCTTTAAACCATGAGACCTATGTTGACGGTTGAAACATTCCACAGCAGGTTGTTACTAACCCGTATCTCCACATGTAGCGTAGTGGCCCGTAGATGAGTGGTGCTTTACTCATTCCAATTATGGATAAGACATGTGCCAAACAGTGGAACGCAAAATGTTATCCACTTCTTTGTTAATCATATTATGTAAACTGTCAGTGCATTTGAATTAAGATTAGCTATTAAAATTCAGATAAACACTATAGTCGTAATGATGGTAAACTTGTATAATAGCGGAGCAAAATTGTTTTCGCAGCTATAGTTGGATTTGAATGTCATTCAATTTTCGGCATAACCAAGGCAATTTGGGTGTCGGGAAGGAAATTGTTTCACTATCTTTTATGATTTCCGATCCTCAAAGAAATAGCGAGGGCCGCGTCTCACGCGATACATTACTTAATCTATGCCATCTTAGTCTATTTTTTTTTCGTTGTCTGGAAAAATATTAAAAAGTGTAAAGCTTGCGGAAATACTATTGCTTTGCCTACCGATTATTATATCAACAGCTTCGCAAGGCATAGGCATATAAGGCTATTCTGACTTATTTTTTACATTTTATACCATTTCCAAACTGCATAAAATACTGCCTGGAGTATAAAAACAAAATAATCCGTACCTATACTGGCGACCTGCGTGGCATAATGGTTATCATGCCGGACTGCCAATCGAAGAGTCCCGGGTTCGATTCCCGGCGAAACAGAAATTTGTTTAATGAGTTTAAATTTCTCTTCTCGGTCTGGGTGTTTGTGTTTCTCTCTTTGTGTGTGTCCATGGTACCCTCGACACAGGATATATCTACTGTACTGTGGGGCTATGAGTGTGAAGCGTTATACTATCCATACTTGTAATGTAAAAATAATATAAGTAAATAATACTAGTAATGTACTAATATTATTTAAAATTACAACTCTGTCTGTCTGTCAAGTTTTAGGGAGAAGTCGAAAAAAACATACTGTGCTTTTGTTTTATTTTCATTTTCTTGGTGTATTTTTCAGTAAAGTCGGATAAACTTGATGGCATTTGTTTGATATAGGTTAATTACAGTGCACGAGTGTTGTAAAATAACAGTGCGAAAATATGTTTTTTAATACAGTTGCTCAAAAAGTGGCGTATTGCAGGGACGTATAGCGTTCGGGAAGTGGGCTATTACACACTCGTGCGTTTTCTTTACCTTTTCCGAACTCGTGCGTTCTCTTTCCCAACTGTCAAAATAATGTCTATTAAAAAAAACAACCACGAAGTTTTAGAAGTTTTTATGATTCATGTAAATATTTCTAAAAAGAAGCTACTAATAATTTGTTTCAATATCAGATTTAATGATTTGATTCAATGAGTTAGGTAAGGTTTTATTTCATTTCATCTCATTAACATTTTCATATCATATCAATAAAAAAATTCTACTGAAGACTTGGCTGTATGGGCATAGTTCCCTTTTGCCTACCCAGAATGGGTGACGAAAACAAAAAAAAAATCTCTGCATATAGGTATTCTTTTACGGCTTGGAGTTTTGGCGGGCAGTCTGAAGGGACAAGTTGTGCTCTTGTTTTATTTTCATTTTCTTGGTGTATTTTTGAGTTATATCGGATAAAGTTGATGGCGTTTTTTTCGATATACTTAGGTTAAAAACAGTGCACGAGTGTTGTGAAATAGAATAACAGTGCGAAAACATGTTTTTTCGGCTTGCCTCCAAAACTCCTTCGGACATGTTCTCGTAAAGTAGCCATCGCTTTACTTGAACATCTGACTGACTAGACTGACTGATACCTGACGACTTACTGTTTTATATAGAATAATAGATGCAGAAATTATACTTATTGACACTGGCAATATGCACAGAGCGCGATGCCATTATTTAATATTGAAACGAATATATTGAATGGCTGCAAGGATTTTATCCAATGCCGTAAAATGAATTTAAAAAATCTTTTACTGCTGGCGCCATTTTTCAAATATGTTCTTTGCGAGTTTTTATTATTTTATAAATTGCTTCATTTTTTCGCAACTGTATTAAAAAAAGTTGTTCAGTACACGTGCGGAAACGTCATTGGAAGGAGTTCCGACTGTCAACCCTCACCTTCGGCTGCGCCTCGGCTCGGGTAGACATTTGTCGGAACTCCTTGCAATGACAGCCTTTCCGCACTTGTAATGAAATATACTATTTTCAGCTTGCCTCTAAAATTCCGTTGCGCATTCTGGTAAAGAAGCCATCGCTTTACTTAAATGTCTGACTGACTGGTTACTGACGACTTAGTTACTGACTTTACCTATTTAATACTGGTCCAGTTTCACCGAACGAAATGTCATAATTTGAAGAAAAAAAACTCTGTCTGTCTCTCTCTCTCTCCCTCTATCTCTCTGTGTGTATGTGTATTACGTTTTCACAATACTACATATTTTAATGAAATTTGGTTCAAAGTATGTACCTTGGGAAAGGACATTGAATAAACTCAAAACACAGTATAGCTGATTGAACTTCATAGAAATAAGTATTATTTGACAAAAACTAATCAGGCCGTAGCATATGGTATATTTTGAAAAGATTGAACCCGATAAAATACAATATTGAAACACTTGTCTTGCTCATAAAACCTTTTAAAAAGTTTCTTCGTAAATTTGGATTTATTCGATTCCGAACAGTTAAAGCCTTTATGATGATTTTGCACGTAACACTCTATTTTATTCCTCTTTCATAAAACACGACTTCAAAAAGTTCGAGATACCCGATGAAACCTAATTACAAATAACTTGGAGATATAGAATTATTATTACTTTGATAAATAGGTATCCTCTCTATTAATAACTTTTGTGGCACTTTAAAACAAAATTTTAATTGTATGCATTATCTTTTTCTTCTATCTACTTATAACGCTTTTAGAAATCGAGCTGCTTAGGTAGGTTTAAATTTTATTTTGAGCACGAAAATGTGCAACGGTGCTTCACGGCAATTATGTTATGGCAGCAGTGGTCGGTAGTACCCATATCAGTTCTATCACACACCTCCGTTGAATAATTGATAATATTCTAAATCAGTGTATCTAAGTATCTAAGAGTGGTATTAGTCACTAGGCCCGAAACGACGTATAACCCAGCGCACGATTTTTTTTCAGTTTGCCAGAGAGGTGGACTATTGCTTAAATTGATCTGAATTGTTACTTACGGCATATACACCACTATTCACTTCCCTGAATCTGCTCCCGATATTTCGATGCAATTTTACGGATGAACTTGATATCGCGGGTGGATGTTAAAAAGTCCAAGGACAGCCGTAACGGTCAACACTATGTCAACCCTCTTCCTCACTCGTTTGCTACGGATACTACCAGTACTCAAACTCATACGTAAGTCACGACAAAACACACTCACTGTATCATTGCGTATGGTTTTTTTGTCATATTTGGACGCATAAGTATTGTTTTTAAGAGACACTAACACTGGATCCCACGTACTAGAAAGTTGGAAATCATCTTCTTGATTGAAGTTTTTACATTTCGCGATTTCTATGGCTTCCTTTACTATTCTAAGTAAGTATGTGTATGTAATGACCTTCCTTCGAAAGAATTTTTGATTATGAAGTTCTGTCCCAGTGGTTAGGGCCCGAAAATACCGACGGAATCTTGTCTTTAGGTAAACGCAAGCTTTGCCCAATCTTCTTGTGAGGTGTGAAAATGGTTTTTATACATTACTTGTCCAGGATTCGGCTTATCTTATCCGTGACCCTTTTCATATATGGCAAAAATGTAGGCTGCTGTTTTACCTTCGGTATAATGCTTTTTTCTCTTGGCTTTATGCCGTAGTTTAAGTACTCGTATATCCCGTAAATAACAATTCAGATGTAGTGAACAACTGCGATACAGTGCCTAAATTCCTCCCGATTTTGAGAAGGGACCTGTGCTCGGCATTGTTACGACATTAAAAAGGATTGAAAAAAATTGCCAGCATTGCTTACCTGACCGTTACCTGACAGGGTTGTTCTTCAGCAAGAGCTCTGCAGATGCGAGGGATGAGGCCGGGCTGGGCCTCCGTTCCCATCATGGTATGCGTCTTGCCCGTGGCGCTCTGGCCGTACGCTAACACGCAAGCAGACGATCCTTTGAATATGCTGGTTACCACCTCGTGGCCAATTGTTTTATATACCTGATAATGTACAGCCGTAAATTATAATTATTACTCGTATACCTATTCAGTAAATTTCATAAGAAATAAATATACCTATAATACGTTTACATGTTAATCAAGGGCCTATAAAAAGTATCGGTGACTAATAGTATCGTTCTAAAATCCGTAAGAAGACTCGACGCAAGTCTGTTCTTATGACGCCAAATCGCTGCGACCGGCATCCGAATTCGTGCGTTCAGTCGTTGCGATTAGCTTCTAAAAGCGACCAAGTCGCCTATAGCCAATGCTAAATGTATGTTTGCAAAGGTCCTCAGAAATTTCAGTTATCTGTAGAAGTGCATGCATGTGTGATTGGCTAGTAACGGTCAAGTCACATTAGCTACTTTTAGAATCGGAGATCACGCGTCTTAGCGAAAGGACGCTTCATCGCAATTCATGATAACTTACTATTAAATTCGAACACGGCAGCAGAATCGCGCTTGTTAGCGTTTTCAAGGGTGCTCGGTCGCTGCGATTCAGCTTCTAATAGGCTACTAAATCGCCCATCGCCAATGCTATAAGTAACCAGCGCGGTTTGGTCGTAAGACGACAAAAAAGGAGGATAACAATGATTTACGTAATTCGTAAGGATATACTGTAAAAATAAGTCGTCATAGTGCTACGGCGCTAACGAGTTTACCTATGAGAGACGGCACATTTTCCCGTTTGTCTACATTACAAGTAGACATTTTTAGAGTGACTTTAACGTACCTACGAGTATCTCAACTTACACGTTTTTACTTTAAATCCATTATATAATTATACAAATTTATTAAGTATGAAACCACCACGGTATTGATTATCACCTTTTCCTGTGAAGCATACGTTGGTGACGAAAGTGCGCAGGCGCTATCGAAAGTGAAGTCGGCGTGGTAGCGCCGCACGCGCTCCCGACTGTCGCCCGCGCCGGATACGCTGACCTGTCATTGAAACACAAATACAAATAGATACAAAGAAATCATCATCCTGTTTGTACAATATAACCATATTATGTATCGAAGCGAGGCGCTATGCCGTCTGCCTTTACGGGCGAACCCCTCGTCCCAACGCGCATGCACAATGTGCCTTCTAGTTATACAACTAGTGTGTCGTCGTTGACGGTGCATAGAAAATGACGTTGTTAATTGAAATTGACATATTTAGAAATGTGTGCGTTCTAACACCGCACCAGATTTGGCACAAAAATAATATATCGAAGCGAGGCGCTATGCCGTCTCTCCTGAAGGGTGAGTCAGTAACTTTGATGCTCTAAATGTAAAGAAAAGAAAAGAAAAGAAAAATAATTTATTTGCGCAAATATGGGTATTACAGAAGTTGTTTTATATATTTAAAGTCAGTACCTCATACCTCAGTACCTAAGGTATGCAAATATTGATTAAGAAATAAAAATTACTATTATTATAATAGAAATCAAAATACACTTAAATTTACCTATATAACTTTTTGACTTAAATCTAACTAACTAGTATACTTATCATGTTTACAAACCATGTTATTTATTTATTTATCCCATATTTTGCGTAAAATACACAAACGTTGGATTGCCTATTTTTTCCTGGCGTAACTACTGGGTTGCCAGGTATAAACAGGTATAGTTATTTGCTTTTTTATTGAAGCGCGCATGGCCTGGCGGCTAGCGTAGAACGCAAGCGATCTATGCAGCTGAGCCAAACGGGCGCGGTCGGGTGTGAGATGGGTGACCGCTAGTGGCAAAAAAAATCATACGCGTTTCCGTGCTTCGGAGGGCACGTTAAGCCGTCGGTCCCGGTTGTTGTCGATAGATAACAGTCGTTAAACCTAGTCGGAGGCCTTATGGGCGGTTTAAAAACATCCGACAGCGGGTTGGCCACTAACCCGCATCTCCACCAACCCGCATTGGAGCAGCATGGTGGAGTAAACTCCAGGCCTCCCCAATAATGGGGAGAGACCCGTGCCCAGCAGTGGGACGCAAAAAGGGTTGCAGCCAGCCAGTTATTTGCACCTATTTGTTTAGTAAATAAATCTTACACCAAAATGAGTGCTATTTAATTGTGAATACAATGATGTAGGGTTGTCTGTAAAAAATCTGGCCTGAATGAAAGGTGAATATTTTATGCGTGTGGAAACTTGTGACAAAAAGGTCCGAGATAAATATCCCGTGCGATAGAAGAGGGGACTACTGTATAATTATTATTTATTCTCATGAAGATGAGATGAATGATGAAAGATGAAAAGATGAAAGAGAGCGCGTATGCTATTTATTCGTGCAACAGAGAAGGTTAGCGATACATTAGTATATAAATACTGACTGAGCATTATTTTGGTGTATCATAGTTAATATCTTAAAATATTGAGAACACGTGTTATTAAGTACTTATTATTGTTTATTGATAATAAATAAAATTGAACAAACAATTAAAATGAAATGAAATGATACAAAAAGATACTTTGAGAATCTTGTTTTAAGTTCAAAAATTATATTAAAAACTAGTGGCCGCCCGCGACTTCGTCCGCGTGGACTTCGGTATTAGTCATAGCATGATGTTATATAAGCCCATATAAAAGCCCTCGGGTGGCTCCCCTGGGGTTGCCCGTGTCCATAGGCAACGGTATCGCCTGCCTGATCGTAAGAGGCGACTAATTGGGGGCTTCCGGGGTTGCGGGCGGTGAGAGTGAAGCTCGATACGTCCAGCCAGCGGCCCCGGAAAAGACGACGTGTGTGCGTGACCGTATGCCGCCGAAAGCATCTGAAGGTGCAGGTGAGTTCATTTACTCTCTCTAAGATGGACCCTTACGGGACGCCGCGCGCGTATCACACCGGTGCGTTCTACTGGCGGAGTCCTCCACAAGCGCAGAGGCGCAGGCCACCGAGGGGGTTTTAGATGGTTTTAGTGCGGTACAAATCCTACGTTACCCGGTATCCTCTCCCAAGGTGCTGGGTACCTTCTGAACCCCCCATTCCCCCCGACATAAAAAAAGCATATCGAAACCTGTGCTATAGGTGCCCCGCTCGTCACACGGGACATTACAGTGTGTATCAAGAAATACAAATACAAGACAATATTATTTAAAAAAAAAGAGTGTTTTTACTTATGTACAATTGTACACCCGTTAGAAGTTATACTTCTTTGGCATATGAAAATTACTTAATATAACTCAAAAGCAGTAGTTATCGACTATATAAATATCAGAATCAATCAAAAAGTTTTTGTTTAAATAAAAGACGTTTTATTAATTATTATTTTAAATTAAAATTCAAAATTGATTATTCATTTGAATACTATATTACACAACACTGGCTTGTCTAGTATATGAATAACTATCTAATACTATATAGTATGGACACTGAATATAGTTACAAACTATGTGTATAAGTGTTGATATTATTTCTATTCTGTGGCTAACTTCATCATGTCGTTCCTGCGGGCGCAGCTCACAAATTCACTCTCATCCAAACGCGCCAAAAGAAGATAACTTCAAAAATATATATTGTACACCCCTTACGAGACTTTAATAAAACTTATGTAAACTTACTTTCATATTCGTAATTGCGATTGTATTCTCATCCAAAACGTTGACAACTTGAATTCGGTCTTTTTCTGATCTAATCTCTCTGGAAATTGTAAAATTTTATTTGGTAAATGAATATTATTCTATGGATACCCCTCCCCTGTACTATGATCTCATAAAAAAATGATAAAAACACTAACTTGTCTGTAAACGGCCTCACTCTTATCGCGAGTTTTACGTTTGACATTTTCTATTGAGTTCTAAGTATTTCATAAATTTTGTAAAGAAGTTTTAAAGAATTTAGAAAACACTTCAATGTGACTCTCTCTTTAAAATGCACCAGCCTGCGCTTACGCGGTGTTGTGACTAGTTATTTTGGGCACACGATTCCTCGTATGCTATAGAGAACGAAATGTGATTAAAAATAGACAAACCGACAAATAAAATAAAACTATTTAAGGACTGAAGCGCGCATGGCTCGGCGGTTAGTGATCTATGCAACTAAGCTAAACGGGCGCGGTCGCGGCTGTGAGATGGATGACCGCTAGTGGAAAAAAATTCATGCGCGTTTCCGTGCTTCGGAGAGCACGTTAAGCCGTCGGTCCCGGTTGTTGTCGATAGATAACAGTCGTTAAATCTTGTCGGAGGCCTTATGGGCGGTTTGAAAACATCCGACAGCGGGTTGGCCACTAACCCGCATCTCCACCAACCGCATTGGAGCAGCGTGTTGGAGTAAGCTCCAGGCCTCCCCAATAATGGGGAGAGGCCCGTGCCCAGTAGTGGGACGAAAAATGGTTACAGCCATTTAAAGACTTGATCCTGACAATTTTGAAGTTTTAAATATTACTTTACGTAGTACCTACCTTAATATGCTTAATATAAGACTATAATTAAATTTCAATTCATCAGAAGGAAATTTTGTTATTTTAATCAGTCGTTTAATAAACAAAATATTCTTAAATTTTAATTATACCTAATTATTATTTAAAGTTTGAAATACTTAGAAGAAATAATTGAATAGTAAAAATATTTTAGTAAGGTCCAACTGTTTTTAACATAAGTACCAAGTTTTCTGTAGTTGGTCCAAAATGCAGTAGGTAAGCTTTTTTTTAACGGGGGGGACCTTCCAAAAGGTACTGAGTATTTAAAGAGACGCCGGGTTAAGTATGTGGGATTTTAACTCTATAAAACCCCTTCGGCCCTCCTCAGCGCTTATGGAGGACCCCGTCATCTCCTGAGGAACGCACCGTTGCCCTCCATGCGCAACGTCCAATACAGACCCACCATGTGGATGGCTCATCTATGTCTCTTGAGGTTACGACGTTGGCGGACTCACACACAGCTGTCCTTCACGAGGCCGCTGCTGGTTGTCGCTGCATCGCGCCATGTCCTAGCCGAGGTTACGACATCCGTAAGTACGTCGACCCCTGGACGTGCTTACGCCGCGGTTACCGCAAACTCAAAGCCTGCTGAGCCTCAAGTCTTGCAAGCTAAGCAGCAAAAGGAGGAATAGCAGGTCCACAGAAAAGAAATTCAACGGGACCTGCTAAAGCAGGGTCCGGCTAAGGACCTGTGTGACAAGGCTTCATAAAGGTCGAAATAAAGAGGAAGCCCACTCGTCATAACAGAGAGCCCACTTTATACGCCCGTATCCGAAACTAAGTGAATTTTCGGGTCTTAATTTGGATTAGATTGAAGAAATTCTAGCAATATTTTTCATTCAACAGCTTAATGTCATTAATGACAACGCTTATCTTATTAATTCATGAAAAACTGACGAATGCTTACAGAGTGGGCCCTCAGGTGTGGCACCGTACCGACCGACCCGGACCGAATGTTGCAGCCGGCTACACCGACGACGTTGCTATACGTGTCCCGACTGCATGGCTCTGCAAAGGTCGAGGAGATTGTAGAGTAAAGTAGACATTCGGATCAAGACCAACTTCTGATTGAGGGTTGAGAGATTGGAGTGTCGTCACAGCGTGTATTTTAACTCGTACATATAGGTGAGAGTCCCTACACAACAACGACGCGCGACGCCGAATCATCGTGCTACGTAGTTTTACTTTAAATTATAATTTATGTATAGCATCTATTATTTTATTCCTTATCGTTTTATTTTATTTTTTAATTGATTTTTATGTATTTGTATGTTTTAATTTAATGTTATGTATATTTGTTTTAGTAAGGTCTTAGGTAGCCTGAGATAAATAAATATACATTAACATGATTACTTACTGCCGGCAATACTCACGTTGCATAGTTAATGTTGCTCAACTAGTTTCTGAGGTCCTTCCTCATGAGCCGTTCCTCATGTTCCTCATGAGTCGCTAGGAGGCGCGCTAATAATCATGTTAAGTTACACTCACGATTCGTTATATAATAAAATCAATATACATTGCTTTAAAATAACTCGTATCATAAAATCACTCGTTCGTTCCATTTTCTTCTTATTTTCCCTCTTGCAGTGAAATCATGCAAAGCTGTCACAAAACACTTTTACTTGATAATGGCAGAATAAATAAATGGTGCGTTGCTAAATCGAAAACGATAACCTGACAACTTTCTGTCAGTTTGATTGATTTGACTTTGACAATTACTGACATTGACTTGACATTCTTGACAATTGAAAATGAAATTATTAAGATGAAAGACGAAAATTGAAGAAATTTTTAATTTACGTTTTGACAAAAATTTAATAAACGGTACGGCTTTTTATTTTACTCAAACTGTAAAGTTACGCAGATTTTTTTACATTTAGGTAACATAAAATTGTTCCCGTTAAAAGTTCCGTTGTATGTAGTATTTACTTACATGCTGTTTACTTGTGTTTACTCTTGTACTCTTCTAACAAAAAGTAAGTTTTTACTATTTACTTTAATGAAAATAGAGAAATAAATTCTACATTTACAAAGATATCTAAAATTTTCGTTATTCAATTTATACATTAACAGCAGCAACATATGGAAGGTAACGAAGTTCACATCATTTAATTTTGTTCATTCAATTGCTATTAGGAAAATAGAGAAAGTACTGTGTTGGCATGATTGCACTTTTTATCAGGAAAAAATACATATCACATTTTTATTACCTACCTATTATTCAGAAATACCTGAAGTTCAGGTAAATAATAACATACCAGTGTTGGTAATGATAAAATGAACTTATATGAATCATGAAATCGAGAGTTTATTATAACGATTCATATTATTATCATGCTAGATAATTATGCACAGTACCAAAATTATTTAAATATTGGTAATATGTTTTGATAAGGAATTTATTATTCATGATCATTAAAAAAAATTGCATTTACATATTTCCTAAGCTTTTCTTAAAAAACATTGTGACTATTTTCAGAGTTAAAATAGTCATAAGTTTTTTTGTTGTTATCTTGATGGATGCTTAAAATATTGTTATGTAAATTCATGAAAATCACATTGTCATTTTGCTTTTAAATGACAATGTGATGATGCTCAATGACTTATTTTGCTTTGTTTCATTCCACTGTGATTTGTGGTGCAAGATGCTTGTGAGGCGTATCACTAGACCTTTATGGAGCTCCTTAAGAACCGAAAAAAGGTTCCTAGCCTCAGAGCCGGCTAAAACTGAGCCAGAAGTTTCTGATGGAATAGACCCTGTGCAGGTAAGTGTTAGTTAAATTATTAGTAACTTTTTTTATAGATTGGACATAATAGGTAGGATTGACTTTCACACTAACATCTGAAACAGGATTTCTTTTCCTAGTTTTAGCATTGCCATCTTTAATTATAGGATTTCTTACATTACTTGTTTTATATTAATAAATGATAATAAACTTCTTCGATAGTGAACACACCTTAACTAAAATATATTTGTATATATATTATGCATACCTATATTATTTATATATTTTTCATGTGAAAACTTCTTTAGTTGTGCACGTTCTTTGGGATTGGTAAAAAATGTTAAACTCGCATCAGGACACGTGGCCTGACCGAAAATTCGTAAGACGGAGGGGTGACGGCTGATGACGGCTGGACTGTCTATACTTGTAAACGAATTTCGTTTATATCAAGTATTTAAAATATGGACATTGAACAAAGTGCATCTTTTAATAAAAAAAGTGACGAAGAAATAGTGAAAGAAAATGAGTGAGTACTTTATAAAAATACTAGATGAAAACCTACTGAAAATACTAGATGAAAAATAATACTGATAATAAAAGCAATTTGTGTGAAATTATTCCCTAACCATTCCAAAATATGTATAAAACAGGACACACATTGCGAAGTACCCAGGAGAAATGGAGCACAATTATAACAGACTAGTATCCCAGGGATGGTAAAAGGAACCGAGGAAGACCAACTAAGAGATGGGAGGATGAAATAAAATTGACAGCAGGTCCAAAGTGGAGAAGAGTTGCAAAAGACAGAGAGCAGTGGAAGTTGTTAGAGGAGGCCTTTGCCAAGAGGCACACTGAACTCAGAGACATCTTATAAATAAAGTAACAAGTGTAGAATGTAATAGTTCAGGACAGGAGGCTTATTATTATTATTCCAAAATATCAAAAAATGCACAACTTTAATGTTCAAGTTTTCACTTCTGCTGGGCACTAACGGAGTGCAACCCATTGTTTTATTTTTATTTTTATTATAAAACATATTTTTAATTTGACATAAACACATATTGTTCAATGTTTTCATATGTATGACTTATATTATTATATAATATTTATATAAATATATGTATATTATTGTAGTGTCTGTAGTTTATGTGTATGAATTATTAAAAATCTTATCAAGTGTTTATATGCTACCATATTTTGTTTAGTTGTGGATATCTTTAATTGGCTTTATGTGTAATGTAATTAGTCTTAAGAATAATACATTAAATTTAGGCTATTGTTATCCTGAATAAAAAAAATAAAAGCTATTAGAACTTTTAGCTCTAATAGCTTTTAACTTTAAGCTCTTTTAAGCAGAACTTTAGCTCGTCTGGTTGAGAAGTTATCTAAATTTAATCAGTATCATTTGGTATTTTGTATTTTCTATGGATACCAAAATATTTGCTACATGCAAACATTTGCATATTGCTATTACATGTGGTGGTCATTCAATTAAATTATTAAAATGACATACTTTGTGAGATTTTATGATTTAATTTAACAGTTTGTACTTTTTTGAAGATCATTAAATTAGATATTTATTTCATATTTTCAGTATGAAATAAAAATATGGGTCATGAAAAAACGCTTTAAACATACATATATCTCACTTTAATCAATTAAAAGGAGAAAAGAAAACAAAACATATGTAATCAACTGAATTAATATTGATGATGCTGTAACAACATACTGAGCCAACATAAAACACTTTATCACTGTACGAAATAAATTTGATTATTTACTATTGTTACAGGCTGAGGCTCTGGACAAAGACATTTGCTTACTAGTAGATGAGAAGGACAACTTTATAGGAACAGCTACCAAGAGGGATTGCCACAAGGTTGCTCCTGATGGCAGTGTTCTTCTTCATAGGGCCTTCAGTGTGTTCCTCTTTAACAAGCGAGGGGATATGTTTATGCAGCGTAGAGCCAGCCAAAAAGTAACTATTCATTATTTTGTTCAGTTTTATTTATTCGACTCAGTGTTTCAAGAACGAAATAAACCTAGCAAGCTTACCCTTACATCATTCATTAGACAATTACCTAAGTAGTTTGGGCCGTTTTTTTTTTTCTTTCTGCCTTTGATGGGTAAATAAATAACCTTGAATCTTTAATGATAAAATTTTGCTTAATAATCTCTCTCTCCTCGACGTTCACAGATCACCTTAGATCTTACCACCGCCATCTGCTACGATTATCGGCTGCATGTTAGGACAAATAGCCTTTAAGAGTCTAGAGTTGTGCAGATTTGTTCAGTCCAATGCATTGGGCTTCTTCCCCGTGGTTTCTTGTCTTCGATTTTCCCTATAATGACAAGCTTCTCTAGGTTCCCACTGTCTTTGCAGGCTATGAGACCAAAATATTCAAGGACTCTTTATAGACATATGATGAAAGTCTCGTTGTCACTTTGAGCTTCTTAAGTATTGAGACGTTTGTTTGTCGCGCCGTCCAGGGGAAGCGCAGCATTCTCCTTCAAGTAGAACACGTCAACACCACATTTCGAAGTTTGTTTCGGCTACATAGAGGAATATGGAACAATCTAAGGTGTTCACGAGCTTTTGCTTTGTAATTTTTGAGATGTTTCGATCAATCCATATCTTCTCATTGACCCATGGCGCCTTTGGCCATTCCTATAGAGCCCAGGTATATAAAAATCGTTTACAATCTCAAGGTTGAGTGTTCTTTTGAGCTCTCCTGTTTGTGTGATCTACAACCATGATCTTTGTTTTGCGTTTATTGATTTGGAGCCCTAGATCGTTACTGATGCGCTCCGTCCGATCCGATCCAGCAAGCATTTCATTTTGGCTTCTCTTTCTCTCCTAGCGGCCTAGGACCTAGGCCGCTAGGAGCTAAAGAGAGTGGTACCGTCGGCGTATCGAAGTTTGGTTATCTTGCCACCACCCACGCTTACTCCTCCTTCCCAGCCATCAATGGTTCTTCTTATGATGTATTCACCATAGGCCATTGGGGACAATTTGCAGCCTAGTCTGACTCCTTTTTGAAAGCTGAATATACCTTTTTTTTGGTATCGGGGGGAAACCTTCTAAAGGTACCCGGTATCTTGGGAGGGGATACCGGATTATGTGGGATTTGACCGCACTAAATCCCCCTCGGTGACCTGCCTCTGCGCTTCGGAAGGACTCCGGGATCTCCAGTGGAACGCACCGGTGTCCTCCACGCGCGGCGCCCGAGAGCAGATGTGTTCTCTTGCACCTTCCGATGCTTACGGTGACATGCGGCCACGCACGCACCGCGTTCCTACCCGGGGCTGCTGGCTGGACGGATAGAGATCCCACTCTCACCGCCCACAACCCCGGAAGCCCCCTTTTAGTCGCCTTTTACGATCAGGCAGAGGATACCTTAGCTCTATTCTTAATCCAGAAGCTACATTACTACTGCTTTTATAAAATAATAAATTAAATAGAATAATCTTAACTTACCTCCACTTTATCTTGTGAGTCTATCACTCAAAAACTCCATTGAATTAATTCTAACAAATTCAAAGGTAACCTACCCGGATTACTACACAAATGCTTGCTGTAGCCATCCTCTGTACATAGACAACAAACCTGAGGATGTCATCACGGCAGCAAGACGCAGACTCAACCATGAACTAGGAATACCTTTGGATCAGGTAACATTTTCCAAATATAAAAAATCTTGAAAATCATGAACTTTAGGTAGTTTTACGTGAAATATATATTAACAGTTACTTAAGAATATACAAATATAGTAAAAGATTGGGTAGTTGACTAAAAGTGAGTGTATGATTATTAATCAAAAATTATGAAGTAAATCTTTCTTGTATATAAAAAAAACCATTTTGGTAATAAAAATTAATATTGGTATAAAAACAAAATAAAAATCTAGTAACAATTATTCAAAGATCTGTCCTTTGTGGTCTGTTTCTGTTGCAAAATAGGGCTCTATTTATATTTTAATCAGAATACAATGATATCATTCATTATAGTAGATTGCGTAATCTGCTAATTAAAATCTGAAACGGATCTATCATACATTTTTTAATGTTATAGAAAAACAATTTTGCTGTGCTTTAGTCTCAAAACGATAAATAAATTAGTCAACATCCTAATTCTGTATAGATTACAAAGCCTAAGTATCAAATTTTCTTCCAAGTTTAATTTGATTTAATTTTAACTTGTCCTTGTGTCAAGCGATTTTATTAATATAGTGGCCTCAACACAAAAAACCAGATGGACCCAGAACTGTTCACGTACCTGACGCGCATCCACTACCACGACCCTGGCGACGGCGTATGGGGCGAGCACGAGATCGACCACGTGCTGTTCTTCCAGAGCGATGTCAAGGTCAAGCCCAACTCCAACGAGATATCCGAGTACTGCTTCGTGCCAAAGAACGAGTTTAATGCGTGAGTAGCTTTCGGTTAAGGCCGCTATCCCAACTGGCGTTCTACTAGCGTAAACACAATGTCAACTTTGCGTTTGCGCAGCCGCAACGTTGGAACAACGCCAACGTTAGTAAAACGTCAGTAGGAAAGGAGCCTAAAAGATTCTCGATATGTCATTTCATTTTACTTTTCGACGATTACTTCAGCAGTGGATATTGAAAATAAAGTTTTAATTCGAGAAAAGATATTCAAAAAACGACTTTTGTGACTTAACTCACTTTGGGTGTTTCGGTTACTATAAGGGGCCCACAGGCTGACGGACTGCGGTACATATTTTATTATTTTTGATTATGATGGTGACGGTACAAAGGTGAAATAATAAATTGGTGATATGATACAACCTTACTTCATATAACTTCAACATCAACTTGAAAGTCAATTTGGTAAGTAATCTAAAAAGATATGTTTTATTGGTGCTTATGGATACACTAAATATAAGTATTTTTTCAATATAATTAGAAGACCTACGAAGGTAAGTATGCGTGTCTTTTTATATTGTGTAGGTAAATTCATGATGAAAATAAATTAACAAACATTAGTTAATCCCCAAAGACCTTACGTATTAATCAATGTATGTATGTACGTGAGCTAATTACTGGATTCTGGCTTGTGCAACACATTCTCGTATGCGAGCGGGTATTGGCTTAATTGTCTTATGAAGCACACATTACACAATATACGTGCATTATGCGACATCGCTGTCTGTCACTACACGAAACTGCATTTGAGTAGAGACGGCTTTAGAGAGAGCCCTCAATGTAAGTTTATAAACGCGCAAACGTAACTACTGCGTCCGAGTTAAAATTGGACAAATAGATCATAACCTGAAAGGAATAAGGTCGATAATTAAATTCTTAACGCAAACGCGATAGTAACGTACACTAAGACCAGAGGCCTTAGTGTAAGTGTGCACACGCGAAATCGTTACTATCGCGTTTGCGTTAAGAATTTAATTATCGACCTTATTCCTTTCAGGTTAAGATCTATCTGTCCAATTTTAACTCTGACGCAGTAGTAACGTTTGCGCGTTTACAAACTCACACTAAGGGCTCTGTTTCAAATTAGCGTATTCGGCGCGTTTGCGCGTCGTTTGTTTTTGAAGCTCGTGTACCCGCGAAACGTCAAGATTTGCCCTTCTCAGGAGCAAAAATTACGCGCGTGTTACGCGTATTTGTCGAAACGAAACGGTCGGTCGCTAAGCAAACGCGCCGAAAATTACGCTAGTTTAAAACTGCTCTTAAGCGTTCCTGATGTAGGACTGATAATTTCGTTCTCATAAAGATTTTGTAGCATTCAAAGTAGAGTTGCCGCGAATAGTTGTTATAGCGAATAGTCGAATACCGATTAATCGCCATTCACTTTGGCGAATAGTCTAATAACTCGACATTACTATTCGATATAAATAAGGCACATTAAAAATATTTCTAATTTCTTCTAAGGTTGTGAGAAAAGAAAACAATAAAGTTAAAGAAATCTGTTTCATGTTATACATACCTACATATACGTAATGTAGTAATTAAATTTAAATGTAATGTAGTAATTATATTTAAAATACTGGCAACCCACTCTTTTGTTTAACCCAGCGTTTATTATTCTAGAGGATTTCCCATTTGGGGTAGGCGGAACGCATTTGTAATTTCATTATCGACATCGGTTGAAAATTTCTGTTAGCAAAGGCTGACAGAAAAATAAACCGATATGAATGATGATGGACTTTGAGTACCAATAATAATAGATTCCCTATTTTAAGTAGGCTTGCTAAACGATACTTAATCACACCAGCAAGCTCTGTTTATTCAGAAAGACTATTTTCCGAGGCAGGTTTAATTTATGAGGAAATCGAAACCGACTTGCTCCCGAACGTGCAGACAAAATAGTTTTTTTGCACCACAATCTGCCTCTGTTGGATATTAAATAATAATTAATGCCTAACTAATTTGATTTCATGAATATGATAGGCACAGGCACATATTACAGATATTAATAGATACTGTGTATTGTTTTATGAAGGAAAATAATAAAAATTGATTATTTTTAACTGATTAGTTTTTTTGTTCGTTAAAAGTTTATTTTAGACGACTATTCGCCGAATGCCGAATAATACTAGCTATTATTCGGTATTCGACGAATATCAAAAAAATGTCGAGTAATGCCGAATACCGAATAATAGCGAGTATTCGCGGCAACTCTAATTCAAAGATAGTGCTAGGTAGCAGTAGTTTTTTTATGTCCCACTGCTGGGCACAAGTCTCCTCTTGGAAGTAATAGGGCAATAGCTATAGGCCATAGCCATAGTCCATCACGCTGCCCACGCTGGATTTGTGGACAATAATTGGTAGCTGTAGTATTTATGTATACCTAAATAAATATATATCTATAAATATTCGCTAGAATTGAATAAACTAAGAGCTACTGATCTCTCAGAGTAACGGTTCTCATGTAAAGCTAGCGCTCGAGCGCTACGACATTTATTAATTTTTCTTTAATATTATAGATACATTTCATCCACTGGAGGGAAACTGACACCGTGGTTCAACCTTATGCGGCGCCATAAGATCAAGCATTGGTGGGACAACTTGCATCGCTTAGAAGAAATTGCTGAACCCAATAAGATAGAAAAATTCTTACATAAGAAATAATAATACTATACTAATATTTAGGTGGTACATACTCATACCAAGTAGTGGGCCTATTGTACACATGCGTCCGGTCGGGCCTCGTTTTTTACACAAAACTGAAGGGGCCCAAACGGTGGCTAGGCCCCTGGCACGTGCCCAGAATAAGAAATATGGGGATAAGGGGCCGGTACTAGGGTACTAGATATGCCAATTAACAGGAAGAGAAAGCAGGCTGTTTTTGTGTTAACGCGCATCGCGGAGCCGCAATATTGTGGAAATAGGTTATATGTTTTTCTCCGTCTGCTCTTTTCTTCAGCTCAGCATTGCCTAAGCGCACCCAGAGCAGACAGAACAAAAAAATAACGTTCACTAAGAGTTTGTAAATGAACCGTACAGTGAATAAAGAATATTTCATTTCGTTTCATTTCATTATGACGAATGAATAGATAACGCGATTGTGATACAAGATTGACATATAAGTTTTTACAGTTTATATTTTTGGCTTATGGTAGGTAGTTTGAGCGGTTCCTTGCCCGTGGCACCACGGAAATATAAAAGTTTCAATGCGATGTCGCCTCCGTGATAAGTACATCACTCAAGACACAGCCTGATTTTGTATAGGTTGATTTGTTTTCTAGTTCTATTTATCTATTATTTCAATGAAAATTGTAATTTTAAAATTAAATTGTTTTTTAGCGTGGTGTATTTTAATTATTAATTAATAATAATAATCTTAATTACTAAGATTTTGCATCATTATCGTGAAGGTTGTATTATTGAAAAATAAATACTTATTATTCCACTGTCTTTTTTTTTCCTTAAAAATATGATTACCATTAATATTAATTGCACTTGTTTAATTAAATATCAAGACACGAAGTCTTAGGCATAAGTAACTTTAACGAACGTAATGACTAAAAATATCTTTAATTATGAATTAAAACGTAGAATAAAATTCTTAAATATGTATGAAGTCTATATAATGGCATCTTAGAACTATCAAATTTTTTAGAACAATCAATATTTAGTAATTCCTCAGTCTTATTAATCTTAAACAAACCAAGTTTGGACTGTGTAATTTAGAACACGTCGATCTAATTACATACAATGGTCTATCTCGATTTCTTAAATATTTAAATATTTCAGTCGAGTCAATCACATTAGATTTAAGCATAAGCTGAAACATTGAAATGCTATTAATCCTGCTGCCACGTACGGTTCTGATTAATTTCATGTCTGCGCAGTATCTGCGTCACAGGCAGGACAATACAACTGTAACTTCGTACACCAGTATCGTTTATCTTTAAAAGATCCACCATACTACCAATGGCACAGGAGTGCGATAGGCCTGCAGTCAGTGATCCTTATTCCTGTAATTACAAAATAACTTACCTTGCTAGGTCTACCAACTTGCTCGTTAATCCCGTTATTTAAATATACAAGTTTTCTAAGCTCCATCTTAGCGCTAGGAAGGATCCTTAAAAGGTAATGCGAAGAAATTTTAGGGAGAGCTTGAGGTTGAGACCCATGGGAAAAAATATCGATGTCCTGCAATCACTCAGTTGTGATATGAGTAACTACAGAGAACGTTACATCTAGGATTTCCGCTTGGTTAAGTCAAGCCCCCCTTACTAAAATCTGCCCCCCCCCCCCCTAAACTGCAGTCCTAGATCCGCCACTGCATGCTACTCTAGTTAGGAAAGGTTATTATGGATATTCCCACGATAAAAAGGATCTTTCTCATACTATACAAGAGTGAGCGTGCGCACTCTCCAGCTGAACACATGATGGTAATGAAAAGTTTTACGCTACCACTGTAGGTACCTAATTTTGGGATTAACTGAAAACTTCACTGATTAAATTCAGATTTGTTTTCTTTATACAGCAATTTATACTTTATACAGGGTGCATTCGGGTATTTACGAAAGGATTTTAAATGAGTTGACAGTGTACTTTTATTGACACCCAATAGTCAAAAACAGTGAAGTTTATTCAACTAATTCGGGTATAAATGAATATATTGTATACAGTACAGCTTACATATTTTTTTTATTTCCTGTAATATTTTTGAGACCTGTAATATTTTTTCGAAACAGCGCAATTCCGAAAGCAGTCCGGTAATTCCGAGTGACATTTAAAATTGGACTGTATCCCGAAGTTCGGCTAATTCCGAAAAAATTAAAAACCGCTCACTACACGCGCATTTTTGTTCATAGCGACGCGACGGTTTGTTGCCCGTAGTACCAGTTATACTTGTCCAACTAGTAGTACCACGGGCAACTGTTTTAACACGTGTTCCATCTAAAAGGACTTTGACCTAGTAGTTGAACCACGGGCATTTTTTTTTTACCCGTGGTCCTACCGGTTTGACTAAAGAAAAGAAAGTCAAAAACTCTTTCTAACGCATGTGAAACCGTGGGACACAGCTTGTGAATTATCAAAATAACAGAGCGAAAATGTGTTTTAACAGCTTGGCTCGCCTTCGCCTTACTTGAATATCTGACTGACTTGACTGACTGATTACTGACGACTGAATGTCAGTAACATTATTTACTCGTATTACTTATTAAGTAGGTACTGATCCAGTTTCAACGAAACTAGCAAAAAAGTGATGCAGAAATTATACTTGATGCTGTCAATATGCACAGAAATGATGAGCCACTCACACACACTCATAGCTCCACAGTAAGGTATACCCTGTGTCGTGGGTGCCATGGACATGTCGCAGTCTGATTGCATATTCCGCTGTTTTACATTACGGCTAGCAATTTCCTAAAGGCTGTTTTGTAATGCGACGCATTCTCGTCCAGCCGGATTACATTTCAGCTAAATTAACGTACGTCGCATCGTAGAGCACTTCGCGTTCGTCAAAGCGCGTAATAACGTGCCGCCCAAACGCCGAATACAAACGGGGTACATCGTCGATAAGGATAAGCCATTTTGAAGGTATAATGTGTCTCAGAGACATTCCTTATGGCTTGGCCCAGTGACCCATCCTACTTTTGACCGCACTCGACATTGCTAAGCTTTATTGGCACCCATGCTGCTTATGACCGCACTAGATGTTGCTGAATGGCCACTATGGCCACCCATCCTACTTTAGACCGCACTCGATATTTCTTAGCTTTGTTGACACCCATGCTTCTATGACCGCACCAGATGTTGCTTAATGGCCACCCATCTTACTTATGACCGCACTCGACATTGATTAGCTTTATTGGCACCCATCCTGCTTATGACCGCAATAGATGTTGCTGAGTGGCCACCCATCCTACTGTTAACCGCATTCGACATTGCTAATCATTGCTTAGCATTGTTGACACCCATCCTTCTTATGACCGCACCAGATGTTACTTAATGGCCACCCACCTACTTATGACCAAACTCGACATTGCTTAGCTTTATTGGCACCCATCCTGCTTATGACCGCACTAGATGTTGCCGAGTGGCCACCCATCCTACTTTTGACCGCACTCCACATTGCTTAGCTTTGTTGACACCCATCCTTCTTATGACCGCACCAAATGTTGCTTAATGGCCACCCATCCAACTTATGACCGGGTGCCAATAAGTAAGTAAAGTACGTACGTAAGTAGGATGTAAGTAGAACAAAGCTAAGCAATGTCGAGTGCGGTCAAAAGTAGGATGGGTGGCCAATAGTGGCCATTCAACCAAATCTAGTGTGGGTCATAAGCAGGATGGGTATAAAGCTCAGCAGTGCGGTCATAAGTAGGGTACCCACCCTACGGGCTACGAGGCTTGATTACAATGAGCCTAAACGTGAGCCGCCATATTGTAGAACGTATCGCAATGAGAATCCGGCTAATCGTGGTCCCGCCACAATACAGAACGGCCCTGTTTTATGAAACGGCGAGCCGTAACGTTATACAGCGGAATATACGATCCGACTGCGACATATAGATTAAATTACCCCGATTTTCGGCATTAGCCGAGTGCACTATACACAAATTCGACTGATATCCATTAGTAGGTAACCCTCATTTAGAAAAACCTTACGCGAGATTAGGGGATGGTGGAAGAGGTTGTGCCGAATCTCACGAAATCTCATCAGACGGAGAGGGGGAGTCAGAAAATCTCAGTGCCTTACAGACGGAGAGGGGGAGTCAGAAAATCTCAGTGCCTTACGTTATTATTGAACACACCCTCACTTGATTGAAAACATTTCAAGTATGAAGAAAATATGTACCTATAATTAACATTGTTTTTATCGGTACCTAACATGATTAGAAATGCGATAAGATTTCTTACACAACACAAAGTATATAGCTGTGCCCTGTAGTTTTACCAGTGTTATGAAAGATCATTTTCATGAAGTGAATATATGGCAAAGCTTCATTAAAGGTTACATACAAACTAGAACTCCTTATTCGACCCCACTCCTCAAGGAACAAACTTAAGCTTCCTGCGACTGATAGTTTCGTTTGTGCATTGTAAAAGTCAATCAATCACTCGGTAAGAATAGTTTTAACATATTGACAACAGCTTTTTTATGTCCTAGGTTCATTCCAACCCTCGAGGGTCCAATTACGCCGTGGTTCAACATGGTGCGTCGCCATAGACTGAAGCTATGGTGGGACAACCTGCACCGCCTCAAGGAACTCGCTGAGCCCGACAAGATACACAAGTTCTTAGAGGACAAGAAATAACTATCGTATTCATATCAATAATATACAATAATTAATTGTTATTATAGGTCGATACTGAAAGCTGGCACGTACAATACTTTCACATTTGCGATAGTGGACACATTATTATTTATTAGTAGCCGGATGACCGAGCGTTGCGCGGATATAAACAAATTAAAACAATTCATTTTTCAGAGACTCATTGGCTTCCTTAATAACGCCATCTACTTCACCTCTCAATTTAAAACAAATAGAATATATATATATATATATATATATATATATATATATATATACTCGCCGATAGATGGCAGGAAGAGTTATATTTTTCAGGTTATGTTTAAGTTGAAAACACGGATTAAACGGTATTTTCTAAAAACGAAACCTAGCAATATCGAATTAGTGCCCTCTAAAACCCCTGCACACTAAATTTCATGGAAATCGTAGGAGCCGTTTCCGAGATTTAAAATATATATTTAGGTACATACAAGAATTGCTCGTTTAAAGGTATTAGAGAGATAGATTACACAATATACTTACTTACTTACGTGACGTAAGCACCCGTCGCAAATTGAAGATGCATTAGTGAGTACGCCACCTTTCGTTAAAATCGACCTATAACATAGTTTTAAAATAATCAACCGTAAATATCTTATTTATTTCCTTTATTTCCTTGACATTTTCATTATGAAAATGCACTTGATTTAATTAAAAATAATTGTTTGACTTATATCATAAGTAAGTATTTAGTTTACGAAATTACTTTGTTAATTAAAGGCTGTACGTCTTATACGTAGCTACGTAAGTATTAAGTATATTATTTTTTAAAGTTACGCATAACCGTTACATTTCTTAATTTTCTGCAACATTCTATACTACTGAGCATAAAAAAAATTGTATTGTAAATGAATCGGGTGCTTCAAATAAATTGATATGTTTAATATACTATGGCCTTTTTAATAAATAACTTAATTTATTATACCTAGATACTATACTATACATATTCACTAAACGCCCGTTAGTGAATATGTATGTAGGTATTTAATAAACAATACAAACGATTTTTTATCGTTTAAGAAATTTATTTTTAATAAACGAAATAATAAATTTATTAAAGGAAACTAGTTTTGCATAGTCAGTCAAAGATAGACACAATTTTATTGACGTACATAACTAATGTGGTATCTCGCTACAAATGCTCGTATATGTAAGTACAGTGGCGGATTTAGAAATTTGCCGCCAGTAGGCTATTCAATTTATGCACCCCCCATTCCCTCCTTACTGACCTCTGAAATTCGATTCCCAAAAAAAACTAGTAAGTTTTAACAAGTTCAAATTGAAAGTGTTTTTATTACGCAGTCAGGTTGTCCTTTAATTTTGTGAAACAAAAACTTTTTGGCCGAAATTTGCCGCCCCCAAAATCTGCCGCCCTAGGCTCCAGCCTCCTCAGCCTTTTGGTAAATCCAGTACTGTGTAAGTACAACTTCATTTTGCTACGGATAGACAATCTATAAATATTTATAGCATTAAAAACAATGCTTAATGCAACTTTTGATAATTTAATAAATATTGATTTTAATTTTTGTGTGTACAGCACAAAATACAAAGACTTGATATTTTATTCATGAATACCACATACATTGTCACTATCGGCCAACTACCCAATTTCCTACTCGGTCAAGTTAACAGGACACCTGAGAGGCCATTCTGTATCATGTAAGTATCATGGCATATTTAGACAAAGAAAATTTTCATGAATTTATAAAATTAGTGTTTTCATTGATAACATCAAGCCACTCAATATTGCTAGCATTACGTCAGTCTTACTCAAAAGTGAGGCCTGAAAATTCACGAAGTTTCGAATACGGGCGTACAGAGTAGCCTCCCATGTGTCATGTCAACTTGACCGAGTTGTAATTGAGTTAATAATGGATTTATTTAGATTTTATTATATACGTGTCATCTAACTCAATCACTGATATATTGGCTTCAATAGATCATCAGAACTATCGACTTTCCAATAGAACCTTGAGATTATTACACAATTTTTAATATTCCAAGTTTCATATAACTCGACCTTTATTTATTTATTGGCTTCCGCAGTTCATCAGAGCTATCGACTTCCGAGTCAGAGGAGGAATGCCAAGCCCTTCCGGCGCGATACGTAGCGCCGCCGTAGCGGTGACCCACAGACTTAAAGTCTGTGCGGAGACCCATTGCAGCGTGCGTGACTGCCGGCACTTTCTCCTTCGCAAGCATCGATATAGTCCGCAAGACTTTCCTTCTGGCCGCTTCCCCTTGCACCTTCGTGTCGGTTTGCGATCGCAGCGAGTAGGCCTCATTCAAGATATCCCGCTATTCAACATTGCATTTTGGTGTGCTAAACGTCTAATAGACATACTTCGATTGAACCGTTGAAATTTTTCCAACTTCCGAATAGACATGATAACAGATTTTGAATTCCCTTCTTTTTTTTCAACCTTTTTTTATGTTCCACTGCTGGGCACAGGTCTCCTTCTCACAAGTAAGAGGGATAATATCAATAATATAATCATAATAATATAATAATATTGATGGAAAATATCGTGATATTTAATTGATTGCGATGTTATCCCTTCTTTGTTAAAGTTATATCTCTAACATTTTCAAAAAACACAATATTTCAGTAATAAACAAAATGTTTAACGCAATTTATTTTTTAATACAGTTGCTCAAAAAGTGATGTATTGCAGGGACGTCTAGCGTGCGGGAAGTGGGCTATTACACACTCGTGATTTTTCTTTACCTTTTCCGCACTCGTGCGTTCTCTTTCCCAACTGTCAAAATAATGTCTATTAAAAAGAAAAAAACAACCACGAAGTCTTAGAAGTTTTTATGATTCATGCAAATATTTCTAAAAATAAGCTACTAATTTGTTTCAATATCAGATTTAATGATTTGATTCAATGAATTAGGTTAGGTTTCATTTCATTTCATCTCATTGACATTTTCATTTCATATCAATAAAAAATTCTACTGGTGACTTGGATGTATGGGCATAGTTCCCTTTGCCTACCCAGAATGGGTGAAGAAAACAAAAAAATCTCTGCATATAGGTATTCTTTTACGGTTGGCGCCATTTTTCAAAAATGTTCTTTGCGAGTTTTTATTATTTTATTAAATTGCTTCATTTTTTCGCAACTGTATTAAAAATAGTTGTTCAGTACACGTGCGGAACCGTCATTGGAAGGAGTTCCGACTGTCAACCCTCACCTTCGGCTGCGCCTCGGCTCGGGTAGACATTTGCCGGAACTCCTTGCAATGACAGCCTTTCCGCACTTGTAATGAAATATACTATTGTCTAATAATTTGGCGTCTCTTTGCGAGTTCCGACGTCATACCTTAGTCGAGCATAGGGTAACATCAAATTATTTAATATTCATGTCATCTTATCCTATTCGAACATTATTCATATATTGGTTTCAGCAGTTCATCAGAAGTATCGACTTGTGAGTCTGAGGAGGAATGCCAAGCCCTTCCGGCCCGATACGTAGCGGTGACCCATTGCAGGGTGCGTGACTGCCGGAACTTTCTCCGCCGCAAGACTTTCCTCCTAGACGCTTCCCCTTGCACCTTGGTGTCAGTTTGCGAGCGGAGCAAGTAGGCTTCACACGATATCTGGTTACCGGCGTGCAGCCCGCCTCGGTACGCCGTATGGAGATACCGCACGGCTATCACTTGGACGATCTGAGTAAATTACCACCATTGTCAGTTACTGATCGGTACGAAAATAGATTGTGAACCGTATCCGATCTGTCAATTGTAGGATCTGAATAAATTACCCCCATTGTTAGTCTTTCCGAAGATAAATCGTCAGTAGTATCACACGTGTCGGTTGTTATGTCAATTATTATTGTCGTTTTTGTTACATAAATTATATCTTAACTGAGTTGATTGTTGATAACGTCCTGTCAAGTCGTACACACGAATAAAGACTACGAACTGTAAGCCTAATATGCGCAGTTATGTTAGCAACTCTTTTAACATGTAAGGTTAAAGATAGGAAAGTACGTATTTAAATAATAGGTGCAGCAAAACATATTTTGAAGCTAGTAGAATTGATTGAAGACCGATATAATTTGACCCTATCCGTTTGGGTTCTTAACTTAGTGAGTTATACAGACATGAAGCGCACATGGTTCAGAGGATAACGTAGAACGCTAGTCTAGTGACTAGTAACTAAGCGAAACGGGCACAGTCAGATGTAAGATGGTGAATGCTAGTGGTATATTTCATGTGCGTTTCCATGCTTCAGTGGGCACGTTAAGACGATGGTCCCCCTTTGTGCTCATTTTAATGCAAAACATCCGACAGCGGGTTGGGCTAACACGCAATGGAGCAGTGTGGGCCCATTTAAGGCCTACCCAATTACGGAGAGACCCGTCGGTATGCTGAACCCGTGCCATGAGACGCGTAAAGATCTGTCCGCTCATGTGAAGGCCTGCTTACCATCGCAACGATTATCAACGCCATAACTGCATTGAACCTCCAAGAAACCAACATCATTTCACTTATTAATTTCTCCTCACAACCATCTTTCCAAATTGTTATTTGCTTCTGAAAACAAAATGTCGTTGATAGCTTATATTAAAACAAAACAGCGGGTTGACGGACATTTTTAGTCATTTTATTTTGAGGAAAATCTTGGATCTGAATTTCATTCTGAGATCAGACGAAATTTCATAGTTAAGAAATATTTCAACCTTTTTTATGTCCCACTGTGGGGCACATAGGTCCCCTCTGATACTCGTAAGTAAGAGGGATTTAGACCATAGTCCACCACGCTGGCCAAGTGCGGAGTTGTGCCTTTGAGAAATTATGGGTTTCTCTTACCGTGTGGCAGTGATAAATACGCTCATTACAAATTTATTTGTCAGAGGTCCGCACCGAGGATTTGAACCCGGAATCTCCATGTCGCTCCGCGGTTTTTACCGCTTGCTCGGCTATCTGCTCTATGTAAATTATATAGGTTATATTCATAAACTGTTTCTCCTCTTAAGTACTACTTAGTTAATAAATTATTCACTTAAACCATGATTGAGTAATGAAACACTTATTAGGTACGTGATTAATACAAACTTATGAATTGAGCCTTAATAAAATTAATCGTTGCATCGCGTAAGTATTAAGAGTATTATATAAATCGGAAAGCTATTACGAAAGAAGAACTGGTTAGCTCAAGCTATGGAATTTGGAAAAGTGTGCTTCCCTTTAAACCCAAATCATGTTTAATTCTATAAACATTCCTTCTTTATCGAGAAGTCAGTTAAGGATAAAAAGGTGAGATAGGTTAGATATATTCAGCTAACGATCAAAGAGCTTAAATTGAGTAATAGGTAAAACATACCGCCGGATTGTATTTATAAATAGTTCCAGCAAGTGTGACCCCGTGGTGTATGCAAGGCCACTGTGCTTCCATGGAGCAACAACTGTACGGAACGTTGTCGGCAACGAACTTATGAACAGATCTGAAAATATGAACGACATACAGTCGTGGTCAACTAATTAGGGACAAATATAACACTAAACAATATTAAATATTCATACCTCTGTATTAATCATTAATATTAATACTTCTACCTATTACACTATAGTGATAATAACTATTATGAAACCTTACCAAATTACACAAAATAAACAAAAATAATACATGACTAAACTAATAAATACTTCAATCAAATCACTTGAATCGATATTTATGGTATTTACGTCCTGGCCACCTAATTAGGGACAGTAAAATTTCCGTGTTCTAAATTTAAAAAAATAAAAATAAAAAACTTTTTTCTGCGTAAAATTGATTTTGGCGCCATTCTGAATCCTTCGTAACATTAGTTTCGTACGTACAATACAATAACAGTAATTTTTAAAATATGGGTCGAAACAAGAGTTGTGACGCAACAATGAGAAAAGTGATAATTAATATTTATCAACGTGGATGGCCTTACAGGAAAATAGCTGATCATCTGAACTGTTCCAAAAATATGATATGCAATGCAGTGAGCCATTTTAAAACCCACAATACAACTGAAAGTATTCCTAGAAAGAAGAGGCCAAAAAAAACTACCCCACAAGATGACCGCAGGATGGTCATTCTAGCCAAGAAAGACCCCTTTAAAGGTTCTGCAGTTATTAAGGCTGAAGTTTTTGGACCTGAACTGAATGTCGGCGTATCAGCAAGAACCGTTAGAAGGCGTCTAGTTGAAGCAAAGCTTTTTGGACGAGTTGCACGAAAAGTTCCGTTGCTGAAGAAGGAACACAAACAAGCAAGGCTGGCGTTTGCTCGAAAGTATGGACATTGGACTCCAGCTCAGTGGAAAAATGTATTATTTTCAGATGAAACTAAGATAAATTTAATTTCATCAGATGGCCGACAATACGTGCGACGTCCTATAAAAACAGAAATGAATCCTAAATACACCAAGAAACAAGTAAAACATGGGGGCGGAAATATTCAAGTCTGGGGCTGTTTTTCTGGACATGGAGTAGGGCCCGTAATAAAAATTGAAGGCAAACTGGATCAGTATCAGTATAAGCAAATCTTAGAAGAAAATATGATACCATATGCTGAAGAAGTTTTACCGGTGACCTGGACGTTCCAACACGATAATGACCCAAAACATACGGCTCAATCAGTGAAATATTTCCTGGCACAGCAGTTTGTGACGGTACTAGATTGGCCTGCAAACAGCCCAGATTTAAACCCAATCGAGCATTTGTGGTACGAAGTTAAAAAAAAAGTTGCGGCTCAACGTACCGGCACTCAAAATCAGCTCTACGAGAGATTTACAGAGGTGTGGAATAATATTTCAATAGAAACATGCAACAATTTAATTACATCAATGCCTCGCCGTTGTCAAATGGTGATTACCAATAATGGCAACCATACTGGTTATTAAAACTATGTTTTTTATTTTCTTTGTTATTAAAATTTGTTTGCTTACTTTTTGTATTATTAAAACTTAACATTTTCTCGTTATTTTTAAATTAATAGTCAAATTTCCTCCTGTCCCTAATTAGTTGGCCAGTCATTAATCAGTATGAGAAAGTAGCAGTGTAGTTTAGGTAGAAAAACTTGTGGCGGCAAGTAGCTTTTTCTTTTTTTGGCCACTAAATATTTAAAATTAATATCCCTTAACTTGTTTATAATGATAAAACTTCAAAGCTTCGTGATTAGAAACATTTATTGATGTCGAAGGAAGCTCTTGCTCTTTTTGTGATAGTGTCCCTAATTAGTTGACCACGACTGTATATGATTGCCCGGATATACTGTAATTGTGATATGGACATCAAATTAAAACCCTTATAGTGGCGGATCTAGGATTTTAGTTTGGGTCTTAATGGCTGAAATTTGGAGGTGGTCAAAAATTTTTACTATTGGGGGAAAGGAGATGGCCGATGCATATTAGGAGGTCGTCGCCAAGAAATTTGGGGGGAGTGGTCACTAAGAAATTAGGGCGAGATTTCTGTTTCGCCGGGAATCAAACCCGGGACCCTTCGATTGGCAGTCCGGCATGAAAACCATTGCGCCACGAAGGTCGTCAATAATTAGGTACCTTCTCCAAAATAATATTAACAAAGTATATACTAACAAATCACTAGATTCCTCTTCTTGCCCTGCGTTAAACCATTGTATGTAGAACCATTCTTCGTAGTGAACCCGCCCACAACAGCGGAATCTAGTCTGCAGTCTGTCTATAGCCACCTTTGAAGGCAAATGGCTCGCATAACGCAACATAGCTTTTGTGATTCCACCTTTGATTTTTGCTAACGCAATAGGAACAAAATTATTGTAAATATTATGTCCTCATAGGTATTATTTTACTTCTACTTGCTATTAGCTAGGTAATTGAATACAATAGGCAATACATTCAATCATAGACTTTTATTATACTTACGTATATATGCTAAATCTATGCATTCAATAATGCCGTAAAGAAGTCACTACATTAATGGGGTTTTCTAAGTAGTTACTAACATAAAAGTTATTTATCGTTAGCTAATAATTGCACTATATATCTGTTTTTATAATGGAGCAGAGCAAATTTGCAAAATGACAGGTGGGTACCAACACCATGAACTCGTAATACTCTTTTGAGGCTGAAATGCGCAAGTGCCTACTACCTAGTATGATGCTATGTTATTAAACAATTCCTAAAGTACAATCTCTAACAATGCTCTTCAACGTGTTAGTCGCTCAATAACAAAACAAACATGATAAACTTTCAGTTAAACGAAAGACTTCCCCCATTTCCATGCTTCCAACTTCCAACGTCACCATACGAAATAGTATAAAATCGTTAAATCTTGTTGAAAACTTTATTAGCGGTTTGAAAACATTTATGTACCTAACAGAAGACCCCAATTGGAGCAGAGTAAAAGAGGAAGCTTTAGACCTTCCAATTGTGGGAAACACGTGCCCAGCAGTTGGAAAAGAGATACAGTCGTGTTGGCTTCTATATCCTTTTGTAGCATTCTATGTACCTACCTCTGATAATGGTTGATTGGAGACCAGAGTAAAACATAATAGCGAAGAAAATAATTATCATTATAATTATTGACCAGACATAGTAGTAGAGGCCGTTAGTCACATTATACTCTGTTCTTGGCAGCCCAGCTTTAAACAGCTGATATAGTCCGTACAGCTGAACGGAAAAGTGGAAAGATTACAAATTTTCTCATTTTTCTGTGCTTATACTAGATCGCTGACAAAATTCATTTCAAAAAAATCAAAATAAATAATAACAGAAATAAAGGATTTATTACGATAGATATTATATTACTGAGGAATCGATAAATGTTTACTGTAGTGCGGAAGCGGAGGAGGGGGTCAATTATATTACAGCATAAGAATCTTATGATTACAGTATAGATAGAAGGATAATGTAATGCCTACAACCATCATGGATTTTCTTATATTTCAGCGTAGATAAACGTGGATATGGACAGATTAGGTAGGTACATATTTATTACAAAATAAAGTAGGTACTACTTAATTGATCTTTACCTCTATGACGACTGCTATAATGGAACCAAATGCAATTACAACAGGTATTGCGTTTCCATCCGGCCAACACACAAGGTCTAACAATGAACCCTCTTCGCTCCTGATTACTTCGGATGTATTAATTAACCAAATCAAATAAAAAATTACTATAGGCATGCAAGCCATTAAAAGCATTCTTATATTATTAAATGTGGCCCATGTAAGATACATAGTGCCTGTTTTTTTATAAACTATAATTCTGGCTTGATATAAGGTTTTTCTATATTACTCTAAGAGCATTCATAATAAGTTATATAACAAACCAATAGGGAACGAAGGATGACTGATTTCGGTAGAAGAATACTAGGTAGGTATGTTCCTTCATTTGATAACTGCCAATAACTGCATGCGCATGGCATGCGCTATCAAACAGTTTGTTGGCAGTTGTGACTGTAGCACAAGTTTTTTTGAAATATTTTTTAAAAACTTATTGCAGTTAATATGACACAAATTGAATTCCCCATTTTGAGTTCTACGAAAGAGCAATTTGACTAGGCGGAAAAGACGATATCCAAAGCCGCGAACAGTTTTTTTAAAGTATTTATTGACACTGTCAAATGTCAATGTCAAAATCATACGACGAAAGCGAAACGCAAATGATTTTTAAAAAATGATAAGAATGATAACAATTTCATCATTATTTTCAATTTTATTTATCAATTGTTATAGCAATAAAAGTGTTATTTGAAGAAGATTGGACACTTAGACAAGGAAGCTAGCTAAAACAAATAGGTATTATGAAAGAAGAAATCAGTTCAAAATTATGGGTAATAAAGTTTTGCTTGAAAGTTTTGTATCCAAAGTTCAACTACATTGCTTTCCTTGCTTTTCTCGCAATAAAGTATAGATATCATTATAATAAAGGACTGTTAAATAGGAAAAATATGAATATATTCAAGATTAAGACAGTCCCAACAAACATCATCAGGAATATTTCAAAGGATATAACAGATGAAAATTTTACGGTTTTATTAGAGAAGATTATTGTTGTACCCAAAAAATACTTTATTGAATTGACCGTCGATAATTTATTTTATCGTGATAATGGAGTTCTGTGGGTTACATTAATGTTGGCTCCAAGCACGAAAAAAAAGCTAGAAGAAAAAGAAAAAAATGAAAATTCAGATGGAAATACTCTTAAATACAATTTGAATTTCGTAACAGAGGAACTACATAGAAGGCTATGGCAAAGTGAGCCTACAAAAAACTATGAATGTAAGAGAGTTGTGCCAATTACTGGGTCAACTTTAATTCCGGAAAACATTTGTCTTACTACAGAAAATGAATTTCAAAATGTTATTTCTTTATTCGGATTGAACATGTATGATGCTGTTGAAATTTCCTTTCATCCTATACCTTCCTTTGAATGTTCACCAAAAATAGCAGCATTAGCAGAAGTTAATTTAATTGTGAATGACTGTGACATTTCCAATGACTTCCTAAAAGAGGTTTTAAGTAATCACTTTGAATTGCCAAAATTAGTAAGCACTAATGATATAATTAGCATAGATCTAGAACCTAAAGTCACAACCAAATATCATTATAAGTATTTAGACACTGTTAATTCTGTAGAAACACTGTATTTCAAGTGTAAAAAGCTCTCTAGTGATGTAAACATACACGAAAAACAAGATAAGATTATTCAGGCCTATTATATTGTGAAAGGTGTTACTCAGTTGACTTTGGGAGAAAACATGCATGATATTAGGCCAAAGAATGAATTCTTTAAATTATCTAATTCTGATGACAATATGAACACAATACATCTTTGTCCCACTGGACTACAAGAAAAGTTTAATCAAATACAAGAGTCAATTAGTCCTTTTTTGACTGGAGAAATCAGTAAGTAACCCATTAATTATATGTATGTAAATCCCAAGTTACAAGTTCAACATCACTGTTTTTAACTGTTTTTCAGATGCATTATCCTCGTCTATGTCAAGTCCAATTATCCCAATGCTACTACTCACTGGAACTCTTGGCTCTGGGAAACATTTACTAGTGAAGACCTTAGCTAAGTATAATGGTAAGAAATTTTAAAATACAAAGATAAATTAAAAAATCAACAGACCAGCTAATGAACGTTGTCCAAAACCTACATCACCATTTGCTGCAACTCTTTCTGTGTCCCACTGTACTAGGCATGGGTCTCCCCCTATTATTGATTGATAATTGGAACTTACTTAACTATACTACTCCAATTTGGGTTAGAGGAGAACATTACAAATTTTGCTAGATATTTGACCAAAACTGTCATGGTCAAAAAGAGCAAACAGTTACTGACAAAATTCTTGTTTTATGTTATATAAGACTTAGGCTACAATAGATCATTTACTGGTCGCAGTGGCCTTAGGGTTGTACCCTTCCCCACCAACTCAGATATATAAGACTTACATATGTTTATAAAGTCCCGGCTTACCTCGCGGATTACTACGGGGGCGCCCGACATGTTTTGGACCGTACCGAGGTCCTTCATCATGAGCCATCGTGTGCGGTCGCTAGATGGCCTCGGCGAAGACATGTCGGGCGCCCCCGTAGTAATCTGCGAGGTAAGCCGGGACTTTATAAACATATTTACCTATCCTCGCGAGACGTTTTATAGTAAAAAAGACTTACATATTTTCAAACCATGATTCCAGGGTTAAACTGCTTACAAGCTGACTGCAACACACTGCAAAGCTCAACAGCTAAACAATCAGAGAGTAAAATAAGTTCAATCATACAGAAAGCAAAAGCAGCTGCTCCTACTTTAGTATTATTGGAAAACTTTGAAGTAAGTAAGTGAAATTGCAAATCTTCCATTTCTTGTTTATATTCATTTTTTTATGTAATTTGACAGTACACAATATTTATGATGTATTTATTATAAAGATATAGTGTAACAGTATAGGATGTCAGGATTCCATGAGGAGGGCCCTGGTTCAAAACACCTGGCAGTCCTGGCACGCTCCTTGTAAGATTATTTTTGTGAATGTACTTTTTTTTACTTACAAGATAAATGAAGGAAAATGTCAAGATAAAGGCTTCTTCAGAGTTATCCAATATAATCAGTTGATCGAGGTAGTTATAGATAGATACATAGCAGTCATTGAATATTGTTGGAGCCAATATTGACAGCGTAAACAATTTTTTTTTAGGTATTTGCTGTAGATCCAGAAAACAATGAAGATCATAGAGTAATGGAGTACTTTATAAACTCAATAACAGATTTATATATGAACTACACCAAACATCCCATTATATTCATAGCAATAGCAGAAAGGATGGACTTAAAACCTAATATAATGAGACTGTTTCTAGAAAAGATTCACATTCCAAAGCTGAATGTGCAGCAAAGGTATGAATTGTTACTATGGTTTGCATCTGTCATGCAGTTAAACATAGAAGATAATGTGATTCGAAACAAAAACATACTTAATCTGGATGCAGATAATAATATGTCTATGCTCAGTGAATATTCAAAGGAGATATTACATAGAGTGGCATCGAAAACAGAAACATTTGCTTATGGCGATCTTGATACCCTTATGCACTTTGCTATTAGAGAGTCATACTTAAAACAGCACAACAATTACTTCCAACTTCCAAGGGACCCAGTGTTACAGGATGTAAGAGAAGAGGATTTTAATGCTGCTTTAGGTTCAGTATATTTATGTTTCTTTATCAGCTACCCTAGTATTTTTTGTTTTTAAGTCACTTACAACAGACAGACATTAAATTAACTAAATATATAATTTAACAATATGAAGTACTCTAAAGCATTCACATATATTTCATAATTATAAGAAAGCAAATCACTTTTCTACATCCCTACCACTTTTTTTATTAGAATCCATTCGGGATCTGCAAAGTCAACATCTGGATGCACCGAAAATCCCTAAAGTGCATTGGGACGATATTGGAGGGCTGGACAAGCTGAAAAAGGAACTCTTGAAAACTATCGAATTTCCAATAAAGTTCCCTCATCTTTTCAAGAATTCTACACTCAAAAGATCAGGTAATTTCAAAATAGCCATTGTAGTTAACTAGTTATTTAATTTACTTACGTTGACGCGACGCGACGCTTGCGTTGCGTTTAAAGCATGCGCAACGTTCACTAACTCATTGGATGCTGGCCGTAGCCATTGCATTGCCACTTTTGATTGCTAAAAACAGCAACGTCGACGTCACGTTGACGCGAAGTTGCGGTTTTTGCGGTTTGCTTTGCGTAGCAATGTTGGATGGAGCAACGCCAACGCTCGTAAAATGTCAGTGGGATAAGCGGCCTTAGAGATATCGCATGTCTGATCGCTATCATACCACGGCGAAAACTGATCATAGGTCCCTAATTAGCAGTACATCCGTAATAGTTTTCTTCATAAAACAGTATGATTTGTAAGCTCTTTGGGAACGCGCTTATGCTGATGCAACAGGCAGCTAAACTACTATTGATTCAAATAAAGATTAACCGATTCGTTGCGGATGGCACGTATCAGTGTCATCGTTTTCTTTTGCGTGTGGCGTTAGGCACGGATATGTGTCATTTTAAAATCGACAATAACTCCTTCAATTCAGTTTAGGAAAAAATTTAGCCAGAACCAAACTATTTCAATTTTTCACGTATTTTAAGCTCGTAGCCTTCGTTTCTGGATTTAGTAAGATTTTTATAAAAAAGGAGTCACCAACCTTTTTTTAAAATTTGCAGAATTTGATAATATAAATACTATAAATAATATATTTATTACAGCGTAAACTACTAACTCCCTAAAGCGGGAAAATCACACTGCTTCTGTTGGTTTAGTTTGTCTCCTATGAAATGCTACATTTTTAAAAACGTACGATAACATTTTCTTTTCCCATTGTAACGACAACTTTATCTATAACGTTGAAATAACACAGTCCCTGAAGTGTTGATAAAAATGTAACTAGGTATGTCTCGAAATATTGCAGGTCACTGTCATACAATTTTGGCGGTATACAAAAATATAGTCCTCATATTTATAATCGACTAATATCATTAGGAAATGCGAAATATGCTGAAAAGGTTTAGCACAACTGTATTCATGCGTTGAACGTGTAAAAAATGGTCAAAATACTGTTTTCTTTTCCGCATGGCGGAAGACACAGATGCGTGTCATCTAATCGTATGGCGCTAGGCACTGATCAGTGTCACGTTATTTTTGCTCGACGCCACAGTTAAAAGTTAGCGAAATTAGCCGTCGCAACGAATCGGTTAACCTTTAGCTCGTTTTTACAATGCGACGTTACAAATTGAACTGACTTTCAGGTATACTGTTGTATGGTCCTCCAGGCTGCGGCAAGACCCTAGTGGCCAAAGCAGTGAGCACAGAGCTGAATGTCAGTTTTTTGAGCGTCAAAGGCCCTGAATTGCTCAATATGTACATTGGACAATCTGAAGAAAATGTCAGGAAAGGTAATCTTTTGCACTTATGTTTTATGTAATCGCTGGAGGGATTAGGATACTAAGTATGTGACAAGGCAAAAACTTTTTTTGGTAGTGTTTAAATTTCATTTCATGTGTTGCCACTAAATAAATAAATAAAATAAATAATGTTTCACACTCAACCCCATTGAGTAGATAAACCCTGTGTCGTAAGTACCATGAACACACAGACACAAACACTAACCCAGACTGATGAATGATAAACTCGTCATTCAAATTACTGTTTCGCTGGGAATCATTCGGCAGTTCAGCATTGTAACCATTGTGCCACAGGGGTCTTCAACTAAAGTAAAGCATACCTACTTTCAGTTTTTTAATTCAAACAATATGAATTATGTCTGTTGTTAATAATATGACGTTTTTGGCTTATTTATAGTGAACATAATACTATTTTAATGATGTCATAGGGAGAGATCGATCAAATTTGACATAGTGTGACAAGGGGTGAGAGATTTCAAAATTTAAATTATATAGCTAAAATAATCTATCTATCTATCTAGATAATATGTTAGTTTGGCAATTTTCCCCTTTTTTTCATTCTGTCAAAATGGCGAAACGGAAGTGCTGTTTTAATTCCATAATTTCTAGAATTAAAATAGCTAAATTTCGACGTCACAGTTAAGGGATTTCTCTATATGACTAGCGTCGACAAGAATGGGGAAGGGGTCAAAAAGTCATGATTTTCGTGTTACGTCATGGATGGTCCATAACTAAGGACACAGGCAATCTCTTAGAATAATTACATTAAAGAAACCAAGTTCGCGCGCCCAAATTGAAGCACTTTAATTGGTGCCATTAACACTACAGTACACGCGCGGCCTACTATAGTAGACCACGGTAACTTTTTTTACTATAACTTCTTAACTAAGCACGCTAGAAACTAGTAATTCCAGGTAAGCCTCGTTAAATATATTTGTGTCAACATCAGTTTACCGCACAACCCCTGCGCCTACGCAAGTGTAAGTAATTTAGGGTCAAAACTGCAAGCCTACTAAAGTAGTCCGCGCGTGTATTGGTGCACCAAAATCAGCAAGTACGATCTTTTGTAACACTAACAATATAAACAAATTTCGTATTATTTTTATTGTTTTTATTCGTCTATATTAAATATATATTATTATATTAGTTACTAAGTTAAAATGTATATTATATCATATTTCGTTTTAAATAAGCTTTTTATTTGCTTGCAATGTACGTTCGGATGGAATTTTGCAACTTAATTTTAGTAGCAAATATATTCAACTAATTGAGCCAAAAAAAAATTACACACGTTTCGATTGGTTTAGATGCGGCTTCATCACGTACAGACCCAACAAGACACATTAATTCGGGAAAAAATCATGGTGTTGGACACATCCATATGTCTACTATTTAAGATATAAGTTGGAGCCCAACCAGAATGTCCATTTCAATCTAATAAGGTAAACGACGTTATTCATAGAGTACTGGATCCACTATATGGTTAGAACTATAATGTTTATTTTACCAACCTACCTCCGGCTAGAGATCAATGCGTTGGTAATGTCCAACCAACACCGGTATCGAAAAAATTGTCAGACGTAACATTTTGTACGAATTATCTTGCAATCTACTAAAACTGCTTTTGATACGCTTTGATGCACTTTTGGGCAGCATAAACTCAAGAATTTCAAGTGTCGCACCATGATTTGACTCCAATAATAGGACTGGTTGGTCGATGTGCGCTCTCCACGAGGACCCATAAATTGGTCCACAAAAAAGTGGTGCAAAACTTGCAACAAATGGATTTGCCCCGATCACCAAGTATAAATCCTAAATGCTACGAAAATTATGAAGATAGTAATGAAGTTCAGTTTTAAGTTAAAAAAAAACACATTGATATCAGAAGTGCCATTTTTGTTGATTTTTCTTAGATATTTACTAATTTGTTAATTTTTAATGTTTAAAAAAACTGTTTCTAAAATTTTAGGTTGTAATAAGTAACTTAAATAAACGTTTTTTATATTTCATCCATTTTTTTAAACAAAATAATTAGTTATATTAAATTTTATGACATTTTAAAATGGCCTAATATAGTAGGCCACGCGTGTACTGATGTAAAACAAAGGGGCGCATGTACTCTAGTGTTAATGGCACCAAACGCCGGGCCGCCGCCAGCGCCGGCCGCTTCATAGTATTCAAGGTTAAAGCACGCCGAACGTATCTACCGAAAAAAAATATGACAGTTTGTGGTGTAAAATGTGTCAAAACACTTGAAAAACAAAAGAAATCTAATAACATAACTTTTCACAGTGAAGTTTTCAATATTTTCTAGTATTTTATAGTTAATTTGGTGAAAATAAAAATATTTTGTTAGTTAGATATGGCATCTGTGTGAATCTATTCAGTGCTTCAATTTTGACAGTGCGATTGTATGAAGACACTCATTATATTAATCTAAGGGCAATCTTAGTTTGCAGCTATGAGTGAAGGTTTCATTTATTTATTTGACCTCGCAGTTTTAGCCGCGTTATAGCTTATAGCGTGTTTTTATAGGTATAGCCTAAAAACCTTCTCCTATAAATGGACAACCCTACTCTAAAAATTTTTTTTAAATTTTAACTTATAATTCCTGAGATCACCGTTTTCATATAAACAAACTCTTCAGCTTTAGAATCCAGTCTTCTAATATACAAAATTCTCGTGTCAAAATTTTAGTTATCATACTCCTAAACGGCTTGACCGTTTTTGATGAAATATTATATGTACATTCGGTAGGGCTTTGAATTTTTCAAATCCTTAATCGCTTTTTTATGATGTGGCACTAAAAATACATCCTTCCCTAAATTTTCACTCTTCTACCATCAACGCCAATTTTTAATCGCCATATTGGTAATTTTATCATAAAAAGGCGGTATGGAGTTCGCCGGGTCAGCTAGTATCACTATAGATTTCTTGTGTAAAACTCTGGTATTTTCTCCGTCGGGTGCAGTGTTCGAGAGCGCGCGCGCGTGCTCGCCGTGCATCGTGTTCCTGGACGAGCTGGACGCGCTGGCGCCGCGCCGGGGCGCCGCGGGCGACTCGGGCGGCGCCAGCGACCGCGTCGTCAGCCAGCTGCTGGCCGAGCTGGACGGCGTCAGCGGCGACGATGGCGAGTATCATTGTGGATTATACAGCCTGTGCTACTTTTAGAAGATAGCATTGTAGTGTCCACTAGTATTTCTCTATTCTGAATTATTGACAGCATCGATATATTACGGCTTTATTAACACACTTTTATTAGCTTCAGCCGTATGTACGAGTATGTAGGTTTGTTTGTGTCGGATTGTATTAATTTGAATCTTTGCATACTTATCAAGGACCGACGACATTGCAGTAACATGAAAAAAAATCCAACTAAAATGAAAAATAAATAATATTTAAAAAAAACACGCTTTTGTGAAAAAACGAACTGTTTATTACAGTCCAGTGGAAAGGTGCAGTTGCCGGCAGGACTGCGGCGACCATCAACCTCCGGAGTAGCATGTTTGCTTGAGGTTGTGTGTAGATGCCCATGGGCTGCAGAGACCACTTAACACCAAGTGTACTGCTTACTGGTCTGCTACTCCATTTGAGAAATGAGAGAAAAACAGGCAAAAGAATGGGCATGATGACAGATTTTTAAATACCTTTCCTTATTGTAGGTACACGTCTCTTAGTTTCGAAAAAAAGTTTATTTCAGTAATAAACTTAAGTTTTAACGTAAATTAATGTATTTTCTGCTATGTAATTTGAATTAAGCGCGAAAACGCTCGTAGGTGTCATGGCGTCAGCTTGCTTGTCAAACTTCAAGCAACACGACGACATTAACTGAGACGTGACGTCATTCCTTTTGATTGGCGTTTCAGATAACATGGCCGATTGCTGTTTTTAATACTTTTATTTTATTTAAAATCTTATTAATCTTAATATTTATATTAAAACGGGATCATATTTTAGAACTTTTTTAGCATATATTTTTCTGTGAAACCATTTATTCTCTGATTCTTTAATAGTGTCATCATGCCTATTATATGTTACAAGAGTGTCCGTTTAAAACTTGCAGATGCAGATACATCAAGTTTCGTGTTCATAATGGGTGCGACGAACCGGCCGGACCTGCTGGAACAGTCGCTGCTGCGGCCCGGCCGGCTCGACAAGCTCATATACGTCGGCCCCTACTGCGGCAAGGCGGAGAAGACCTGCGTCCTCAGAGCACTTTGCAGAAGGTAAGGCCGCTAACCCCCCAGCGTTTCGCCAACGTTGTCGCTGCGCAAATGCGACGTTGAAGTCGTGTCAACGTGACGTCGTGTAATATAAATATATAATATAATATATTTGAGTCGTCAGTAAACAACCATGTCATTTAAGAGTCTTTAATTGACCGCTGTAAAACAATATAGTGATCGTTATATAAACGTCTCTGTGATAATGTCTATACAACATGCACGTTATATAAATGTCATATAAAGGTTTTTCAAAGACATAATTTGGTCTGTTCCAAACATTTATTGGACTATAACGTTAGTATGACTATTGCGTTGTCGTACAAACGTTTTAGCTAAGAAGTAATAATAACGTCATATAGTTTAGTCACCCCAACGTTGCTAAGACCAGTTTACTATGACATATTCGTCGCACGACTAATTAGTTACATTAAAAACATCTATAGGACCTGGTAGTCATATCATTACCATTGTAAGACTGCTATCCAACTTTAGATCGTACAAGTCAAGACTTATACGACGTATTTGTTTGTTGGGAAGTTTTAAAGCTAACAGCGGTACTGATACTTAAGACATTGCTACTGGTGCTACTGGTATAGAGGTTATTGAAGCTGGCTGTGTATTGTTTGAGACACAACAAACACACGTACAAACTTGCATTAAGCGTGAAGTCATCGGCCGTTATACATTTGAATGCGTAGTGAGTACTGGGTGCGTTCGATAATGCTTGCAAAAAAAATTATGTTGGCGTTCTATTATAGTTGTTACATTCTGTAATAATGAATCCCTTCTGTTATTAGGAAGGACCTAATATTTTATTACAACCGAAGCATAAAAAAGTATTATGAGTACGATACGATAATCATGTACTTTATGTATTGTATGTGCTCTTTAAATATTATCCTTACTAATAGTGACTCGCGGAACTGTCAGAGTATGATTTTTATAGAAATTCTAAAGTTTGTGCACAAAGAGTATAAGCATGGAAATAAAGGTATCTACTATTTTTCATTGTTGTACACTTTGGCCCAACATGCGCTCTATTAACATGGGTTGTATTGTAGTTCACAAAATAGGTACTACGCGTATTCTCTTTACGCACAAGATCTATATCTACATGGCTGCAACCCTTTTTGCTTCCCACTGCTGGGCACGGGTCTCTCCCCATTATTGGGGAGGCCTGGAGCTTACTCCACCACGCTGCTCCAATGCGGGTTGGTGGAGATCTATATCTACATAAGATATCTACATAAGAGCTATAATTTCAGTTACAAAATACGTCCCGAGGTGAATCTGGAAGACATCGCGCTCGCCCTGCCCGAGCGCTGCACGGGCGCGGACCTCCTGCACGTGGTGTCCACCGCGCGCGCCGCCGCCGTGCGCCATCTGGTGGCCAGGGTCAACAACGGTGAGCGAGCTCTTATGTACTTTTCTTCAATTATGGCATCGCAAACTCTGCATATTGCCAGCGTCAATTATAATTTTTGCATCACGTTTTTGCCAGTTTCGGTGAAACTGAACGAGTAATAATAGGTAAAGTCAGTAAGTCGTCAGTAATCAGTCAGTCAAGTCAGTCAGACATTCAAGTAAAGCGATGGCTTCTTTACCAGAACGTAACCAATGGAATTTTAAAGGCAAGCCGAAAAAAACAATTTTCGCACTGTGCTATCTAGACACGCGGCAGCGTAACAAAGGATAACAAAGGATAAACAAAGGAACTGGCTGGCCAGCGCCAAGAGTAATATTACACGAACTACTTGGTGCTACTTTTGACCCTTCTATAACTCAAAACCTATTTCACGTAAACGTATAAAACTACGTGTGTTATATAAAACGGTTTTTACTCACTTCCTCACTCACCTCACGTCGTCACGCTAAGTGACGACGGAGACTCCGTCGTCACTTCGCGGCGAGCGGCGGGAGCTCATGATTAAGGACCACGGATTGGTCCGAAACTAGTCGGGCAGTCCCGATAAATCAAGTGAGTAAAAACCGTTTTATATAACAATGAATAAAGACACTCACAATACATTTAAGGACAAACTACGTGTGTTTAATTATATCTATAAGGACATTTAGAAGCCCAAATTTCATGAAGCTAGCTCAAACGGTTATAAAGATATGAAGGTCAAAAAGTTGTAAATTTTAGCACTGACTGACTGACATATAGTACCTAAACCTAACCTACTTCCAGATGACCTAGAAGGATGAAATTTGGAATCCAGCTCGGTAATTGCGTGTACGCGTAGGAAAAAAACTAAAAATAAAAAAAGTTTAAAAATAGGGGGGTCCCCATACAAGAAAAAAGTTTTTTAAGTCAGATCTAACCTACTTTAAGATCTCACATTTTTAAATAACAGCAATTGTTATAGGTATCCAATAAAGCAAACAAATAGAGTTTAATACTTGTTCATAATGTTATTTTGTTCCTATAAATACATATTTGGATTTTGCATAGAACTTGGCACTCATTATCTAAATGAGTCCATTCTTTTTACGGCGAAGCCCACAGCCAGGCATAATTTTTGTATTGAACTTGGCTCTCCTTTTTTACATTTATGTTTTTGCTGGGCTTGGGATTTTAATTCACAACACTCGTGCACTATAATTAACCTATATCGAACAAAATGCCATCAAATTTAACCGATATAACTCAAAAATACACCAAGAAAGTAAAAATAAAACAAGAGCACAATATGTCTTTTTAGACTTCCTACCAAAACTCCTCTTATGTACTTCCAGACAGGTGTATGATATCGCATGTAGCGCCATATTACAGCGCGTTACTTTTCTTTGGCGCGGTAGTTAGACGCTGCACCAACATAGCAAGTAGCAACTAAAGGCGAGCACAGTAGGCCTCAAGCGTATAGTCCCTGTAGCTTCTGGATTTAGAGCTATGGTATCCCCAGCCTGACCGTAAGAGGCGAATATAAGGGGGCTTCCGGGGCTGTTTGTGGGCGCTGAGAGTGGGAGCTCGATCCGTCCATCCAGGAGCCCCGGGAAGGGCGGCGGTGTGTGCGTGGCCACATACTGCCGTAAGCATCGGAAGGTGCAGGAGAGCACATCTGCTCTCCCGAAGATGGGCGTGGAGCGCGGAGGACATCGGTGTGTTCCACTGGATATCCCAGAGTCCTCCCCAAGCGCAGAGGCAGCCACCGAGAGGGTTTTAGTGCGATCAAAAACCACATAACCCGGTATCCTCTCCTAATGTCGCAGCCATCTAGTTAAATCAGCCACTCGATTGGAAGGATAGCCCATTAATTAAACGCCGGCATTCATTTATATGCCTAGGCTGATAGTTGATTGAAGTAGCATCACTCAACGTTCAATTAGTCGGCTTATTATAGGCTAGCCCTTTCAAGGTGGATGACGTATATTCAGGCAGTTGATTCAATTTTTTTATCACTGCAGCGCTGGTAGACACCAAAACAAATATGGCGTCAGATATCTCGCAAAGCAAGCGATATTTTGGTGATTCTTAAATTTAAAGTGTAATTTATTGTAATTAAACAAGACGACCCCTGTAGCGTAATGTTTATCATGCCGGACTGCTGATTGGGGGGTCCCGGGTTTGATTCTCGGCGAAGCAGAAATTTGAATGATGAGTTTAAAATTTCTGTTCTCGGTCTGGGCATTTGTGTTTCCGACTTTGTTTATGTCCATGACACCCATGACACAGGGTATATCTACCTTACTGTGGGGCTATGAGTGTGAAACGTTTTTAATTGATTATTGATAAAAAAAAGTGTGACAACGTGGATATGCATAATATCACGCCGTCGCCAGCTTCAAGTTTTCAAGTAGTTAAAAAGTTCTAAATTGAATTTTTATTCAAATTAAGCTTTTATCAAAAGTTTTTTTGGTTTTCGAGGTTTTCGAAAGTCGAGGTGAGACGCGCTTATTAGAAAATCTAGACTGTCTAAAAAAAATCTTTCCTTAAAACAATTTGTTTTAATTAGGGCTTTCGTAAACATGCTGCTGTTAGCATCGGCGATTTAGTCACTTTTTAGAAACTAAACTTGCGATTTTTAACGTAAAATACGCAGAGTCGCTAAAATATGATGCAGCATATCGATGCCAAATCAATGATCGTCGATGTTGAAAGTAGCATATCTCCGGGAGCTCTTAACTTAATACCTTTGTATTTTTGCAGGTACTTTGAAGGAAAGTGAGTTAGGTCCAGACTCTGTTATTCTCGGTGCGTCTGAACTGTTGGAGGGAGTCGAGACATTTCGGCCTTCGGTCACAGATGAAGAACTATCCTATTACGAGTCTTTACAAACGTTAATGTGATATTAATAAATCGCATAAAATGGCTAGTGGAATAAAGTGATATAATGTTCAACTTGTGTTTATTTTAATCTCCCTATACACACTTTCCTAAAATTGAAAAAAGAGGGGCGTTTCCGGCGGTAATGGTACCACGTCGACGGAACCCCGCTGTGAGTGTAAGTATATTATATATAAAAAAATAAATTAAAATGAACACTTTTCGATAGGGAAGTTATCATAGGCATGTATGTTTATAAATTATATTTGATAAAAAATATGTCTCATCGAGTTATCAGATCGGTGAAGGTCGATCTTCACCGGCTCTAGACCAAGACGGAGGGGTGACAGCTGATGACGGCTCGACTGTCTATACTTGTAAAATTCGTTTATATCAAGTATTTAAAACTTAGACTAAGAATAATGTACTTATACATTTAAAATATGGACATTGAACAAAGTGCATCTATTAATAAAAAAGTGATGAAGAAATAGTGAAAGAAAATGAGTAATTTATAAAAATACTAGATGAAAAATACTTAATACTGATAATAAAAGCAATTCGTGCGAAATTATTCCCTAACCATTCCAAAATATAAAAAATGCATAACGTTAATGTTCAAGTTTTCACTTCTGCCGGCGCGGCACTACCTCCGGTTGGTTGTATTTTTTTTTTTGTATAAGTTTTGTCGGAACTCACTTCTAGCTACAATAAGATCATGTGCAATGCAAGCCAAGCGTTAGTTTGCGAAAATTAAACATTGCGCATCATTTTCGCCATCATAAAACAGGTTTTGAAGTCGGGCAAAGTTATCTGAACATCTAGACAAATATGCCCACGATTTTTTGAAAAATAAAGTCCCTATACGAATGATATAAGAACCTACAAAAGTTTTTTGACAATAAAGCTATCGCTCTGAAAATTAAGTCGATATCATAAATACTTGCCTATTAAATTGAACAATCGTTCAAGACTTTTATAATAAAAGGTATCGTGTTACTGAATAAAAAACAAAAATCTTGATTCTCTTGTTAGAATACGCGATTTATATTTGTTTTTATTACTACACTAGCTTTTACCCGCGGCTTCGCCCGCGTGTTCAAAGGGAATTAACAATGATTTGTTTATCATACATGACACATTTGTGGTGGTTAAATAGTGGCAGTTCCACGATTAAAAGATATTTAGAGGAACCAGAGGTAATGCTGACCGCAGATAAAGTGTACGTCGTGTACATTGACATACTGGAGCTTTAAGCTAACTTCAATAGAAGTGTGCTGGTGAAGATTGATGCAGGATCCACCGTTTTACTTGACATGGATTTTTTGCTGAGTTTCAGCAGGTGTTTCGGCGGTGCTTAAGGCAGCCTGACGTTCTGCTTGTTCGAGTAGCCTTTGCTGAGTTTGAGCAGGTGTTTTCACAGCTCTTAAGCAGCTTGACGTTCTGCCTGTTCTTGCCTCCTTAATTCAACATTTTTAACTGATTCAAGCGATAAGCTAATCGCTTCGCTCGTGCTTCAGAGGACACTCTTTGAAGGCTGGACTTACGTTTACAAGGCATTATAAATCAAATTCAATACAGAAAAACAGCGATACAGAAAAACTAAATAACTACCAACTACCAACTACTACTAACTAAAAACTACTTAAAGGAAAAAAATAAAGTAAGTAGTCTAAATATACAAATACAACTCAAAATCCACTTTAAAAAAATTATATCTAAAGTAATAACGTACTACTAAGTAATAACTACTACTAACTTAAAACTATTTAAAGTAAAAAATAAAGCAAATTCTAATTACATTAAACAAAACTGCAATACAAAATGTTTTTAAAACTCATAAAATATCTAAAGTACTAAATAAATATTCCTTAAAAATAATTATTATTTTAAGCCAAAACAACAACAGTCGATCGATCGACAAAACCAATAATTCAAGAAGCGAACCAAAATCAAAGTGTATGTCTTATTCCTTTATCATATTAATTTTAAACAAATACAATTTATCCAGCGCGAATTAAAAATTCAATTCAATTTATTATTTTACATGTATCATTTGTTAGCGTGATTCAGAACTTGCAAATTAATTTCCTTTGCTAACACTATCTATTATCAACATCCAGAACTTAATATATAGCAAATAAAACATCAATCTTCCCCTAGAGGAGGTTTTACCCCAGTAAAAAGTAGCCTACGTTACTCTCCACCATCCTCACTATCTCCACACACAAAAACCATAAATAGCTTCGTTGCGACGTGAAAGACGGACAAACAAACAAACACACTTTCACATTTATAATATTAGTATGGATTACTAAACCGAAGAAGAAAACAAAAAGTATCCTAAAGCAAATACAAATAGCCATGTGTTGAGCCACAGCATATCCTAGAGCCTCAGATACCTGGAGCCACCATTAAAATTTCTATGTACGGTCAATCACTAGTGGATCACGAAGCCCCGGGTAGGGGGGGAGGGATGTATTGAGCTGAAGCCAAAATTATTCGGGTTCACCCTTGACAAACGTCTAATTGAATGGTCGAATTCAAAATGTCACTAAGTCCGTTTTCTTAAGTTACAGAAATGGCACTGACAAAGTTTTTCGTTGTCTTTGAAACTACATCTTAATAGATTTTAACCATGAATCACGATTAATATATAAAGTTTGGGTGTCTTCTAAATATGAACGTTCAAAAATTTAAATTTTATCGTTAATAATAGTGTAAAAGCGATGTTTTTGTTTTGGCCTAAGTTCCCCAGATTATGGACTTAGGGTCTTTTATGTCGGACATAGGGACTTTCAGGGACTTTACACTGGACTTAGGGGTTTTACTATATTATATTTTGGACTTAGGATAATTAGTTAAAACCAACTAAAGTAAACTTAGGGATTTTACTACATCCTATTTTGGACTTAGGGTAATAGATTAAAATAAAATGTAATAAACAAACAATATTAATACTCTCAAATAATTATGCAATAAAAATATAATTTTTAATTTTTCCACTGACACAATTAATCTTATGAACTATTAGTAACATTATAAGTACAGAATCCTTACATCTAAATAGTTAAATCTATACAAGTAATTTAAAAAGTTTTCTTATATTTCTTGCTTTTCTATCAATTATTCTTCCTGTACCAGTTTTTCTTCCTCTTCCTCTTCAATAGGTATATCTTCAGCAGCATGTTCAGCACATTCTTCATTACTTCATAAAATTGTCTGGCTTCTAATGGAATATATTCTAAGAGTTTTGCTAAATCTCTGATTTTAGGTTCTTTTAATTTTATTCGACCATCATAACATTCAGTCGGTGTTCCATTCTGTATTCTTGCTATTCCTGTTCGGTATAATTATTTCAACCAATTTTTCATAATAACACTATAAAATATAAGATCACTGAAAATTTTATTTGAAAAATGACGGTTGCGGTCAACTTAGTGACATTTCAGAAATGGATCATGGACTAGGGAACTTTTTGAAACTTAGGGATTTTTTGAACTGATTTCATTGGACATAGGCAATTATGCATGTGTAGAAAAACACACTTAGGAACCACTTACAAACGTGATATAATAAAAGGAAAGCCGAAATACATATTAGGCTTTAATTTGCTAAAATTGTACATATGACATAACTCATTATAGAATAACATCAATGTCAATATTTCAGAAGAAGAATAATTTACAAAGGAGTATCATATCATTCTCCGCCACTAAAGTTCAAAGTCGCGCAAGTGTACAGGGGGCCGTCTTGTTCGACAAGATCTCCTTAAAGAATTTTCTTGCTCTAGCTCAGGTGTTCCTGACTGCGAAGGAGCGATAGGTGTTCCCCACACTGTTGGACTATCTGGTTCACGTAATGGTGTAGTAGGCTCAGGAGCCAGTGGTGGTTCAGATTCACGCACTGGTTCTCTAGGTGACTCGGAATTTGTAGAGTGTTCAGAATCTGCCTGACGACAATTGTAAGTGTCTAGAGTATCTTCGCCTAGACTTGGTTCGTCTCGTATTCTTTCGCCCCCTTCACCTATTGGAGCCAAGTGTCTGTTAGACACAGATGTCTCTCTTCCGTCACTCAGTCTCACAATTGAATAATCCGGGTTAACTTCGATCACATCTGCTTCTTCTACTAAAGGCAGGTACTTATTTGCTTGAGTACAGCGTTTGACGAGGACTTGTCCAGCGCTTGTTAGCCATGTCGGTATAGTACGGCCATTTGGAGATTTACGGGAGTGTTTAAACATTCGTTCATGTGGTGTGCAGTTGATTGAAGTGCACAGCAAAGATCTGATAGAATGTAATGCATTGTCGAGGACCTTTTCCCAACTCTCTATTGGCAGATTATGTGAACGTAAGCCTAGCTGAATAGCTTTCCATAGTGTAGAATTAAGCTTTTCAACCTGTCCATTTCCGCGCGGGTTGTATGCTGTTGTCCTGCTGGTAGCGATACCACGTGAATGGAGGTATTCTTTCACTTCATTCGAAAGGAAAGAAGTTCCTCGGTCGGAATGAATATAACTAGGCATCCCAAATATCATAAATAGGTTATTCAAATGCTTAATAACTGTTTTTGCACTCATGTCAGAGCAAGGGAAAGCAAAAGGGAATCTCGAAAATTCATCGATAATTGTTAATATATATCGATTATTCGTATTACTTGGAACAGGGCCTTTGAAGTCGACGCTTAAGCGTTCAAATGGTGCTGTGGCTTTAATAAGTTCTGGAGGCGGCTCGGAAGTTTTGTAAAATCTTGGTTTTATTTCAGCGCAGATTCGACAATTACTCGTCATAGTCCTTACTTCTTCAATAGTATAGGCGAGATTTTTTGTTTTTAACCAGTGGTACATCCTCGTGACTCCCGGATGGCATAAGTTTTCGTGGAGTTTATTGATCCGTGCAAGTCGTGATGAGGCGTCAATACTGGCGCTAACCCTGGATAATGCGTCAGCTACGAAATTTTCTCTACCTGGCCTATAGATGATATCATATGTATAAGGCGCAAGTTCTAACCTCCATCGCTGTATCTTCTCGTTCTTAATTTTGCTGGAGTGTCGTGTGTCGAACATGAATGCGACCGACCTCTGATCTGTAATCAATTTAAATGGTTTTCCTATCAGGAAATGACGCCACTTTTTGAGCGATTCTACGATGGCATAAGCTTCTTTTTCTACTGCTGAATGGTTATGCTCACTTTTATTGAGAGTTCTTGAGTAGAACGCTACTGGTCTGGAGTCTTGAGAGAGGGTAGCAGCAATTGTATGCTCTGAGGCATCGGTCTCTACGGTGAACGGCATTTTATCATCTATGGCGTGTAAAGTAGACTTAGCAATAACAGATTTTAGTTCATTAAAAGCTTTCAAGGCTTCAGCGCGCAATGGAAACTCAGTTGTATGTGCCAAGGGATGTATTTTTTCAGAGAAATTCGAAATCCACTTCGAATAGTGCGCAAACATGCCTAATGTCCTTTTTAAAGCCGCCGTGTCGTTTGGAGGAGGTATGTTGATGAGTGGTTTTAAACGATCACTATCTGGCATAATGATGTGATTCTCTATGGTATATCCAAGTATATTGAATGATTTCTGGTTGAACTTGCTCTTTTTTGTATTGAGTGTCAAGCCATACTTAGCAGCTGCTTGTAAGAATCGATTGAGATTTGTATCGTGCTCCTCTTGTGTGTTTCCACAGATGGTTATATCATCCAGATACGCAAAGGTCCCTTTCAAGCCTTCTTTTCTGATAATCCAGTCAATCGTTCTCTGAAAACTCGATACTCCATTCGTTACTCCGAAAGGAATTCGGCAAAACTGATAGAGATTACCAGCGGCTTCGAAAGCTGTGTACGGGCGTTCGTATTCGAGGATCGGAATCTGGTGATATGCGCTCTGGAGATCAATAGCACTAAAAATAGTGTACTTTGCAACTTTGCTAACAATCTCTTCGATGTTAGGCAGTGGGTAAGCATCTAGGAGCGTATATTTGTTGATTGTCAACGAATAGTCTATTACCATTCTCTTCTTATGGTTCGCATTCTTAGTTATTAGAACCTGTGCGCGCCAAGGAGAATGACTCTCTTCGATGATGCCTTGTTCAAGCAGTTTCTTTACTTCTCCGGCTATGAATTCTTGGTCTTCTAAGCTGTACCTACGTGATCGTACCGTGATCGGTTTACAGTCAGCAGTGACGTTAGAAAACAATGGTACAGCAGGGACAGTAGCTTCTGCGACGCAGCAGACTTTTAAAGTTTCTTTTGGGCCGCCAAAGGAAAACTCCAGAGTAGAATGCAGGCTAAGGAGGTCATGACCAATTATGATATCGGCGCACAAATCTTTAACTATGAGTAGTTCTACGTTATCATAAGAGTTCTCCCCCAACTTGACGTTTTGATGAGTAACACCAGTAACTTGTGAGGTTAAAGAAACAGAAGCCATTGAAATCATTTGTTGGCAGGGTCGCTTTTGTAAGTGGGCCAGATTGGCAAAGTCTTCATTTATGAAACTAATACTGCTGCCTGTATCTATTAACGCGTCTGCTCTGATACCTTTGATGTACGCAGAAACCATTGCTTTTTTTAAGGATGCTGGTGCTGCAGCTGTGATGCAAGCGCTACAATGAACGCAGTCTTCAGAAGGGCTTGTGGCAGTTGGTTGAGGTAAGCTGCGACAAACGGATGAGTAATGTCCTTTTTTTTCCACATTTTTGGCAGGTTGCTTTGAAGGCTGGACAGTTTCGTCGAATATGTAAGCGATCTCCTCCACAAAAAAAGCATTTACGACGAGTCTTGTTATCTGACGTATATATTTTAGGACCAGTCGCTGCAGCCGCAGACGCTTGAAAAGTGGTAGATACTTCAGTATACTGGTTGTAATCAGAATCAGGAATACGCTGTACTTGACTTACTGAGTTGACAGCTGGTAAGATGAAGTTTTGTGAGTTACTAACTGCCATCTCTAATGATAACGCTTTATTATAAGCCTCGTCAAGAGAGAGTGTGAGGTTTTCTAGCAGGCGTTCACGTATTTGTGGCGAAATGATTCCAGCGATGAAGGCGCCCCTTATGCTGTCTTTCATATTTGTTTCGGCGTCGACAGATTTAAAATCGCATTCTCTAGCTAACTGTTTGAGACTTTGAAGGTAAGAATCAATGGTTTCACCTGGATGTTGGCGTCTCGTAGTGAGAAGATGACGAGCAGTAATGATGTTCTTAGGCTTAACGTACAGCGCATTTAAAACTGTCATAGCCGTGGCGTATGTCTTGCAGTCACTGATCGAGCGAAATACACGTGGAGAAATATGATTTATCAGCAACTGGAGTTTCGTGTCGTCAGAGAGTGCCGGCGCATTAGGAGCTGCGGATGCAGATTGTACCGCTAGGAAATTGTCGAATGTACATTTCCAATGCTCCCACTCGGGGCCCGTTGAACTTACCGAGGGATCGCCGTCAAAACGATCTGGTCTCAAAAACTTTTCCATTTTAGCAAATTAAATTGATATAATAAAAGGAAAGCCGAAATACATATTAGGCTTTAATTTGCTAAAATTGTACATATGACATAACTCATTATAGAATAACATCAATGTCAATATTTCAGAAGAAGAATAATTTACAAAGGAGTATCATATCAAAACGTTTTAAATATACAAAACCATAGACAATGATTTGGTTTAAACGATAGTGGTGTTAGTGCATAAAATCCCTAAGTGGACTTAGGGACATTTTGAACTCGGTCATTCAATTTCTCCAAACTAAAATCAAGTCCCCCCAAACCAGGAGCCGCGCCGTCAGAGTACTAGTCATAATATGCATATTATGCATGTGTGCGTTCTTTCTCCGCACCAGATTTGGCACAAAAATTATGTATCGAAGCGAGGCGCTATGCCGTCTCTCCTGAAGGTTGTTGCTCTAAGCTTACAAGCAAAGACAGAGATGAAATATGAAAAGACAGTAAACCCCGTAAACAAGTACATTATTCTTAGTCTAAGGTAAACCCATTAGTCAAAGTCATAACAAAATAAATCTAATTCGTAAACCTCAATATTAGCAACTTAGAGCATCAAGGTATGACACAGGCATAAGAATAAATACGTAGTATTATTTATTCTTATGACACAGGTAGGTATGACACCCGTCAGAGGAGTGGCCTTTACGGGCGAACCCCTCGTCCCAACGTGCATGCACAATGTGTCTGATTGTGTCTTCTAGTTATACAACTAGTGCGTCTGTGTGTGTCGGTATCAGTGTTGACGGTGCATAGAAAATGACGTTGTTAGTTGAAATTGACATATTTAGAAATTTATGCGTCTGTAGAGATGAAAGAATTTGTGAATGTGTGACAAAATTAAAATGTGTGTGTTCTTCTCCCGCACCAGATTTGGCACAAAAATTATGTATCAAAGCGAGGCGCTATGCCGTCTCTACTGAAGGGTGAGTCAGTTACTTTAATGCTCTTCAAAGATTAGCAATATTTTATATAAAATTTAATTCGGTGATTCGGTGTGACCTTAGAGCATCGCAGGTATTGACAGACTCTAACTAAGCATGCCAAGGGTGTAAAGGTGTGACAAAATTTTAACTCTGTAGAGTTGTCAAAAGACATTATTTCATCTGTCAATTTATCTGTGTTTCTTTCCAAATCCAAGATGGTGAGTGCCTACACAGTTATTAATAATTTTGTGTAAAATTTAGTTTAAACCTATGTGTTGAATAACTTTTTCCTAATGTTTTCAATTTAAATATTTAAATGGACATAAAATAATTGTTAAATCAATCATGAATAATTAGTGCGGTTTTTTCTAAAAAAGTACACGTTAACCTCGTGGCGCGTGTATTTATCTTACAATGTTCTTTTATTTTAGCCGCCCAAAAAGGACGCGAAGGCTTCTGCCAAGCAGCCTCAGAAGACGCAAAAGAAGAAGGAAGGTTCTAGTGGCGGCAAAGCCAAAAAGAAGGTAAGAATCACAATATGCATACAGTGAGGTTATGTGCTCGAGGTTGAAATGTATTTCGTCTCGAGTAGCGCCTTAACATTATTATTACAATCATGTTATTGCCCCTTCGTTCAAGAAATTTATGCCTCGAGAGTCTGATTATGTAACTGTAAAATAAAATCAAGTTACTCGTGCCTCGTTTGAGAACCCATCCAGCCATATGATTATTATTATACTACTTGATGCCCATGAAAGTTAATGTGAACTGATATATTGAGTCTGATGGTCACATTCCCTATTCGTTGTATGTTTTTTATAGGAATCTTTTTATTTACATATTTTTATAACCATACTTGCAGAAGTGGTCCAAAGGAAAAGTCCGTGACAAGTTGAACAACCAAGTGTTGTTTGACAAGCCCACATATGAGAAGCTGTACAAGGAAGTGCCCCAGTACAAACTAATCACCCCCGCAGTTGTCTCAGAAAGGCTGAAGGTCAGGGGTTCCCTTGCCAGGCGAGCACTCATTGAACTTAGAGAAAAAGGTATGTCAAATTTCCTATTACATTTAAATTGAAATCTTCACTCAAATATGAACAGCTCAGATCTTCTTTTCTTGGTTTACAGTTGCATATTATGTTACCTTTAACCATTTTAAAGAGTGCATTTTGGTATTTTACTGTGAATAGTGTCCAAGACCCTATTACCAATGTTATCTATACTATTGTTATAAACACACAAGACTGGCTAAACTGATGGGGATGGAATTTGGCCAGGATTGATTATAGTCAGGAATAGCACATAGGCTACTTTTTATCCCAGAAAAATGTATAGTGTGTTTTTGGGATATTATTATTAGTATAATATAAACTCAAATCAACCAAATGAAGCCTGTCCGGACCACTAGCAGTCAATATTTTTTTCAACCTTTTTTTATGTCCCACTGCTGGGCACAAGTCTCCTCTCACAAGTGAGAGGGATTTAGGCCATAGTCCACCACGCTGGCCAAGTGCAGATTGGTGGACATCATGCTTTCGAGTAATTATGAATTTCTCTCAGGCATGCACGGCGATGGAGAACATCGTAATCAGTTAAATATCACGATATTTTCCATCACCGTGGAGCAACGATAAATGCGTACATTACAAAATTTTCGGCCATCGCTGCTCGCAGTAGCAGTCAATATACAAGATACTAAACATGCCAAACTAAAACCAGAGTAATGAAAAACACTTTAAATGATGATCATTTTAATCTGGACACACCATGACAGTTTGACAAACTGATATATTGAGTCTGACCTTTATTCTATCATGTTAAACTGTTGTTTAATTAAAGCATTCACTAACCATTTGTTTTCTTTAATTTCAGGCTTAATCAAGCAGGTTGTCCAACATCACGGACAAGTTATTTACACAAGGGCAACAAAGGGTGATGATCCAGTTGCATAACATTATGGCTAAGTTCTAAAATAAACAAAAATCTAACTTGTTGTTTTATTCTAAAGTTTCTAAGTATTTCATATATTATTTACAGTGCCACACTACAATTTTTTTGTTACTTCAAATATGATTATGCTCTACTGATTACAAAACTTATCTAAGACCAATTTTATGCCTGTCATCATAATCCATGACTGCAAATCTTGCTGAGGGGTAGAGTTCACGCAAGCGGTCCTTGAAACTTGCAGCATGGTCTTCATTGGCTGTTTCTACCACAACATTAGCCTAAAAGATTAGATAGTATTTTATTTAGCAAATTCAAACAGTTTTTTGTTGCTTGATTTCCATATTTACATGAGACATTTTTTTATGATGAACTGACTATATTTAAATACACTTTGTTAAATATCACAAGCGTAAATTATTACAAATTGTATATGTACAATTTTACAAAGTAAAGCAAAAGTTGTCTAGAAGTATCATCTATTTTTTTATTTTATAATAAAATTGCACAAATAGAATAGTGTTTGCCCAGATGCTCCTCCAGAGATAGATGGTTGCCTTTGCCTCATGTAAGTCTGGTCAGCAACAGCACCTTTCCATCAAATCAATTGCTTTACAGCAGAAATAATTTCTTTGTCTTACATTTACAGAAAATTGTACGTAATAATAAAATAACGTTTCACACTCATAGCCTCGCACTAGGATTCCTGTCATGTGTGCTATGGACACAAAGATCCAGACCAGGAAAGACCCTAAAATTTATATTTCTCAATAACTGTCTCCACTGCTGAGAACTGGAGGACTTCTTGCACGACACAACGGCGTGATCTCTGAGGTCTTTAAAATCAGATTTCCCCAAGTAAATCAAATGTAAAGGTACAAATATATTCCAGTACAAACCCAAGTTGCGCCAACATCGCTGTGTACCCACATCTGTTCTGTCACCAAGCTCTTCAAGACTGCGTGCTCATCGCTAATCGTCTTCGCAAGGTGTTCCAAGCCACCACGGTGGTCTGGGACTGCTACTGCGAACCGCAGCAGGCGACCACTTGCGCCGAGACCACGCTGAATAGTTCGCGCCAGCCGACCTGAATCGATGTTACCACCGCTGATCACACAAACGGCACTGCGAAATAAATAAATCAATATTGTGGATCATACATTACATACATTATTATTGACTTAGTATGCGCCTACCACAAGCTCTACTCGTCACCCAGGGTTGGCTGGTAGAGTATGTCATTTAGGCATTAAGCACGCCCTTGTGTTCCTTATTTGTTAAGGTAATACTTTAAGTTTAAATAAATAAATAAATACATTTATATATCTTCTGACTTAGTATCTTAGTAGTGTAACCGCGTAAATCCTAACAGCGGGCTCAGAAAACTAAGCAAAACGGGTGCGGTCCGATGTGATATGTGTGACCGCTAGTAGAAAATTTCTTCGCGTTCCCGTCCTCGAAGAACTGTCGATCCTGTTTGTTATCGGTAGATAGCAGTCGTTAAACCTTGTCTAAGGTCTAATGGGCAGTTTGAAAACATCCGACAGCAGGTTGGCCACTAACAAGCATTGAAACAGCGTATTGGAGTAAGCTCCAAGCCTCCTCACTAATGGGAAGCTGATGATGGAAGGTACTACGATGGTTAGGAGTTGAGAGCAAATTATTTCAATATATATTTTTTTGTTCTAAAACTTAAACTCTAAGGTAGTCCAACTGTCACCATGTCTATGAAAATCAATTGTTGTGTTATAAAATTTGTATGTTCCCTTCGATTTCTCTGGGATCCCATCGACTTTGACTTGGTGACAGTTGGACCACCTAAGGAATGTAAGATTTCGAACCAAACAACATTTATTGAAAGTATTTGCTCTCAACTCCTAACCGTAGCAGTACCTTCCATCATCAGCTCAGCAACATGAGATGATGATTACTATGCACAAATATCTCTTATGCTTCAGAAAATATAAGAAAATCAATGTGTGTGTGCCTATAAAATGTGAGAGTTCCCCTCGATTTTCCTTGGATCCCATCATCAGATCCTGATTTGGTGACAATAGGACCACCTCGGAAATATAAGCATACGAACAAAAAAAGAATTATGAAAATCGGTCCACAAACGGCGGAGTAATCGGTGAACATAATATATAAAAAAAACATACAGCCGAATAGGTACATTACCTTACCTCCTCCTTTTGGAAGTCGGTAAAAATTTTAAATTTGGTTAAAATTTAATTAAAGGAACAATTAACAATTGATTAATTGCAAGGTAGGTACAATTAAAAATAACAATTAAATAATTGTTAATTGAAACGTCACAGTTAACAATTAATCAATTGTTAATTCATATTTTGCAATTAATCAATTGTTATTTTTAATTGTTAATTGCAATTAAATTTTGCCCAACACTGAAATTACCTATATTATGTAAGGCAAGATGACGTCGATGTGCATCGACCGGCAGAAAGAGAAGTGCATGAGAAGAGACGAAGATCGGGTTCAGCTCATGTAGGGTTGCCATCCGTCCGGGTTTCCCCGAATTTGTCCTAGTTTAGAGGGCGTCCGGGCGGGACTTCATGGGTAGTCCGGGTTTAAAAAGAATAAAGTCTTGGGCCGCCCGCGAGTGCCCGCGAAACACGCACTGTGCCCGGGCGCCGCGGTCAACCGACGAACCGACTCGCTAAATTCACCGTTCCCCCGCTGTTGACATGTCCGGGTTTTGGGCTCTAAAATCCGGGGTTTTAGACAAATTTTAGAGATGGCAAACCTAAGTTCATGTCTAGCAGCTAAGCTCGTCTGATTATGACGAAAAGCATATTATGTAAAACCTGGCTTCCTACAAATTGTTTCTTAATTTCAATGTAGAGTTGGGTCACCGTTTTCCACGTAGTTCTGGTACAAGTCCCTGCATGACAGCTGCAAGCGAGCAAACACCAGCGCCGTCAGCGACCAGCCTCTCACGTTCCAGCATATTTATTATCGCTTTGGCTATGTACGTTTCGTCCACTAACAGCTAAAAAGGATTGAAATTACATGATTTTTAAAAGTAGCGTTGAATAACGAATTACAAAATCATGGCTGGACTGGACTATATAAGTATATAGGTAAGCATGATACATAATACCTCTCCCTCTCCATCCAAACACTGTTCTTGGAGAAATGTCTTACCATGCATTATAAACAATTTAAAGACCGCATTCAACCATGTTTATTTATATAAGTTAATTTTTACGGCCGTTATCCTCATGGTCGAAGAATAAAACCCATTGGTTTACAATCATTAACAGTATAGTTTATTAAAACATGAAAAGTGGATGTTAATCAAAATGTGCATTTACCAGTACATAATAATATAGTGGTTACATACATACATACTCGTCGGTGTCGGTTGCGTTGTTTCCGTTAAGTAAATTGTATAAATAAGTTTGTACAATGAGATAACAATAACTCACCATTCTATCTAGTCTTCCCTTTATAGTGGCAAAAGCATTTGTGCCCACTACAGATGAGTTTAGACCCTGAGCTAAATTAGGAACAACAGCCACTGGCATTGGCCTGCCTGCTTGTAGCGCCTTCATCATTTTGGGGACCTTAGCACACTCTGCGCCCTGAAAAATGCTTATAGACTTAAATTTGTTGCTAGCGTACAAAGTGAATGGAAATAAATTATACTTACATATACAAGACAAGAGCACTTAAGCTTTTTGCAAGCTACCAGCACTGCAGCCAGCAAGCCGCCTGCTGCCACCGGCACTATTACGGCATCTGCTTCCGGCAACTGCGTTATAATTTCAACGCCAACAGTTCCAAGGCCCGCCATTATTAATGGATCATCTGAACTGCAAAAAACCATATCGATTTTGACATTGTAAATATATAACATCTTAATATCAACTAAAAATATTGGAACAATGATATCGACCCTAAAAAGTCGAACTGCTCGGCACGGACGGGTCTCATCTGAAGATAAAAGGTCTTAGGGCCTCTTTAACCACCTTCAAGTAAAGTGACAAGTACGCTAATTGTCGGTTAAAGTCACGCGTATTTCAATTTCACGATGTCAAGTAGCACTAATCATAATATTATGATAAACTGACCCGTACTCATAGCTTTTACTTGCCAATTAACTTTACTTGGGATGTAACTAATCAACACTTTAATTGGAGATCGTGAAAGAGGCTCTTCATCTATGATGCTTTACTTTAGAGCTGGTAGGTAGAACTTTTATTCTTCAACCTCTGGCTAGAATCGTCGCCTACGCTCAGCCTTCGGTGTTGCAGCGTAACTGCATACAACCTTAGGCATGTCTCAAGCTTGCTTGAGGTTGTGTGTAGAAGTAGATTTCCACAGGCTTCGGCGACCACCTAACAACACGTGACTTGTACTCGTATACTGCCTACTATTTGTATTGTCTACTTCTCCATTAAAAATGTTTCCACGATATCCATGCGAGTGTTAGTAGAATTCAAATGCCATTAGTATTTTTCCTTCACCGTACGATAGCGCCTGCCAGGTTATATTTCCACCCGGCTCAGATCAAATAAAAATCATTTCATCTGAGCCGCCCGGTCCAGTGTGTCGTTAATGTCGTTATAAACCAATGTTGGCAGCTATAAAGACAATATTCTATAAGTACACCGCCATATACAAAAACTCAGTACCTACATTTAAAAATACGTAATAGTAATAAGAGTAATTGTTTACCTCAGCATTATCTGTTTGTTCTCTCGTTGGACCTTTTTTGCGTAATTATAAGCTTCGTCGAGGGTATCGCCACAAAGAACGACATCAGCGCCCAGTTCAGAACATCTTTGAGCGAGTACCGGGGGAGAACCTTCTGGTAGAACGACCGTTACCTATTGGTTTTAAATTATTGAAGTTTATTAGCAAAGTCCGTTATAAAAAAATAAAGCTTCACATTCATAGCCCCACAGTAGGGTAGATATACCCTGTGTCGTGGGAACCATGGACACACAAAAGACAGAAACACAAACACCGACCGAGAACAGAAATTTAAGGTCTACATTCAAATTTCTTTTTTGCCGGGAATTGAACCCGGGACCCTTCGATTGGTAGTCCGGCATGGTAACCATTGCACCAAGCAGGTCGTCTAAACCAATGCGATGGGTATTTGGATTGGTGTTGGGATTAAGTCAGTCTTAACACAACAGTCTCAACTACACATATCGACCTGAATGTTTTATTTTTATTTTATTGGATGAAGTAGCAAACGAACATGCACGCCACTTGGTGTTAAGTGTTTGCTGCAGCCCATGGACATCTACACACAACCTCAAGGAAGCCTAAGGGCCTCGTTCACCATCTCCAAGTAAAGTGTTAATAATTAATTACGTCCCAAGTAAAGTTAATTGGCAAGTACGAGTAATGAGTACGAGTCAGTTTATCATAATAATATGATTATAGTGCTACTCGAACATCGTGATATTGAAATTGAAGTTACGGGTGATTAACCGACATTAGCGTACTTGTCACTTGAAGATGGTGAAAGAGGCACTAAGTCTTGCTTGTGATCGTATGCAGTTGCGCTGCTACTCCGAAGGCTGATAGTTGCCTCATGAAAGTCTGGCCAACAAATGCACATTTCCAACGAAACACAATAGAATTGCTTCACGGTAGACCAGTAGTGGCAGTAGTTTAACTAGAAAAAGTACAATGTTTAATTTGCCGGACTGCCAATCGGAGGGTCCGGGTTCGATTCCCGCCGAAGCAGAAATTTGAATGACGAGTTTAAAATTTCTGTTATCTGTCTGGGTGTTGGTGTTTCTGTCTTTGTGTGTGTCCATGGCAACCACGACACAGGGTATATCTACCCTACTGTGGGGCTATGAGTGTGAAGGGTTATTTATGTATTTATATTGTAATGGGATAAATTGAGATATAAAATACTCACCGGTATTCCTAAAGCTCCACCATGATAAGCAGCTCCCATTGCCATATTTCCGGTTGAAGGTACAATAACTCCTTGCTGTACCAGCTCGTCTCCTCGGGCCACCATGGCGTTACGAATACCACGTTCACCACAGCTAAATTATAAAAAAAAATTCTAACATACAATTAGATAGAAAAATTTATTTAGACTGCATTTTTATCAATTAATACCTGCCAGTATACTGTAAATTTTCGCATTTTAAATAGATATCATAATCCATGTACTTGCTTATTTTAGCCTCCTGAAATTTCAATACATTTTGCAATGGATAATTTATATATTTTTTAAATAGATTAGCAGACGAGTACATAATTATGTATGCAGACCATGTGATATTAAAACAGTCACTACAGCCTCATGGACACACTATAATTATGTAATGCTGTATTCCTAGCAATTTTTTTTATTAAATTGGCTGAAACACTTTCTGATCACTGATATGATAATTACATGTGTCCTTATAATATAATGCAAGACTTTTTGGTAGCTATAACTTTATATAAACATACACAGAGAGGAGTGTGTATTATCCCATCTTCTATTCGCTCTGCTGCCTGTTTTATTTCATTAAATGATAGAATGTGAGTTGCCTCCGAATTAAATTCTGAATCATCCTGAAAATAAAATTGTGTTTCCATATAGCAGTAAACAAGACAAAGAAATTAGGTCCGTATGATATAATAAGGGCACATGATTATTGCATTACCATACTTGGTAATTTTATTGTAAAGCCTAGAAAATTAAACAGTTTTTTACATTTTTTTCTTAACTGAAATGGGTTTGTCAAACTACTTGATTTGTCTAGACAATATGTCATACAAGACAGGAATAGTCTTAGAGTATATCTGTATATATACTCTAAGGGAATATTCAACAATTTTTTGGCATTGATATTTTATACAAAGTACCAAATTCAATGTATATTTAAAAAAATGCTTATCTACTATACAGTATTTAACAAACAAATATCTTATGTCACTGTGTGTGTGTTCTTATCTAAAATACATGATGTTTTTGAGAATATTTGTTTTTTTTTTATCAAATATATTTTATACCACTAGGTGCTTGAGCTGTCTCTATCCAGATTTTTTTTGCTATGCATGGAAGCAATAAAATGATATGCTTTGAGAAATAGAATAAAAAAAAATTAAAATGTAATAAAACCACCAATTTATTTCAATCTTATTTATTAACCAATGGAAACTTTAATTAATAGCTAGAGCATCATTCTGTACTTCTTGTGCAAGCAACACTTGAAGGTTTAACAGTTTATTCTTCAATACTACAATGCCCATAAGAACTATGTTTTCAGGTTTTAATGCCCCAGAAGATTCAACATTGTAGAAAAACTTATTTGGTTTTGCTTCCCAGTTGAATTCAGCTTCATACTGATCCTCATCTAGTTCTGTATGCTCACTCTTAGGCCATTCATCTGGTTTAGGAAACAGTGTGTGTCTCATTGCATTATCAGGATCATACTCAAAACAAACCCCAGCTGTTGGATTCCATTTAGCGTGCTCTTTTCCAAAGCCTTTCTTGGCATATGCTCGTAACTTTAATTCCTGTCCCTTTCGCAACTTGATGATTAAAATTTCATCAATTTCTCCATAGTCTGCCTGATCTTCATCTCTATGACGGGATGTTACTGGAACAACTCTTGGATCACTCGATTTCAAATCAGCTGTTGTTACATGTCTGGTTTGGTCATCTGTACATTTCACGTCTAGTGTGAACTCTACACTACATTCTGGACAAAAATCTGCGCACATGCAATCTCTAGAATATCTGATCTTATCGACGACGTCATCAGATATTAGAGGAATGAGTCCTATACGGTGAGCAAGGAACTCGTCACTTAGAACTGTGGAATTAGCCTCCAACTGTACCCAATCGATAGCCATAGTCGGTGTTTCGGCGATGAATACACGACGCATGCTGTTTGCCACGCTGAGTTCTGTATCTTCAACCACAAACTTCACATTGTCATCTGTTAATTCTGTTATATGTACTGAGGGCTGGTTGGCGTAAGGCATTTTGTATTCTTTTACACTTTTAAGTTGTTAAGGATGTTAAACTGTTGTAACTGATTAGTAACTTACATTCTTTTTCTTGCATGAACTATTACTAAAAAAACTGTTACGCTAAATAAGTAAATTATTATAATAGTAATACAAATAATAACACAACGCAATGCAATCCAAATCCACTGCTGCGTCGCGATATTAGTCGAATGAAAAGCTGACACTGACAGGAGTGACAGGAACCTTTTGTTAAATTAGTTTTTTTTTTCTTTTCAATTATGGCATCGCAAACTCTGTGCATACTGTCAGCGTCAAGTATAATTTTTGTATCAATTTTTTGCCAGTTTCAATGAAACTGGACGAAGAAATAACAAAGTCAGTAAGTAAGTCGTCAGTAATCATCAATATTCAGTCAATATCAATATTCAATCAATATTCAGAACAATATAGTGGACGCTTCTCCCGCTTGTGTGTGGAAATTTCTAAGAGGGCTTGGTGTCAGAAAGCCACCAGCGTCGGATTACGGTCCTTCTCTTTCTTTAGACGCTATAAATCAACACTTCACTTCCACGAGTACACTGGACCCCATAATCCGATCTCATACACTAACTTCTATCCGGGCATTGCAACCGCTCCCTACTTCAAGCTTTCAACTCACTCCAGTCTCGCAGGATGAGATAAAAAAGACGATAACTTTAATCAGATCTAAGGCGGTGGAGTTTGACAACATAAGCAATTTCATGATTTCTACCATCCTAGATTATCTCCTCCCTACGATTACTCACATAATTAATTACTCAATCACAACAGGTCAGTACCCGTCCATTTGGAAAAAGGCTTATGTCAAGCCCTTGCCTAAATTGCCAAATCCTACCTCTCCCCATCACTTTCGCCCCATCTCAATTCTTCTTTTCCTATCTAAGGTTCTGGAAGCCTGTGTGCACAAGCAAGTATCAACTTTTCTATTCAACAATAACCTCCTGAGTAGATATCAGTCGGGGTTTCGTTCTGGTCACAGCACTACTACAGCTCTTATAAAGGTTATAGACGATGTTAAGCGTGGCATGGATACGAAACAGCTAACATTAGTAGTGCTTGTTGACTTTTCTAATGCTTTTAACACAGTCGACCACGATATACTCCTAGCCATCCTTTCGCATATGAATTTCACACCCTCTGCCTTGAGCTGGTTCTCGTCTTATCTTCGCGGCCGTCAGCAATCCGTCCGAATTGGACAAATGTCCTCTAATTGGGCCGATCTTCACTCTGGCGTGCCGCAAGGCGGTATACTTTCTCCGATATTATTTTCAATGTTTATTAACTCTCTTACTTCTTGCCTAAAATGTTCGTATCACCTGTATGCTGATGATCTCCAGCTCTATGTACAGTCGAGCGTGAACCAACTTCATAAAGCGTTTGACAACATAAATACCTGCCTTGTGGCTCTTCACAAATGGTCCAGCCAACATGGGGTACTTGTAAACCCCTCGAAATGTCAGGCATTACTTGTCGGCAGCCCAGGGCTCCTATCCAGAGTTAACAAAGATACACTACCCTCAGTCTATTACAATGACATTCAGATACCGCTGAGTGACTCGGTGCGGAACCTGGGCCTTTACATCGACAGTACCTTGAGCTGGCGACCACACGTAACAGAAACCTGCCGTAAAGCCGTTGCTGCGCTGCAATCACTTGGTCGTCTTAAAAAATTTCTGCCTTTTAAGACAAAGCTTTTGCTTATCCAGACACTTGTGCTACCCATAATTGATTACGGTGATGTATGTTATCCGGACCTAACAAAAGAACATCTTAATAAACTAGAACGCCTACTTAATAACTGTATCCGTTACATCTTCGGTCTTCGCAAGTTCGACCACATCTCTCAATACCGGCAGCAGCTAAAATGGCTGCCTATTCGTCAGAGGCGTAATTCTAGAATACTATCTTTACTATACTCTATTCTAAATGATCCATCCTCCCCATCCTACCTCAAAGAGAAATTTCATTATCGTGGCACTATCCTGAATAGAGTTCTTCGTTCTTCTGAAAATTTATCCATAGATATTCCATCTGTCAACACCTGTTTCTATCAGAAATCTTTTACATTTCGGGCTACATCACTTTGGAACGCTCTGCCAACAGACATCAGAAAAGCCCCAACTAAACCTATTTTCAAGAAAATGCTCCGAGAGTTTTATTTAAAGTCGGTCGATATAGTCTAAGATATTCAACGCTCCTACCACGATAATATTTATGTATTTATATGTATGTATATTATTTATGTATATTTATTCTATTTTGTATGGTTTATACTTTATGTATATTATGTAAATGTGTGTATATTATATTATATGTTTGTAGATATAAGTAGTTAATTTTAATTTTATTTAAAACTGTGTCAGCTTCTCTCACTCATTACTCTTACTACCTACCTACAAATTCTCACCATCACCATGGGTTGACTGGTAGAGAATGCCACTAGGCATTAAGTCCGCCCATTGTTAGCCTAGTTTTTAGGTGAACAATTAAACAATAAATAAATAAAATAAATAAATAATCAGTCAGTCTAGTCAGTCCAACATTCAAGTAAAGCGATGGCTACTTTACTAGAACGTGTCCGATGGAATTTTGGAGGCAAGCAGAAAAAACATATTTTAGCACTGTTATTCTATTTCACAAACACTCGTGCACTGTAATTAACCTATATCAAACAAAATGCCATCAACTTTATCCGATATAACTCAAAAATACACCAAGAAAATGAAAATAAAACAAGAGCACAATATGCTTCCCGCCAAAGCCCCCTAAATTAGTTTTAACGGCATTGGATAAAATCCTTGCAGCCCGTTTGCAGCCCGGCCCGGCCGTAGATAGAGAAACTGCAGCCATCATAGATAGATGTATTAGTTACTTCGTTACCATTCGTTACGAACGTAAGTACATTATTCTTAGTCTAAGGTTACGAATGCCAACTGAGGGGAGGGCATCAAGGTTTTGACAGATATGACACAGTGAGTCACAGTGACATACCTGTCACCTTTGATGCTCTAAGGCTGCCATTCAATTTTTCAATTCATTTTTTAACCGACTTCCACATCCAAGTCATCGGAGAGGTCAGCGCTGACCCAATGCCCTAAGTACTTAAACTTAGTGACCATACTTAAGGCCTTGCCACCAAGTTTGACAGGTGGAATTTTTTTTGGTGTCTTTTTGCCCGCTCTGTAAACAAGGACACTTTCACTTTTGTTTGTGTTGTACCTAAGGCCATGGGACATCGCGTACCTCTCACAGATTCCAAGTAGGACTTCAAGTCAGTCAGTGACTGACGGGCTCAGCAGAACCATGTCATCGGCATAGCTAATGTTATTCACAAAAAGTCCATCGATTGAGCAACCCACTTCAGCTCTGCTGAGCTCGTCAATCAAACCGTTAACACACAAGTTAAAGAGTCGTGGAGAGGTAAGTCCACCCTGCCTCACCCCGCACTTCAACCCGTACTCCTCGGAGTATGAGCCAGCCCATCTTACCATATTAGTTTGGTGCTGATACCAATACCTGGTCAAACCGACGACTTCCTACTTGTCAACCCCAAGAGCTTACTCCATAGGATGTTGTAGGATACAAGGTCAAATGCCCTCGACAAGTCCAGGAAACAAGAGTAAACTGGTGTTCCTCGAGAAGCGTAATACTGGACAGTGTGTTTGAGCAGCAAAATTGCTGTTTCGGTAGACAAACCGGGTCTAAACCCAAACTGAGCGTCGTGCAGCTGTATTTGCCTCTCGAAAATGCGATCAAGAAGACCGTCCAGCACCTTCGCTATCACTGTCGCAAGCGATATTGGTCTATAATTGTTCTTGTCGGAGGCATCACCAGTCTTGTTCTTGGGTATAGGTACCACAATGGTTTTTATAAGCTCCTGGGGTAAGTATGTATGCCCCATACATAAATTATAAAATAAAGCCAAAACTCATCAAACAATGACAGCAGCAACTTCTTTACTAGTGAAACGCACATACGTAGGTACCATCATTATTTGTGACGGGCCCCTCGTCGATCACCTGCGACGCGGGTACCACGGGTGCATCCACAAATGAAATGAAATGAAATGAAATATTCTTTATTCACTGTACGGTTCATTTACAAACTCTTAGTGAACGTTATTTTTTTGTTCTGTCTGCTCTGGGTGCGCTTAGGCAATGCTGAGCTGAAGAAAAGAGCAGACGGAGAAAAACTTCAGCCCTGTTTTAAAATATGAGCACATCAAAGTGCTTTCTGAAAACTTCAGTAATCTGACCTGGCTCACACTGACCGTCGACACTCGCGGGCAGGCAGGCTCTAGCTTCCAGTCCTTTTGTATGCTTCCAGAAGCCCTTGAAGTCCTTTTTAGAATGCTTTGTAGCCAGAATGTCCATCTTAATTTGATGTTCATTATCCTGGCACCATTTCAATTTGGCCTTAAAGCGCTTTCTGGCTTCATACATCCTGTCGTACAACTCCATCCGCGCAGTCGCGACCGCGCGTCAGGCTTACCGTGCAGTACCCAAATCTGAAAACTTAGCCTAGCCTCTCCGTGCGCCTCCCTTACATGTCTATTCCATCCTATTACCTTCTTATACTTCCCATTATGTTTCCTAACACAACTAATTTCAGATGCCTTTCTTAGTGCATTAACAATCCATACTAATATTATAAATTCGAAAGTCTGTCTGTCTGTCTGCTACTCTTTCACGCTTAAACCGCTGATGATGATAGTTTTGAGAAAAAGCTGTTTAATGTATTAGACAACTGATGTTTTGTGGATTGGTAAACATGTCATGAAAATGTTTTGTTCTGTTAAAATTATCAGATCATTTTTATCGTTACAGGGTCGATAGAAGGTGCAATTTTAAACTTTTCTGTGTACTTAACTCAATTTCGGCATGAGTGTGGATTGGTTCCGGTTTGCGTAAATAGGTCCAATTTTCTTTTAACAATTTTAAAATTTTATTAAAAGCGCGATGTTTTAGTAGTCGGGTCGAATTTAATACCTTTAAACGAGTAATTATTGTATATACCCATAGATATTATGACTTTAACTCTATCTATGAATGTATGTATATATACCTAAATATATTTTTTGAATCTAGAAAACGGCTCCAATGTACCCTTGTTTAGAGGGTGATAAAACGATCCAGCTAGGTTTTATTTTTAGAAAATTTAAATTATAAAAAAATATTTTTAGCGATATCTACTCGTATCTATAATAATACCTATAATGAAATTTAGTATTTTGGTTTCGAGGGTGATAAATCGATCCAGCTAGCTTTTATTTTTAGAAATTTTTAATTATAAAAAAAATATTTTCAGCGATAATCAACTTAAATATAAACTGAAAAATATGACTCTTCTATTCCTGACATCTATTGGAGAGTATTAATAATATTGCAGCGTAGAACGCCGTCAAACGCCATCCGCCGCCAATCCGACGCGGCGACGTTCAAAGAAAGAAGTGACAATGTCGATTTGAAAGAGCTCTATGAAAAACGTGCAATAAATTAAAGTTTCCTTGGCCGAATGGTTGCGTGAGCTGACTGCGGAACTAAAGACCCGGGTTCAAACCCAGTCCTGGATTTATAAATAGGCCGAATAGCGGCCTAGGGGCGGCAGCGTCCTAGGGGCGGCAGATTTCAGAGAAGGGACCCTCGATTTCAGTGGATAAAAGTCAAACACGTTCACAGGTTTTCTCATGATTTTTTATACTTAAAAAAATCCCTATAGAAACTCATTCCTATCGAAACCTATATTATCGTGCGTAATAGATGAGAGCAGCGAGGCGGGCAGACGGCAGTGGTAACGTAGCAACCCCCGCTTTCCGCCCGCACTCTCCGAGCGAGCCGTCTGCGCATGGTATATTATATACTTTAAATAGGTATATACATGGGGCGGCGGAAATAAAGTGGCCTACACTCATAAAAAATGTAAATCCGGCACTGTTCAAAACTCAATCAAAACCATATTGAGTCTAATTTTTTTTGTGAAAATATTTTTTATTGGGAACTATTTCAGATGGCGTTGCAAATGAGTGTTTCGTTTGAAACTAAACCAAGAAAATAAATTGTTTTAATTTTATCCGAGCTACGCTCGGTCGTCCAGGTACTTTTATTTTATTAGTCGGGTCGAATTGTGATAATTTAAGAGAATAATAAGTATGTTATCTTAGAGGATGCGTCGTAGAGTTACGAGTACTTTATCTTTCGTAACGTTCTCATTTAAATTACGATCCCGGTACCGCTAAAATTAATTATGTTTGTAAGCCCGTTTACATAAAATCGCTTGTAAAAGTTACTAAACGTTCAGTGCGTGTTGGAGTGGCTGCGGTGATCGATCATAAATCATAATCGAGTTTAGTATTTACTTATTGCATCACCCGAAATGGAAATTTATGAAAACCACCAATCGGTACGGTTTATCTTGTATATCATTGTCCATTACTTATCAGTACATGTGTCGCAGATTGCTTCCGGTTTAGTGATAACTGTACGTCAATGCAATTAAACCTTTGATGATTAATGTTTGACCTGAGATTCTCAGGCTCAGGCTGAGAATAAATAACTTAACCACAATGAACATAAATAAGGTATTTGGTTACTTAAACAGACGTGCCCTTAGCGTTTCATTGTAGTGATAAATCTTAAGATCAATAAATGAAATAGGTAATTTTATAAAAACTGCGTAAAATAATGGTGTTACAGACGGTCGAGTTCGACCCTATGTGCGATAAGGACAACCCTCAGAAGATCAGCTTTGAGGATGTTTCCGCAGCCGCCTTCCGGATACAAAGTGGAATCGTTAAAACCCCATGTATAGTAAGTTATACAAACGGAGTATATATTAAATTAAATAAATAGATAATTATCGTTAAGTAATACTTTTACGCTTTAATTCATGAAAATATATTGGACCGTTGCTAGTAAATATCACAATAAAAAAAATTCGCAAATAATTTATGCACGGTGTAATTTGAATAAACGTACCTGTCCACTTGATCTTGTTGCATTATAGTTTGAATTACTTACACTAAAAAACTGAACACAATTTTTAAAATATGATACATTATGTATTATTTTAAGTTATCACATCTATACACAAATTATAAACTTAAAAATATGCTGTTCAAACTTACAGAAATCTCATATGTCTGTACTTTTCGGAATGGATATCTACCTGAAAAATGACTTCCTACAGCACACAGGAAGGTAACTACTTATCATTATTAGCCTTTATTTTTTCGTGTCAGGGGGAAACCTTCAAAAGCTACACGGCACCTTGGGAGATGATTCCGGGTTATGTGGAATTTGACCGCACTAAAACCCCTCGGTGGCTTGCCTCTGCGCTTTGGGAGGACTCCGGGATCTCCGATGGAACACACCGGAGTTTCCACGCGCGGAGCCCAGAATGGGCCCATCTTTGGAGAGTAGATGTGCTCTCCTGCACCTTACGATGTTTACGGCGGCATGCGGCCAACCACACACCGCCTTCCTTCCCGGGGCTGCTGGCTGGACGGTTCGAGCTCCCACTCTCCCCGTCCGCAACCCCGGAAGTCCCCTTTTAGTCGCCTCTTACGATCAGGCAGGGGATACCGTAGCTCTATTCTTAATCCCGAAGGTACAGGTAATATCATTATTAGCCTAGAAATTACAACACAACACTCAGAAAATTCTCTTTTTGAGTTTTTTAGACATTTGTTTCACTTGCATAAGATCGACAATGATTTTTCCAAACCACAACCAAATGGAAAATTTTAATCTAATCTTCTAATATATAAAATTCTCGTGTCACGGGGTGCGTATTGAACTCCTCCGAAACGGCTCGACCGATTTTCGTCGAGAATCATACAATATCTATTTTTCATCCCCCTAAATGTTAAGGGTGGTCCACCCTTAAATTTCATTTTTAATTTTTTTGGACAAATTTTTTTGTTTTTTAAAAATTTGCACACCGTGTGCAGTTTGATTCAACTTGAAAGATAGAATAGCTTACATCTCAATTTATAGTCGCAATATTAGGTATTTTATTACTGATACTTTAAGGCAGGACAACGTCTGCCGGGTTAGCTAGTAATACATACAATTTCCAACCAATATAAGTAGGATCCTCTAATACAGTATAGCGTATTGCAGTATACAGTAGAATTTTCTTCGGATTCCTACATAAGGATCTTGAATAAAAATAATTTCTTGCAACTCGAACATCTTCAACTCTATATTACTTACATCCCATTAACATCTAACAACTATTTTTCGGCAGTTTTAAGGAACGCGGAGCACGCAACGCGTTGCTACTTCTATCTCCAGAAGCAAAAAGGCGCGGCGTCATCTCGGCTTCTCTCGGCAACCACTCCCAAGCCCTAAGTTACCACGCCAAGCTGCTGGATGTGCCGGCGACTGTCGTAATGCCAAACATCGCGCCAATCATGAAGATACAGAAATGCCGCAACTACGGCGCCGAGGTCATCATACATGGGCATGATATGAAGGAAGCAAAATATCACGCCATGATACTGGCCAAAGAAAGAGGTCTTACCTATATAAATGGGTGAGTATTAGGCACCAGTCCACTAGGGTGCTTATTGAGATCTGATTGATTTTATTAAGATTAATAATATTAAAATAAAAAGTCATCCCGTTCAAGCAACATTGCATCTATCATAGCATAAATGAACCATAAAATCATCTCATCAAAATATTGAAGACCTTAGGAATAAAGTCATACTAAAGGTAAGAGTGGAAATTTCATCAAACTTTTCATCATCAGGCCCGTCTTTCCCATAGGACAATCTAGGCACGTTCCCATTGCAGTACTGCGACCGTTGGGGACGACCTTATTCCTGTCTATACTCTAATTCAAATCAAACACTGTAAGGATTTGGCGAACACTTTTAAAGCTTTTACTTTTGGCTATAACTTTTATGTATGTTAACGCTATCTATAATTTATTCTAAAACCGATATAGTGTCAGTTAGAGTAGGCATATCAAAATGTTTGGTAAGTATGTTTATGTAATCTAAAGCTTTTCACAAAAAAATAAAACCTCATGCTATAAAAACCGGTATTTTTTTGTTTCAACAGCTACGATCACCCACACATAATGGCTGGACAAGGCACCGTAGGGCTTGAAATCTTGCTGCAGGTGCCTGACGTGGACGCCGTGCTGGTGCCCGTCGGTGGCGGTGGCCTGCTGGCTGGAGTAGTGACCGCTATCAAGCACCTTAACCCTCATGTGCTCATCTATGTAAGTTACCTAGTGAATAAATGTACTGTGCCATATAATATTATTATCATCCATCCATCTACAATTACTATAGGCTTCAAAATCATTAACTGGTAACGCAGTGGCTAGGTATGAACTCTTACCCAACAAACCAAATAGGTAATACTCGGCTTTTTAGGTCATCAATGTCATCAAGCAGTCATTCTCGTTTTGGCCATAGTTGTTTACCATGATTTTTACTAATTCAAATATACATAGTTACTGGCACATAGCATGGCACAAACAACTGATCTTCAAAACTCAAAGAAATGGGCGTTGTTGACTTCTTCGTTCAAGACAAAGAGATAAACTAGACTTTGTTATCAAAGTGTGTTCATAATTAAAAGTTTGATTAAAATGTGACAATGCCAAAATTTGTGATAACCCCGTTAACCAGAATTATTTGAATTAAACTGATCACTGCTTGTTTTATACTATGGCGTTTTATAAAAAACTTTAACTTAATCATATGATGAATTATCATGATGAATACAAATACAAATACAAAAAATATATAAGTGGCACTCGGGGACTGCCGCGGTAAAGCTATTGCATAGCATTTTTTATCAACTTGGGCAATTTTTTTTATTTATTTTTTTTATTGGTTTTCATTTGAATCTTTATTATCTGGTCGAAGTAGTCTTGCATTGTCATCGGCTTAGAAAACGTCGACATTAGTATTTCTTTGATATTTGTCCACGATAATTTATTATTGAGGCTGTAACTTAGTTAAGCACGTAGCGGCGCGGCCTTTCAGTGAGTGCGTAAGAGCAAGTATCAGATCAATATTTTCTATCTTCTTCTTCTCGATGATCATTTCGGATAACGTACACCAGTTTTCTATGTCAGATTCTGGCGCATCCGGATTAAAATACACAAATTTAATTGTTGTGTTCTGAACAGATTGACAGGCGGTTATATTTTCAGCGATCTTTGTAAAAATTACTTCCATACCAACGGAAAATAATGACATCTGTTCCACCATTGAACCGCCCAATTATTGATCCTGGGGTGGATCCTCCACTTCTGATATCGGCATACGTCCCTCCATTTATTAAAGAAAACACCAATTGTACGTTAAATTACGTCAGAACAAAAAAATATTCACCTTCTTAAAATCATAATTCTATTACGATTATGATTCTACTGTTCCACACGGTAGTAATCTGGATGAAGTATTTTATATTACTTAGATTTGTTTATTTATTTTTTTGAAGTGAAAACTTCTTTAGCGGCATTGTGCACTTTTTTTGGGATGGGTAAAAAATGTTAAACTCGCGTCAGTACACGTGGCCTGATCGAAATTTTGTAAGACGTGACAAATTTTTTTTCTTTTATCGAATCGCATCTTGGTCTTTTCATTTTGCCAATGTCAAAGTTGCGATGTCACGCTAAAACTCGAGAACGGCTGAACCGATGTGGCTAATTTTGGTCTTGATATATTATTAGAAGTCAAAGGAAGGTTTAAACGGTGAGAAAATATAGAAAAATGCGAAATTAATAGTGAAACAACTTATTTTATTTTCCTATATAAACTGTTAGTAACTGTCAAACATTGTTATATATATATATATATAACTATATAGCCTGATATGCCTATAGCGCTATTCACCTGTCACTATTTGTTTTATATTTTTTATTTGATAGTACCTAACATAAAAACTCTTTGAGATGATAAAGAAACGAATTCTCTATCAGTCTGCGGGGTCCACTAGTTTCAAATAAATAATAGAATGGAAATGGTAGTATTTTTATACAGTACTCACTCATTTTATTTCACTATTTCTTCGTCACTTTTTTCATTAGTAGATGCACTTTGTTCAATGTCCATATTTTAAATACTTGATATAAACGAATTTTACAAATATACCGTCGAGCCGTCATCAGCTGTCACCCCTCCGTCTTACGAATTTTCGATCCATTTTTAATCAGGCCACGTGTAGTTGACGCGAGTTTAACATTTTTTAACCATCCCAAAAAAAGTGCACAACGCCGCTAAAGAAGTTTTCAATTCAAAAATAAATAATTATTGATTATAATAACGTTTTCTTATATTTTATTTACAAACTATTAAAGCTACTTTACAATTTATATTAAAAAAAATATTTATTAAATATTTATTTTTTTACGTTTTCTTTATTTTTCTCTTAAAACAAAATGCTTGTGAGGAAGTTTCGGTTTGGGCCGAAACTGATAACATTGTCTATAATTTAACTCATGTTATATTTTCCTGGATTTAGGGTGTGGAAACGGAAAAGTGTCCGAGTATGAAGTTCGCATTGAAGAACGACGAGCCGGTGAGCGTGGAGATCCGCTCCACTCTGGCGGACGGGCTGGCGGTGCCCACTGTGGGGTACAACGCGTACGCCACCGCCAAGCCGAATATGGACAAACTGGTAAATTCCTTACTGATAAATTGATAATGAAGCGCGCATGGCCCGGGCGGTAGTGTAGAACGCAAGCGATCTATGCAACTAAGCCAAACGGGCGCGGTCGGATGTGAGATGGGTGACCGCTAGTGACAAAAAAAAATGCGCGTTTCCGTGCTTCGGAGGGCACGTTAAGCCGTCGGTCCCGGTTGTTGTCAATGGATAACAGTCGTTAAACCTTGTCGGAGGCCTTATGGGTGGTTTAAAAACATCCGACAGCGGGTTGGCCACTAACCCGCAACTCCACCAACCCGCATTGGAGCAGCGTGGTGGAGTAAGCTCCAGGCCTCCCCAGTAATGGGGAGACCCGTGCCCAGCAGTGGGACGCAAAAAAAAGGATTGCAGCCAATTATTTATTAAACAGCCAGTCAAGTCAGTTAGACATTCAAGTAAAACGATGGCTTCTTTACCAGAACGTGACCAATGGAATTTTGGAGGCAAGCCGAAAAAACCTATTTTCGCGGTGTTATTTTAATTCACAACACTTGTGCACTATAATTAACCTACATCTAACAAAATGCCATCAAGTTTATCCGATATAATTCAAAAATACACCAAGAAAGTAAAAAAACAACAAGAGCACAATATGTCTTTTTCGACTTCCCGCCAAAACTCCCCTAACATCGATTTCGTAATCGTTACTCAACATGCGATAGGGGTACATTACCGTTAGGTTTTACATACTCTTTGGGGTACATCTCTATTAAAGTTAAAAAAGGAAATATTTCGCGCCATTGTCGTCCAGTCGTGACAATGACGTCATCACTATGGAAAGTAGTGTTGTGGTTTACTACTATTCTATTGTAATGTTTGGTTTTTGTTTATGTACTAAATATATGTACGTACATACATACAAAGAGAGGGAGATACCACAATATTCAATGAAACAGATAATAAGTATCTACTTATTTATTGGACAAAACAACCAACAAAAACGAGTAATTGCGTGTTAGTGTTACCAAGAGTCGATATCCATATATCGACTTTTGGAAAAACGTGTTATTTTCGTAGGTATTCTTGTTTACTTTTTGCTTTTGCGTACAGGACTCGGAAATGCCTTTGTGGCGTGGCGCTCAAAAGGTTAATCAATCACATAGGTATCTTAAGTTTACATAGATATTTAATCGATAAAAGTTTTTATTTTTTTACACATTATTCACACAAAAAGTTTGAGTTACCCGATCTACCCATGGTATGATACTAAATATCATGCTATGCTATGTTATGTTATACCTACGTACCTTCTCGGATATCGACTGTATGAACGTTAATAAAAATAAATAAATTAAGTTTTTAACAAAAAAATAGAACCGACTTCAAACGGTAAAAAATAAAATTGTTCAGTACCTACTTCTTCTTGCTTATGGTAATGACTCTTAAAACTATTTCTGGAGTCGGGCCCTTAGTAAATGTCGTACCATTCGTTCTAAATTGGCACCGACAGTACAGACAGTGGGACGGTACCTACTTCTTCTTGCTTATGGTAATGACTGTTAAAACTATATTGGAGTCGGTGCCCATTCAGAACGAAAGGTACACTATATTTACTAAGACAGGACATTTCACTAAGGGCCCGACTTCAAAAATAGTTTTAAGAGTCATTACCATAAGCAAGAAGAAGTAGGTACTGAACAATTTTATTTTTTACCGTTTGAAGTCGGTTCTATTTTTTTGTTAAAAACTTAATTTATTTCACTCTTTTTAGTAATTTTAATAATTCTGTATGTATTAGCATAGTTGGAAAAATTTTCACTTAACTTCTAAACTTTAAACAGATTTACCTTTTATAATCATGTTTATCTAATAGCCATCTAAAAGTCTGAAAGAAAACTACTATCAGTCCACCTGAACGTATAAATTAAAGAAAGAATTTGCTCTCAGCTCCTAACCGTTGAGGAGTTGTACCTTCAATCATCAGTTGATAATTACCAGATATAAATATTTGTATTATGTTAAAAATATGACTAAAAGAATATGTGTGCCTATTACGTTTCAGTGTTTCCCTCGATTTCCCTAATATCACATTATCAGATTTTGACATGGTGACAGTTGGACCACCTCAGGAATGTAAGATTTCGAACAAAAAACCATTTATTGAAAGAATTTGCTCTCAACTCCTAACCGTCGTAGTACCTTCCATCATCAGTTCAGCAACATGATATGACGATAATTATACACAAATGTCTGTTTTGCTTTGTAAAAATATGAAAATCATTTGTTGTGCTTTAAAATTTGAATGTTCCCTTCGATTTCTCTGGGATCCCCTCATCAGACTTTGACTTGGTGACAGTTGGACCACCTGGGGAATGTAAGATTTCGAATAAAAAACTATTTATTGAAAGAATTTGCTCTCAACTCCTCACTGTCGCAGTACCTTCCATCATCAGCTCTGCAACATGAAATGATGATTTCTATGCGTAAATATCTCTTATGCTTCAGAAACTATAAGAAAATCAATGTGTGTGCCTATAAAATTTGAGTGTTCCCCTCGATTTCCCTGGGATCCCATCATCAGATCCTGATTTGGTGACAATGGGACCACCTCGGGAGTATAAGCATACGAACAAAAAAAGAATTTTGAAAATCGGTCCACAAACGGCGGAGTAATCGGTGAACATATATAAAAAAAAAATACATACAGCCGAATACAGTACCTCCTTCTTTTGGAAGTCGGTAAAAAATAAATTAATGTTTAATTTTAGTAAGTATATCTTACATACGATGAACTATAACAAAAAAAGACATGCTAAGATATTAAAATTATCGCTCCGAGTACATAATTGAAGTCAAAGGTAAAAATATACATTGTAAAGATTGTATAGGCAAACCCTCAGACTCAGCATAATCTAATAGCTTTAAACGAGCAATTCTTGTATATATCTAAATATATTTTTTGAATCTCGGAAACGGCTCCAAAGATTTTGATGAAATTTAGTACACTGGTTGCGGGGATGATAAATCGATCCATAAATTTATATTGATAAAAATTGTCGTTTTTTTTTAATGTTTATGCAGTTAAATATAAAATTACTCTTACTGACATCTATTGGAAAATATTAATAATATATTGTGGCGTACAAAGCCGTCAAATGGTCACCATTTGACAATCCACCCTTCAAACAAATGACAATGTCGATATGAAAACCTCTATAAAAATTTCGTCAACGGAATTAAAGCTTTCTCGGTCGAATGGTTACGAAAGCCGACTACGGAGCTAGAGACCCGGGTTCAAATCTCAAGTAGGCAAGTTGCGTTTTTTATTTTTTGTGACAATTTTTTTTTAAAATTGGGAGCTCTATGTATTTCAAAAGGATTTGTAAAGTAACACTAAGTCAATGAATGTTTTGCTTAAAAATAAACCAAGTAAATAAATTGTTTTTATCCGAGCAACGCTCGGGCGTCCAGGTACTATTTATTATTTCGCTACGGTGGTTCAGGTAAGCCCTGCCTACAAAGTTTTATTAACTTAATTATGGTTATGTCATTTTGTTATGATAGGTGCAACAACAAGTATTTTTTAATACAGTTGCTCAAAAAGTGACGTATTGCAGGGACGTTTAGCGTGCGGGATGTGGGCTATTACACACTCGTGCTTTTTCTTTACCTTTTCCGCACTCGTGCGTTCTCTTTCCCAACTGTCAAAATTAGACATTAAAAGAAAAAAAACCAACCACGAAGTTTTAGAAGTTTTTATGATTCATGCAAATATTTCTAAAAAGAAGCTACTAATTTGTTTCAATATCAGATTTAATGATTTGATTCAATGAGTTAGGTTAGGTTGCATTTCATTTCATCTCATTAACATTTTCATTTCATGTCAATAAAAAATTTCTACTGAAGACTTGGCTGTATGGGCATAGTTCCTTTTGCCTACCCAGAATGGGTGAAGAAAACAAAAAAAAAGTCTGCATATATGCATTTAAAGGTATTCTTTTACGGTTGGCGCCATTTTTCAAAAATGTTCTTTGCGAGTTTTTATTATTTTATTAAATTATTTCATTTTTTCGCAACTGTATTAAAAATAGTCGTTCAGTACACGTGCGGAACCGTCATTGGAAGGAGTTCCGACTGTCAACCCTCACCTTCGGCTGCGCCTCGGCTCGGGTAGACATTTTGTCGGAGCTCCTTGCAATGACAGCCTTTCCGCACTTGTAATGAAATATACTATTGAGTGATAGACGCAACGTCGCCGTCGTTGCAGAGCATAATTTCGTACAAGCACAGGCAGTGGCGGCGTAGCATAGGTTGGCACCCGGGGCGACTTTCTATCGAGCACCCTCAAAATAAAACGACAAAATTAAATATTAAACGTTACTTTATTTTGCTAAAATACTCAATGACATTATCAAAATTTACTTTCCTCTCCTTTTCAATGGACAATATGGATAGACTGGAAAGTCGTGTTTGGCTCATTGTAGATCATAAGTAAGATTTTATTAACTTTAATTTTGAGAAACTTCTTTTACAAGTAGCCACCGAAACACAAATAGTTAAAAAAAATCTTAGACATAGAGCTAGACTTGGAACAGACTCAGAATAGTCCCATTTTACAATAAATTTCAGAAGCTACAGGGTAGTCTATTGGATCGCTTCTTGAAGAGAAATGCTTCCAAGTGGCGCCTCAGTCGTAAAATCTCCAAAATAATGTCCTCTGCTGAAAATTCATCATAGATTTTTGTAAGATTTGGAACTATATCACGAAGTTCTTCTTCTGTTGACGTAAGTAGAGTTTCAGACTGAACAACACCAAATGTTATGAGAATGTCATCCATTGCTTTGTAGCGATGCTTTAGTTCTTCGTAAAATATATCAAGACATTCTAACATAGCTCTATGCAACTCTTCTGGCAATGTTAGTCCAACGTCTTGGGACATTTCTTCTGGCATTCGTTTTCGGAATCTCCTCCTTCCTCTTCTTTCAACGGAAATATCCAAGTCCTCTCATTTTTCAGTTGCGTAGGAAATAGCTCTTTCCACTATTTGGATACGTTGAGTTTGAAGAAAAATTTTTAGGGCGTTGATTTTTATAACACACTTTTTCAGCGATAGCCCAGATGTTTGGATATACTTTTGTGTCTGATTAACTTCTTCTAGGATTTCACACCAAAAAGAGAGGTAACATAAAAAACTGAAGTCACACAAAGTTGGTAAGAGTGTGGATGCTGCTTCTCTTGTATCGACGTTTTCTCTGCTGCGTCTGGGATCACACATGTCTTTGAGTGTTGATACAAGTTTCTCAAAATTATTCTTCAGTGACTTAACAGCATCGTGATGAGCATTTGTATGCATGAATTAAATAAAACGTTATACTGCTCGTTTTACATCGTCGTGATAAATAATATTATACGTATAATTTATAATGATAACAGAAAGTTAAATTCAGATCGGCCAAAACCAATAATTTAACTAGATATATAACTAATGTGGGAAAAAATAGGTGTATAGTTCAAATAAATTTCACCTTTTGACCTCTGTGTACTATCCGCCCATACACTCACTCCTTTATTACACAATATTTAGTACTTATTGACTTTCGTTTGAATTAATGTAACGCAACACGACGGTTATAAACTTAGACTAAACTAACTCTGACACACACACGCACTAGTTGTATATAACTAGAAGGCACATTGTGGGACGAGACCACTTCCTTTACGGGCGAACCCCTCGTCCAAATGAAAAAAGGTTCATATTTCCATGCACTTTCGTGGTCGACAATATGTAAGAATAATGTACTTACGTACTAGTTAGGTATACACAATAACACTGACTGACCAACTGTCAACAGTCATTATTTCGCGAGCGGCAACTACACTACCGAAATAAGTTGCCCCTTCCGCCCGCGATGCGCCAGCGGCTACTATCTCCGCGACAGAGTTGGCATTTCTTTGTCACCGTGTTGTCACCCCTTGATGCTTGGCACCCGGGGCGGACCGCCCCCACCGCCCCCCCTTTACGCCGCCACTGAGCACAGGCACAAGACAAGAGTCTACTTAACCGAAAGATTAATCAAAATATTTGATACCGCCTACAATTTTTTAGTTGCGTCTCATGTTTAAATTAATGCCATTTTTGGCTTTGTTTGTTTTGTAGTCATACTAGCTAAATTTTTTTTTAAGTACAGAAATCTTTTTTAACATACGTACACATAGTACATGCCCAGAGCCTAAACTTAGATCCAATAAACAAGTTGATCTGAGACAAGGTTATAATTTTATTCATCACATCAGCTATCGTATTAAAATTCGAAATACTTGTTCTCATATGTCACATTGCAATGCATTTTATCATTAAAATATTGAACTCGAAGGCCCTCTTAGCCCTGACCGGTTCAAAACCGCTTATATTCAGAGCATTCTTGTTTTATATAAGTAATATCATTGTCAGAGCAGTAGGCTACCTTAACGTAATTTATTATCTCGCCTAGTTTATTATCTACATTACTTACGAAGTTTACATAAAAATATTTAGTATGTGCAAACTTTTTTAATTTTGTTATTAAATGATTCAATAATCATCAAAGATTCATCAATTAACCTTTTATCTGTAAAGTGGTTTATTACTTCTTAAACATATTTTTTTAAAACATTAAAACCATATTGTAGTAGGTACTTATTTTTTAGAAAACTACACAAAAGCGACGCTACACACTCATGGTTTTAAACTTAGATTCCCTTACCTGTGTCGCGGGTACCGTAGACAAAGACATGAACACAAACACCCAGACCAATAACATAAATTAAAAATCATCATTACAATTTGTTCTCACTCGTAGCTAGTTATCACAATAGCGTTGATGAGGGAAAACTACAGAAAAGAGACAAAGGTCTATAGCGGGGTATTTCACTAGACTGAAATGCCTAAGGGGGCAGATTGACAAGGTAATTTTTTCGCAGTAGGACACTACACTACACAGACAGACTTATATAGTATCTTTAACCATTCTGGATATGTTTTTAATAGTTCTTAAATTCTTACTGGCTTACTTAGTCTTCTTAAAGGCATTGATCTCTTCCCAGACTTAAGAAGGATTTAGGCTATGGCCTAAATTGCTGATTGGTGAGCTATTGTCCCTTTGTGAAATTTACTACAACGCTGACATGGACGGTGAAAGAAAACATCATAAATATTTAAACGTTTTCATTCACCGTGATACCTATTTGACCACAGATAACCGTAAATGAGGACTGGATCGCGCGCGCTATCCTGCACCTGGTGGAGCAGGAGAAGTATGTGGTAGAAGGCGGCGGAGCGGTCGGCGTGGCGGCCATCATGGCTGGCCTAGTTCCAGAGCTCACTAAGAAGAAGTAAAACATCCTAATAGTTATTTTATTTCAGGGTTATGAAGAAGTCTTTATGTTTATTTACACTCGCAATCAACGATCGTAAGCGCAATGTAGTCTCTGCGAGTCAGCGAACAATCGTATGCTATAGGTACTATCGCATCGTTTCCTACTTAAAGAGAGATGAGAATTATATTTTTTTATTTATTTACAACATTATATGTTATATTATATTCCATACAAAACAACTTAATACTAATCTTAATTAATTATATATTTTTTTAAACCTATTTTTATGTCCCACTGCTGGGCACGGGTCTCCTTCTCACACAATTGAGAGGGATTTAGGCCATAGTCCACCACGCTGGCCAAGTGAACATTGGTGGCCATTAAAGAACTAAGTTATTAAATAAGTCTCATTAACTATATACATAACTTAAAATAAACATTAAAACATACAAAACATAAAAGGATTATAAATAAATTATTTCATCTAAAAAGTCCGTGTGAGGCATGGTCCCCAAGACACTGGCGGCATTGCCCCTTTGTATGGCTAGACTGAGCATTTTTATTTACTCATTCCTACTTAAAGTTATTTTTACATTCTTGTTATATTTTTACAAAGGTCAGCTCTTATTAAACCGAATAATTGAAAACCTCATTAAAGAAGCAGTGATAATAAATTTCATATCAGCATATTGTTTTAAAAAGCTGATTGCGTTATCTCTTTACAGTATGCCGATAGAAGTTATACTTCACTTAACTGAACTTGCCGAGTTATGTATGTATGTCTTACTATTTATATGATTAGGTTTTAGTCGCGCCATAAATACGAAAATAGTTTGGAGCAAAATCTGATCAAGTAATTAGATAAAGGATTTATAAATATATACATCCAGCACCCAGTCTCATTATTGTGACGACGACAGTGGATAGTACTTATGTATACCTATTGGTTTTGTTAAAAGAATCGATCCGATCTCCTTTTCTGAGCGAAGTTCTTGAACAAACCCCTGAAATTGTATTACAGGATGTTCTAATGAGGTTCGTTTTTACAGCGATTTCTAACTCTGGTTTTACCACAGTAAATGTAATTATTGTACATACCCACAAGGTATGTAGGTACTTAAACTGCTAAAAGATAAATGAATAACTTTATTCGTATTCGTATAGTAGCAAAGTAGCTAATTCCTATAACATCAGCTTTTTTGCAATTATTGGTCGCCTATAGCTAAAAATCGTTAATGTGTAATTCATAAAATACATAAGCAACATTGTGAAAAAATAATGTATAGGAAATGATACTGCCGGAGTTTGAATTAGCATAGTAGGTATTTTTTGCAGCCTGCAGCCCATGGAACCTATAGCCCGGCCAACCTATATATTTACTTACATAAACGCACAACCATAAGAATAAATTCTTATGGCATAACCTCAAGTACAGTTCGAATCTTTCCTGAGTAATATGTAAATGTGGTCGGCATACTGCCACATTTCTTGCATTTCTTGGAAATGGGTGAAATGGGTGTAGTGGTTCTTGGGAAGTAAGTTTTAAACTATGGGAGTCCTACAACCGATAAACAATTTTTTTCACAGGGTAGTTTGCATCTTATCCGGAGGTAACATCGACACGACAATCCTAGGCCGGTGTTTGGAGCGCGGGCTGGCGGCAGAGCAGCGTCTCGTCAAGTTCAAAGTGACAGTGAGCGACCGGCCCGGCGGCATCGCAGAGCTGTGCAAGCTCATCGCCTCCATCGGAGTCTCCATAAAGGACATCATGCAGGAAAGAGCCTGGGTCTGCGGAGACATATTTAGTGTTCGGGTACGTTGTATGGCTATTATGATTATTTCTGTAATCAAGATGATGATGACGGTGAGCGAAATGACTGGGTGTTAATAAGGATGTATTATAACAACTTAGATCTTAGACCGTACCTTATACGTGAAAATATGTTCAAAGGATTACAAGTCAAGGTGCTGTTGATTGGTGGTAGTTCATGCTTCGCGACAGTAGGGCAGTCGCTAAAAAAAAATACTAAGATCTATGGCAAAAATAAACCATTTAAAATTTTACTATCTATATAATTAATTAAAATAATACTACGAGTATCTATATTGTTTTCCAGGTCAAGGTGGTGTGTGAGACCAGAGGCCCGGAGCACCTGGATGAGCTGCGGGCTCTGATCGCGAACTCCTACAGAGAGTGGTACTTCGCCCGCGAGGCCGACGAATATCGCCGTCCCAGTTGCTGCTCGCTGGACGACGTGTCTCACTGATTTCTATTTCAACTCTTTGTTGTAGTCCACCACACCTGTACACCTGTTACTGCTGGACATACTAGACATGACTATAGCGACTGTTTTGTATGTGTTTATTATCCGTTGCTAAATCTCATATAATCTAATATTGAACACAAAGAACACAACATTTGTAACATGTACACCATGAAACATTAATCAGGAAACTCAATCACTATGGCATCAAAGAAACCGCGCTCAGGCTTCTGGAGTCTTATCTGAGTGATAGGATCCAGAAGGTTGAAGTGAACGGTAAAAGGTCAAACGGGTCTGTAGTTCATTTGGGGGTCCCACAGGGCTCAATCCTCGGCCCCTTCTTATTTTTAATATATATTAACGATCTACCATATATGGTGGAGAATAAACACGAGATAGTATTGTTTGCAGATGATACTTCCTTAATTTTCAAAACTAATAGACAAACTGATGATTATGACGATGTGAACAATGCTCTCTCTGAGGTGGTAAATTGGTTTAATGTAAATAACTTACTACTCAATAATAAAAAGACCAATTGTATTAAGTTTTCACCACCTAATGTTAAAGAAATTATTGTAAAACCACAATTGAATGGCGAGGAAATGGGCTTTGTTGATGAAGCTGTATTCCTTAGGTTAACTGTAGATTCTAGGCTTCAATGGGGACCCCATATCTCTCGGTTAGCGAATAGACTAAGTTCTGCCGTCTTTGCAATAAAAAAAATAAGATCACTTACAAATGTCGATACAGCCAGACTGGTCTATTTTAGTTATTTCCATAGTATAATGTCGTATGGTATTTTACTGTGGGGAAATGCTGCTAATATCGACACAATATTTATTTTGCAGAAGAGGGCTATTCGCGCAATTTATAAATTAAATTCTAGAGAGTCTCTGAGAGAAAAATTTAAGGAAACTAATATACTAACATTTGCATCGCAATATATTTATGAAAATATAATGTATGTTCGTAAAAATAAACACGAATTTATGACCTTTTTGGATTTACATAGTTCGAACTGTGTTTCGACAAGGAATGGCCACAAACTTGCATTCCCCAAGTGTAGGCTCCGCAAAAAGAGCCACTCTTTTATCGGGATGTCGATCAGAATATATAATAAAATCCCGGAAAGTGTTCAATCCCTTCCTTTGCACAGATTTAAAAAGAAAGTCAAACAAGTCCTGTGCCGCAAGGCTTATTACGATCTTAAGGACTATTTAATTGATAATAAAGCTTGGGATTGAGCTGTAGTCCCACAAGGCTGTTTCTATAACTGATGTAATAGATTTAAATCAATCAAACTGCCAATGTTAACAGATAGCTGTGGGACGACATTGACACATGCGGTAGCTGTCACGTATGTTCCTTATCTGCCCATAGCTACTCTGTAAGAAAGCTTATTATTGTATACCTCATATTTTAAAACAGGGCTGAAGTTTTTCTCCGTCTGCTCTTTTCTTCAGCTCAGCATTGCCTAAGCGCACCCAGAGCAGACAGAACAAAAAAATAACGTTCACTAAGAGTTTGTAAATGAACCGTACAGTGAATAAAGAATATTTCATTTCATTTCATTAGGTATCTTAGAGTATCGAAGGTATTGACTTACCCAATTCATAGACTCGCAGCAGGGTTCGTAGGAGAATACGATTTCTATCATACAAATAGGTGATTTCTATCGTACTTTAATATCGCAGTAGTCGTTGCGTCATAACAAGTGCTTCTTGGTATGGACCAGGTGAAGATTCACATTATATAGTAGAGATTTAAAAGATATGAATCGAGAACATCGAACAGTGAGAAAACAAAAGACTCACTAGAAATTGCATTGGATGAAAGTTTGTTGCTCAATTACGTGAGAATGGCAGAATAGATCGGGATGTAATTTTGCACATAGATTGTCTGGAATGACACATAGGCATAGGCTACATTTAAACCCGAAAAAAGTACTGTTCCCGTGGGTTGGATTCGTATTAATCGTATAAACTCAAATCAACCGAGCGAATCCGGGCCAGATCACTAGTTCTACATAACTTAAATATCGTCTAATCGTCTTGGACCCTTGGGCAAAGACTATTTCTTTTTATTCATCCTATTTATGTACCTTAATAAAAATAGAAAACCAGTAGCGATTACGTAAACATCACGCTTTAAAAATATAAAAGAAGAACATACTCTCATCAGAAATTGTAATTTTCAAAATATTCAATATTCATCACCCATTATCATCTATGAAAAAAAAACTCCGGTAGTGCCGGCAGAAGTGAAAACTTGAACATTAACGTTGTGCATTTTTGATATTTTGGAATGGTTAGGGAATAATTTAGCACGAATTGCTTTTATTATCAGTATTATTTTTCTCTCTACATCCTTTTCCGATAAGTCCTTTACAATAACCGCTATACGTTTATGGAACTCTTTACCAGCGACCATACGTAAAGCTCCAAATCTAGTTTCCTTCAAAAATATGGTCAAGGACCACTACCTTGCTGCTGTGATGTAAATTTTTGTTCTTTTCCCGTCCATCTTTTCTTTTTTTTTCTTCCATAAAATTGCATATATGTGTGTGTTTAAATATTTAAGGACTAAGAATTGTAAAAATTTTAATGTTGCTTGTTACACCATTACCTATATTTTCATATACACTGTTCATTTGGTTGTTAGGGTTGCCTGGAAGAAATCGCTCTTATGCGATAAGGCCGCCCGTTGTTTGTTTTTTTCAGCTTTGTGTATGTTTTTTTTCCTTTTCTATTACTTATGGTGTTGTAAATTAACAAACAATAAAGAGTTTTAACTAACTAACTAACAAACTATTTTTCATCTAGTATTTTCAGTAGGTTTTCATCTAGTATTTTTATAAATTACTCACTTATTTTATTTCACTATTTCTTCGTCACTCTTTTCAATAATAGATGCACTTTGTTCAATGTCCATATTTTAAATACTTGATATAAACGAATTTTACAAGTACCTATAGACAGTCGGTCGAGCCGTCATCAGCATCACCCCTCCGTCTTGGTCTAAGAGCCGGTGAAGATCGACTTTCACCGATCTGTTAACTCGATGAGACAACAACCTTGGTTACATGTACGTTTCTCCATATCCTTACTTATTCCCTTAAGGGTGGAATATAAAAAAAACAAAAGTATATGTTTATCGCATACAATCCAGGTTATATCATATCCCTCGCTTTTACTTTCCTGTAGTCATAACGCTACGCTGGCTACGACACCTACGGCGTAGTCTACATTATATAGAGTAAGATTTTCTCCAATTGATTTTCTGTAGCATAATTTTGTAAATAGCATTTGTGGGAGGTTTTGTCACAAAAACTTAGACGATATCTAAGTTATGTAGAACTAGTGATCTGGCCCGGATTCGCTCGGTTGATTTGAGTTTATACGATTAATACGAATCCAACCCCCGTGGGTTGGATTGGAACAGTACTTTTTTTCGGGTTAAAAAGTAGCCTATGCCTATGTGCCTGTGCCATTCCAGAAAAAAATATGCAAAATTTTATCCCGATCGTGATCGCTTAACACCAACTTGTTCAAACAAAGTTACAAACGAACGAACGAACAAACTCTTCAGCTTTATGTATAGATTAAATAAATATTGATTAATTATTGTCGACGTGTGGGAACTGTACGAAAAACCGTGAACCCTATTTCGTACAGTTTACCATATTATTGCCAGCTCATCTTATGTTGGTTGTTTTTCTATGTATTATCTATTTTTTCTTTTCATTTATAAGTTTCATGTTATCATTTAAGGGCCTGTAAATTATAAAACTTCAATACATTAACTGAAGTTTTCGATCAACAACGATACTTCCAAACACTGATCGATAAATTTTTGAAATGGATGTAACTTTTTTATTTGTGAACCGATTTAAATAAAACAAACACTAAATGTTAATTCAAAAAAATACCAATACATTAGTGAAAACCGCATCCTTCTACGTTAAGCTGTTCCTGAGATTAGCGCGCACAAACAAACAGACAATAATTCTAAAAATCATTGTTTTGGGTTCTAATACGCTAATAAATAGCCCTAGTGACAGTTTTTCTCAAATATCTTCAATGTAAAGAAACCGACTTGTTACTTGTTACAGATTTATTATAGTAAATAGAATAGATAATAGATAGATAGATATAGATAGATAGAATAGATAGATAGAAGATAGATGACATGAAATGTGACCCAATGCGTGGATCTCGGTTCTGTGTAGTTGTTATTTTATTTATTTGTATATAGACGTTATTTTTATTAATTAAAATATCACTTTTTCGTACTTTTTAAGGAATTAAAAACATTAGCAGTATAATGCAGACAGCATTTCTCTTGATAAAATTATAAATTTTAACTGTGCCCAATTTGTACTTCTCCATTCGCGTAAAATTAATAATATTAATGATAACAGTTGAATACCCTATTATATAACAATACGCTATAAAATCATTTGATTAACCTTTTTTCTCATTATCTTGTTTTTGTGATCTTAGACTCGGTCGCAGCCACGCCGTTGTGATTGTGACGCGGCCCGCGCCCAAAGCCCGCGCCGCGCCGGGTGTACAACATAGCACAATCCTTTTTTTTATACCACTTTCCATATTTCCAAGCATACCCGTAATGCAAAAAAAGAGTAAAAGATAATCGGAAGGTCGGAACATTGTGTACTTACATCAAATTATTATAATCTGTAGGCCTCTTATCAATCTTATCATTTCAGAAAAAAATTGTGATGAGAAATAAAGCAAATGAAACAAATACCTACAGCTTTTATTTTTATTACACACTCATTATTAATACAGGTACTGGATAAATAATTTGTAATTAGCTGCCCGGTAATACATACATATTTGGCAGTTTGTTTGGATATTTAGTATGCAAGCGATACTACACAACTAAGCGAAACGGGCGCGGTTGGGTCTGATATGGGAGACTGCTAGTGGCAGAAGCGAGTTTCCCTTTCCGTGCGGAGGATACATTAAGCCGTCAGTTCTGGTGTATCTACTTATTCTTACCTATTGTTGCCTATTATTTTATAAAAACATTGTTAAAATCTTCTTTGGAGTAGCTGTTCATGTTTGATCTCATTGTTTGTCTTTTTAAATGTAGTAGAAATTGATGTAAAAAATATAAACATCAAAAATGACATGACATTTACAGAGTTTTAAATCTATGGACATTTTTCATATTTAAAAGACATTAATAACAACTCCACTTTTTCAGTCACATTCCATCAAAATTTATAGTTTTATCCATAATAATGGTCATTAATTAACATCTTAAAATCTACAAAAACATCAAAACCACATACATACATACATAGAAAATAATAATACGGGCATTAAATCAAAATGCAAAACGTAAGTTATTTCAATAAAATATAAAAGTTTCAAGAGGCGAACATCAATCATTTCGTGGCCTATCTGAATTTAATACACCTTTTTAAATCCTTTCCATTTTGCAAATTCTAGCAAGATGTCGAGTTCGATGAATACTGCGACCCAAACAACCCTCGCAAAATTAAATATGATGACATACTAGCCGCCTCCCGGCGAATAGTCGGCGCGGTCGTACGGACACCATGCACGGTATTATATTTTTAAAGCTTTCAAATTAATGGTACAAATGGAGCAAAAAACTTTTAACAGTAAGCAGTAGTAGCAGTGGTTGTGCAGCCGGGAGAATAAGTATTGTCGTTCCTTCCTAAAGCAATTTATTGTAATGTTGCAATGTAAAAGTGCGCGTATCAGCCACTATTTTCAACCTTATTAGCATGCTAACATCATACCAGACCCCAACCTTGATGAGCTATGTAGCGTATAAAATTGTTTAGGTATAAGGTGTCCATAGGCTACAGTGACCACAAAGCCCCACTCGACCTGCTATCTGCTACCTATGTATTTTAGTCAATTAAACAGATACATGAGTAGACAGAACTTTCAAGCCTCCATTACTTGCAATTTCTAAATTTTTTTTCTACCTTCTTAGAAAGCCAACATGTCAGATAGACTCGGTATGGAATTGTACTTGAAGCAAGAGTTTCTACAGTACACTGGATGGTAACTACTTTTATTTATTTTATTAATATGCCATGACGCCCATGACATAGGTACTATTTTGTTATGTGTGCAGATAAATTATAAAAGTCCATATTTTATAGTTTTAAGGAACGTGGCGTTCGCAATACATTGGCTCTACTAACAGACGATCAAAAGAGATATGGTGTGATATCAGCCTCCACCGGCAATCATGGCTTGTCAATGAGCTACCATACCACTCAACTAGGCATCCCCTGCGTCATTGTAATGCCGATCTATGCGCCCATAACGAAGATAACCAAATGCGAGAAGTTTGGAGCGAAAACAATATTGCATGGCGTAAATATTGCCGAGGCAAAACATCATGCCATGACTATTAGTAAGGAAAAGAAAATGACTTATATTAATGGGTAAGCAAATTTGAAATTTGAGGACATTATATTCATTTCTCTAAAGTCTTGACAAAGTAGTTGTTGCATCATATTATATAGTAGATATTTCTGATGAGATCCTTCTCCACCAGCGTCTATCTGGCATAGCCGCAACACTGGGCGATCGGACGTTCTGTGGTAGAGGGTAGAGTTTATAAGGTTTTCTTAGCGTGTCGGAGATCTGCCACGTGACCACTTTTCTTTTAACTGCACTTATTGTAGTTTAAACTATTTGTAGTTTATTTATTTATTTATTCTTCATGTACCAAAATACAAAGATAATGTACATAGGCTGACTTAATGCTATAAGCATTCTCTACCAGTCGACCTGGGGTAGTTGTTTATTGCTTATACCTTGGTGTTATTTATTTTTGATGGCAGCAACCTTTTATGGGCACACTCGCAGCACAAGGGTATTTCCGCGTGATTTGGAACTTCATCGCATTGCGCTATTCGAATACTGATTGTTACAGAAAACATTTGATTGCGGCTTGCCCATAAATCCTAAGTCCCACCACCCAACATTTGAGTTGCACAGTGGAACAAGCAACAGGCCAAACAGAGCGGAATGCAAAATGTTATTCAAAAATAAAATATGTTATTTTTTAAGGAAATCTTACAACTGTTTATTTTTATTTGATGACAGCTACGATCATCCAAACGTAATAGAAGGTCAGGGGTCCATCGGTATAGAAATCCTGGAGCAAGTTCCGATGGTAGACGCCATTTTGGTGCCGGTGGGCGGCGGCAGCCTCATCACGGGCATTGCTATAGCTGTCAAGCATCTCAAACCTGATACTGAAATTTACGTAAGACGCTTATTTTATAAATGTTCATAATAACTTTAAAAGAGCCGGGAACAGGGCCGTGAACATTTTAATTCTGTCTAATCTGATCAAGCTATATACATATTTGCCATTCATAAAATATGGCTTGAAGACCTTAAATATAAGCTAATGAAATTATCATTACTCTGCAGGGTATTCAAACAGAAAAAGCAATTGGAATGGTAGAATCTTTACGAAAAAATGAACGAGTAAGAGTCAATATAGATTCCACCATCGCAGATGGATTAGCAGTGAATTTAGTGGGCGTTAACACTTTTCACAGCTTAAAAGGTGTTGTGGATAAAATGGTTAGCAATAATAACCACTGATATACCTACTTTTGATTCTGAACTTAGCTCAGCATTAAATTTTTAATACTTTCACTAAATATTTTCAGTCATGCCCTGTTAAACAGTGGAACCTTTGTACAGTTCCTAAATAACCCTAGTAAAACATTTTTTTTAAATCTGTACCTACTTCAAATTTTATTTCGGTTTGTCCGGACCATGTCTGGACGATCTTTTTACCCAACTGCATGATGCGTAATGTGTTTATCAGTCTCTGTATGTTTGTTTCGACGTGGCATTGTAGATACTAAACGTGTAGACCGATTTTGATGATTCTTAAATCAATCCATACTTTCTAACCATGCAAGTGTCAGCAAACATTATATTAACCAAATGAAATAAAAATATGTGTATCGAATATAAAACTATTTCAATCCTATGATAATATTATGAGATGGGACCTATGATTTCGGTGATTTCAATGGTGCAGTTATTCAGTATTATTTTTAACCTTGTTGCTTGTTTTTCTCTTTTTTGGCGCAGTCGGCTTTTATATTTTTTTATAATTCACTTTTTAAAGGTCGTGGTTAAAGAAGATTGGGTTGCTCGCGCAATCATGCACATCGTGGAAGAAGAACGATTTGTAGTTGAGGGCGCTGCAGCCGTCGGGATTGCCTCTATTATGGCCGGTTTATTCCCTAATTTAAAGGGCAAAAAGTAAGTTGCTACAATTATAACTATATTTATTATATTTTTGTCTCCTTTTTACGGGTCTGTTACTAAATATTCGAATTACAATGACAGCTCCAGTACACCAAATGTCTTTCAAACTTTTAAGACAATATATCGAGTAAAAATATCTTAATCTCTCATGCTCAATTCAAGAAAAATCATGAACAAATCACTATGAAATTTACCTGGGGTAAGATGCAATAGGGATGCATAAAAAGACCTTTTCGAATTTCAGAGTAGTCTGTGTCCTGTCCGGGGGAAACATAGATACGACGATCCTCGCACGGGCGCTGGAGAGGGGCATGGCCGCAGAGGGCAGGCTCGTGAAATTCAAGGTAACGGTAAGCGACCGGCCCGGCGGCATGGCCGAGCTGTGTGCTCTGCTGGCCGACGTTGGTGTCACCATGCGGGACTGCATACCCGAGCGGGCCTGGGTCAAAGGAGATGTCTTCAGTTGTGAGGTTAATATTTTACACTTGTTTAGTTCTTACATAACACTATAATAAATATTCGGTCCATGGGTTAATGGGTCAGGATTAAGAATAGAGCTACGGTATCCCCTACCTGATCGTAAGATCGTTGCGGGCGGCAAGAATGAGTGGGAGCACCGATCGTCCAGCCCCGGAAAGAACAGAGGTGTGAGCGTGGCCGCATGCCGTCGTAAGCACTGCAAGCCATTGCTCTCCGGCTGATGATCACGTTTTGGAGCGCTGCTTCTTCTTGAGATCCCAGTGTTCTCCCCAAGCGCCGAGTAGGCCACCGAGGGAGTCTTAGTACAGTAGAAATATATAAGAACCTGGTATTTCTCCCAAGTACCTTTATTATATTGCCATTGGGATACCTTTTGAAAGTTTCCGGGAGTTACGTAAATATCCTAATAATAATAACAAATACCATAAACATAACTGCTACAAAGAAGTAAAGAAAAACTTCATATCCTCCTGTCTAGACTAGACATTATTGAGGCGGCTCGGAACTTTACTTCACCACGCTAATCCAATCATTTATGAAGTTGGGGGATAATGGCCAACTCGCTGTCGGATGTTTTCAAACCACCCATGGCCTCCGCATTTTTTTAACTACTATTGATGACAACCGATACTGAACGATTTTGGGAACAACTTTAAGTTAAATAAAAGCTAGACTATTATACTGCTAATACTACATACTAAAATAATATATATATATTTTTTAGATGAAAGTAATTGCCGAGACCAGAGGTTGGGAACATACGAAGGAATTGATCGAGCAAATCAAAAAGAATTACAAAGAATACTTCTTCCAAGAAATGAATGACCGTCAAGATAAAACGCCTGGCGCCAAACGTGGCCCCTGCCTTGCCCCAAATCCTGTTTGCATGCAGAAATAATAAGACAGAACCTACTTTTAATACCAAAACCATTTTATTAATAAATCATTGTCTTGCATAATTTTTTATTCTTATTATGTTATGTTAGGTAAGTGATCTAATGCCCGGAGGCATTGGGGGTATTGAAGGTTAGGGTACGGGCGGGGCTATCGTAGCCCCAATACTCCATGTCCATGAATAACATTTCTATATATTTGCTACAACTTAGTCGGGATTCAGATAAAGTATTAGCAACTTGTCTCTATGCCACACCGGCAGGTTCATTGTAATCCTTAGAGCACTGGTGGTTCTGCCGTTGATACAGTAAATATGTATTATCGACGATCGTACTCTTTCATCCTTTGTTTTTCAATGCTCTATATCAAAACTATCCTAAGTAAGTACATTATTCTTAGTCTAAGATCCTAAGTCTACTTAGAGCATCAAGGTGTGACAGGTATGACACCCGTTGAGTCAGTAACTTTGATGCTCTAAGTAAGTCTACGATCAAAACGACGACCTTCGTGGCCTTATGATTATCATGCCAGACTGCTGATCGGAGGGTCCCGGTTTGATTCCTGGCAGAGCAGAAATTTGAATGATGAGTTTAAAATTTCTGTTTTCGGTGTGGGTGTTTATGTTTTTGTGTATGTGTCCATGATACCCACGGGCCACGACCAGGGTACATCTACCCTAATGTGGGGCCATTGGGGCTATGAGTGTGAAGCGTTATTATTGTTATAAAAAAACAAAACCATAGACATATAATTTCGCTACGCTCAAGATAGAAAACAAAAATCCAACGATAGGACAAACAACACTGCCAAAAAAATGTCAAAGGTAAATGCCAAAAAAATCAAGACCAAACAAAATTGTTGTGAAAATTAATACTTACCTACTTAATACTTAAAAATATAAACACTCAAACTTTGGACCCGTTAATTTACATTTTGCAAAATGTCTCGCCGATATGTAAGTACACTGTTTCATTTTATAGGGCACACTTTAATTATCCAGTACCGGAGCCTATAAATATGCATTTATATTTGCCCACCTGAATAGGTATAATGCAGAGATTTAAAACGATTTAAATCTCTGTTATACTATTGTAGAGATAAACCTAAACTGGCTCTCAGAAATCTGCGTGAAAGTTCTGAAATGAAGCCACAGTCCGGTTTTCCTCCCGAAACTTATGTAGGAAACAAAAACAACTTATCACAAATCACTAAGTTCACATTAAATTTTCATACTTATTTTCTTAGGTAGCGTTCTGATGCTTATTTTATTGAAATCAACTCCGTATTTACAATAAACTAGTGGTTGTTTAAAATTTTGCACATAAAATTACTCAAAACAAAAAATGTGAACGCTTTTTGCAAAATGTTTTAAAACTTAATATTAAAATAACACTGTAGGAGGACTTCGATGAATTCTGTGATCCAGAAAACCCAAGAACTATATCACTAGATGATGTAGTAGATGCCGCTCATCGCATAAAACCTTACATACCTGTCACACCATGCACGGTAAGTTTACTTAGATGTAATCTCACTAAGATGGACCTTGTTAAATAAGTAGATGGTAAAAAGACGATCGAGTACGACTAACGTATGTATATGTTCTCCATAAAGATTCAAAGATTTTCAAAGATTTATCTACTTATTCATACAGACATACTTACAAATAAATATAACTGTTTGTAATATTAAAATAATCGCTTTTTACTACATCCATATGAATGTATATACGGTACATATACCAAAATAATATTTTTTACAATTTTTGTCTGTCTGTCTATCTGTCGGTCTGTCTGTCTGTTTGTTCCGGCTAATCTCTGAAACGGCTGGACCGATTTCAACGGGACTTTCACTGGCAGGTAGCTGATGTAATGAGGAGTAACTTAGGCTACTTTTATTTTAGAAAAAATCTACAACTAATGTCTACGCGGACGAAGTCGCGGGTGGCCGCTATTGAACATACCTAATATTAGTGATACAAAAACATAGTATTCGTAAACGACTACAATAGTTAAAAAAATTAACTGTGTGTAATAGTTAATTAAGTTAACGGATTTTGACAAACTCACGGACAACGATCCTATGATCCATGGTAATTATTACATAGTTAAGTTTTAAATTATTGTAATATTCTCATGAAGGTAAATATGGTGAACCAAATGTATAAAAACACCTTTTGTAAACACCCATATTCATATTTGTGCAAATAACGTCTTTGTCCTAATAATGATGATCCCATACAGGCGCGGTCGCAGCCTTTCTATTTGGGGTCACTAAGAAATTTAGGTGTTGGGGTCAGTAGGAAATGGGAGGGTCACTAAGAAATTGGGGGGGGGGGTGGTTACTGTAATAAAATATGTCAAATTATTACGCGGCGGGAGGGGGTGTCCCAAATTGGCTTGTTTCACCTTCCATCTACGCATGACATGACTGATGTATTTTGGAGGGTGTCATGTCCCCTGTGACCCCCGCCCCCCCAATTGGCACCGCGCCTGATCCCATATCATTGACTCCATGGTGATATGGGTGGACTTTTACGAAAATCGATAATAAGTATATGTAGCAATTTTATTTAATCGCCTTATTCCAGCCCTCTCATTATCAAAAAGAATTCGCTATGAATCTGTACTACAAATTAGAAAGCGTACATAAAACTGGAAGGTTGGTATGAATCTTGGATTGCTAAATAAATAACGTAAATAGGTTATATATTGTTTATTTCCACATACAATTCATTTTCAGCTTCAAGGAACGAGGAGCTTTAAACTTATTAGAATTATTGCCACTGGATAAAAGAAAAATCGGAGTTGTAATAGCTTCACTAGGTAACCAGGCTGTAGGTATTTGCTTCTACGCAGCGAAGCTTGGAATTCCGGTTATGGTGGTGATGCCCACTTGCGTGCCGATCAACAAACTGCAGAGGTGCAGCAATCTTGGCGCGAAGGTGGTGGTTCAGGGCAGCAATTTACTTGAAGCCCAGAGGTATGCTCGAGCGATCGCAAGGGATAAGGGACTTACTTACGTAAACGGGTAAGAACTTTTTACAAAAAATGTAAGTGTAATTTGTCGTTTCTTTTTAATATGTAGTAAAAAGCTGTTACTTTGCAATATATGTACACGTATGTGATTAAAAATATTAAAATCTAATTAATTCAGTAGATAATATGGGGACAGACAATTTTGGGAAGAAATTTTAAAACAAGTTGGCGTTTTTGTTTATTTTTCGCAGCCGTGACCACCCTCAAATTCTGGCAGGATATGGAACGGTGGCGTTAGAAATTTTAAACCAAGTCCCAGGCGTTGATGCTGTTATATTGCCCGTAGGAAGCGGCGGGCTGGCCGCTGGTGTGGCCACTGTTATAAAGCAACTTCGTCCAAGCTGCCTCATATACGTTAGTATAATATGTATTAGTTATTAATTGCGTCCACCGTTACGCACAGGTATCTCCCAACAATACGATATTTGACTATCTAATAGTTGCAGCTTTTATTAATGAAGTAACTGCGGTATTCGGATAAATGCGCAATTGCATACGACCTCTGACAAGATTCAGGGTTTTTTTTAATTAGTGTCACCCACAGATATAGATACAACTAGCTGACCCCGCGAACTCCGTATCGCGTTTAAATATTAAATAATAATAATAATGGATAGCATATAAACCTTCTCCGTGAAAAAATACATGTACATACCAATTTTCATAATAATCGGTCGAATAGTTTCTGAGTTTTGCGATGTCATAGGGGAAGTACGTACAAAATGACATATAGTTTTGGTTTTGGGTCATAACTCTTTAATGGTAAATCACAGCGCATTCATATTGCACACCAGTAATCTTAGGTTTCATATCTTTGAATTATAAGAGATACCTCAAAGATAAACAAACTAGAAAAAATAATAATTTTAAATTTATCAAAGATCAATGAAATCCATTTTGTCCATATGGTAAGGACAAAATGGCATACCACATACGGACTAAATGACATACACGGCAAAAGTTATAAATTTAAAAGCAAAGCTCGCAAATGAACTGCTTGTTTCGTTTAGAAACGTCCGCGCAAGAAGCGTGGGCCCAATGCGAACATTTTAAACACCGCGCAATCTTCTTCGTCATCTTGAGTGTAATTTGGCCAATTTTCTTCTTCGCTGTCTTCATGGAATATGGTTTTGGTAACCTTTCGTCTTTTCTTCTTTGAAGGAGCTTTAGGCTCATTTTTTGCCTTAATTTCGTTCATATTTGGAGTGGAAGTCAAAACTAAAGAGGTTTGGTGTTTCTTTGGCTTACGTTTGCCTTGACCACTTAAAGTCCTTTTGGGACAGGAGATAAAACTTCAATAGGCACTGTTAAAGTATGGGATGAGGGATGTAATTCATTACCAATAGATGGGCGATTTTGATTTGCTGCAGGTAAAATAAGGTCTTGACCAGTGTTTGGTGTTGAATTATCAGCTGGTTCAGTAGAGTCGGTTATTTGAACTGTTTCTTTATTGTCAGGTGTTACGGCGCGGATTATTTGTAGCTGAGTTTTAAAAGCTTGGAGATCGGTCGTTCCAGGAAGTGACATTAAATCGTCTAGCTGTTGTATGGAGGGTCCTGCTATGGGAATTGGAATAGGACCTATTTGCTGATGAAATTGCATATTGGTGGTATCTTCCAGTGGTGGTATGTTTGTAGTCTCTGCAGGTTCTTACATATTATAATCAGGAAATATTACAGGGCTTAGAGGCCAAATCCCAGTGCTCTTAAATTCGTTACAACCATTTTGCACTGTAGCTGCCTTACCATAAGCTTCTTTGAACAGGCCAGCAATTTGAAATTGTGTAACAACATGCCCTGGGTGTTGTTTAAGCCATTTGGATGTCTCTTGATTGAAATATTAACGAGAAACAGGTATTGGGTACGTACAATTAACTCATTGAGTTCTTATGGACAAAACGACATACCTATGTCATTTTGTCCGCTACATATGTATGTCATTTTGTCCATAAAGCGTTATAAAAAACCAAAATTCAACAATAAATGCAAAATGATTATTATTTACAGAAAAAACTATTTGAAGGCAACAATAAGTACTTAAGGGATGTAACAAATGTAAACACAAGATAATATTATGAAAAACATAATATTAATACACAAAACTCCCTGCAGTTAGAAAAAAATTCATAACTGACCAATGTTTGTCGTCAGCCATGACACCCAAACGAAAGACTGGCGCGAGTTCACGTTTTGACAGGTTAGTATTTCCGGCTAGAGTCATGTGATGTAGTTATCTATGGCGGGCTAGAAGCGGCAGAATTTGAAATATGATGCCTGTGTCATTTTGTCCGTATATGTCATTTTGTACGTACTTCCCCTATATACAAACATTACTTAACACCCCCGCAACCCCCCCTTCCGGGTGGAATTTCGTAAAATCCGTTCTTAGCTGACCTCTACTCGGCGAAAGGAATATTCCTACCAAATTTGAAGTCGGTAGGTCTTATAGTTCCAGAGATATCGTGATGAGTCAATATATGGGTGGAAATACCCCCCCTTCCGGGTGGAATTTCGTAAAATCCGTTCTTAGCTGACCTCTACTCGGCGAAAGGAATATTCCTACCAAATTTGAAGTCGGTAGGTCTTATAGTTCCAGAGATATCGTGATGAGTCAATATATGGGTGGAAATACCCCCCCTTCCGGGTGGAATTTCGTAAAATCCGTTCTTAGCTGACCTCTACTCGGCGAAAGGAATATTCCTACCAAATTTGAAGTCGGTAGGTCTTATAGTTCCAGAGATATCGTGATGAGTCAATATATGGGTGGAAATACCCCCCCTTCCGGGTGGAATTTCGTAAAATCCGTTCTTAGCTGACCTCTACTCGGCGAAAGGAATATTCCTACCAAATTTGAAGTCGGTAGGTCTTATAGTTCCAGAGATATCGTGATGAATCAATATATGGGTGGAAATCTCTTATATATAAAGATTATTTTAACACAACTATTGGGAAGGCCTTGAATTTACGCTGCTCAAATGACCAAGACCGTTGGCTCTCTTCTCTTAGAAAATTAAATATACTAAGAAGTTAAGCTCAATACGCTAGCCAACTGAAGATTGCCGACTTCACATGACTATTAAAATTTGGGGATCTTGCTAGCTTAACACTTCCATCATATTTTCCTTGCCCATAAAACAAGTACTTATTCTCTCACGATGACCTCAGTAACTAGGACCTAGCTAGACAATGCGTAGGTATCATTGTTTTTTTATCAAATACCGCAGAGATTTCCGTCAGATGCATAAGATATGCGCTCGTATATACTCGTACTAATAAGAAGAATAGGTCAAACTTGAAACAACCAAAACCAAAACAAAATACTTTAAATATTTTAACTTATCTGAGCACTCAACCCCAAAATTGAAGAGTGGAAATTAATACTTTCGTTAATTTCCTTCTTCCTTCCCGACAAACAGAAAAAAAGGTACATATGCCAAGATTTTTACAAAATCGCCCTCTTCTTAAGTGTTACCCAAAAAAAGGGAGACCAAAATTGACACAATAAAAAGTACCGACATAAGCAACTTACAAAAAGAAATGTAATCCCACCTAATTGTGATATTACCCAGTGTAAAGTCTCATGTAGAGCCAAGCTACTGAATATACCTACACGCACTAGCTCTACCAGCCCGAAATTCACCTACGTTACTCTACATTTCAGTCTAGCCTAGTACGTGTGGCTTGGCCGTTTCGTTACCTCAGAAACTAACATGTGCATAACACAAAATTAATTTACCTAGTTACTTTTTTATTTATTTACTTAATTTTAACATAAATAAAGCTTTAAAATATAACCGACAGGTACATATCCAATTCGTTTTAGAGCTTTGCAATGTATGCTCCTGCCGAGCTGCAAACAGTAAGAGGTATGCAGATTATATCAACACTTGAATCCCATGAAACTAAGCCATTGAGCAAGGTCAGTGCTCGCATCACAGGAGACTCCTTCAAAATAAGAATTCTGCTCTATGGTACTGCAAACAGCTTCCGACGTCGAGCTCCAACATACCTGTCCGGGACATGTAACGATATCAGTTCTAGTGGTTCTAGTACTGATGGGTTCGATACCTACCCTCGTATTAGTACTACAAAACAGTCTATTAGCGCAATATTTCGGCGATATTCGAGCGTATTGTATCCTAATTTCCTTACTAATATTATAAATCGGAAAGTGAGTTTGTTTGTTTGTTTGTTCCGCCGTAACTACTGAACCGATTGCTCTGAAATTTTGCAGACGTAAAGTTAGAAGTCCGGATTAAATAATAGGGTACTTTTTATCCCGGAAAAAATAGATATTCCCGAGGGAAAACAAAAATATTGTTAGCTTCATACCAGTTCGGTGATAGATGGCGCTGTGTGTCGTTTAAAACAAGGTAATATATTGCAAACAAATATGCACATGTAAACTTAGAAGCTAAATAATACGATAATTAATCCCCGCAAATGAGGAATTCCCGAGGGATGACGTACAATTTGGTTTATCGCCTAAACTGGTTTTTTACATCTACTTATCCTGTGTACTTAGTATTTTTTTACTGCAGCTAAGCAAAAACTTCTGTACTTATTTACCTACCCTTTATCCTGGTATAATAGACTGGTCCAGAGAGTTAACAAAAGTTATGAATCATCAAAAATGAAATGAAATATGAATAATGAAAATATTTTGGATGAAGTTATGGGAGAAACTACTGAATATTTATCTGTAGACACAGTGATAGAAACAGAACATAGTACCTCATATCGTGTAGAGTTCTTAAATTCTTTGGAATTATCTGGGGTGCCTTCTTATAAATTAAAATTAAAAGTAGGGGTTCCGGTGATGCTCATGCGTAATCTCGATGCCCCAAGACTGTGTAATGGTACCAGGCTGCGTGTCACTCAGCTTGGGCGGAATATTATTACAGCAACTATTTTAACTGGCGCAGCAAAGGGTGAAAGTGTACTCATTCCTCGGATTCCGATTATTCCAATAGACCTCCCATTTCAATTTAAAAGACTTCAATTTCCTATAAGGGTTTCATTTGCAATGACCATTAATAAAGCACAAGGCCAAACTCTAAGGGTTGCTGGAGTACACTTGGAAAAACATTGTTTTTCGCATGGTCAGCTCTATGTAGCGTGTTCCCAGTGTATCCAGTGCCCAAAATCTGCATGTTTTTGCTCCCCAAGGTAAAACATATAATATAGTTTACCATTCATTTTTGGTTTAACAACTCATCGTATCCAGCGTTATATCGCGCTTCTTAGATTTTCCCGTGGGAATGAGAAGTTTTCTTATAGTTGTGCTTTATTAATGGTATATGGTATTTATGGTAATGCGAAAGTAACTCCGTCTGTCTGTTGTTCTTTCACGCCTAAACGGCTGAACGGATTTTGATAAAATTTGGTATGGAGGTAGTTTGAGTCCTGGAAAAGCAATGTTTTACCGCGGGAGAACTTCTCATTCCCACTGGAAAAACTAAAAAGCGCGATATAACCGAATTATACGCGGGCGAAGCCGCGGGCGGACGCTAGTTCCCAATAAGAAACGGCTGACATACAAGTGGGGTTATCCGACAGTATTTCCATACACCTGGAAATATAAATGCCTCATAAATTTTCTTCGGAGCTTCTCCAACATGAGTTTTTACTTTGCTTCATGTGGGCTCCAGATAGCTGCATTGCATTCTTCGCTTTCGTTTCGTGACAATCGTGACGGTAGTGAAACGGTAAAGCGAAATTTTGACTGAGTTGTAGAAGTTGGTGAAAATCGGGCGTGTAGATTCAGAATTTGGCTCTACATGAGAACTTATATATTTTTCACAGGGTAAGGCATAACATGCCTTGACATTTTTTTTTTCAAAATGGTTTTGGTGGTAACGCTTACGCTAAATATTAGGTAGGCACTTAGTTATTTATTTAAAGGACGAATTTCACAAATCCTTATCGGACAAGCGTGATAAAGAATTACTTACTTCGCAATTGTGCTTGGGAACATAATATTTTTTGTTATCCTTACTTTATGCAGGGCGTGGCATCGGAGAAAATGCCGGTTTTCTTCAATTCACTAGAAAAAGGAGATCCTGTAAGCATCCCCATTCAAGCATCTCTAGCCGACGCCATTTCCGTACCCAATGTAGGCGTTAACTCATTCCACATCGTTCAACCCCTTCTTGACAAAATGGTAAGTCTCCAACAAAATATACTTAGGCCCACTTAATCAAGTAGGTAGACTGTTTAAGTGCATACAATTAACAAACAAACAAACAAACCATTTACACATTTAAAGAATACTTATTATAATATGTAGCGGAGTTTTGTCTAAAAAGAAAATGGCAAAATTCATTACATATTTTATGAAATAATAATAATTCGCATAATTCGAACTACACTCCTAACAACACTTTTGGGCCTTTATTTATTAGTTCACAAACTGTGCCTATCTTTCTTATGAACATTCTTGTATCTCGTTGATTTGTAGACTACTACGTAGCGTCAACGTATTAAAAGGGACAAACTAAATTAACAACTTATCTGTTTTTTTTAATTATTAGCTTCTAGTCAAAGAAGATTGGATAGCCAGATCAATTCTACATCTGATAGAAAAAGAACGGTTTGTAGTAGAAGGTGCTGGAGCATGCACGCTCGCCGCTGTTCTAGGAGATCTAATGCCCGAACTCAAACTTAAGAAGTAAGTGAAACTATAGTAGTCAACATAGTACTTAGAATCACAAGATTTAAAAATCAACGTCACTTGTAATGTATTAATAAACAAATCCTATTTGAACTTATCACTACAGTAAAGTAGGCGTTGCGGACTTGAATTTACAGAGTAACAGAAAACGCTAAGTATTCTTATTACAGTATTTCTTTGCACTATGTATAAGATAAGAAATTATCAAACATTTGCAAGCGATGATATTGGTTCAGGAAGAGGTAAGGTAGGTCCTCGAGGGGTGACCAAAAATGAGTGGTGCCAAAGCAAAAGGATAACAAGAAAACGTCGGATATAAAAGGCAAGTGACACATAGCTGGACATCATTCTTGCAGTATGCTCCTATAGGATGGAGGATGGATGAATACAGAAAATGTCATTAGAAGTTTTAGAGTGTTAGTTTGCAGAAAAAAATACGTAAAAAAATCTATTCCCTCTTAGGTACCTCATGCTTACTGTATGCTATTCATTTGTTTAACAAATGCTGTCAATTAATAATTCAAAAGCTACTTTAACCATTTAGTTTTCATTCTCACGCAGCGTGGTGTGTGTTTTAACTGGAGGCAATATCGACTCTATTTTGTTGGCGCGTTGCATGGACCGAGGGCTTGCCGCCGAAGGTCGACTGGTTAAATTCAAAGTAATAATTCATATATTTTTAGTAACCTTACTAGTAACCTAATTTATTTTCGACGGTACGCGTACGAGTACCATAGGAGTCTTTATTCCTTATTGTAGGAGCAGGTTATGGTTATGTTATTTTTGGAGATCGCCCCTGAAAGTCACTAGGCGCTAGGCCCGCTGGTGACTAGGGAGCCTACACGAGAAAGCATCCGATGTAGTGAGTATCCCACATGATCCCACTAGATATAAACCGTTCTGAGAGGATTCTCATATCTAGCGTTATTTGGGGTTTATATATATAGATATATAAAATTTATTTATATTTACGTATATACATATATTTATATATAAAATACTAAATAACCGATGACAACAAAGTACTTAAAAATAGTACTTTACGGGAGACGACAAAATAATAGGTTTTGGATTTTTTATGTGTCTGTCTGCGTATGTATGCGAACGTGTCGATATGTCGAATTTGAGGTTTTGCCCCCTAGCCTCACCCCCTGGCTGGATCCGCTATTTTCCACTGCGGTTACGATTTGTGAGTTTTAAAATCGATGGATTTGGTGGTAAAGATGTGGGTTGTACATTTTAATTATCATGTCTGGAAGTGCCTTTGACTTTCAAAGTACATAGAGGGACCTTGCGTGACATGATGTTAAAAAACTTGCACTAAAACATAGTAAAAATATGCATGAACCAAAAAAATCATCAAATTGTAGCACAATTAGAAACATAGCATTCTAACAATATCGAAATACCGTAACTAACAAAATTTTTGTATGTTCAATAAAAGGTTGGAATAAGAGATTCCTCAGCAGCCAATGCACAACTTTTGAAACTTTTAGCAAATGCCGGGTATAATGTGATTCGACAGTTCCAAGACCATGTTTGGGTTGAAAACGAAATTTACACAGTTGAGGTGAGAGTAATTTTATAGGTATGTACTTTAGAAAAACAAATCGATATGTTTTCTCCTTTTCAATCTTTTCATACAATATGTCGTCGTTCCATTGCTGCTGGCGATATTGTATTCCAAGCAATGGGCAATTTTGAATGCGATAAAACAAATTTTGATCATTTTTTTTGTTTTATTCTAAATATCCGGATACTTATTACACTGAATGTATGGCCGTAGTAACAAAAATACTACCTCGGTATGCTTGAAGCTGTCCGGCAGCCTTATGCCTTATGGATTCTTTGGTTAGATAATGTAGCATAGTTTCCGACAGTGTACGCCTTGCGTGTAGGAATGCCGAATGATCCTTTTCATATCACATGTAATGAAACGAGTTTTGATTTCTGTTTTGCCAGTCGAAATAAGACAATTTCAAACCAATGCGAATGTGTCAGTCAGAAACGTTGTTTCTGTAGGGGAGAAACAACGTTGTTTCTACCTGGCACATTTATTTATTTATGTCTTTATTTCAAGTCTGTCAGAATTGCATTTGTAATAAAGAAAAGGAGATCAAAACTCGCTGTTTCAAATGCATATGATATGAAAAATCATAATCGTCTGACAGCTGTCGTCAAATCGTTGTCAAAGATTTTAATGTTTTTTTATTATCTGATTTCTGAATTATTCTATATTATTATTATTCTTTAAAATATACTATTTCTTCACCGATGTCAATAATGGGCGTCGGGCTTTTGGCTCACTAGTGCAAAATGAATTGGTCATACTAATTGTAAATAAGGCTAACTTACGAACACATATGTATATCTCAATGACTTGAACGTTTCAGATGAAACTTGTTTGCGAAACGAGAGGGTTAGAACACGCCTTGGAACTTAAAAGAATCATAGAGCGTGCATATCCCTGTACTTCTGTCTTCGAGACAGAACCCTTCAATGACAAGAGAACTTGTCCTTGCTACGTCAGGAAATGTGTATAAATGTAATCTTATCCACAAAAGACAATAAAAACACATTACAATGTACATTTTGATTTTTACTAAATTGTATCACTTGGTCCTTCCAACTTGTTTTCTTACAATACAATAGTCAATTTTCACTTTAATGTATAAAAAATCGAAATATGTAGTACTTACATTTTTCTTTAAACTATTACAATAAGCATTGAATGTTTGGTGTAAAACTGGGTCAATGCAACTACCTTTCACTTTATGTAGTGAATGACTGACAGAATCCTTAGATTTATATGATAATACTTTACATGGAAATTAAATAGACAAATTCTTTAAATAGGTTCTCACTTCACATAATAACTAATACCAAGGTACAATAAAAGCACAAAGTTATAGTAACATTCACATATTTTTTTATTGTCAGCAACTTAAAAACAGTAGTTAACTTAGATATTAGGGTATACCATAACAGGAATTATTGGAAGATCTTGTCCATAAATGTAGCCATTTTAATATCTCTTTTGCTTAATCCATTCACATCATGAGAAGATAGTGTTACCTGAAAATTGTTAAATTAAAACATCTTTATCTCTCCAACTGAAATAATTATAAATATATATAATTATAAATAATACTAATATATTATACCATTTATAGAATTATAGTAGATACAATGTTACTTGATTTGTTTACAAATTCACAGCAAGCCAATGTGTAGTAGGTAGTGTAAATTATGTATAATGTGAAAATAACTTGTGTTTGACACGAAATTAATATATTAATTTCATGCAACTAGTTTCGTAATGTAAATTAGGCTTAAGTAATTGAATGCATTACCTGAAGTTTGTTATAAACATTAAACCACTCTGGATGATGGTCCATCTTCTCCGCAAGTAAAGCAACTCTCGTCATGAATGCAAAAGCTTCATTGAAGTTTTTAAACATGAATTCCTTTTCAATAGCATCCCTGTTGCTTTGAACCTTCCATCCAGACTGGAGAAGTGGTTTAAGCTGACCATCTCTCTCTTCAGAACTCAGTTTATCAGCCTGAAATGAACAATAACTTACTATTAACGTTATTATTCTAAATAAATTGATTTAAATGTATCCACAACTGTAGGTAAGATTATTAATAACACATGTAAAAACTGAAGGATACATTAGAACTTACCATTTTCCTTGTGTTTATTGACGGCGCGGACAGACTTGTGCTTGTGAACCGACCGGCTCTACAAGTATTACTGCCGCTGGCATTGATCGCAGCGGACGGCGCGCGAATCAGTATCGCGGGGTGAAAGTGTATCGCTGTACAACCAGCGGTATATAAACTTCGGCCAAATGAATTAAACATAGCTTGAAAAATGAACATTGTTTTCTGTCAATGTAAGGTCAAGTTGAAAGTTATCGGATTGCTCAAGAAGTGTAAGAGTCAATGTTTACATTTTTCATCGACTTCTACACATAGCTATTATATCTATTTTGCTGTTTAATTGAAATGAAATTGTAGTAGTTTGTACTTTGTATTGATTCTGCAGCACAGAATAAACATCTTGTCGAAAGTGCTTGCAGTTTTGCACAAGACCGTTTCGGTAAGGTTTCGGTGGTTTCGGTATATACCTACAAAATTAAATGTACTCTGTGAATACCGCGCGCTGGTTGTATGACATGACATTATGACCTTTGCTGGAGTTTTGACGGAAAGTCGAAAAAGACATATTGTGCTCTTGTTTTATTTTCATTTTCTTGGTGTATTTTTGGGTTATATCGGATAAAGTTTATGGCATTTTGTTTGATATTATGTTAATTACAGTGCACCAGTGTTTGTGAAATAGAATAACAGTGCTAAAATATGTTTTTTCTGCTTGCCTCCAAAATTTCATCGTACAAGTTCTGGTAAAGTAGCCATCGCTTTACTTGAATGTTGGACTGACTAGACTGACTGATTTTACTGACGACTTACTTACTGATTTTGTTATTACTTCGTCCAGTTTCATTGAAACTGGCAAAAAATTGATGCAAAAATTATACTTGACGCTGGCAGTATGCAGAGTTTGCGATGCCATAATTGAAAAAAAAAAGAACGTAGGATGGAGTTTTGGCGGGAAGTCTGAAGGAACAAGTTGTGCTCTTGTTTTATTTTCATTTTCTTGGTGTATTTTTGAGTTATATCGGATAAAGTTGATGGCGTTTTGTTCGATATAGGTTAATGACAGTGCTCGAGTGTTGTGAAATAAAATAAGAGTGCGAAAACATGTTTTTTCGGCATGACTCCTAAACTCCATCGGACACGTTTTGGTATAGTAGCCATCACTTTACTTGAACATTTGACTGACTGATACCCGACGACTTACAGATTTTTTTCTGTCTGTGACTACTTTAAGTGATGCAAAAATAATTATACTTGACGCTAGCAATATGCACAGAGTTTGCGATGCCATTATTAAAAATATTAAAAATTAAGAACGTAGGATATCTCTAGGATAGTGCCTATTAATAATTACGATAGATAACTTCGTATTTAAAACGGTATACGGTTACGATATTCAAAATAATAACATCAGAAAACTTCGTAGATTCTGATGGTTGACAAGACAACTGAAAAATACGGGCGAGACTTGCAGTGAATGTGGATGTGACACGTAAACATCGCGCCATTGCCGCGGGGCAAAATATCGATTTTAAACAGGAAACAGGCGTGAACGCGGGTGAAGCCCGGGAAAACCATCCACATTTAAGTTCCCGGCTCCCGCCAGTTTTTGCGCTTCACGGCACTAATGAGGAGCGGCCACAGCAGCGTCCGTCGAACAAGGACATTAAGGTCAGATAATCACAGATTTGCTTGAGATTGAGAGTCTGTACGTGTATCGACATCGACATGACCACTGTTGCCAACTCTACTGTTTTAACAGTAGATTTACTGTTTTCGCCTTGACATCCCTGTTTTCTGGGGGCTGATTTTGTAACTTTAAAAGAAATTATTTCATTTACTTTGATTGAAATAATTTCTGTCAGAATTAAAAATCAGCCAGTAGTGGGCTGATTTTGATATTCTGAAAGAAATTATTTCAATCAAAGCGAATGAAATAATTTCTGTCAGAATTACAAAATCTCAGCCCTGTTTTAGTTCGTATATCTACTGTTTTTATTTTAGGTGATGTATCTGAATTTCGAACAATAAAAAAACGGTAAAAAACAATTAATTCCAAATCACAATAGGTCACAACCAACATGTCAAACCGGAATAACCTTTTAGAGAAAGCATTAAAGATAGTTTTTGTATGCATCTGTCACATGCCTTTTTACAATAATTATTATTGTGAATTGGTATCACTAGCTGGCCTCTTGCGGCATAGAGGATTCCCATTAGAGTATGTATTTAAGTTTCATAGAGGAATCTATTTAAGCAAGAGCAGAGATTCTTATATACTGCTCTATGCTCACTTATTGCGTACGTCCATTAAAAAAAAGCCGTAGAAAGGTTTTTTCAGCCATAAATATATACTTAATGAAAATTAAGTTAAGAAATAAAATGTCCACGACGGCAATTAAAGGCACTTTGCACACGAAGGCAGAAGTAAAAGAATGTTTTGCATTTAATGCAACTGAGGAGCACATGAAAAAATTTAATAAGAACATGACGTACGATTTTAATTTAAAAAAAATGATTCCGAAAATGTTGAAGACCGCGAAATTGAAAAATTAAATGTTAATGATAATAAAATAAATAGTTTTGATTAAATCTTACTTTACTATTCCTAGAAATTCCTTAAATATAGTCAATTTGCGGTAATCTATAAAATAGTAGTTGTATAACTATTTATCAATTCTATGAATGTTATGTCAGACAGTAGATTTGATGTTTTGAAATTGTGTCGCTTAACTTCAAATTCGGATAAATCCACTCTACCCTGTTAGGAGATATTTAAAAAAAACTGTTAATAGTCTTAACTTAATGAATTAAAAGGCAGTCTTTTTTTTATTATGGTACCAGTATTGAAGAAAACGATCCTGTTTAGCCATTTCAGTATTTAAACCACTCATTCTTTCAAAAATGTTATATTTAGATTGGATTTACCTTTATTTGATATGATGGAATGCAATTTATCTATCTTTGAAAAAACTCAAAGTGGATTTATACAATTTTGATTTAATAGATCCGGATTTATCTGAATTTGAAAATACACGATTAGAACTAGGGATGTGGTAGTGGCGAAATCATCAAGTCAAATTTGTAGCAACAAATTAAATAAAACTAACACAAACAAAATAAAGAAGTCTAATTTTATTTTACAGAAATAGGAGGTAGATATTTATATTTGGTTACCTATGAAATACCGTTTTGTATGGAATAAGTGAAAGTACTCATTTTTTTAAACTTTTTTATTTCTGTTATTCAAAGTAATCACCCATGCAATCGACTTTGCCAATGCGTTGGCAACTTTGCCAACGCATTGGCAATTTTTTGATGCCCTTAATGTAAAAACCAGCTAGACAGGAGGCAACAAACTCTTCAAAAGCATTCTGTACTGCTTCTCGGGAATTGAATTTTTTACCCACTAAAAAGTTGTCTAAATTTTGGAAAGAGTAATAGTCGGTAGGTGCAAGGTCTAGTGAGTATGGCGGATGAGGGAGAGCTTCCAACCCCAGCTCTTGCAGCTTGGAGACTGTCTGTTGTGCAGTATGGGGTCGCGCGTTGTCGTGAAGAAGCAGCGGGGACGACCGATTGACCAAAGCTGGTTGCCGATGTGCAAGCTTCTCCATCATTGTCTCCAGTTCTTCACAGTACACATCTTCAGTAATGCTCATCAGTTTTGTAAAAAGCTGTAGTGAATCACACCCGCACTAGACCACCAAACAGTGAACATCAGCTTTTTACGGGTTATTTTTGGTTTAGGGCATTGCTTTGGTGCTGAACCAGGATCTTGCCAACTTGCTGAGCGCTTTCGATTGTGGAACAGAATCCATTTTTCATCGCAGGAGACACTCCGACCATCGCACGTAACAATTCGGTTCAAAATTCCTTCATTTCTTTGCCTATTGAGCAGCGCGAGGCAGGTCTCGACGCGTACGTTGCGCTGTCGATCGTTAAGTTCGTGGGGCAACCATCTATCAATTTTTTTACCTTGCCTATTTGTCGCAAATGGATCAAAATTGTTTTGATGCTAACATCAGAACCTGCTGCTAGCTCAGCTGTAGATTGAGTTTCGTCAGCTTCCACAATCGTATTCTTTTAATACGTATTATATCCAAATTATTCTGTAACAGTAGATTGTAGAATAACAAAATAATAATAATCGATAATGGTTAACACAACACTAGTGCCATCTCAGGATTCCAGACGACGCATAGGTATAGGTATTTCAAACTCACCAAATTTTCGCTCTTTCCGCTTTCTTACGGCGATGATTTATATTAGGCCGCTTGCGGACTTTACTTGGTGACACAATATTAATCGTATTATCCATGGAAATTGTTTAAATTATAAAAAAGGAACAATAAAAAGCGGGAGTGTACGGTGCTACTGTCGCAGAGTTTACGTCGACGGACGGCCATGTTGAACAAACGCAAATACCTGATTGGCTCTCATGGACTTAACTACATTTGAAAAAATCTGTCTCAAGGATCTATCTGACTTAGATAAAATATTATGATTTTAACGGCTTATATCTCAAAAACCATGCGGATTTATACACAACTGATAAAATTGTTTAAAAGCATATTTTTTTCCTTTTCTTTTGACACCAAAATCGTAAAAAATCTCGGAATTGGATTTATCCAAGTTTGAAGTTACGCGACACAATTACTATTTTATTGTTTTCTGCTGTTTTTTTAAGTTCCATTTGCTGCTTTTTGCTTTCCTTGGGTTGGCAACACTGGACATGACATTGACAATTTGACATATTTATTAATGTCACAGATGACTAAAGAAAGAGGTTTCTTATCTTAATTCTTTCTTTCTTTTCTTTGGTCAATTCAATTTTGTTGCACTTAATTAAACGTAGAGTTTAATTTCTCTATGGTTGCACATATTATGTGCGTGTCGCACGAGCCGCGATCAAAATGCGAATTTGCGAGCGAAATTACTTATTATATAGCTATTTACGGTTACGACTTTCGAGTGCATTATAACAAAGCCAATTCTACATCTATTTTAGTAACTATATAAACTGTGTAGACATTATTTCTCATTTTGAACTTTAGGATTGGAAATGGAACTTTTTAAAAACATATTGCCGCCAAACATATTAGAATGTACTGAAAGAGCAGGAATTTGCACTCCCAGGCAAGTTATTACGCTTTCCATAAGCGATATAGAGAAATTAACTGGCTTACAAAAACAGGATATAGAACTGTTGAAAAAATGTGTAGCTAGAAATTTATGTCCACAAAGTGTTACATGCAATAAACTGCTCAATTATAAAGACAATAAAGTTAGATCTAGTTGCAGAGCGATAGACAATCTTTTGGATGGTGGCTTTCGGAGAGGAGTTTTAAGTGAAGTATATGGCGAAAGTGGATCAGGTAAAACCCAACTTGGTATGCAACTTGCTGCAAATTATGCTACAGAGGGCAGTGTTTACATATGCACAGAAGACTTGTTCCCTATAACTAGATACAATCAGATACATGAAAACATAAGTATACAAACTGGTGGGTCAGACAATAATTTGTTTGTGGAGCATATATATGAAGCATCTGAACTATTGTCATGCATCCGAGTAAGACTTCCTAAACTGTTACAACAGCATAAAATATCTGTTATTGTATTGGACTCTGTTGCTGCCCCATTCAGATGTGAAACTACTAACTATATACAAAGAGCAGAAGATTTAAGAGAGTTGGCAATTATGTTAATAAAAATAGCACAAGAATATAATTTGGCTGTTATTTGTATTAACCAAGTAACTTCTAACTTTGATGATTCATCAAAAACATTGCTACCTTCCCTTGGTTTGGCATGGTCTAACATGATAACATACCGATTTTGGTTACAAAAATCTTCAATAACAAATTCCTTGCAGAAAAGCAAGCAAGTTATAACTGTAAGAGAACTTAAGTCAGTTTTTGCACCAGATTTGCCAAATGATTCATGTAACTTTATCATTACAAAAAATGGTATTGTAGATTTCCAACTCTAGTTTACAAAATAAAGTCCTATAGTAAGTATTTCATTTTTAAGTTTTCAACCTTTCCATCTAGATTCAAATTGTAGTACTGATCACATATCTGACTGAAGAAAAGAAAAGCATGTAAAGTTTTAAACTACATTTTCTAAAGATAACACAAATTTTCATACATTTTATTTATAGTAAATTATGACCTAATAACCTTTAGTCTTAATAAAGTAATAATAAAGTAATAACCTTTAGTCTTGCCAAAAGGAGCACAGGCTGCCCTCCAACCAGGTGGATGGACAACCTGAAGAGGACAGCAGGATGCTACTGGATTCAGAGTGCACCAAACCTGATAGATAGGTGAACATTAAGGGAGGCCTGTGTCCCATCAGTAGAAAGGCTGATAGATGGAATCTAAAGACTTATTATTTTGAGGAACTGTATGGCACAATGGTTAATTTACTATACCATAACTGGCATTTCAGATTCCTTAGTTTGTTTCCTGGTGAGGCAAACATATTTATATAATAAATTTAAATTTCTGTTTTTGCTCCAGCTGTCTGTGTTCCTGTCCAATTTCCAAAGATTTCTGGGTGTTTCTATTCCTCCAATTTGGGAGCAATAAAATATTGGACAACCTAATTTCTTGAACTTGGGGCAATAGAGAAATAATAGTCCAGTGAATTCCTCAACGTTTGTCGCAACTTACATAAAACACTAATTTTTCTGAAGTATACACAAAATGACACAAATGTACTCTGTGTTTCTAAAACTAAAAATTATTTGCGAGACTGGTAAATAAAAAAAGTTATTTATTTATATGACGGCGTTTCAGTGGCGGCCACTTACAGGTATGTATATTCATACCATAGAGTTATAATTATACTTACGTATATGCTATGTCTATGATTCATACTAATCTATGGTGGTGGCGGCTGTGGTGTGGGAAGATTCCGTTCTATGTATGTAGTATTATTAATTCTTATGCCTGCGGCAGGTGTGTGAGTAGGCAGGCACCTTATGGAAAAAGACAATCTCAACATTCTCAACCTTGTCTATGAATGAATTACTGAAAATTGTGCTCTTGTTTTATTTTCATTTTCTTAGTGTATTTTTGAGATAAATCGGATAAAGTTGATGGCATTTTGCTCGATATAGGTTAATGACAGTGCACGAGTGTTGTGAAATAAAATAACAGTGCGAAAACATGTTATTTCGGCTTGCCTCCAAAATTCCATCGGACATGTTTTGGTAAAGTAGCCATCGCTTTACTTGAACATTTGACTGACTGATACCTGACGACTAACTGACTTTTTTCTACGATTACAGCATTGATGGATTACAGTGATAAAAAAAAATTACTTGACGCTGACAATATGCACAGAGTTTGCGACGCCATTATTAAAATTGAAAAGTAAATATTAAATGGCTGAAAGGATTTCTATCCAATGCCGTAAAACAAAATTTAAAAAAATTAAAGTAAAAAAAAACGGCAAATTGTTTGTAAAGTAGGTTTACGATCGAGATGTTTACGTGATAACGTCCGCACGAGAAAATCTCCATTCGTTTGTATGCCGCTAGAGTGAGAGAGACGGAAGATCGGTCCACTCACTCGAACGCTATGCCAGCCTCCGCTCGTGAGGATTCCGCGTGACAAGTTTCACGGAATGACTGGCAGCGCTCGAGATGAGACGGGAGATCGGTCCGTCTCTCTCTCGTTATACCTGCGATCGCGCTTGTGAGGTTTTGGTGTGACACAAGTTTCTGAACATGTCACCCGACTAAAACGATTTTAAAGACGTTATCACGTGACCGATTTGGCAGATTTTGAAGATTTTAGGAATCACGAGATTTTGAGTCATAAAATCTCATAATTTAAATGTATAATGAGCATTTTTTCTAAATTTAACATTTGGTATAATATAACGTAGATAGGAGAAAACACAAAAGCTTGGATGTTTGTTGCAATCATCAATCAATCGTGCAAAAACAGAAGGATGGGGGGGAGTCCTGGGTCCGATTACCGGCGGAACAGAAATTTGAATGATCAGTTTAAATTTCTGTTCTCGGTCTGGGTGTTTGTGTTCCTGTCTTTGTGTATGCCCATGGTAACCACGACATAGAGTAATGAGACAGGGTAACGTGTGTTTAACGTTTATTTCAATCATAATTTATTACCACTGACTTTAATTTTATTCTATTGACATATCTAATTGACATTTCATTGATTTATATTATGATTGATAATTATTATTGTTTTTTTTTATGAAGAATTTTTTTAATAATTAGTATTGTATATTGCATAAGAATAAATAATACTACATAGAACGGAATCTCCTTTGACCGCCATCGATATGCCGCAATTTATATACCTACTTCCCTCTTCACCCCGTTACGCCCCTCTGTCGCCCAGGCGTGCTGCCAGGGCTGTGAACTGTTAGTAATGCTTATGTCTAAAGATAATATCGCAAAAATATAAGTTTTTCTTTACTTAAAAATCATTATTTTAGTTTAGTATTACAAAATATGAGAATGATAAATACTTACCTACTCTATAAATACTTATAAATAATATTACTTAATAAGTTATAAGTACCATACCAAATGAAGCCATTTAAGTAAGTATTACTTACCTACATAGTGTAAGGGTTCAGGTCAGAGGAAATCAAAGACAGCGTCCATTTGGTACTTCTCACTATTTAATACATTTTCTCTACAACACTTCACAATTTCAATTATGTATATAATCATTACTACCCCTAACTATTCCACTTTACACTCAACTCAACCCAAAAACTTCCCTGAATGTTTTATTGAATGCCCTCCATCTTCCGCCATCTTTTACGATCCCTGAACCATCGCTGTCATTCTGACGGCTCCCTATTGGTCAATGTACTTTGCGAACATTTACAAATCAATTGATATTATTATAAACTAAAATTGAAGTAATCATACGAATTAAATAGTAAACAATAATTGTGTGATTTCATATCAATAAAATATCTTAATTAGCAGTAATTGCCATGTTTAAAGGATCAATGTATTTCATTCTAAGAGCTCCTCTATAATCAGAAAAAATAACATAATAATAGTAAGATAATTAGGTACTTAATATATTTCAGGCGGGTATTATAGGTATTTATCCTAACAATGTGTAAGTACTTACGTAGTGTAGGTTTAAAATAAACGAATTACATAATAATATTAAGTATAACGTGCGTGCGCCAGTGCCGCGGCGCCGCAATCGCGAGGCAAAACAATCGAGAAAGGTTCAATGACCGATGGCGGGGGCTATTAAAAAATATTTTGGCGACATGTTAAAATGCTGTAGTTATCTAACATTTTTTTTTATAATTGAGTGAAAGTGAAACAATTGGCTACACAAAAAGAACTGGTCATATCCTTTTGATAAATTAGGTACGGAAAAGGAATAATATTTAAAAAATATTACTTATCTCGCATCATCTTTGGGCAAACTAAAAAAACTTAAGTTTGGCATTGTTTTAGAATTGTTTGTACAATCAAACACACCACATTAACTTGGCGCCGTTATTGTAATTGACGCGCCCGTCCGAGACAGCCCGTCTTCAGTAGTCGGTTTAGCCGAAATTAACGTGTAGGCTAATATCGTAACCTTGAGCCCGTTCGGAGCGGGAGTTTCCGTTCTACGTAGTATTATTTATTCTTATGGCATAAGAATAAATAATGGACAAGGACCAGAATTGTTGGGTAAAGGGGTGGGACCTCCGGTTCGCTATGACCAAAAATGGTGGTGGAATAAAGGGTGGAAAGGAGGGTGGTCCCCCGTTGCTGGGTGATGGAATTGTGGACTGTAAGTTGCGGTTTGAATTAAAGGTGGAAAACGAGAAGGATTGATAAAGGGAACAAACGCACTAACCTGGGGTAGGGATGCCCGATCTGAATCGATTTTTTAGAAGATCGATTCACGGCAATACGATCTGCCGATTTTTTGAATCGATTCAACAGGATGCGATCTTCGCTTAGATCGAATCGCATGCCTGGAAGATCGTATGAAAAAATCGTATCATCTAAAAACAAAAATAATGCTAACTAAACAATATTTATTTATGATCTATGATAACACTAACATTTTAGAGGGGACGATGTATCTACAACAAAGTAAGATCATTACCTACACCTTTGTTGATATAGTCTCGAGTTACCTACCTTCCCTCGGACTGCGGTGAGTATGAAATATGAAATGAAGGTATGATGTATTAATATTTTGTTTATTTTATACGTCGGTCAGACTCATATTTTTTGTTAATTGTAGATAGCACTACGGTTGAATACGAAGTGTTTTCTCTAGCTGGCAACACTTTGACTGATAGCCGTAATAGGTTAGATCCAGTTCGTTTGTCGAAATTGTTATTTTTGAAAAGCTTAAATGCGGAGAGTTCGAATCTTTAGTTTTATTATAGAAACCATATGCCTATAGATATTCATGCCTATTATTATGTCGAGAAATAAATATTACATGCAATGCCACTGTCTTTTTATTTTTTTTTATAAAATTATGATACGATCTTCCAAGATCGTATGAGATCGATTCAACGCAATACGATTCAGATCGTGGATCGATTCAAGGGGTTACGATTCAAAAGATCGATTCAAAACAAAAAATCGGGCATCCCTAACCTGGGGCTGGAGCAGATGGTATGCTCGTGTACTGATGAAATCTTCTCTTGCCCGGGCACTGGTGTTGTCCTTCACAATAAACTTTGAGTCAGTTAAATCACAAACTATTAACAGCGGTGATGGCGGCGATGCGGCGAGTCTGATGACCACGTGTTAGGTGGCTTGCGGTGCGGTTGTCACTTGTCACGAGAGGACTTGCATGCGCGTCGGCGGCGTGCGCGTCGGCGGCGGGACGAAGGCAGACTGACTTGATAGATCTTCCTGATCCATCTACGTTCGTTGAGGTGCGAACGAGGCCGATATAATACAATAGTGCGCTTGCGGGAAAGAGAGGGAGGATGAAGGGGAGGGAGGTGAAATGACTTAATTGGCGCGAACATCCCCCCGGCCTTGAGGTCTCCTCAAATAGCGAATTAAAAAAAAAATAAACATAAATATATACAGCGGAGTTAATATCATATAGAAAAAACTATATATGCGGTGAACAGAGGCGATGCGATGAATATAATTAGTAAATTAATAAAAATATTATAATAGCGGGATGAGAATTTATACTTAAACTATAACTTATAAAATATAAACTACATAGGCATATAGAAATATTATTGTGTTGGTAGAGGGCAAAGTCTAACAATGGGCCGCTGCAAAGTGGAGCTCTTAGTCTTCACTTGTGCAACGCGCACCACACCATCCCTACCAGGAAACAGTTCAGTGACGACGCCTAGCGGCCACTGAAGAGGCGGAGCGTTATCCATATCGATAAGAACAACGGTTCCTACAGAAATGGAATTAATAGAATGTTTATTCCACTTTTCTCTTGCTTGTAGTGTATGTAAGTATTCTGATCTGAAGCGCTTCCAGAATGACTGAACTATCGAATCAAGCAATGAAAAACGTGATAAAAGATTAATGCGTTCTTTACTAAGACCCGCGGCGGGTAAACATCCAAGTGGATTAACAGCGAGGAAATGCGCGGGCGTAAGTGCAGTAGGTTCCGCCGGATCGCTACTTAACACGTAAAGCGGTCGTGAATTTAATATGCGTTCGACCTGAGTGAGGACAGTAAGCAACTCCTCATACGTGAGGATTTGCTTACCTATGACGCGAAATAAATGATACTTTACTATCTTTATATTTGCCTCCCAAAGCCCACCAAAATATGGAGCGTTTGGAGGGTTAAGTTTCCATGTGATGCGGTTATCAGAAAGGACCTGATTAAATACTTTATAATATTCGTCTGAACGTAAAAAGGAAAGTATGTATGCGTATGCCAAGTATGAACGCGAAGCAATAAAATTAGTAGCGTTATCACTGGTGAGTCATCATCATTAACGATGTGCGAATAAATTACGCAGCCATACGCCTTTTCACTGGCGTCGGCGAACGCGACTAGCGAGACTTGCGAATTTTTATTTATACCCATATGGCGAGGAAACTTTTATTTCGATATCAAAGGTAACTCTGAAATATATTGTTGCCATGCAGTGACAACGTGAGCGGGCGGAGCCTGGTCCCAGTCAAGTTTGAGAACCCATAAGGTTTTACTGAGAAGCTTAGAGAAAAGAATTACTGGACCCACGAGCCCCAGAACATCATACAAGCGAGCGGTTGCGGATAAAATAGAACGCTTGGTACAAGCGAGCGGCGGCGGCGAAACTAGAAAAGAAAAACAATCAGTTGCGGGGTGCCAACGAAGATCCAATATTTTAAAAATAATTTGGTCGTCGAATGAGACCTCGTCGAGCTTACGGTGCGTTGCGGGGATGTGCTGTAAAAGCTCTGAACTGTTACTAGTCCACTTAACCAATTCAAATCCTCCACGCTGAAACATTTGAATTAGTTCAGTGGCTACGTCAACGGCGCTGTTGACGCAGGGCGCGCAGGACGCGATATCGTCCATATAAATATCTCGTTCGACCACCGAAGCAGCCAAAGGATAGGACTCCCTCTCCTCGGAAGCCAACTGACGTAATGTGCGTAGCGCAAGAAAAGGAGAACAGCGTAAACCAAAAGTCACACGATTAATTCGTATGTTTGTATGTCTTCCTCATCAGAAAAGCGATAAAGAATGCGTTGAAACGCGCGGTGCGATTTTTGTACTTCAATGCATAAATACATTTGTCTAACGTCGGCAAAAAAGGCGATGCGACAAACTCGTGCGTTTATTAAAATATTAAAAATATCAGACTGTAAATTTTGCCCACTATGTAAAATATCATTTAATGAAATGTCATTATCTGACTTAGCGCTTGCGTCGAGTACTATTCGCAATTTAGTTGTACTTTAATCATTACGTATGACAGGGTGGTGCGGGAGATAAAAGCAAGGTTCCGTAAAATTATTTGAAACAACCAATGATAAAAAACCCTTGTTGATTTATTCTTGAATGACGTTATTGTAGCGGGAGCGAAGATCGGGACATTTATTAAAACGTCTCTCTAGGAGCGAGAAGCGTTTTTTAGCGGTTATAAAAGAATCACCTAACTTATCAGGCGTGTCCTTGAAGGGCAGGGCGACAACACATCGTCCGTTCAAACTGCGACGAGTAGTGGAATTATAAATATTCTCACATTCCTGTTCATCAGGACTCAAATAAGTTTTTTGCGGCAGCTCCTCTAACTTTAGCGACGTTTGACTTTTATCAATACGAGTAGGATAAGAAACTAAAGAACGCGGCATGCAAGTAGGAATGTCGCTCTCTGCGTCTCCCATTATTATGTATCCTAGTGACGTTTCTATGGCACTCGGCGATTGCGAATTAATTATTTTATCAGTTAACAAAATTTGTAAATAAGTGTTAACCCCTAATAAAACGTCAATGTCACCTGGTGTATGGAATTGATCGTCAGCTAAACGTAAATTATTTATATAACTAATTTTCGAAACGTCTATTAACGACTCGGGTAATTGTCCAGTTATAGTGGGAACGACTAACGGTTCAATATGATAAAGTTTATTTTCATCAAAGCGGGAGCTAAACTGCAAAGAAGTAACACCTAAAATCTTCTGCGACACCCCACCGATTCCTTGCGCCTCTTTAACTGGTGTTTTATTGGAGATCGGTAGGTACAAACGTTTGCAACACTGTTTCGTGATGTAATCACATTGCGAGCCAGGGTCCACTAAACAACGCAACAAATATTGGTGTCCGTATTTAGTATGAACTTTAATCTTCGCAGTTCCCAATAATGTAGTGCGGTGCGGCGCATTACCACAATCGCGCGAAACGTTACATGACGTGGATGCATTTTTTTCTCCTGGACCTTGTTCTACCGAAGGCTGATCGACCTTATTCCTACTACTAACAAAATGAAGTAGCGTATGGTGCGAGCGGGAGCAATACCTACATCTACGCTGTGACTTACAAAAATGAGTGGCGTGTTTATTACTTAAACAATTAATACAACATTTATTTCGTTTTACAAAATTGTACCTGTCCTGTGCATTTATTTTTAAAAAATGCGGACAGACAAATAGGTGTTCGTGATCACCCGATTTACAGAAAATACATGACCGAGACGAATCTGTATTAATAAAAGTTTTGCGTATATTTTTAGCGGGAGCGGGAACAAAATTACCTTTAATTTTATGGTTGTTAGACGTATGCGAAGTATTTATTGTATGGCACAAAGCCCTATTCTGGTCATGTAAAAACTGAACCAAAGCGGAATATTTAGGTATATTTACGTTGCGACATGACATTTCAAACGACTTTACGGTATCGTTATCTAATTTTCTAAGCGCGATATTTAGAAATAGAAAATCAGATATGTCATCAATATTAAGTTGCTTAAGAGCGTTAATAGAAGCATCAAATTTATCCATAAATATTTGATAACCAGCGGATGTGTTAGTGTTTACGTTCTTCAGTTCTAACAGCTGACTGACGTAGGTAGTCGCGAGCGCACGCTCGTCGTTATATCTACGTATGAGCGCGTTCCATATCACAGAATAGTTTTCCGCTGTAGGCATTAAGCCTGAGCAGATTGATAATGCCTTATCACTAAGTTTACTAACAAGATAATAAACGCGTTCAGCATCTGTTAATTGCTGATTATCATGAACTAATGTTTTAAATTGTTGGTAGAACATAGACCAGTGTCGTATGTCACCATTAAAAGAAAGTAATTCTATGGGCGGAAGCGATGGTATAATTTTTGTAGGTAAACTATTCTGTAATTTACTTGAAGATGAATATGGAGCGTTTAATTTAGACACTTGACTTTTAATACGACTATATAGATCATGAAAAGATTTCCACGATCCGAAATCTACTTGCGCGTTTGGATTTAATTTTAAATTTGTAACATTATAAGATTCTAACGTGTCCTTGAACTCAGTACGCAAGTATTCAAGGTCAGATGCCGTGTCAAGAAATGTGTCTTGTGCGTCTGTCGAACTTAATGCACTTATAGATAAATCATAAATTTGTTGTAAACGTTCGTAAATAGAATCACATTTTGCAATTAATATTTTCAAACTAATTTCGTCATTTGAAATTGTTTCAGATTTTTTGCCTTTAGTAGACATTTTGTCGTGAACAAGATAAATCAGTTAAAACAGTTAAGATTATAAAAATTATGTATGGCGTAATGAATGAATGATTACGTAGGTAGTTACTAGCGAAACAACGATCGCAGGTCGCGTCGTTTCCAGTCCAGTTATAATATGGCGGACTTCAATTAATGAAAAATAGAATGCGTACCTATGAGGTGTAATTTCGATTACAAATATAGGTAAATAATGGTGCGAATGGTGCGGTGCGTTGCAAAAATAATAATATACCTACGTGAGCGGTGCGTTATTAATATGCGGGATATAAAATAATCGTAGATATAATACTTATTTGCAAAAATAAATAGCGGATGGTGCGGTGTGTTTTGCAAAAAGAATAATATACCTACGTGAGCGGTGCGTTATTAATATGGGGGATATAAAATAATCGTAGATATAATACTTATTTGCAAAAATAAATATGAATAGGCACTTATAATATATTACATGAAATACATATATGTATGCGTATTTATGAGATTAAATAATTAACCCGGGTGAAGTTACTAAACTATTGATTCGAAATCAGGCTCGACTGGACCAAAAATGGTGGGTTCCGGCTCGACAAGGACCAGAAATTGTTGGTCAAAATCCGGCTCGACTGGACCAGAATAGGGCTTTGTGCCATACAATAAATACTTCGCATACGTCTAACAACCATAAAATTAAAGGTTAAGGTTAAGGTTATGGCATAAGAATAAATAATACTACATAGAACGGAAACTCCCGCTCAAAACGGGCTCAAGGTCACGATATTAGCCTACACTTTAATTTCGGCTAAACCGACTACTGAAGACGGGCTGTCTCGGACGGGCGCGTCAATTACAATAACGACGCCAAGTTAATGTGGTGTGTTTGGTTGTACAAACAATTCTAAAACAATGCCAAACTTAAGTTTTTTTAGTTTGCCCAAAGATGATGCGGGATAAGTAATATTTTTTAAATATTATTCCTTTTCCGTACCTAATTTATCAAAAGGATGTGACCAGTTCTTTTTGTGTAGCCAATTGTTTCACTTTCACTCAATTATTTAAAAAAAATGTTAGATAACTACAGCATTTTAACATGTCGCCAAAATATTTTTTAATAGCAGCCGCCATCGGTCATTGAACCTTTCTCGATTGTTTTGCCTCGCGATTGCGGCGCCGCGGCACTGGCGCACGCACGTTATACTTAATATGTAATTTGTTTATTTTAAACCTACACTATTATACGTAAGTACTTACACCTATGTAGGTAAGTAATACTTACTTAAATGGCTTCATTTGGTATGATACTTATGATAACTTATTATTTATAAGTATTTATAGTGTTAATAATTCTCATATTTTGTAATACCTACTAAACCAAAATAATGATTTTTAAGTAAAAAAAGTAAAACCGATAAAAAAAAGTAAAAAAAAAAGTAAATTTATTTATTTATTGATAAAAGTAAGCGATATTATAACTTATAACATATAAGACATAAGAATTATTAACAGTTGACAACCCTGGCAACACGCCTGGGCGACAGAGGGGCGTAACGAGGTGAAGAGGGAAGTAGGTATATAAATTGCGGCGTATCGAAGGCGGTCAAAGGAGATTCCGTTCTATGTAATTATTATTTATTCTTATGCTTATGGTATATTGTTAACTCCCCCCCCCCCCCCCCTTGTTATAGCCCAAAAAACTCGTGTGGCAGATTTGACAGAATCTGGCCCAGCCTGTGGCAGATTTGGCAGAATTTAGGCCGTCTGTGGCAGAATCGCCAATTTTGAGATGGTCACACTGCTAACGAGTTTACGAGGTGTCATGGTGTCAGACGTCAGTGTCATACATGTCCGGGATCGTACGGGATCGTAATTTTCTTTTTTCATCATTTTTCTTTTCTCCATTTTCAATTCAATCGAACATCGAAGTCTTCGAAAAAATAATCATTGTAAATATTGCTTAAAATAAAACAATCAACAGAAGTGTAATAAAAATCTTATTGCAATAACTTAATTCCCTACAAACAGGCAAAAATAGGTTAAAAAGTTTCCATAATGTAATAAATATGTTTATTTTTCAATCGGTGCTACTTAAGGTGCATCAGTCGATTCTCAGTAAAGTGAGTATTTTATACAACTTACCTATTGTTTAGAAAGAAAACACGTTTTAAAATGTAACTTGAAATCTTTTACCAAAAATCTAAGCTAATCTAATCTATCATTAAAATCTTTTTAATTTCTAAATTAAGACTTACAGCAAAACTGTTCTTAGCAAGAGAATTCGAATACGATCGAGAACAGACATGGAATTGAAATGTCGTGAAAATCCTGTGGTTCTTAAGCTGGATTCCGCAGAATTTAAAAATATTTTCACCCAAGAAGTCAATGATCTAAAGTCTTTATTTGATAAATACCAATATGAGATCCGGGTGGCAGGTGGAGCTGTCAGGTCAGTAAATCTTTGCCAGGATATTTACTTGACAGTACAAGATCCCACTGCTCGATTCTGCAGCTATCTGTTTTTTGATACAACTAATTTTAATTAATGTATGTTTATAAAGTATACAATGGATGAGGGATGGGTTGCCTATCAAAAATTAGCCGCAATTACCTGCAATTAATTTTAGTATAATTAATTCGCTAGTGAAAATTGCAGCTATGTTTTTTAATGAATTTTACGACATTTGAAAGAAAATGTCATGAAAAAAGAATGGTTGCCAGCTCTCAGTCAGCCGTAACGTTAGGGTTGCCAGGTGTAAACAGATATATTAGTGTTAATTATTTACACTCACCTGTTTTTTTTTAAATCTTAATACAAAAGTAAACTTTTATCTATACTAATTACAAAAATCCATGGTTGCCAGTTGGAAAATGGCCGCAAACAGAGGTTGCCATGATTTCATTGGACTATTCTCGCTCCAGGTAAGTGCACAACAGAGAAGATGCAGGCATTGTTATGTGTTGTAAACAAGGAAAAAACATGGCACCTGTGACACTCATACCTTAGCAGACAGTTTACGTATAATATACACACTTGAACATCCAGGGAACTCGAGTTCTAAAAAAGAGTGTGTGTAGTTATGTACACGCATTAGAAGTTATACTTCTTTGGCGTATGAAAAAAGTTTAAAATAATTCAAACGCAGTAGTAATCGATGATAAATATCAAAACCAATCAAAAAGGTTTTGTTTAAATAAAAAATGTTTTATTTATGCAATAATTATTTTAAATTAATATTCAAAATTAATTATTCATATGAATACTATATTTCACAACACTGGCTTGACTGGCTTATGAATATGTATCTACTATATAGTATGGACACTAAGTACTGTAACTTTATTCAGTGTTGATATTATTTCTATTCTGTGGCTAACTTCATCATGTTGTTCCTGCGTGTGCAGCTCACAAATTCACTCTCATCCAAACACGCCAAAAGAAGTATAACTTCACTGTGTACACAATTTTGTATTAAGATTTAAAAAAAACAGGTGAGTGTAAATAATTCACACTAATATACCTGTTTACACCTGGAAACCACAACGTTGCGGCTAACTGAGAGCTGTCAGCCATTTCTCTTTTAATTTGTGACATTATTTTCTTTCAAATGTCGTAAAATTCATTAAAAAAAACATATAGCTGCAATTTTCACGTGTGATTTTTAATTATACTAAAGTAAATTGCAGGTAATTGCGGCTAATTTTTGATAGGCAACCCATCCCTCATCCATTGTTTATATAAACATTCATTTAAAATCAGTTGTATCGAAAAACAGATAGCTGCAGAATCGAGCAGTCTTCGAATCTTAGACCATGAGGAACACAAAATTTTCTGCTTTCTGACTTTCGCTTTTATATATATAAGATTACCATATTTTTTTATTTAGATAATTTGAGATTGAAAATTATATTAGTAATCTTAACCTGAAATGGATTCTTATTACAATAATCATCCTTATTTAATTGCAACTAATAGGATTTAATATGAATAAAATTGCAGAGATTTACTGATGGGACTGCAGCCCAAGGACCTGGACTTTGCCACTACTGCAACACCACAGCAGATGAAAGATATGTTCACACAAGAAAATGTAAGGATGATCAACTTGACAGGAGAGAAGCATGGCACTATCACTGCCAGGATCAATGACAAGGAAAATTTTGAGGTCACCACTTTGAGGATAGATGTGGTCACTGATGGAAGACATGCTGAAGTGGAATTCACCAAGGATTGGAAATTGGACGCTAACAGAAGAGATTTAACCATAAATTCTATGTTTTTAGGTAACTTCTTTCATTCCTATTTATTAAATTATTCTTGGGGAAACCTTTTTGGAGGTTTATGACACCACTCACTAGACCTGCATATTTATTCCAGTGAAATTAAAAAATTATTTTATTTGGAGATCATTTTAAATAATATTTCGCAGGATTTGATGGATCTGTTTATGATTATTTTTATGGATATGAAGATTTACAAAACAGGAGAGTTGCATTTGTTGGTGATGCAGATGTTAGAATAAAGGAAGATTATTTGAGGATAATGAGATATTTTCGATTTTACGGAAGAATAGCATTAGAACCAAACAAGCATGATCCAAAAACACTTGAAATTATCAAGCAAAATGCTGAAGGACTACAGAATGTGGCTGGCGAAAGAATTTGGACAGAGTTGAAAAAGATACTTCAAGGAAACTTTGCTGGAGATTTGTTGAAGTGTATCATAAGTTTAGGAATCGGGAAGTATATAGGTAGGTCATGTACAATTTTTGTAACACATAGTAAAAGAAAACATAGAAATCGAAAATTGAACTTTACATAATAATATATATTTTTTATTTTTCTATGCAGTAGGAGTTTGAAGTGTGAGAACATATTGTAAGCATGTGACATTACAACATAATATACTTTTTGCAGTTTAAGCCCAGTGGAATCAGGGTTTTTATAGATACTTCAACTCAGTTGTGCGCGCGGCGCTATGTGTGGGTAAACCTGTATATACACAGTGACTTTGTGTGCGTGACAAGAGGTACAGTGAAGTTGCTCGGACGATCACGGCCGCGTCACTGTCACGTCTGTCACACAAATTAAAGCTGCATAATTACTAGCCCACGCACACATAGCGCCGCGCGCACAACTGAGTTGAAGTATCTGTACATAAATATTTCATTTTTTCAGGAGTAATAAATCCAAATATACAAGAACTTGACAAATTAATTGCAAGAAGCCAGCATCTAGATTTACATCCAATGAGTTATTTAGCTGCTTTACTAAACAACATGGATGAAGTCACAGTGCTCCACAGTAGACTTAAATTTTCTGCATTTGAGCGAGATATGACATACTTTCTGGTTGAGCACAGAGGAGAAAAAGTGGATAAAAGACTGTTATTGTAAGTAAATCATATCAGTTTTAAATAAATATCAAAATAATATAAATAATTATGTCATTCATTGTTTATAAAAAACTGAGACACAATAATCTGATTGCATCATTCAAAGTAGGTAGGTAGGTAGGTAATATGAATTTAATTAAAAAACAATACAATTTTTATGTAATATTTACATAAAGACGCCAAAGCATAAGTAGAGATTGTCAAATTATAACAAATTATAACAAGACAACTTAACTATCAGTGCTCACCATAAAAGGAAACTTGGAGCAAAATTCAGTGCTTCTAGGATAACAGCCGTATTCAAGAAGCCTCCTTACATAAGTAAGCAGGAAACACTATGCAAAGAGCGCTATTTAATGTGTGTTCGTTATGTCAAGCCATCAATTCATGTTGATTTTGACAAACGCATAGTAGCAGACTTCACTCAAGTATCATCTATAAAGTTTAGATGACCCTATGCATTGGCGAGCACTATGAGACCTCATAGTATTGTTTATGAATAGAGGTGTAAGTGTTTTCAATCAGTCAAGCTAGTCAGTTGCCTTCCTCTTTTATACTTGTTGATATTTTACATAGATGTTACATAGATAGTAAACTTAATTAAAATGGCTTTAAAAATATATTTACAACAAAACACCATCAATCAACATAATACCTTCTTTGTAGGTAGAAAACTATCATGTTTGGATAACTTTGAAGATTTTTTTCTTTTTCAGGCCATATGAAAAGTTAGTACTGAACACCAAAATGAAACAAAAGGATGCTGTTGATTATGTGTGTGAAGTTCTCAAGTACAGAGGTGATGAAATCTTGCTAAAAGAGTTTAACAATTGGGAAATACCAAAGTTTCCTATCAGTGGACAAATGTTAAAAAACCATAATGTGCCCCCAGGTAAAATGTATGGTCCAATAATAAGCAAATTGAAGGACATATGGATAGAGAATAGTTATGAAATACCCGCATCCAAGTTAGTCCTGTTAATACCATCTATAATAGAAGAATTGAATAATAAAAAGAAATAAAAATTGACTTAAAATTACTTAAAAATTTACTAAAAAGTTTGTTGTAAATATAACAACTGTGGAAAAGCAATAAACTGTCTGTTTAATAAAAATGTGTTTACATATTTAATACATACTTATATATTTTTTACATTAAATTACATTTATTTTTAGACATTTATATACATATTTAAATTTAGATAAGCTAAAGCCAATAAATCACTGAAGTTCTGTTATACATTGAACCACCAGCTACTCATGAGGCATTTGAGTTAGGATGGCAAATCAGTAATAATCACCTTCACATAGAAATCTCTATGGCCCAAAGAATTTCAGAAAACCTTACCAATAACAATTATAATCAGTTTTCTTTTCTTGGTGGCCTATAAAGTTCATATTTATCACAACCATCGTCATCATCTTTGTGCTCCATAAAACATCTCTTACAGAATAAATATTTGCATCCAAGACACCTCATCTTTGCATCTTCATTACATATTTCACAGAAAGGCAATTCATCCAATTCTGGATCTGTGTTTTCAATCTCTAGTGTGGATTCTGCCTTGACCTAAAATTTTTAAAACAAATGTTGAATATCCACTCCTACAACAATTTTATTTAAATTTTTTTAATAATTTGGAGTTGACATATTCATCAATTGTGCAATTATATGTATATTGTATAAATATATTTATTGTGCATTTAATTGTTCTCTTAAAAAATTATACAGCTACACTAAAGCAAGTAACATGTTGGTCATGTCATGATACTAAGTTTTATTAGAAAATAATTGTAAAAAAATATTGACAGTATGTTATATTGAAAAATAATTTACTTAAATGCAGCTAGGTACAGACAAAAAAAATGGTACAGGGAAATTGTATCTTGTAAAATTTACTAATTTTAATATTTTTTACTCTAAACTCTAAGAAATTAGATCACAATATTTACTATTATATTGTAATCTAAATATTTTGTGATACATTCTTTGCCCATAATTGTGCAAATAAAATGTTTTCACTTCATTTCTTTTCTTGCACTGCTAGATTATCAAGGATCACTCTTATTCCACAAATCTCATTTTTTGATACTAGATACATATTAGCAATATTACCTTATCAATGATCTTTTTTAGAATAGTTTCTTCATCTTCTACTTCAACATTCACATCAGGTACCTTTGTAATTGAACTGCCAGTAGATGTTCCTGGACCTTTAAGCTTCTGCAACCTTGTTTGAATGTCACTAAGAACCCCTTGGAAGTTGTCCTCATAAACACCTTCAATTTGGGCTTGCTCCATATATTGTTTCATCAATTCATCTACTTCTTCTTGCTCTGTTCTGCTGTTAGCCACTAATAATACAGGCTGGAAGATTATTTAAATAATGTAAGTACAGAAGAATAAGTTGAAATGTTACATATCCTCCCAACTTCTTGAAACATGGAAGGACTTAAATTGCACACCATGTTCTTAATTGACAACTATACTGACATCCCATACTTACAGGAATAACAGAGAACAAGCACCCAGAGAAAAGTGAACCCATTTATACAAACTGATCACACAATTGTAGGAAGTATCAGAATTATCATCACTACATTGACAGATTGTAATCTAATATTTTGAAAATGCTTTGACAGTAGGAACTAATTTACTAAAATTACCTTACTTTGTAGTGTGGAAACTGGTACCCCTCTAAGATTAGCTAGACGTGATTGCAATTCTGCATCAGTTGTGGCAGGTGTCTCTCCTTTAATTTTCTGCAGGCGATTTGCTATGTCTTCATTGGTAGTTTTCTCAGGCTTCTTATCGTCTTCTTTTAACTTCTTCAATCTATCCAATATTTCTTGGTCCTGAGAACCTCCACTTTCTAAATTCAATGTTTTGTTGCTACTGCCTGTCCCACTGTGCATTGCACCTATTCTTCTTAAATTTCAAACAAAAAAATTTTTTAGATAAAATTAAGATCATACAAAATTATGTACATATGAGTTAAAAAAATGGGATAAACTTCCATTTAGAACATACCTCCAATTGATCTGAAATTTTGTACACTTATGTATTTTGACGCGCTGATCAAGAATACCATACCCAAAATACCCGCAAGTTTGATGTTCAAGGTCAGACGGACAAAAAAAATTTTCGAAGTTTTTCGCATGTATTGCGATAAATATAGATTTTAGAGGAAAATATTTCAAACAAAAGTTATAGGGCATAAAAAAATGATATTTTTTGTGTAGGACCAGTGGTTTCGGAGAAAAATGTTAAAGTCATCCGAAATTGCTAGTTTTCGCCAAAACTCCATTAGTTTCGATATAATAATCTACTGACGCACTTACCACGGGAAGGTTGGAGTTTGGTCTTAGAAGTACATCTTTTTTTTTAGTTTTTTTTTATTAATTTTTTTGCTTTTTTTAATGGTAACATGTCGACGGAACCCCGCTTCCTTTTTTTGTATTAATTAAAAAAAGTCCAACCTAACCTAACCGATCCCATTAATTTTAAATGACGAGTCCTTTTTGTTTTTTTATTTTTTTGGCGGGGGGCTTCACCCCCCACCTCGCCCATTCGGAGGGCTATGCCCCCCGAAACCCCCCTTTCCCTAATCTATGAAAACCCAAAAATGAATGTAATAAAAATAGAAAGAACCTTGCCCATATGAAAAATAGTCATCAAAGCTTTTGACCCTTCAATAACATTTTTCTCCAAAACCACTGGTCCTAGTACACGAAAAATGTATAGAACAAAAAATACCATTTTTCTCATGCCCTATAACTTTTGTTTGAAATATTTTTCTCTAAAATCCATATTTATCCACCCATTTTTTTGTCAGTTTCACCTTGAACATCAAATTTGCGGGTATTTTGAGTATGATATTCTTGATCAGCGCATCAAAATACATAAGTGTACCAAATTTCAGATTGATTGGAGGTATGTTCTAAACGGAAGTACACCCAAAAAATGCACAATCATCAACTATAAATTTGAACAGTAAGTATAGAATCACAACCTATTTATTTATTTGTATCACCTTAAAATAAGGGTTACAGGGTAAGACACCTATACCTATTATAGTTTATTTATTATACACAACTCAATATTTACATATTAACACATTTAAAAAATATTATATTTTACAATTGCCACTAAAGTATTTCTAAACAACAGTAAATTCAAAGAGATAATTAAATTGTGGACAAATATTAATTGAAGAGCATTGAAGTGATCTGCATCAAGTTGCAAGTTTACTAATTTTAATACAATGAGGTGTTATAGGGTAAGTTATATGTGCCTAGTAGAAATATACCAAATGAAGAAAACAACAGATATTAATAGGTAATCAAAACACACACTCACTTGTAATATGCATCAGGTGGTTCAATATTCGTCTTTTCATTGGATTTAGCAGTATGTTCACATTTTGCACATACCTGTAGATACACTCAAACAATAAAAGTTTATCAATAATAAGTACGAATTCCACTATAGATGAATCATTATGATTCTTACCTTAGCCTCTGCATTAATTTTCGGTACAAATAACTTATACTTCAGACAATTTGAACAATAACTAAATCCACAAGCCGGACAACCTTTCTGCAAAATAAACTCCTTTAATTTTATTGCACAAACCACATTATTTATTTTTTACATTTATACACACCTCTTTTCTTAATAATGAAAACGTTTTACTGCACGTATGGCATGCCATATTACTATCATTCATATAATTTGTACCTAATAAAAATAGTTTCTGGTTGATAAAATAGTTTTTTTAGGGAAAAATTATTTCATGAGAATAAATCCTTTTTTTTTTTTTTTTTTTTTAATTTCGTTTTACGGCATTGGATAAAAATCCTTTCTGCCATTCAATATTTACTTTTCAATTTTAATAATGGCGTCGCAAACTCTGTGCATTGCCAGCGTCAAGTAAACTTTTTGCATCACTGTAGTCATAGAAAAAAGTCAGTTAGTCGTCAGGTATCAGTCAGTCTAGTCAGTCAAATGTTCAAGTAAAGTGATGGCTACGTTACCAGAACATGCCCGATGGAATTTTGGAGGCAAGCCGAAAAAACATGTTTTCGCACTGTTATTTTATTTCACAACACTCGTGCACTGTCATTAACCTATATCGAGCAAAATGCCATCAACTTTATTCAATATAACTCAAAAATACACCAAGAAAATGAAAATAAAACAAGAGCACAACTTGTTCCTTCAGACTTCCCGCCAAAACTCTGAGAATAAATCCAATCCAACCAAAACCAAATTTCAATGCATGCATTGTCAGAGGTGTCACCATACCATAGATAGACAACAATCTATCTATGGCTGTCACCTCAGAACAATAACTAAAGCATAGAAGGAACCGAAATTTCAACCAATATAGTCGTACTTGTTTTCTTATGCACTTACAACAGCATTAGAACGAGACGGATGTAGGTTGCTCAGAATGTAAAATGTCCACAAGCCAGACGCCATTTTGGTTACCTTTTGCATATTTCGGTTACCTTAATGACACCAAATTGAAAAGCTACTAAACGTCTCAGATTATCGTCTATGACTTTGTTCATCATAATTTGGTCGTATAATACATAAGCGCGATTGTGAGTTGAGTTGCTCCGGTAATTTTACGTATTTTTATAAACAAGTGCAAAATTATCAGTGCTATAGTGTAAGTCGCAAAGCTTAAATATTAAGTAATCTCCTGCATTGTAGTGGGATGCAAATCACGTCCGTCCAGCACAGAAAATTATATGGAAATCATAAGCTTTCATCGGTAAGTAATGAAATATGGCCATTTTGTCAGTTTTGCATTCTCTTTGTTGTATATTTTATAATTTTTTCAGTTGAATCGAGCTAAGTGTACACGGTAGTGTTATGCAAATGAATATTTTGTGCAATTATAGTCAGATTATATGGTAATTATAGGTTTTTAACACGCGTATATTTTTTTTGCAATAGTGCTTCGAAAAATAAACTATCGATAAAATTCGATTTGTGATATTCGAAGATGGCGGTTGTGATTTAGTTTCAGTTTTAGTATTTCTTTGTATTTAGGTGTTTGAAGTATAATTTGGATATGTATTATGCAGCAAATTACTTATAAATTGGACAGTGATAAGAATACGAAGACTATTTCCTATAGCAGTTATTTTTGAATTCTTACAAGAGGTTTCCATGTGGCATCAACAATTCTTCTATCAAATTATTGTACCATCAATTACGGTACAACGTTGCCACAATCTTTATAAGATTTTTGATATGGACAGCCATATTCTAATAAATGATGTCAATATCGATAATCAAACAAGCATCATAAATTATTGTATTATTTTACTTCACTCGTAGTTTTGCTAGCGAATAATGCCATAGTTACCTTTGAAATGGCAGTTGGCAAAAATCAGCGTGCGGTAATGTTTTATTTTGTCATTTTCAGATTTCCCACCGATGTTGATATGAGGCAAAAATAGATCAACGCTATTACTCGTAATAACTGGGAATGGAAAAAACAACATCAGAAATCACGTCGTACATTATGCAGTAGGCTATGTAGTGCGGAAAATAAAAAAAGAAATAAAGTGCGAAAAATGTGTCCAATGTTTGGGAAATAAATTCAGTCAATCAACATTTTCCTTGATTTCTATGAAAGATAGAGGTAAGCCCTTCGATGGGGTTAGCAAAGTCTATAAAATCGCAGAAAAAAATACTGCAAGAATACGAAATTCGTGCAGGTTCCAAAGTTTTAGGACAACCCAAGTGTTTTTTGTCAATGATAAGCAAAATATCGAAAATATTGCTACCAACGACAATTTTTGATGATTTACTCGAACATTCAGTCAGACACTGATTTATTGGATGATCATAGAAATTTATTGATTAAATTGATTAGCAAAGAATATTTAACAATTCGAATTCATTGTATCATAAAAGAATTAACTTCCCCTGTAAAAAAACTAAGAACGTTTCTAACAATAATTACATTTTTTTAAAGGACAATTAATATACTAGTTCAGATTATTGAAATATAGTTAATACTGTATGTTGTAATTTGTTGGTGAAACATTTACCTACAATGAATTAGTGGAACTAGTGAAATAGTATTATGTGGTGTTTATTTATAAATAAATGAGTTGACCAGAAATGATTATTTCATTTTCACCTTAGCGTATTTAGATTTAGGTATTCAACAGTTTTTTTCCAATATTTAAAAGTATCACCTCTTCAATCAAAACACTGCGGTCACCAACCCGGCTGCCCAGCACGGTGACTAAGGGCAAATCTTCTCACGTATAAACTGTCAGAAGCATGTCACATGAAAGAGGCCTACGTCCAGCAGTGGATGTTCACAGGCTGTTGTAATAGTAGTAGTACAGCTAAGTACAGTTAAAAGATGGGGGTTTTAACAAATATTTTGTCATAAAACAAACAAGTTATCAAAAATATGCTTACATACGATTGAAGCTAGCGGGTACTTAAGTATTTTTAGAAATTACATTATAAAACATGGTGCACCGATGTATCATAGCAAATGTGACCGTTTTTACACTTTCGCCGTCCTTAACTACAGAAAACTATTATAACGCAAAAACTAGGATTTAGAAAGACAAAAATACCATAGCTTCAATCGTAATTTAAGCGAATTTTATAAATACATAAAATATAAAATTTTATGAATAAAAAATAAATATAAATAAATAGTTTAGATTGTCAGTAATTCTTATTTTTGAGAGCGCCACGCCCTTAATACTTCAAACATCAAATTTAATTGATGCCCTTTCTCTTAAATCTGCTTTGCATTATTTTTGTTTATATTAATATTTTTAAGAATTCATCAACTTTACAATTTAAATATTCATAGGGCGATACCATAGAGAAAGAAATCAGTATCGATATCGGTATTCATTTTGTGCATAGTCACTTCACTAGCTAATATTCTTTTGTCAATGACAGTGGACGCTTCAAATGTCGTAAAGTTCCTTCTATGCCTATAGTTATTGTTCTTAGGCTGTCACCGTGTCAACCTTAGACTAAGAATAATGTAGAAAAAAGCGCGGGAAACTTAAAAAAGGGCGGTCGAGTTTTTTTGGCTCCAACTTAAAATTTTAATTATTTCCTTTAAATCAATCAGATAAGTGTATATAGTAGTTTAATTCTATTAAAACTTGTAAATATATTAATTTGTGTATATATCAGCAGTTTTGGTAAGTAGTTTGTAAATATTTTCACATCAACATGAATGATCCGCCTGACCCTGGGGGAACGGTCCCTCAGGCGGCAAATTTTGTTACTATAGATTATTGTGAGAATGACGAATCGGCTTTTGACACAGATGGGTCATCCACAGTTGTTACAGGGAAAAGGAAATTCCAAAAGAAAATGTGTAAGAATTGTAACAAAAAACAGAGAAAACATCTTGGCAACCAACCAAACATTGGTTGTCAATGCCAAGATGAAGATAATGATTCTGAAATTAGTAGTATTAACACTTTCCCTCAATATACAGGCACAGTTGGTAATATAGAAAATACAATTAATTCTGATGTTAATCATACCATGTCGACAAATACAGATTCTAAGATGTCAGAACCGCAACAAGTGTTTAGAAAATTATATAATGAAACAGATGCAGCCCCTTTTATAGTTCATGTCCAAAAAATCACATCCTCGCCGAATGATGGAGCCACACTTCACCCTATTACCTTTGGTAAATTCTTAAAAAATAACAAGTTTTCAAGCATAGTTGATGGTAGTCTAAAAAGAATTGGGAGAAACCGAATGTCTCTTGCCTTTTCTACTTATTTAGATGCTAACTTATTTGTAACTAGTGAATGTCTCACTAACAGTAATATGAAGGCGTTCATCCCTTCATACAATGTAGCAAAATTGGGTATAGTTAGAGGAATTCCACCTGAGTGGTCACCAGAGGAAATTATAGAAAATATCCAAACTCCATTTGGCCACGGCAAGATACTGAAAGTTAGACGTTTGAATTATAAAGTCAAGAGTTTAATTGATGGTTCTGTAACGTGGAAACCAACACAGTCAGTGGTTATAACTTTCGATGGACAGGTCTTGCCAAAACACATTTTTATGTGCTATAATGCTCTTCCTGTTGAGTTATATATTTACCCCACGATACAATGCTACAATTGTTGCCGCTATGGCCATACAAAACTGCAATGTAGGTCTAAACCTCGTTGTTACAAGTGTGGTCAAGAGCATCCAGGTGATTCTTGTTCTATAGGTGAAGAAAACCCTAGTTGTTGCATATGTTTTGGTTCTCATTTTGCTAACAGTAAAAATTGTCCTGAATTAAATAGACAAAAACAAATAAAGCTTTCCATGTCACAAAACTGTATTTCTTATGTAGAGGCTTCAAAACTTCATCCGCCAATCACAAAGTCGTACGCTAGCGCTGTTTCCTCAAACAATAGTCATAATTTAATTTCATCCAACATAAAAACTTCTAATCCAAATACACAAGCTGTATCGTATAAGAAAACCATGTTTTTGCCTCGACACGCTCCTAACTCGAGTAATTCAATTGGTTATGATCGTAAAGCTCATGAGCAAATAATTAAAGATCATAATAATTTTCATTCAACTGATAATGGTACTATTTTTACATCTAAAGGAAGTGATGCAGCTGCTTCAGCTCCATCTCTTTCTGAAATTATTAATGCACTTATTACTATTTTATCTCAGTATAACATCCGTTTACCGCCCAACGCTGCTCCTTTAAAAAATGTATTATCAAACAGCTATAGTTTCAATGATGGACAGCAAGGTCCTTCAGTGGAATTGTAGGAGTTTGATGAATAAAAAAAGCGAAATTATCTTTTTAATAAATACATATAAACCTTTCTTAATTTCTTTATCTGAAACTTGGCTTAAACCTGATATTATTTTCAAAATATCAGGTTTTCAATGTGTCAGACAAGACCGTTCTGACGGGTATGGCGGTGTTGCCATACTAATTAAAAACAACCTTAATTTTTCCACTGTCTCTCTTCCGTCCCACAGTAATGATTTTTCGATGTTAGCAATAATTATTAAAAATATATGTTTTGTATCATTATATATTCCCAGACCTAGTCCACTTATAATAAATGAAATAAAGGCTCTATTTGATTATCTACCTCGACCGTTTGTTGTAATGGGCGACTTTAACTGTCATCATCAATCTTGGGGGAGTTCTATTTCTACACAGTGCGGAGAGCTTCTGTTGGATGTATTAGATTTTACGAATTTATGTGTCTTAAATACAGGCCTTCCAACTCGCCGTACAGGCCCTCATGAAATTTGTAGTGCTGTTGATCTAACTGTGTGCACACCTGATTTAGCATCAAAACTATCATGGACGGTTCTTGGCTCATCTTATGGAAGTGATCATTTTCCTATCACTATTTCCTTACCCAAAAATGACTTCTCATGTAATAATTACAAAAGATCTTCTCGCTTACTACATAATATTAACAGTTTGACTGAAAACCACTGGAAACTCTTTAGCTCTACTGTAGAAAAGCATATGAAAAACAAAAATTTTGGCACAACTAACCAACGTGCAGAAGTTCTAGCTAAAACTATCATCGAAACAGCTGATAAGATATTCCCAAGTAAAAATAGTAAAAAGTCGTTTATTCCTTCTCCCCCATGGTGGGATAAAGATTGTTCACGGGCCATTGATGAAAGAAAAGCTGCTGAAGCAAATTACAACAGCAATATGAATAATAAAAACTTTTTTTTGGTCATTAACGCAATAAAATCTACTAAAATGCTTTTTAAACAAAAGAAGCAACAGAGCTGGAGTAACTTTTGCTCGTCTTTAAGTCCAGAAACTCCCCCATCCTTGGTTTGGCGTAACATTAGACGATTTCGGTCATCATTTAATACATTACCATCCTCATTTTCCTGTTTAACAGAATGCTTAGCAAATGAATTTTTGGACCATCTGGCTCCTCCTTTTGTGCCTCTAGAATTACCTAGGTTTATATTTAATGAAACTGATTCGACTGGTCTAAGTTCAGAGTTCACTATGATAGAACTAAAGAATGTTTTAAAGAATCTTAAAGATTCTAGTCCTGGCCTCGATGGTATAACATATTCGTATATAACCCATTTATCCGATATCACATTATTTCAATATCTAGATATCATTAATACTATTATGGTAACAGGTGACATCCCGAGATCATGGAAGGCTCAAGAAATTATTCCCATTTTAAAACCACATAAAAACCCTTCAAATGTTTTATCATATAGACCTATAGCTCTTTCCTCAGTTTTGATCAAAGTTGTTGAACATTTAATTAAAAATAGATTGGAGTGGTTTATTGAAAGCAATAAATTACTCAGCGAATCACAATATGGATTTAGGAAGGGCAAAAGTACTATTGATAGTCTGAGCTTATTAACAACAGATATTAGATTAGCTTTTACACAAAATCATTCCGTTTTGGCTGTTTTTCTAGATGTTAATAACGCCTACGATAATGTTCTTCCGTCTATATTAAAACAAAAACTTATAAGTTTAGGGGTACCTAACAAATTTACAGCTTTTATTCTCCAAATGTTATCAGAAAGACAAATACATTTGTCTTTTAATGAGTCCTATAATACAATAAAAAGAACCGTTTGGAAGGGTCTTCCCCAAGGGTCTGTCCTTTCACCTTTGTTATACAATATCTACACCCATGATTTAGAACAGTCACTCAATAGCACAGTCAGTATTTTACAGTATGCCGACGACTTACTTTTATATTCGTCGAGTCAAAATATTATGGACGCATGTTCATCACTATCTTCAGCTTTGGATTTACTAGAAATTTGGTTAAATAAAAATGGGTTACAACTATCAGCGCCTAAAAGTACACTTGTTTTATTCTCTCGTAAACGATCTCTTCCACGTATTAACATTCATTACCGTAACATATCGATACCTGTTAAAACTCATGTTAAATTTTTAGGGGTAATTCTTGATTCCAAGCTTACTGGACAGCAACACTGCGAATTTATTGCAAATAAATGCGAAAATCTTATCAATATGATAAGATGTTTAACTGGTGTTTGGTGGGGGTCACATCCGTCCTCATTAAGATTAATTTACAACTCTATGATTCGCAGTCGCTTAGATTACGGAACTTTTCTCCTAGAGCCAGGTAATATATCAGGATTCAAACGACTAGAAGCTATCCAATCTAAATGCTTGAGAATAATTAGTGGTGCTATGAAATCAAGCCCTCGTAATGCATTACAGGTGGAGTGTTGTGAGCCGCCTTTAAATTTAAGACGTCAAATGCTTAGCGATAAATATTTATTTCGAACTCTACAGTATTCTGAGCATCCATTATTACCAAAGCTTCAAACTCTTTCCAATCTGACAGATTCTTCTACTTATTGGATTCATAAATCGGTTCCTTGTTTAGTAAATAGTTTCAAAAAATATTTATCTCTTTCGGCACCTGTACAAAGATTTCCTGTACTACCCTTATTTAAATATAGTTATAATGCTCTGGTTCATCCTATTAATATTATTTTTGATCTAGGAATTCATAAAGACGACCCAAATGCAAATGTTCATTTTAATTCCGTGATAAATAATAATTGGTCAGATTTTAATCATATTTATACCGATGCATCAAAACATACAGGGAATGTCAATGAATGTGTTGGTGTAGGCATCTACCACGCGCAATACAATATTGTCCAAAAAATAAGGCTACCTCCAGAATCTACAATATTCTCTGGTGAATGTATGGGGATACTTAAAGCAGTCGAATATGCACGGCTAATGAAGCTGAACAAAACAATTATTTTTACGGACTCTTTAAGTGCTCTTCAAGCGTTAGTAAAATCTCCATTTAAACATAATCCGCAGCATCCTATCATCTTTGAAATAAAAAATTCACTGTTTCTTTCTTCTCTACAAGACTTTACTATTGATTTTGCTTGGGTACCAAGTCATTGTGGAATTAAAGGTAACGATAAGGCAGATTATCTTGCAAACGATGCGGTGAAGTGTGGTGACATTTTCCCCTACAAAATTTATGCACCTGACTTGTCTTCTTTACCTGGGATTCATCTCCGAAAATCATGGAACGTTCTTTGGGAAGAAACAAGTAAAACAAAAGGTAGTCATTATTTCAAAATACAGTCAAATATTCCACTCAAGCCTTGGTTTTCAAAAATAATACTCACTAAAAAAACTACAAGCATCTTAATAAGAATGAGATTAGGCCATTCATGTACTCCCAACCATCTTGCTAGACTTCATTTGATTGATAGTTCCAACTGTGCCTGTGGATTTGAGGTGGGTGATTTAAATCATATATTTTTTGGTTGTCCATTATATGACAATTCTTCCTTTGTTGCTTCTCTTATTTTGCTTAAAATTCCTTTCCCAACCTCTGTGCCATGCCTCCTAAGCAGTAAAAATATTAATGTGTATAGAACCATTTCATCATTCATATTGGAAAATAATATTCATATTTAGTGTTGCATATTTTAGAATAGTTTTTATTATTATTATTACTTTTTTGATATTTTGTATATTGTATCTTTAATTATTTAGATATATAATTTTTATATAGCTTAATTAACTCTTCTGATTGTTTTTTTTTCCAAATTCCGAAATTTCTTTTACTTTCCGTCCTGTTTCCTCGCTTTGCCGTTGGCGATGCGCAAATCACGTGGTGCCATTGAAGAAAAAAAAAAAAAAAAAAAAAAAAAAAAAGAATAATGTACTTACGTACTATAGCCAGAGGGCCAGAGGCATATTTTCATTACGGCACGCTAAAGCGAGATCGAAATATACTTAAAGAACTTGTTAACAAGAGATGGGAGCGAGATTTTCTGTCCTTTTCGGTGTAACCACATATTTTGACAGTGCCCTTTAAATATGTGGCAGGCAAACTGTGGAAGTCGGGGTGACATTGTTGTTTTATAATATTTATGTGTTAAAATCGATTCTCACAGCTGTAAATTGTGTTGTATTAAAAGCAAATAACATTTTATCTAGTTCCATAATATGGTGAGCTGCAGTATTTTAGGTTGTAAGAGCCGCAGTGAGCGTAAACAGGAAGGCTGCCGGAAGGTATTACATTTTACGCGTAAGTTAAATACTTCTCTTTAAAATGTACTAAATATGTATTGTTTATATATAGATATTTAATTACTTTTGTCTTATAACTAGTCATTCAACGTAAATATAGTGAAATTCGTGAAAATAAACTTATATTTGTTTATTTCAAACATTGTCAAATTCGAAATTGTGTTGTCAGATCTCGAATCAAAATATCCTCCCCGTATTAGTAAAAAATTAACCATCTTATTTAAATATAATTATTTTTAACAAAAACAGTGACAATAATAATATCAAAGATTATGTGTTACCTCATTAGTAGTTAGTTACATTTCAAGCGGGAGGCTCAAATACCCCCTGTTTATATATAACTATTTAAGTGGAGACCAGTAAAATGTTATAGGCTGGGCGCACCAGGCGCGGTCGCAGCCTTCAATTTTGGGGGGAGGGTCGCCAAGAAATTTGAGGGAAGAAGTGTCTCAAATTCGCTTGTTTTACCTTCCATGTACGCATGACTGACGGATTGGGGGTCATGTCCTGTGACCCCCCCACCTGGGACCGCGCCTGAGGTGCACGTTATGAGCATTTTCCCGACATATTAAATTTCACTCACACAGACTATAAAAAGATACTCCATACATTTTGTATTAGACATTATGAGAAGTTTACCAGACGAATTTCATCTCATGTTGCTGTCATATTTTTTTCAGTTTTCCAACTGACGCTCTTGCCGAAAATAAATGGATTCAGGCCACTGGACGTATTGACTGGCAACCATCAATTTAATTCCGAATTTGTTCGGTCTATTTTGAAAGCCATTTATTGACCAAAAGGATAAAGAGAAGAAAAATAATAATAAAATTGATACAAATGTACATTTTTATATATTGCGTTATAACTAAGTGTTTACTTTTATCTTTGTAATATTTGCATAGCTCATTAAGGTAAATATGACGTACTAAATATGTATTAACAGCTTTTGTAAACACCCATATTGGTGCCATTAAAAATCTTTGTATTTGTCTTTTATTTTCTCCTATATGTATGTCCTGTAATTTGCTGACCCAATTAACTTTATGCCAGTCAACCAATCTAAACCCACAAACAACCAACCATAATGCACAAGCATATAAATCCTTTCACAGTTTGGTCTGCCAATGTTTATAGTTTACTTGCTTGATATTGTAGATTACCAAATTTGGGGGGAAATATGATAAGTGGGTAACACTGGCTGCGAAAAAGAGATGCCAACAAAGTGGTTACACCGACCCGCTGTCTTTAGGATTATTGGTCTTTGGTGTCAACTGTCACTGTATAACTCAGAACAATAACTAAAGCATAGAAGGAACCGAAATTTCAACCAATATAGTCGTACTTGTTTTCTTATGCACTTACAACAGCATTAGAACGAGACGGATGTAGGTTGCTCAGAATGTAAAATGTCCACAAGGCAGACGCCATTTTGGTTACCTTTTGCATATTTCGGTTACCTTAATGACACCAAATTTAAAAGCTACTAAACGTCTCAGATTATCGTCTATGACTTTGTTCATCATAATTTGGTCGTATAATACATAAGCGCGATTGTGAGTTGAGTTGCTCCGGTAATTTTACGTATTTTTATAAAAAAAGTGTAAAATTATCAGTGCTATAGTGTAAATCGCAAAGCTTAAATATTAAGTAATGTCCTGCATTGTAGTGGGATGCAAATCACGTCCGTCCAGCACAGAAAATTATATGGAAATCATAAGCTTTCATCGGTAAGTAATGAAATATGGCCATTTTGTCAGTTTTGCATTCTCTTTCTATTTTATAATTTTTTCAGTTGAATCGAGCTAAGTGTACACGGTATTGTTATGCAAATGAATATTTTGTGCAATTATAGTCAGATTATATGGTAATTATAGGTTTTTAACAGGCGTATATTTTTTTTGCAATAGTGCTTCGAAAAATAAACTATCGATAAAATTCGATTTGTGATATTCGAAGATGGCGGTTGTGATTTAGTTTCAGTTTTAGTATTTCTTTGTATTTAGGTGTTTGAAGTATAATTTGGATATGTATTATGCAGCAAATTACTTATAAATTGGACAGTGATAAGAAAACAAAGACTATTTCCTATAGCAGTTATTTTTGAATTCTTACAAGAGGTTTCCATGTGGCATCAACAATTCTTCTATCAAATTATTGTACCATCAATTACGGTACAACGTTGCCACAATCTTTATAAGATTTTTGATATGGACAGCCATATTCTAATAAATGATGTCAATATCGATAATCAAACAAGCATCATAAATTATTGTATTATTTTACTTCACTCGTAGTTTTGCGAGCGAACCTTTGAAATGACAGTTGGCAAAAATCAGCGTGCGGTAATGTTTTATTTTGTCATTTTCAGATTTCCCACCGATGTTGATATGAGGCAAAAATAGATCAACGCTATTACTCGTAATAACTGGGAATGGAAAAAACAACATAAGAAATCACGTCGTACATTATGCAGTAGGCTATGTAGTGCGGAAAATAAAAAAAGAAATAAAGTGCGAAAAATGTGTCCAATGTTTGGGAAATAAATTCAGTCAATCAACATTTTCCTTGATTTCTATGAAAGATAGAGGTAAGCCCTTCGATGGGGTTAGCAAAGTCTATAAAATCGCAGAAAAAAATACTGCAAGAATACGAAATTCGTGCAGGTTCCAAAGTTTTAGGAAAACCCAAGTGTTTTTTGTCAATGATAAGTAAAATATCGAAAATATTGCTACCAACGACAATTTTTGATGATTTACTCGAACATTCAGTCAGACACTGATTTATTGGATGATCATAGAAATTTATTGATTAAATTGATTAGCAAAGAATATTTAACAATTCGAATTCATTGTATCATAAAAGAATTAACTTCCCCTGTAAAAAAACTAAGATCGTTTCTAAAAATAATTACATTTTTTTAAAGGACAATTAATATACTAGTTCAGATTATTGAAATATAGTTAATACTGTATGTTGTAATTTGTTGGTGAAACATTTACCTACAATGAATTAGTGGAACTAGTGAAATAGTATTATGTGGTGTTTATTTATAAATAAATGAGTTGACCAGAAATGATTATTTCATTTTCACCTTAGCGTATTTAGATTTAGGTATTCAACAGTTTTTTCCAATATTTAAAAGTATCACCTCTTCAATCAAAACACTGCGGTCACCAACCCGGCTGCTCAGTACGGTGACTAAGGGCAAATCTTCTCACGTATAAACTGTCACAAGCATGTCACATGAAAGAGGCCTACGTCCAGCAGTGGATGTTCACAGGCTGTTGTAATAGTAGTAGTACAGCTAAGTACAGTTAAAAGATGGGGATTTTAACAAATATTTTGTCATAAAACAAACAAGTTATTAAAAATATGCTTACATACGATTGAAGCTAGCGGGTACTTAAGTATTTTTAGAAATTACATTATAAAACATGGTGCACCGATGTATCATAGCAAATGTGACCGTTTTTACACTTTCGCCGTCCTTAACTACAGAAAACTATTATAACGCAAAAACTAGGATTTAGAAAGACAAAAATACCATAGCTTCAATCGTAATTTAAGCGAATTTTATAAATACATAAAATATAAAATTTTATGAATAAAAAATAAATATAAATAGTTTAGTTTGTCAGTAATTCTTATTTTTGAGAGCGCCACGCCCTTAATACTTCAAACATCAAATTTAATTGATGCCCTTTCTCTTAAAACTGCTTTGCATTATTTTTGTTTATATTAATATTTTTAAGAATTAATCAACTTTACAATTTAAATATTCATAGGGCGATACCATAGAGAAAGAAATCAGTATCGATATCGGTATTCATTTTGTGCATAGTCACTTCACTAGCTAATATTCTTTTGTCAATGACAGTGGACGCTTCAAATGTCGTAAAGTTCCTTCTATGCGTATAGTTATTGTTCTTAGCTGTATAAAGCTGTATAAGCATACTTTTTTTCAATTTTAATAATGGCGTCGCAAACTCTGTGCATATTGCCAGCGTCAAGTAAAATTTTTGCATCACTGTAGTCGTAGAAAAGTCAGTTAGTCGTCAGGTATCAGTCAGTCTAGTCAGTCAAATGTTCAAGTAAAGTGATGGCTACTTTACCAGAACATGTACGATGGAATTTTGGAGGCAAGCCGAAAAAACATGATTTCGCACTGTTATTTTATTTCACAACACTCGTGCACTATCATTAACTTATATCGAGCAAAATGCCACCAACTTTATCCGATATAACTCAAAAATACACTAAGAAAAAGAAAATAAAACAAGAGCACAACTTGTTCCTTCAGACTTCCCGCCAAAACTCCTAAGCATACTTAAGTGTAGTATTATTTATTCTTGGTATAAGCATAAGAATAAATTTATAATACTTATTTATTCTTATGGTATAAGCATTATTGCGTAGTCGTAGACGAGCGTAGTAATAATTATTCTTATGATGGAGTGTCAAAACTGTCAAATGTGTTTTTTTTTAATTCCTTTTTATGGCATCAGACAGAATCCTTGCAGCCATTAAATATTTTCGTTTAATTTTTTTCAATAATGGAATCGCAAGCTCTGACCATATTGTTAGCGTCAAATATAATTTTTGAACTACGTTTTTGAATCAATTAGTAGTAGTCTAGAAAAAATCCGTAAGTTGCCAGTAATCAGGTTAAAGTAAAGCGATGGCTAATGGCTACTTTACCAGAATGTTAATGAAGTTTTGGTGGCAAGCTGAAAAAACATGTTTTTGTACTGTTATTTTATTTCACAACACTCGTGCACAGTCATGCACCTGTAACGAACAAAGTGCTATTAATTTAATGCGATATTACTAAAAATACACCACGAAAATGAAAATAAAATTAGAGCTAAACATGACCTTTCCGACTTCTAGCCAAAACTAGTGCAACTTTTTTTTTTACAATAAGATAGACATAGTAAGAGTACTAAAGTACTTATATGTACCGAAGTACATTTCTATGGATACAGACATCGATATACATTATATCGATGGATACAGAATATTTTTTATTGGCTGGATTGGCAGAGAAACACACCACTTTACACCACTACACCAGTCACCATAGAGAAATTAAACACTACGTTATATTATACCAGTCACGTCTGGCGAACCTGGTCGGTCGAACGAGGTCGGTATAGGACGGCACAAGTTAATTTTTTGTATAATATATGGATATAAAATATCATAAATATAATAATATAGGTAAAGAATAGTTATAATTCAAAGATTTCTAAACTTCAAAAACGTAGCAGGTTTTTGAATTTTATAAATTGTGCTACAATTATAATAAATAAAACAAAGCATCTTACAATCGCATTATACTGAATATACTTTGATTATAATGACGACAAAGGTCTACAACTAGTGTCATTTTCCACCCATAAGGTTGTTCATTCCACTCGATCCTTGTTGCAGTTGACGCATCATATTATGTAGACCTGACATACCACCCATCTGTTGAAGGATACGTGGATCCATCATTTTAGCCATTTGTTGGTTGAGTTTAGCCATTTGGGTTTGATTGACATTTTTGGCCATATCACCACCTTTAAACAATCCCTTAATACCACCCATTTTTTTTACTACAGCTGCAAATTTAGTGTATTGTGAAATTAGGTCTTTTACATCTCTCTCTGTTACACCAGCTCCTTGAGCTACCCTGGTTATACGGGTTGGTTGCTTTGAAAACAGTTTTGCGCCATCACGATGGTCTAGTTCACCCTCATTCATTGAGTCCATTATAGTCATAAGACGTTTTAACTTTGCCATTGATTCCTGTTCACTGCCCTTTGTCATTAGATCTTGAGAAAACCCAGGAATCATTCCCTGTAATAAACAAATATTATATAAAACAACCTTTATTTCTATACATTAAGATATGTTTACTTTCCAGAAATCCTAGTTCATAATACTATAACATAACCTTAATAGTACAGATATAAATGCCTCCAAAAAAATTGTTTAATTAGAAAATTAATCAAAGTATTACCATAATTTGTGAAAATGGTCCCATCTTCATAATGTTCTGAAACTGTTCATACATGGCTCTCAATGTAAACTGTCCATGTTTCAGTTTTTCTAACAGTTCATCATTGTCATCCAGCTTTAATTCATTCACCTTGTCTAGAAGGCCCTCAATATCGCCCATTCCCAAAAGTTTGTTTATAAATGGTTTTGTTTTAAATGGTTCTAGATCATCTATATGCTCTCCTGTGCCTATAAAGATGATAGGACTCTGTGTAGCAGCAACACTGCAGAATAAAAGTTAATGCAGCATTATTAATGTGATACTCAACATATTTACTCATTGTGTTTTTATGGTACTGGATTTAAACAATTTGATGATAAATAAAGCAGCTGCTATATAGTGAGCAAAGATATAGATTTTACAAAATACTATTTGCAGCTATAATAAAATGCAAATTACTGTGATAAATTTTCATATTCTTCCAACTATTATATTATAATACTATTATATTATATTATAATAGTTGTGGTATTATATTTCTCAGTTGTACTGAGATAATAAATTTTAATTTTTCACAAATATTTGGTATATTTTTTACTTACGCTGATAAGGCACCACCACCCTTAGCATGTCCATCTAATTTGGTAATAATCACTGAACCAATATCCACTTTCTCTTTGAAAGCTCTTGCTTGCCCCTCACAGGCTTGACCAATTGTTGCATCCATTACGAAAATAATGTTATCTGGTTTCTGCAATCAAATAATATGTATTACATTAATACAATCATACTATTATTTATGTATATTACATTTACAATATACTTAATCAATGCTATAAATTTTAATTTAATTTAATTTTTAGAGTGTGTACCCAACAGTTACTTTCCTTCCTTCCCAGTGCTGTGCCCCCTGCACAGGGGTCTCTCCCCCTTATTATGGAAACCTGGAGCTTACTCCAATTAAATTTGGCACTGATTGCTTGTATGGTCCCTCTTATCTAGATAATTTTAAATCCTCAGTTTAAGTATAAAGACCTTACCACAGCATTAGCAACTGCCAACATCTCCTCAAACAATGATTCCTCTTGTTTGTGACGACCACTGGTGTCCACAATAATCATTTCAAAGCCTTCCTTTTTGAACATCTCTACACCAGTTGTTGCTATAACAACTGGATCTACTTCTGTATAACTGTAAACAAATGTTGGTTTAGGTTGAAACAGAACAATTAAGAAGGATTTTCTTATCATTGCACAACTGACAGACAAGGGTGATAATTTTTGGGACGTTATACAAAATTTTACATTAATATATCAAATGATAAAGATTTAGTATATATTTTACATGCATGTAATTTTTATACATTGTCATAAAACATACATTTAAAAGAGATATTTCCTTTTTGTCTATGCAAAGACATTGTCCCTAAAACATGATAATTTAAAACATATAATCCATAGTTCTAGTGTAATTAAAATATTATGGTTATTTCAATGGAGGTAAGAAGTAAGAGCAGCCACATAGCTACAATGTATATCTGATAAACTTAATTTTTTTATGAAAAGTCATGAAACCTAATAATCATAAAAAAGACATAACACACCTGCCATAGAAGGGTATCCTGGCCTTAGTACAGTTCTGTTTAACTTGGTCATAGGCACCAGCTCTGAATGTGTCAGCGCAGACCAGGCATGATTTCCAATTCTTTCTCAGATAGTGGTAGGCAAGTTTTGTGCACGTTGTGGTTTTACCAGACCCTTGAAGGCCCACAAACATGATGACATTGGGTTTCCCTTTCACTGGCTGGTAAGGCTTTACACCAGGATCCACTAACTAAAATGTTATAATATTATTTTATAAAAGAAGTAATAAATAGAGGAATAATTGTTACATTTGAAGATTTTGATTTAATTTAGCTATGTTTATAAATATAGTATGGTTTAGCGCATAACTGTGCATTTTATTTACAATTTCAGATCATGTCTGATCAAGATTACATGTCTACTCCATGTACAGCAAGGAGAAACATTTTTATATTTCATAATGATATTTTCCAGCAAAATGGAGGAGAAATAAAATTGCATGTAACAAATTTCTTAGTCAGATGTGGGATTTCTTGTCTTCCAACACATAATGGGATCTATGTTAAGCACCTCACTATTGCTCATTTATATATTTTGATTAACATTAACAAAAGTATAATTATGATTTGCTATATCAGCTTTCTTATATCAGCTTTAAATACCTTAACGAGTTCCTTGAAAACAGCAGACTGTATCATACGTCTTTTGTTGAGGCCTCCAGCCATCTCATCGAAATCAATAACTGCACGAACATTTTCTCGCAAATTTTTAACCAAACGAATGTTTACGTCAGCTTCTAATAAAGCAGCACATATCTGCTTTAGCATCGAGTTTAAAACCTGCGAAATGGCATGAATATAAAATTTATCTTTACCTCTCTAAGATTAGAAAACAATAATGTCTACGCATAAATGCTTTAAATACATTACCTCTTCATTAATTATAGTCGCTCGACTAAGAGACTGCAAGGCAGTGGTTATTTTTCGTCCTAAATCTGCTAAAACCATTTTGAAGATTTGTTTTCTTCACGTAAGGACACAATGCAATTCTTTAGGTGACTGCTAAGAAATTGAAATTACAGGAATTGAGTATGTATAACGATTTGTGACATTTTATATTCTTAATGAGTAGAACACTGTTAGTTAATAAAATACAAATCGTACAAATTAAAATTACTACCACGACATGAACCTCGATTTTATTTCCCCATCGACATTCGATTCGACAGCGACACGTCAAACGTCAAAGTATGAAGTACTACGTTCAGAGTTTACTTAATTTAAATTTTATTTAATTTGAACGCAATATTTAAAGATGCGTGCGTGAAATCTCGATAGATATCTGGGTTCTCCTGGTACTTAATTTTAAGCTACGAATGTTTTCGTTACGCAACTCTTAACTCATTAAAACAGTTTTACAGGTGCGGCGGGGCACCCTATGTTCTAGTTGGCCGTTGGCGGCTAGCCCTAGCGCCCTAACTGCAGTAATGCTATAACTAAATCCTGCCTAAATAATAACTTTATTTCATTACACAGTCTATCAGGCCCGCGATACTGCCTGCTTGTTTATTTAGTGCTATTAATCAAGTTAAGCGTATTAAGATACTCTTTTCGCTTTCTACAAGATCCTGATTTACTTAGTATCTCTCTATTTTGAATTTAGTAGTGTAGAAGAGTACAACTTATGACAATCTAATGAAATAGGCTAACCTCGCCTCGAACCACATTATGTATAATGTACAACAGGGATACGTAGTATCATGGTAGTATCATGTAGTATCTCTAATTATTTTGTGCAAGAGAAAATCTTTAAAAAAAAACCGGTACATTGTTTTATACGGTAAAAGCACATTAGATTTAGCACATCTCTAAACTATTAACCAGAGACAGCCAGATACAGATTAAAAAAAAACAAATTTCGCTTTGTAATCGGCGTAGTCAGCATTTTTGTAAATTATTGCAGTCCATATTTAATTTATTTCTATCAAAATAATATGGTAAATCTTATAAAATTTGTTATACTTAATTTGTTAACAGAACAACCTAAATTATATCTTTTTATTTGTATTAATAGGGTCAAAATCAATCAGGAGGTGGCAGTGGTGGAGACAAAAAGGATGACAAGGATAAGAAAAAGAAATACGAGCCTCCAATTCCTACAAGAGTTGGTAAGAAAAAGCGCAAGGCCAAGGGGCCCGATGCCGCGCTGAAGCTGCCCCAAGTGACGCCGCACACAAGATGCAGGTTAAAGCTCTTGAAGCTTGAAAGGATCAAGGACTACTTGCTGATGGAGGAGGAGTTTATCCGTAATCAAGAAAGACTAAAGCCCCAGGAGGAAAAAATCGAAGAAGAGAGATCTAAGGCCAGTCTATATAAATATTTTGCATTGTAACTTGTGATTTTTTTGGGCCTAGTCTCCAAGTGAATCATTAAGTAAAGACTTTATTCATCTTTTAGGTTGATGACCTGAGAGGCACACCCATGTCAGTGGGCAACCTGGAGGAGATCATAGATGACAACCATGCTATTGTCTCCACATCTGTTGGTAGTGAGCACTATGTGAGCATTCTGTCCTTTGTAGACAAAGACCAGCTGGAGCCTGGCTGCTCAGTGCTGCTTAATCATAAGGTAAGGTATATAGTTTTTCTTTAATTAAATCAATAAAATAATGCTAAATACTCATAGCATAGGATTCCCTGTGTTGTGGGTACAATGTTTACACACAGAGAATACCCAGACAGAGAACAGAATTTGAAACTCATCACCAGGAATCAAACTCAGGACTTTGATGACTGTGTGGCACCAATCAAAGGTGCCACACAGTCATCATATAGGAGTAACTTAAACAATTTTCTGGAGATTGAGGTGACTTGCCATAGATAAGAATAAAGACTATTATTGTATGATTAGTAGAGTTCTGGTACTGATTGCTTGACTTTAAAAAAAGCTTATCCCTCTGAATATAAAAATTGTTAAAATTATACATCTGCTGCATTTCATTCTGATAAATTTTGGCTGCGACCCTTTTTATGTCCTACTGCTGGGCACAGGTCTCTCCCCATTATTGGGGAGACCTGGAGCTTACTCTACCTCGCTGCTCCAATATAGGATGGTGGAGATGCGGGTTAGTGGCTGATGTTTTCAAAACAAGGTTTAATAACTGTTATCTATCAACAACAACCAAGACTGATGGCTTATTGTGCCCTCCAAAACACAAAAACTGATAAAACTTTCTTAAAAATATTTAAAAAAACTTTTATTCATACATAATAAATATCATTGTAGGTCCATGCAGTTGTGGGAGTGCTTGGGGATGATACAGACCCTATGGTGTCAGTGATGAAGCTGGAGAAGGCTCCACAGGAGACTTACGCTGACATTGGTGGCCTGGATACACAGATACAAGAGATTAAGGTAATTTCTTCTATCTTCATGGACATTACATTGCTATTGCCTCCATTTATGCTTTCAACTTCAACAAAAAGAAGTTCCTCATTTGACATGTTTTTGTTATGTATTTATATATGATAATCAGTGATCGGAGTAGGTAGAGTGATTTTATGTACTTGCGTCACATTTTGTGCATGAAATCTTAATATGGATATGCCTTATCCGGAAAAACTATCCGGAACATTTCGGGACTTTATAATTGGAGTAAACGCTACTTATTGTTTAAATAAAATACGTTGAATTACATACAAAAAGAGGAAAAAATATAATACCAATGAAATAAAATAAAAGTAGTACAATAAATTCTGTTCTTTATTAATACAGATAAACAAAATAGTATAAAATATATTAAATATAGGTAGTATAAAATATATTAAATATAGGTAAAGATAAGACGCATATTTCTTACTTCTTTGGGTTTACAGAAAGTTGAACAATAGTTTGCTTAATTTAAACAAAAAAAAAAACATGCTGAACAAATAAAGCGTAAACAACGACTAACTTCCAAGAGAATATGACAATTAAAATCTACGGTTGCAAGTTTCAGAAATAATGCAGTTCTGTTATATAATGTGCTCTTAAAATAACAATTAATAGTAATTTACATTAAAATATACTTTTAAAGTACAATTTATAGTATATTTAAATTTGATTTAAGATAATTAAGATATGCGGTATTTGTTGATTTGAACTTCGTCGAGTACATGTCCCCAATTGATCATATAATTTTAACATAAACTGATTTTATTTTTAATTAATTTTTGTAACTGATGTAGCAAATAAATTAATTTGATTTAATATTGTACGGCAGTACCATGATTTTTTTGTGATTGATTTTGTTTGTGATTTAATATTTAATAAATCCTTGCGGTATGCTAGTAATGTACGCAGTAATTCGCAACTTAAGTCCGACAAACTATGAAAAGTTTACGTAATCCTAAGTTTCTGTAACCCGCGGGAATGTCCGTACTAATTTGTTTTTAAAGATCGTACGTAATATTTGCCCACATATTTTGATTTTATCCTCTTACAAACTAGAATCATACTTTAATTAAAATTTAAATATTTTTGAAATCCGGAAATTCCGGAGGCGTATCCATATTAACACATACTTGACACGTTAATTTTCCGATTCACTCTACCTACTCCGATCACTGATGATAATAGTGTGAACATAATTTTAATGATTCTTTTTTATTTGAAAGATTATGCTTCTCATAAGGTCCCATTTAAAATTGAGGTATATTATATTAATTTTTTGTTTAAACAATTCAATATTATTTATGCAAATTAACTCTTCTATGCTGCTTATAGGAATCTGTGGAGTTGCCTTTGACTCACCCAGAGTATTATGAAGAGATGGGCATCAAGCCACCAAAAGGAGTAATATTATATGGTCCTCCTGGAACAGGTAAAACACTACTGGCTAAAGCTGTTGCCAATCAGACCTCGGCGACATTCCTTCGCGTTGTTGGATCTGAACTCATTCAGAAGTACTTGGTGAGTCATCACATCATTGTTTCTAATATTTATCTGTTTTACGGTTAAGTTTGTTTAATAATAAATAAAATTTAATTCAAGATGGTTTATATTAAATTTATTCAATGACTAGAAGATGCTTATGTATATGTAGTTCTTACATAAAAATATTAGAATAATATTTTTTCAACTAAATTAACAAAAACTTGATAAATTTAATTGCTCTTTTTTTATATACTACTCTTTATAACGATTTTTTACTAGAAAAATTATAAGGGACTGAAATATCTGAAATGAAATCATTAAGTTTTACTAAAACATATGTTTCTTAACAGGGTGATGGACCAAAATTGGTTCGGGAGTTGTTTAGAGTGGCAGAGGAACATGCTCCCTCTATTGTCTTTATAGATGAAATTGATGCAGTAGGAACAAAGCGGTAAGTTAATCTATAAAAGTGATGATGTATTTTTAGGTTTCTTAACTTTATGATGTAAATCAGTTCTATTTCTACTTACAATATTAATTTATTATTGCACTCTCTCTGTCTAATGTTCAATTTGAAACTCAAAAAATATAAAAGATATGAAGCTTTCATATTTTTTGAGTTATTCAATATTAATTTTTTTTGTTCTAATATGTAATTCTAATGTATATAATAATAGGGATTTTGACTAGACTTTTTTCTGCTCAAAATCCCTATTATAACTTGAAGAATTATATTTCACAATTTATACTTAACAATTGATTTGATTCACTGTTATATTTGAGACTAAACTGATATCATATCATTTTAGTTATGACTCAAACTCTGGTGGTGAGAGAGAAATTCAAAGAACTATGTTGGAGCTTCTCAACCAGTTGGATGGTTTTGACTCTCGAGGAGATGTAAAGGTTAGTTGGTTGCATAAAAACAGTTTCTAAATATACATTTTTAACAATAAATAAATGCTCATAGAATCACTCTACCCTTGTGCCCCACACTACTGGCCCAAATAAGTTGGATTATAAGAGTACATACTAAACTCATGCTTTTTTACCCCAATAGGAATGTGAGAATGTAATTTGCGGTTGAGGCAACCAAATTGAAAATTCAGTAAAGGTTTTGCATACTAACTGCATTGTGTAGTATTTCAACTTAAAGGGCTTCTTGTAGAGATCTCAATTATGTTTTTTTTTTACAAATCTACTATATATACATAGTTAAATCATATGAACATAAATAGACCATTTCTCATTATTTGCAAGACAATTACTGATGATAGAATGTCGTAAAAAATAAAATATTTTTATTATTTTTTATTATATTGTAGTCTACTTGTGTCAAAGATGTTATTTGACCCGTTCATTTGAGAGGCTTGCATGGGGACTAAGGTCCAACATGTAGAGGCTCTTTAGAGACACTTAAATGTTGTAATGTGGTTACACGTATTATATTAAAAAGATATGCGCAATCGGAGAAAGTATGTGCAGTACATTGGATGCGCCTCTTAGCCATATTATACATTTTCCGGCATAAGTCAAGGTTCGAACCTCGTTCCGTTGCTATTTTTAATTATTATTAACGATTTGCCCACAGATTACCCCCAATAGATGCAGCATATAAGACTGCCAACACTCACCAAACATTTTGCACTGATACAAATATTGAACTATATTACTAGAGTAGATACAAACGAGTAACTGATTACGCCACTAACCGCCACTTCCGTACCGACCAAGTATTAGCTCTGCGCGCACTCACTTAAAATAAAAATAATTGCCAAATTTTTACGATTTTTTGAGCATAGTTTCTGAAAATGTCAGTTTGTACCATAGTAGTGTAAGAAAAACTCTCGGACATCCAGCTCATTGAGCAAGGTTAAGACTCAATGCTCAATGGTGAGCAATGCTCAATGGTGTGCAAGCTTGGGATCTGGGCCTAGGCTTGTTTTCTACCATCCATCCATCAGCCTTTTACTGTCCACTGCTGGACATAGGCCTCCCCTAACGTTCGCCACTCCTCCCGGTCCTGGGCCTTCTGAATCCACCGACTACCCGCTGTCTTCTTCAGGTCGTCAGTCCACCTGGTTGGAGGGCGTTGTTTTCTACCACGCCTGCTGTATTCCGCAGAGTTGCAGAAAAATTTATACTATCCCGTACTCCTATGGAAACACATTGAAATTAATCTGTGATGTTTATGTAGTAGTGTATATAAATAAATAAATAAATGACCTGAAGATGGTCTCCGCTAGGTGCTCAGGGACTATGGCTACAAAAGGGGAAACTAACATTGGGTCTATTGGGATGAATGAACGAGGGACTGGTAGATGCGATTGGGAGAACTATGGGACACCTGCTATTTAGAACATAAAGGTATAATCTAAGGCGAGGCAGGTGGTGACACTGGTAACTCGCCACTCTCTGAATGGACCCCCATAAATGACGTAAATACCTGGGAGCAACATTGGCGTGAGCAGTCGAGAGGAGCAAAACCGATTTCACCATTTTTTTTTATTTGAATGGAGTAGCAGACGAGCATGCAGGCCACGTGGGTTTAAGTAGTCGCTGCAGCCCATGGACAACCTCGAGCAAGCATAGGTAAGTCTTGTCTGAGGTCGTATACAGTTGCGCTGCTACTCTGGAGGCTTGTGGTCGCCTCATGTAAATGTGGCCGGCAACAGCACCTTTCCACCGAAACACAATAGAATTGGTTCACGGCAAGAAGACGGCAGAAGTGGGTGCAACGGTGGTACTTCCCCGGGCGAACCATAATCGTTCTACCACCTACCAAAATCCATACCAAAAAAATCTTGGGCGGATAAATCCAACCCGGAGCGGGTTTCATCGTTGTTACGCCAATTACTTACATTACTCTTCCAACCCGAGCATATAGCTCTAACTACTCCACTCTGGATGGCCAATTAAGGCAAGCCACTGGTGGGGACCTTTTCCTCTTAAGTTATTATTAGGTATATTTCTTTTAACTAACATTAAAAAAAACACATTAGAAGCCTAATGTCTTAAAAGAAACTTGTGAATCTTTCCTTTTTTCTTTTAAGATCATAATGATGCATAAATGCATTTTTTTACTCCAGGTGATAATGGCTACAAATCGTATTGAAACTTTGGATCCAGCTCTTATCCGTCCCGGCCGCATTGACAGAAAGATTGAGTTCCCTCTGCCTGATGAGAAGACCAAGAGAAGAATCTTCACCATTCACACTTCAAGAATGACACTTGCAGATGATGTGAACCTTTCAGAGCTCATTATGTCCAAGGATGACCTTTCTGGCGCTGACATTAAGGTAAAAAGAGTTTATTTAGTTTTAAAAAGTTCATCTCTGTATCTTTTTAATTTCAATGTCGTAATCATATGGTCACCTAGGAATTTCTATTTTTATAAAATCATCCAGAGTTTTTATTTTCAATTAACATTATTACATTATGTTACAGGCAATATGCACTGAAGCTGGTTTAATGGCATTAAGGGAGAGACGTATGAAAGTCACCAATGAAGATTTTAAGAAGTCTAAGGAAAGTGTATTATACCGCAAGAAAGAGGGCACTCCTGAAGGACTTTATCTTTAAATTTTAGAAAATCAACTAAAGAATAAAGTCCAGTTACTAATCAAATCTCTTTTCATTTCTATATATTATAATTTTAAGTTTTTTTAAATGTTCTAATTTAGTTAAGGTACAAATTATAGCAAGCAATAAAAGTTCTCACATGTAAAATTGTATTTTGTTCCATGCATAAAAAGTAAACAATATTATTGGTATTGGGTATTCTTGGGGCAAATTTTTAGATTTTAGCAAGGAGGTGAGGGATTTTTTTTCAAGCTAGGTACCGCGCGTCCCTTTTGCCTTTCATCTTACACGCAGACACGCACTCAAAATATTAAATATACAAGGGGAAACAACCAGCAGGAAGTAGCATATTTTATCTAGTTTATTCTTTATAGGTTTCTTTTTTCGTTTGGGAGATCTTATGGGATTCTTGAATCCCTGAATCTGGACCTATATCCAGGGAGGGCAGTGGATATAGATCCAGATTGAGGCCCCCTCGGTACGCCCATGCCCATTGCATATTTTGAGCATTAAATTAGCAATGACTTCTTTCGCCCTTTGTTGGCTGGTATCAATACCATATTGGTTTTATTGATATTATGATATTACACAAAAGATTTATTTTCACCAAATTTTTTAGTTTATTTCAGGGAACAAAAATAATTATTTTTATTAACCGTGCTCTTCGCGCAAAACACGTAGTGAAATCTTAGGCGATAGTTTCACTGCGCGTTCTATCGGATCCGGCAAGTTGCCTGTGAGTCCTATGAAGGCTATGCATAATGATGGGGCCCTGCTTGCTTTACATTTGCATCCTTTCGTTAGTCATTGTTCTTCTTTCTTCGGTTTCTTCCACTCATCTTATACTATACAAGCTTCACTCCTCTGGAACGCCTTACCAGAACAAATCCGCAAAGCGCCCAGTAAAGGTTCTTTTAAGAGGCTTGTGTTGTGCGAGAACACCATCTGAAGTCAAGTTAATTGGTTTTTATCAGCATTAAATGTGTAAGTGTGTATCATTATCAGCATTAAATGTGTAAGTGTGTGTATCATTGTAACTTTGTTGTTGTCTAGTTGTGTATTTGTGCACGCTGTGGCACCCTGTAATTGCGGGAACACTAAATTTTAAGACCTTTTTTTGTATAAATGCTTTATCATAGTGTTACTTGTGTTGGGTGTCCTAAATAAATAAATAAATAAATAAGAAATTATATGTGTATATATACATAGATATATATATATGTGTATATATTTATATAAGTACATGTGTGTATATATTTATATAAGTATATTATATGTATTTATTATATTATTTATATCAAGTAAAGGTATAATTTGTATTTTTGTATACTATCTACTTATTTTATTTTCATTTTTAACTTCAAACTCGTTGTTTTAAATTTTTATTTACTTTTTCTTGGTAGCCTCTTGTATATTTTTTATTTATGATGCCTACCAAAATTTCTCACCGTCGCCAAGCGTTGTCTGGTAGAAAATGACATTAGGCATTAAGTCCGCCTATTGTAAAAAAAATTACAATAAAGGGTAAATAAATAAATAAATAAATAAATAAATTGTTGCAAAGTATTAGCCTACACGTTAATTTCGGCTAAACAGAATACTGAAGTCGGGCTGTCTCGGACGGGCGCGTCAATTACAATAATTACAATAACGGCGCCAAGATGGCGCCAAGTTAAATGTGGTGTGTTTGGTTGTACAAACAATTCTAAAACAATGCCAAACTTAAGTTTTTTTAGTTTGCCCAAAGATGATGCGAGATAAGTAATATTTTTTAAATATTATTCCTTTTCCGTACCTAATTTATCAAAAGGATATGACCTGTTCTTTTTGTGTAGCCAATTGTTTCACTTTCACTCAATTATAAAAAAAATGTTAGATAACTACAGCATTTTAACATGTCGCCAAAATATTTTGTAATAGCCCCCGCCATCGGTCATTGAGCCTTTCTCGATTGTTTTGCCTCGCGTTTTGCGGCGCCGCGGCACTGGCGCACGCACGTTATACTTAATATGTAAGTAATTCGTTTATTTTAAACCTACACTACGTAAGTACTTACACCTATGTAGGTAAGTAATACTTACTTAAATGGCTTCATTTGGTATGGTACTTATAACTTATTAAGTAATATTATTTATAAGTATTCATAGAGTAGGTAAGTATTTATCATTCTCATATTTTGTAATACTGGCTGGTTTTAGTGTCACGCGGACCATCGGCGCGGATCATCCGCGCAACGCAAGTCGTTTTAGTATCGTTCTGACTGCTTCGGAGTACAGACGCGAGCAATGCATCCAATGAGGAGAATGTTACTTATTATTGCCCTGTATTACACAAGGAAAAAAATGCGTAGAAGGAGACTACCACCCTTGAATCGAGCAGAGAGCCGTCGCGGGGGAATTTGTGACATTATACGGCGATTTGAGGGCTGACGAAACAAAGTTCTTCAACTACTTTCGGATTCTTTGCGTCTCTGTTTTTGTACAGGGGGTCAGAGGCATCCCACAAACATTTCCTTTAACGGACTTCATCAATAACTCGCCCCGTGTCCACATCGCGAGTCGCCATGATTGTACTGCGCGGACGCGTGTGCTCCGCGCGAAACTAAAACTCCCTGTAGGTAGTGATAAATGTACTCTATGCTGTAGTGCGAGGCGCGCGAGCAGCCATCCGCGCGGAGGGCTCCGCGGCGCGGACGCGTCGCGCGGACTGCCGCGGAGGCGTCCGCGCGTATGGCCGTCCGCGCGGACGCCTCCGCGCCATTCTAAAACGCTCCTAAGCTTTAATACATATTGCTCCGCGCGGAGCGATCCGCGCCGTCGGTCCGCATGACACTAAAACGGCTAAAACCAGCCTGGCTAGAAAATAAAGATGATCTAGATCCACTGTAATTACAGTGCATCTGGCAACACTGGGCAAGTGGCAAATTGTCAGTCTCAGACTCTCAAACTCTCAGTCAGTCTGTGATTGAAATGCACAGTAGTTAAAATATACTGTATTTTTTTTGTTTTTACTGTATTTATGACAAAAACACTAATTTTTTGTACATTACACCGCATTTTCAGATTGTCCATCTGGCAACACTGCACTTGCCAGATAAGTAGTAGACAAAAGTACTCTGTGCCCTCTGTCTGTGGTAGAGGTAGACACAGAGTGAGTATATACAAACAAATGTACTCTGTGGTGAGTACACCACTATACAAGTAGGTTTGTGTTAAAACGTAGTGTTTAATTTCTCTATGGTTTGTGTGTTTTGCTGTTGCTTTTGTAAATGACAAAGCGTTGCAGTAAATAATTTTCCAAAAGTTCTACAATAAATTAAAGGTTTTGGTTTTGTTTTACATAATGTTTTGTAAGTGTGATATGAATGAGTGATACGGACAGTGATTGCAACGCGACTGAGCACACTGCACTCATGGACGGCCACATCGCAGAAGCCCGTTCCGACAGGGATATCGCTGAACGGATTGCTAGAAAGCGAAAGACTAAATCAGAAGCTCAACCGACTTATGGGGTATGCATAGATATTGACTATTTCCTATAATAACTTTAACATACTCAAACTTCTAAACTTATAATCACTTTAGTTTTAAAACTTTTTTATCGCTTATGTGTGATTAGTCAACATTATCTACGTATAAATCTGAATATTGACGATCCTGAGTCAATAATTTCCGTCTCAGTAAGTCTATTAATAAATACTTGAAGTGAGTAGGCTTATCTAAAGAATAGTTTTATAAACAGTTGCAACATTTATTCAAAACTTTGATTTCGAATCACGTTGTTACCGTCGGTACTGGTGAAATCTCTGAATTCTCTCATCTAAACTGTTGGTCACTCTTATTCACCGCCGTTCGGTCCATCCAATGGCCCATCACAGTAAGTTTCTGAAGGTAACTCGTTCTGACCAATACATTAGAATTTTCAAATCCTTATCACCTTTCAGACTTTCACATTACAAATATAATTGATTGCTTTCATTATTTGGAAATATCTGAAATAAATAACTACAACACTTTCAAAGTCAAAGTTTGAGAGAAACTTAATATCTTATCATTCTAATGAATTAATCTTTTATGTATGTTGCTTTGTCCTCAAGAAATCTTTAGCTATTGTAATTTTACTAAATGTGGCTATAGTACCATATTTAATAGGTATTGTTTACAAAGAATATACCTCTATTGTTGTAACTAAAGATCATGATAAGACTATATAATAATATGTAGGTCAATTATTAACCCCTGGTATGGTTTGTCCCGGATCCGTGCGGCCCCCGTCAACTGAGTAGGCTTGGATACGGGACAAGGTGACTAAGGACCACTTTTACGTAAATATAAAATTTATTACAAAGAAATAAGGTATTTTATTGCTTGCATTTGCTTCCCAATGAATGTACGAACCACAGTCACCACAGAAAACAATCACCTGTTCAACTGAACTTACCCTTCAGTCAAATAGACAGGTTTATTCATACTAATCTATGACCGATTGCAAAATGGTGGCGCTCGAAATATTTTTTGCGATTTTCAAATTAGTATTTATGTCATAAACTGTTTTAAGTAATAACTTTATCTTATCAGTGGTTTGTTAATTTATTTTACTATTTGGAATAAAAAATAAAACAAAATTTGGAGGATGCAATATATTGAAAAGTTTCAAGTTCAAAACATTTTCAAGGACATTGTCATTTTTAAGTCGACTTGCTGTGATCAATGTCCTGTAGAATTGTTTTATCAATAAAACTCAGTACATAAGACAGAAAAACTATTAAGGTTTCTAAAACATTCCTTAGTCTTGTAAGTATCATATAAATAAAACGAGATTTTCAATAAATTACAACACGTGGCGCGCGCGCTGCCACCCGTTGCGAACTCGGCGCAGACGACGGGTACATGTTTGCGCATACGTTTTTCATACCAGGGGTTAAAAGCTGGCATCTGCAACTCATTCGCATTTGCAAGTCTGTATGGTCTGTGAACCTACTATATCGATGTCTGTGAATTACACTGTACACAACACATGTGCATTAAAATGTGATGTACTGTCAATGTACTATGGATAACCTCTGTAAACCTTGTTCTACAGAGTGTTGTGCAGATTGATGGTGGCAGTTCAAGTGCAGGTGGATCAGATCCGAACGCCCCCGCGGCACCTCCAGAACTGTTGATTGAGGAGTTGGAGCTGAAGTATGGGGCCCAGCACGTCATTAAATTATTTGTGCCAGTCACACTGTGCATGATTGTTGTTGTTGCAACTATATCATCAATTAACTTCTACTCTGTCAAAGATGTTTATTTGTAAGTATGGTTCCATCCCAGCCATTAATTTGTTAGCAATGATTGACTATAAGTAATACATGTCTATTTGTTTGATGTTGTACAGTCAGTCAACAATAAAATATTATAAGCTGACAAGCTTATATTTTCATTTATTATTTTATTCTGAATTATTTTATGCTAAAAAGACATTTCAGCAAGGGAAATCTTTTGTAGTGGTAATAATATGTACTCTTTTTACATTTTATCTTATTATATACTATATTATTTAATGATCACCTACATTTGATTTTCATTAAATTATATGACATGTGATATGTTTGAGTATTTGATAGTAAATAAATTTTATTTCAGAGTGTATACACCATTCCATGAGGAGAGTCCCAGTACAGTGACAAAGGTGTGGAATGCTCTCGCCAACTCACTGATACTACTTGGAGTGATAGCTCTAATGACAGTCCTGTTGATATTGCTGTACAAAAAGAGATACTACAAAACTATAAATGGGTGGCTAATAATGTCCTCACTGATGTTGCTGTTTTTGTTTTCATATTTGTATATAGAGTAAGTTATTGTTATTTTGAGAAAATTACTTATTTTAAAATTAAGTATTTAAAGTAGGTTACCTACAGTTATTCTTACTTTTTTACTGGTTTAGTAATCTTCTATAGATATTAAAACTCAAGAAAATTCACGTGCACAATGCCTATATATATATTTGAATCATATTTTTGGTACATTTTTTTGTTAGGTTGCTTATTTCAATGAAAATAAAGAAAATATATACCTCTTTTAAGAACATATTGATCATTCATGAAATCAAATTTCATTAACCCATATAGCCCCGCCGTGCCCAAATGAGGACGTCTTAACAAATACCCTGAATTTATTTATGTTTTACATTTTACTTTTTTGTACTGTGAATACTTAAAGGTTAAGAAGCATTTAACGTGTATTTATACCAGGACGTGAAAAATAAGTAGTTTAGAGTGATATTACTGTGCATTTATTGAAGCATATTCAAGCGTCAGAGATTGCTTACATTAAGTAATTTTTATTTTTGACTTTTACATCTAGGATTGTTGTCTTTTTTACATAAAATACATAAATGTAATATATAGTATTAAGTAAAATTAAATTATGACTATTTGATCAATACTGATTATAGAGAGAGTAATTTTATAACAGTGTCCCCAAGTGGGGACGATGGGCACATCAGAGGTAATTTTTTCGTGGTTTTGTCATTGGTAATTATTTTATAAACGATGTCTATACGAACATTCTGCAGTCTCAACGAGTACCACGGGCTTTAAAAACACTCAATGCTGTGATTCTTGAAGAAGATGATGATGCAGAGCTACAATTAGTTACTGTAGCTCCAGAACCAAGTGTGCTTACCGACGAAGAAGAAGGAGATCAGGATAAAATAAACAGTAATAACATTCTGCGCGACACACCAGGTACAATCGAAGTGTTCACAGTAAGAGATGAAGAGGAATGGGATAGCAGCGATAATGAAACGCTCGCTGAAAATACGAGACATAAAACTGCACCCAAACCACCACAAAATATACAGGCACCCTGGTGGCGTAAGACCAAGCCAACCTACGAAAAATTGGCGGAGGAGTTGCAGAAGGTAGAACCAAAAAGTGTCCACTCACTAACTGCTGTAAAACAATTTGAGTTGAAGGTTCGTACTGAGTTTGACTACCGTTTCAACGAATCAAGTTCTTTTCATTCACTGACTGGATAATAATCACAATGGGGTCAAACTATGACAACGTCCTACTTCTAGTAAAAGTAAAACGTTGAAGCACTGTGGAGAAGAAAAGAAGAGGACGTTGCTATCCCGCATGTATTTCAAGGGTATATGTATAAGTATACTATAAGTGTACAAGGGAATGGGCGGTGTAGATAAAGGAGATCAGTCAATTTACGTATGGTACTGCTATATGTGGGAAAAATGGTGGTGGGTACTTTTTACATACATGTTGGACCTTGCAGTTGCAAATGCATGGCGCCTACGCCTTCTAGAAAATGATACCAAACTAGATCAGCTTCAGTTTCGTCGCTATATTGCTTGTCATTATTTGAGACATTCCGGGAGTCAAAACTTTGCGACTACTAACCAGCCTCTGTGGACCCAAGCTTGCAGTATGCCGGAATTGGCCACTTTCAATCTTCCCAAACAATTGCGATGTGCCGTGTGTCATAATAAAACACGTTGACAATGTAATACGTGTATAACAACATTGTATATTGAAAAAAAATGCTTCGAAGGAATGGAACCATATGAACCCATCGTCCCCATTTGAGGACGCCAGTTTTTTTCTATGAAGAAATATATATACTTTCAATTAATTTATTTTTTATTTTTAAGAATATGTATTTTAAGCAGTTAATAAAGATTTTTTGTAATTTGCACTGGTTGATTACATTTGGGTCCAAATGGGTTAACTCATGCTTAACAGAAATCCAATATCCAATGATGCTGTTAGTGATATGCATGATTGGAAAATGTTGCATGTGCATAATTTTATTATGTGTTATTGTTTTCACAGAGAGGCATTGAGGGCATACAACATTCCAATGGATTACATCACACTGGCAATAGTGATGTGGAATTTTGGTGTGATGGGCATGATTGTGATTCACTGGAAGGGGCCCCTGAGGCTGCAACAGGCATATTTAATCTTCATTGCAGCCCTCATGGCTCTTGTGTTCATCAAACATTTGCCTGAATGGACTACCTGGGCTGTTTTAGCTGTCATCTCCATTTGGGGTATCTTGCTTGTTTATTTATAAAAAATAATCAGAACAACTTATTAATTACCGACTTCCAAAAGGAGGAGGTACTGTATTCGGCTGTATGTTTTTTTTTTTTTATATATGTTCACAGATTACTCCGCCGTTTGTGGACCGATTTTCAAAATTCTTTTTTTGTTCGTTTGCTTATACTCCCGAGGTGGTCCCATTGTAACCAAATGAGGATCTGATGATGGGATCCCAGGGAAATCGAGGGGAACTCTCAAATTTTATAGGCACACACATTGATTTTCTTATACTTTCTGAAGCATAAGAGATATTTGTGCATAGTAATCATAATCTCATGTTGCTGAGCTGATGATGGAAGGTACCGCAACAGTGGGGAGTTGAAAGCAAATTCTTTCAATAAATAGTTTGTTATTCCAAATCTTACATTCCTGAGGTGGTCCAACTGTCACCAAGTCAAAGTCTGATGAGGGGATCCTGGAGAAATCGAAGGGAACATTCAAATTTTACAGCACAACAAATGATTTTCATATTTTTACTAAAGCAAAACAGGCATTTTTGTATAATTATCATCATATCATGTTGCTGAGCTGATGATGGAAGGTACTACGAAGGTTAGGAGTTGAGTGCAAATTCTTTTAATAAATGTTTTTTTGTTGGAAATCTTACATTCCTGAGGTGGTCCAACTGTCACCAAGTCAAAGTCTGATGATGGTATCCCAGATAAATCGAAGGGAACATTCAAATTTTATAGCACAACAAATGATTTTCATATTTTTATTAAAGCAATATGGGTATTTGTGTTTAATTATCATCATATCATGTTGCTGAGCTGATGATGGAAGGTACTATGACGGTTAGGAGTTGAGAGCAAATTCTTTCAATAAATGGTTTTTTGTTGGAAATCTTATATTCCTGAGGTGGTCCAACTGTCACCATGGCAAAATTTGATGATGTGATACTAGGGAAATCGAGGGAAACACAAACTTAATAGGCACACACATTCTTTTAGTCATATTTTTAAACATAATACAAATATTTATGTCCGGTAATTATCACCTCATGTTGCTAAGCTGATGATTGAAGGTACAACTCCTCAACGGTTAGGAGCTGAGAGCAAATTCTTTCATTAATTTATACGTTCAGGTGGACTGATAGTAGTATTCTTTCAGGCTATAAGATGGCTATTTGATAAACATGATTATAAAAGGTATCTCTTTAACGTTTAGAAGTAATTTCCAATTATGCTTATACATGTGAAGAATTATTAAAATTACTAAAAAGAGTGAAATAAATTAAGTTTTTAACAAAAAAATAGAACCGACTTCAAACAGTAAAAAATAAAATTGTTCAGTACCTACTTCTTCTTGCTTATGGTAATGACTCTGTATAAAAAAGTTATTAAATATGTAGACATGAAACCTTCATGCAAATAATAGAAAGATAAAAATTATAGGTTGTCAAATTAATATGGTTGTCATGTAATAATTCGTAGATTTAGAGAAAAATCGGAAATAAAATTATACAGTCCACTTTGGGTTTTACTTCACACTTCGGATCGACCTATGGATTTTGGTTTTGGGTTTTAGTACATCCATTTTGGTCAGTATCGGAGCCGGATACTTAGGTTTTTTTTTTGGGAGAGCACAGGGGTGTGATCACACCACTGAACCCGTACACGCAGTGGATCGCTGCGACAGAAGTACGTGGAAGGAGAGGAGAGGAGAGGCGCAGCCAGCCGCAAGTGATTCCGTGGTACCAGAAGAGGTTTCTGGTGCAAGCTGCAACGGAAGCCCCGTCGTAGACTGCAGCAGGTGACGAAGTCTACTGAGCGGAAGGGCTCGTACGTCACAGCAGGAGGATATTTGTGAGTGAAAGTGCAACTGTGAGTACTTTAACGATTTTCAGCCTTATTGCAAGGAGGATCAGAACTTTAACTTTCATAATTTTACCTTATTTCAAAGAAGCTCAGGACTTTAAAAATTTACTTACTTAGATAATTGTAACTTAGAAAAATTACTGTAATTGTAAGGGTAAAAACGAAAGTACGGGGAATCCATGCCGGTTTTTTAATGAGAAAGGTTTTTATACACTTGTAAATTTTTCTGTAGGTATTTATAATTTTATCTTGTATATTTTTTAGCAGATTTAAGGTGTTTAATTGAATAATATGGCCAAGATGGAATCCTTACTTAGCTTACAGGACGACTTATCAACTCGAATATTTAAAGCTAGAGTCAACTTCAAAAAGTCGCCCAAGGAACGCATAACTAAGGATTACGTCAAGTGCAGACTGGAGGCCTTAGAAGAGTTGTGGTATGAGTTCCGAAAAGGACACAAAAATTTATTGCAAGTAAGTGACCCTCAATTACTAAAAACAGAAGTGTATATTACCGCGGATAGGTATAATGAAACTGAGGAGGAGTTTTTGGTATATAAATGTGAATTGAAACGTCACATACCTGATAATGATACAAATAATGATTCAGGTGCTTGTAGGGATCCTTATATTAAAACTAATCAAGTAAAGCTACCTAAAATTAATATTCCAAATTTTTCTGGTAAATACACAGAGTGGATCACATTTAGAGATTTGTTTGTGTCTATGATCCATAATAATAAATTGTTAGATAATGTACAAAGGTTACAATATTTAAAAGGGTTTTTAATCGGTGAAGCCGAACAGTTAATTAGGTATATACCTGTATCGGACGCAAATTATGTACAATGTTGGAAGTTGTTGGAAGAACGATATAGCAATAAAAAGTATCTTTCACATTGTATATTAAATAGATTGTTAGGCCAAAAGATTGCGACTTCTGAGTCGGCAAATTTTCTGAAGGAACTTATAGATACTTCATCTGATTGTTTGAATGCTTTAACTAATCTTGATATTGACGTATCTACATGGGATATCATAATCATACATCTGCTTTCAAATAAGTTAGATCCTGAGTCGCGTAAGCAATGGGAGTTGAAAGTGACTTCGAATGTATCCTCAGATTCTTTGCCTACCTTTAGTCAGTTTAAGGATTTTTTGACAAGTAGATATCGTGCTTTAGAATTTGTTGAACATAAATATGTGAACAAACAAACTACTGGTTCTATTAGGTCTAATGTCAGTCATCCTAAGGTTTTACACACCACAGGGGTTTTAAAACTCGTATGTGAGTATTGTGGTGAAGAGCATAAACTCAGCTTTTGTAAAAAGTTTGGAAGTTTGGATTGCGACAACAGACGCGAATTCGTTACAAAAAATAGGATTTGTTACAACTGTTTAGGAAGTAATCACAGTGTTAAGTTTTGCCGCACGCCCATCAGCTGTAAAGTTTGTAACAGGAGGCATCACTCCTTGCTTCATCCAAGGCCTATTCTCAGTTCAAGCGTGAATTCAGGTTTCGTCGAAGGGATCGCTGAGGTTTCGGTTAAGGATGATGGGGTTGTTAGTAGTTCACAAGGGGTGGATGTAACACCAACAGTTGCTACAAGTCATATGGCTTGCTCTAACAAAATGAAAGAAACAAGTCAAATATTGTTAGCTACAGCATTAGTAGAAGCCGAATCTAAATTAGGTCAATGCCGAGTAATAAGGGCCTTGTTGGATCAGGGTTCACAAGCGTCCTTTATTACAGAAGCTACAGTCCAAGGCTTGGGACTTAAAAGAATTCCTATAAGTAATGTGATATCAGGTGTAGGTGGTGATGAAACCAAGGTGGTTTCAAAATATGCAGTTTTAATAAAAATTAGATCAAGAGTAGATCCCAGTTTTGAATTACAAGTGAAGGCTTATGTAATAAAGAATATAACAACGCATATTCCGGGTAAAAGGATACTTTTAAATAATTGGGACGAATTAAAACATTTATACTTAGCGGATCCTGCATATGATGTACCTAACAGAATAGATATACTTTTAGGAGCGGAAGTTTATTGTCAAGTTCTGAAGGAAGGTGTGCTCCGTGGGCCCATGGGGAGTCCAGTAGCACAATGTACTTCACTAGGTTGGATACTATCTGGGTCAGTAGGTTCTGATATTAGCGAGGTTAATGTCACAACATTGCATTCTCAGATAGAGGAATTTGAAATAAAACGCTTTTGTGAGTTAGAAGAGCCTTTATTAAATCCAAAAATATTAAAAGCTGACGAACAACGGTGTGAAGATACCAACGCAGCCACAACGCGTCGTAGGGATGACGGCAAGTACGTTATTAGGTTGCCTTTTCGCGACGATAATCCAGCCTGTAAAAATGGAGATTCACAAGAAACTGCCGTCAAAAGACCTAAAAATTTTGAAAGAAAACTTAATAGCGATCGATTTTTGAGGGAAAGATATACAGAAAACATAGGAAATAAAGAACTAGGTAATAAATAAGATAGTATAGTTAAATTGGGACTCACTTGGAACAAAACTCGTGCCGAATTTCAATACTCCGTGAAGTTACCGCCGATGACCGCACCTGTAACAAAAAGAAAAATGAAATGGGGAGAGAGATAGCGTCATCTACTTACTATAAAAGCAAAGATTTTCATACAGTCATTATGGATAGCTGGAACAGGATGTGATGAACAAACCACATAGGATATATTAAAAGACTGGTACACTTACCGTAATGCGTTGGCCCATTTTACTAAATTTCGTCTGGAACGTTGGTTGAACACAAATTCAAATGATATGATAGAGTTACATGGTTTCTCGCATACGCCGACGTGGTATATTTACGTGTCATAAATGAGCCAGTAAAACAAGTGTGTATAGCACGCTTAGAGCTTTGTGGCGCAGTTTTGTTAGTGAAATTGTTGATGGGGGTAGCTGAGGTTTTGGAGGTACCTAAAGGTAGTATAAGATTATCTTCTAGAATTAGAACAGAATTTAAGTTCGGGGATATGGTCTTGGTGAAGGAGGATGATTTGCCTCCAGATAAATAGTTTTTTTGATCGAATTTTGGAAAATCGGGATTTGATGGTTTGACCAGAGTTGGGTAATTAAAACATAAAAATTCTGTTATCAAACGTCCAACTTCCAAGCTTATTATTTTACCAGTTTGTGATTAAGTATACTTAGGATATCTTATTTTTATCAAAGTTATATGTATTACAAGTTTGTGATGTAGTTTATTTAGGATGTGTTATTTTTATTTAGGTTATACTGCAAGGTTGTGATTTAGTTTATTCAAGATGTTTTATTTTTATTTTGGTTATACTGCAAGGTTGTGATTTATTTTATTCAAGATGTGTTATTTTTATTTAGGTTATACTAATCAGGATGTGAAGGGTTCTGATTACAATCTCACGGTGGGCGGTTGTGAAGGACATTCTGTCCTTGGTGGGCGGAATGTATAAAAAAGTTATTAAATATGTAGACATGAAACCTTCATGCAAATAATAGAAAGATAAAAAACATAGGTTGTCAAATTAATATGGTTGTCATGTAATAATTCGTAGATTTAGAGAAAAATCGGAAATAAAATTATACAGTCCACTTTGGGTTTTACTTCACACTTCGGATCGACCTATGGATTTAAAACTATTTAAACTATTTTTGGAGTCGGGCCCTTAGTAAAATGTCCTGTCTTTGTAAATATAGGGTACCTTTCTTTCTGAATGGACACCAACTCCAATATAGTTTTAACAGTCATAACCATAAGCAAAAAGAAGTAGGTACCGTCCCACTGTCTGTACTGTCGGTGCCCATTTAGAAGGAATGGTACGACATTTTAGTAGGGGCCCGACTCCAAAAATAGTTTTAAGAGTCATTACCATAAGCAAGAAGAAGTAGGTACTGAACAATTTTATTTTTTACTGTTTGAAGTCGGTTCTATTTTTTTGTTAAAAACTTAATTTATTATTTTAATAATTATTGTTTCTCATATATGTATTTCTTCACTTACAGACTTAGTAGCTGTATTAACACCAAAGGGACCATTAAGGATATTAGTAGAAACTGCTCAAGAAAGAAATGAACCAATTTTTCCAGCTTTGATTTATTCCTGTAAGTTTTTTTAAAATTGCAGATTTAGATTTGATTGAATAATTCTTTTTTGTTTTTTTGTGTTACATATAAGCAACTTATGACTGAATTAAAACACTTTCCAAAAATAATAATTATTGCCGTTATAGTATGTGTATATTATGTTAAGGGGTAGCTAAGTCAGCATACTACAACATTGCTAACTTTGAATTGACGTTTAACTTTGAACAAACTTGGAAAAAAGATTTAAAAATTTTTTAAATCGAAACGGAATCGGCAATTTCATAGTAAGGACCTAATATTACATTCACTAACACTCTTTCATTAGCTTCAGTCCATTGTTAGTTAGTATATAACTGAAACTTTCATGATTTTGAAATACATATCGCACATCGGGTGCAATAACGTCACAAATGCTAAAATTGGTAAAATGAGTTTTTGATCACAAATGATGTCAAAAATGCGTCTACATCTGGTACAAAAATGTCATTAATGTAATTCTGAAAATGACCGACTGAGGGCGTAGATGTCGTTGTGGCATTTGGCAGGTTTTTGTAAGCGCTAGTGCGAAAACGTTTTAACTGATCAGTTGCTCGCGGCCCCCCGCAGGATTTGTTTGTGTGTAGGAGCAACAACGTCAAAAAGGTAATTATGACAAATATTTCGTACAATTTTGGGGCAAGAACAACACAAGTGAACAGTTCTGACGTTGTGGTTCTATTTTTTATTAAATGCAGCACGTTACTGGTTTTAATTACACAATTATGACAATATTGTCCCAGAAAATGTACTAAAGATAACCTATATTTTAATTTTAGCATAAATAAAATTATGGAAGGAAGAGTTAAAAAATTATTACGTTTGGCTCTATTAAACAAAGAAGGCCATGACGAAAGTGAAGTCAGTGACATAGTGCCAAGTAAGTTATTATGTCTTTTATTAATTAAAACGTTTTTGTGTAAGTAGGTATATCCGTAATTGTTTAAATATTTTTTGACGTTTCATTCAGCATTATCAACAGCACCGAGTTCTCCTTCTATTTTAAATCCTCGTGATGGTGATTTAACAAAACATTCCATTACAAATACTGTGGAATCCTCAAATATCCTTGATGATCAAGCTCAGGTATGGAATATTGTTTAATTCTGAATGATTTTTTGGTCTGTTTTAATATTTTACGTAATTCACTTTTTTTAAAACTTATTTTAGCCTATTGGAGTTATCGACGATGAAAACTTGTTTGAATATGCCTTTTCTGGAATAGAAAATGAGCAACTCGTGCCTAAACCGTCATTTAGCTCAAATATTAGAATAAATGCAGTTGAATCATCAAGCATCCATGAAGAACAAACTCATGTATGGTATATTATTTAATTCAGAATGATATTTATTTGGTCTGTTTTAAAAAATTTACACGCTTTATTTTACACACTTTAATTTATTCAATTTTTTTTTAGCCTATTAGAGTTTCCTACGATGGAAATGCCTCGGGACCAGACTTTTCTGGAACTGATGATGATGAGCAATACGCACCTAAAGATTCAAATAGCTCGGATAGTAGTAGCAGCTCTAGCAGCAGCTCAGATAATTCTTCGTCATCGGAATCTGACTACGAAACGCTTACCATTGGAAACAACCAAGAGTCCAGACCATCGACCACAGAACGTACGAGTAGTAGAAAACGTACTCGCGATCCAACTAAATGGAAAAAAAATATTGCCAAAAGGCTAAAAAATTCTGGTCAGCAATACAATTCATTGAAAACTGGTATGGTTAAAGCAGCGAAAATAATGAGGCCGCCCTGTACAGATAAATGCAGGCTGTCTTGCTCATCAAAATTTTCGACTGAAAATAGAACCAAGCTATTTGATGCTTATTGGCAGTTAGATCACTTACAAAGACAGCGAGATTATCTAGGATCTTGTGTGAGACTACTAGAGCTTTCGTTTCGTAGAATAAAAGAATCTCGTAAAAATAATCCCAGGAAACCAAACGCAGCTTTTTATTTGAATAATACAGGACATGAAATTAGAGTATGCAAGACATTTTTTATGAATACTTTGGGTATCACTGAAAGAGTTTTACGTACAGTTATAGAATCCAAGCATAACGAGGAAGGCCTAAACATTATGAAAGAAGATGGAAGAGGAAGACACGGAAAACAAATCAGATTGGACGAAGAAATAAATCAATCTGTGAGAGATCACATTAACTCGATCCCAAAGATAGAGAGCCATTATTTAAGAGCAAATACTAGCAGACTATTCGTAGAGGGAGATTTAACTATAGCAGAAATGCATAGAAATCACAAGAAAAAGCGCCAGGAAGAAAATAAACCAGAAGCTTGTTACGATGCTTATGCTCGAATTTTCAACACAGAATTCAATATAGGATTCTTTGTCCCAAAAAAAGATACTTGTGATGACTGTGAAGCCTATAAAAATGCATCTGTGGAAGAGAAAGCAGAACAGGAAATCTCTTATAAATTACACCTTGAAGAAAAAAGTTTATCTAGGATAGAAAAAGACGTGGACATGAGTAAATGTAAATCGGAGAGCAATACATTTGTAGTCATATACGACTTACAAGCTGTAATGCCATGTCCAATTGGAAAGACATCCGCTTTTTTCTACAAATCTAAATTAAATTGTTACAATTTTACTGTAAGTTATTATAGTCATTAATAATAATCTATTGTTTTGTTTTTATTTTGTTATCTCTTAAAAATTCATTTATATTTCAGATGACAGATGCCAAAAATCAAGAAACAACATGCTTCTTTTGGCACGAAGGAATAGGTAATCGAGGAGCCATAGAAATTAGATCGTGCATATACAACTTTCTAAGGGATTTAGCTGAGAAAAGCCCAGGTTGCGATGTCATATTCTATTCGGATAACTGCTGCGGGCAGCAAAAGAATAAGTGAGTAAACTACCTTATTTTGTTTTCTTTGAAATTATTTTAATTGTTTATTAATTACGTTTATAAATTGTTTTAGGTACATGTTTTGTTTGTACTACTATGCCGTTAACAAGTTAGAGATAAATTCTGTGACTCATAAATTTTTAATTAAGGGGCACACTCAGAATGAGGGCGATGCGGCTCATTCAGTAATTGAAAAATCTATTACAAGGGCTAAAAGATCTGGTGCTATTTATGTTCCAGACCAGTATGTATCTTTAATCAGAAACGCTAAGAAGACAGGAAAACCCTTTATAGTCAAAGAATTAACCTGTACTGATTTTGTAGATTTGAAGAAACTAGCAGTTGACTTAAATATAAATACAACAAAAAATGTTTTCGGAGAAGCTATTAAAACGACTGATATTAAAGTTATAACATTTATGAAAGGCTGTGATATTTATAAGTATAAGACTACGTACAAGACTGAAAATTGGATTGAGGCAAATATTATCCAGCAAACCAGGACATTACGGAAAAATACGACCCAAAGAACAGATTCTGGTATAAATATAGAAAAAATATCCTTAAAACCTGCTTATACGGCCAATACACCGATAAGTGATAAAAAAAACAAGATCTATTAGACTTTGTTCAGAAAAATATAGTGCCTCGTTATTATGAACCTTTTTATAACCAGCTTTAGTGTGTTAATTCTGATTTTAAGATAGTTCTTCATGAAAACTGTGATTATTATGTATGTAAGTGTAAGAATAATTAGGTATGAAGTAGGTACAACGACAAAAACATTTAGACTGCTAGAATTATTATAAACTAATTTAGTTTCGTACCTACTTTAATGCATAATTTAGTAAAGAAAACATTTGATTGTTTTTCTGCAAATTTTATTTCTATCCTGTTAGTTGCTCATAAACGTCTGATTACGGGTACTTAAATGTAAGAAATTAGTCATATTTTTGATAGATTTTTAAATTCTATGTGTTTTAATAATAATGTTGATTATTGTTACCCACTGAAAAAGTTAAATGTAAATGTTATTTTATAAATTTAAAAGATAGATTTTTTGTTTAGTTCGGTCTTTATGACATTATTGCGCAGAGAAGTTCTACTTTCAATTTAACTTCCTGCGCAACAACGTCATAAATGTAGGTACCGTGTATAAAAACAATAAAAAATTGCCATTTACATAGCATTTTTATTTCTGAAACAACCTTAATTCTAAAATATAGAGTATAAACAATATTTTGGTCATCAATATCTAATAGGCTTATAAATATATTTCACTTTAACAAAACAACTATTTTTAAATTGATCTCCTGAAAAGGTCATCATTTGTTACTTATGACGTTGTTGCACCCGGTGTACGATATATACTTCAAGATGTCAGATTAATTTGAAACATTGCATACTTAAGGACCTTAGACTAAGAATAATGTACTTACGTACTATAGACAGAGGCATATTTTCATTACAGCACGCTAAAGCGAGATCGAAATATACTTAAAGAACTTGTTAAAAAGAGATGGGAGCGAGATTTTCTGTCCTTTTCGGTGTAACCACATATTTTGACAGTGCCCTTTAATTATGTGGCAGGCAAACTGTGGAAGTCGGGGTGACATTGTTGTTTTATAATATTTATGTGTTAAAATCGATTCTCACAGCTGTAAATTGTGTTGTATTAAAAGCGAATAACATTTTTCTAGTTCCATAATATGGTGAGCTGCAGTATTTTAGGTTGTAAGAGCCGCAGTGAGCGTAAACAGGAAGGCTGCCGGAAGGTATTACATTTTACGCGTAAGTTAAATACTTCTCTTTAAAATGTACTAAATATGTATTGTTTATATATAGATATTTAATTACTTTTGTCTTATAACTAGTCATTCAACGTAAATATAGTGAAATTCGTGAAAATAAACTTATATTTGTTTATTTCAAACATTGTCAAATTCGAAATTGTGTTGTCAGATCTCGAATCAAAATATCCTCCCCGTATTAGTAAAAAATTAACCATCTTATTTAAATATAATTATTTTTAACAAAAACAGTGACAATAATAATATCAAAGATTATGTGTTACCTCATTAGTAGTTAGTTACATTTCAAGCGGGAGGCTCAAATACCCCCTGTTTATATATAACTATTTAAGTGGAGACCAGTAAAATGTTATAGGCTGGGTGCACCAGGCGCGGTCGCAGCCTTCAATTTTGGGGGGAGGGTCGCCAAGAAATTTGAGGGAAGAAGTGTCTCAAATTCGCTTGTTTTACCTTCCATGTACGCATGACTGACGGATTGGGGGGGGGGGGGGGGGGGTCATGTCCTGTGACCCCCCCCACCTGGGACCGCGCCTGACATATTAAATTTCACTCACACAGACTATAAAAAGATACTCCATACATTTTGTATTAGACATTATGAGAAGTTTACCAGACGAATTTCATCTCATGTTGCTGTCATATTTTTTTCAGTTTTCCAACTGACGCTCTTGCCGAAAATAAATGGATTCAGGCCACTGGACGTATTGACTGGCAACCATCAATTTAATTCCGAATTTGTTCGGTCTATTTTGAAAGCCATTTATTGACCAAAAGGATAAAGAGAAGAAAAATAATAATAAAATTGATACAAATGTACATTTTTATATATTGCGTTATAACTAAGTGTTTACTTTTATCTTTGTAATATTTGCATAGCTCATTAAGGTAAATATGAAGTACTAAATATGTATTAACAGCTTTTGTAAACACCCATATTGGTGCCATTAAAAATCTTTGTATTTGTCTTTTATTTTCTCCTATATGTATGTCCTGTAATTTGCTGACCCAATTAACTTTATGCCAGTCAACCAATCTAAACTCACAAACAACCAACCATAATGCACAAGCATATAAATCCTTTCACAGTTTGGTCTGCCAATGTTTATAGTTTACTTGCTTGATATTGTAGATTACCAAATTTGGGGGAAAATATGATAAGTGGGTAACACTGGCTGCGAAAAAGAGATGCCAACAAAGTGGTTACACCGACCCGCTGTCTTTAGGATTATTGGTCTTTGTTAAGGACAGTTGACAATGCAATAATATAAAACTAAATAATGAAAAATTAATAATAGTTTAAAAATAAAAATAAATACATTGATCTTGTCTCAATCGATTACCACTTTTTTCAAAATTTGGATAACTTTTTGCGAGGAAAAACAATCAAATCTGATGAGGCAGTCAAAACCGCCTTCAAACAGTTCATAGACTCTCGCTCCCAGGTTTTTTTTTGCATAGGGAAGGGATCAATGATCTGTCTATGAAATGGCGGAAGTGTATCGATAACAACGGTGCATTTTTTGATACTGATCAGCAATTTCATATTGTTATATAAGGACCTAATAATACCTTATTAGTGGCAATTAAATAGTGTTGTATTGTTGCAGCGACGGTGATGTACTGCCTGGCGGCGGGCGTGCCGGACGCGGCGCGCGCGGCGGGCGAAGGTGAGAGCGCCGCGCGCGAGCTGCGCCCCCTGCACCCCCGGCAACCCCGCCACCCGCGTGGTCCGTGCCCTCTACTAGCCCTTACTGTGGGACTCGTCGCTATACTGTGTCGTGCTTAGGGGACCCATAAATTACGTCACACGTTAAGGGGGAGGGAGTGGGTCGACTAAATGTGATATTGTGTGGGGTGGGGTGGAGTCGTGGAGTCCATAATTTTGTGACGTCACAATTTTTTATTATCTATTTAATTATTAAAAGTCCATAGACTTAATTGATTGTGTATGTCTTCATTAATAGTATAATTCTGTTTAATCGTATGTTGGTGTGGCAATTTTTTAAAATATTTTTTTTTAATAATTTCAAGAGGCAGAACTGTTGTTTAAAATCAATAATCTCTATATGCAAAAAAATAGCTAAATTTGTGACGTCACGTTTGGGAGAGTACCTTAATTGCGACCAGCTGTGACTAGAATGGGGAGGGTTCAAAGTTACGACTTTCGTGTGACGTAATTTATAGAAGGCCACATAAGGGGCTTCTATTCCTTGACCATGAAGCTATAACAGAGAGGAGGGACCTAAAACGATGGTGCAACGTAATCAAAATCTTGTCAGTGATGTCATCATTATCAGCGTAATTAATCAAATATCGCAATATTTTAAGTCATTGTGGAGCAGCGATAAAAACGCTCTTAACACATTTCGTTGGCAGAGGTTTGCGCCGGAGGTTGTACTTGTGATCTCCTTATCGGAGCCCGCCTTCTTTACCACTCTGCCCTCGCTGCGTTAAAAAATGTACTAGCTCTTTTAACTCACGGATGGGATGCAAGTCTTCTGTGTATATTCCATATGCAGCTGTCAATCAGTCATGTGTGGATTTCTGCTAAATTCTGCTAGCTTGTTTGTTGCGTTCTCTCTTATGGTTTGTGGTAGAGAATTGTGTCGATGTTGCTATTTGTATATTTGTTGTATATTGATGTTTTATTTTTCGATCTTTTGTCAATTTGTCCACTTACTTCGGCTTCTTTAAATTAGAAAACATTGTGAACTTATTAATATCTTATTTCTTTAGTCTGTTGCCTGACATTCCTTACATTCAGTAAACATTCACACAGCTACTTTTTGTTTGAAAGGGGAAATACCACCTGTACACCTTTTGCTGCAATGAAACTACTCTACCGCGCTTCTATGGAGAGGTGTGGACTGTTGTTGCAGATTACCTTTGGAGATGCAGCTGTTAAGCTGCAGAATAAAATTATTACAAAAGACGGACTAGCGTGTAGTTGTCTTACTTTAATCCTAGTTTCTACTTTGTTTTGAAAATCGTTTACTTTTTAGGTACGAGCGACGGTGACAACCGCAACTCCGGCACGGAAGCGGGCTTCGACGAGGCGTGGCGGCGGCGCGCGGAGCAGCCCCCCGCGCGGGCCCTGCGCGTGGACAGCAGCGAGCCCGCGCGGTACACCACCCGCCTCGACTGCCCCGCGCAGGACGCCGCGCAGAGAGCGCAGCTGGTCGACGACGAGAGTGAGTGCTTTTGCATTTACCCTGCAGACATAGCACGCGGGCCCTGCGCGTGGACAGCAGCGAGCCCGCGCGGTACACCACCCGCCTCGACTGCCCCGCGCAGGACGCCGCGCAGAGAGCGCAGCTGGTCGACGACGAGAGTGAGTGCTTTTGCATTTACCCTGCAGACATAGCACGCGGGCCCTGCGCGTGGACAGCAGCGAGCCCGCGCGGTACACCACCCGCCTCGACTGCCCCGCGCAGGACGCCGCGCAGAGAGCGCAGCTGGTCGACGACGAGAGTGAGTGCTTTTGCATTTACCCTGCAGACATAGCACGCGGGCCCTGCGCGTGGACAGCAGCGAGCCCGCGCGGTACACCACCCGCCTCGACTGCCCCGCGCAGGACGCCGCGCAGAGAGCGCAGCTGGTCGACGACGAGAGTGAGTGCTTTTGCATTTACCCTGCAGACATAGCACGCGGGCCCTGCGCGTGGACAGCAGCGAGCCCGCGCGGTACACCACCCGCCTCGACTGCCCCGCGCAGGACGCCGCGCAGAGAGCGCAGCTGGTCGACGACGAGAGTGAGTGCTTTTGCATTTACCCTGCAGACATAGCACGCGGGCCCTGCGCGTGGACAGCAGCGAGCCCGCGCGGTACACCACCCGCCTCGACTGCCCCGCGCAGGACGCCGCGCAGAGAGCGCAGCTGGTCGACGACGAGAGTGAGTGCTTTTGCATTTACCCTGCAGACATAGCACGCGGGCCCTGCGCGTGGACAGCAGCGAGCCCGCGCGGTACACCACCCGCCTCGACTGCCCCGCGCAGGACGCCGCGCAGAGAGCGCAGCTGGTCGACGACGAGAGTGAGTGCTTTTGCATTTACCCTGCAGACATAGCACGCGGGCCCTGCGCGTGGACAGCAGCGAGCCCGCGCGGTACACCACCCGCCTCGACTGCCCCGCGCAGGACGCCGCGCAGAGAGCGCAGCTGGTCGACGACGAGAGTGAGTGCTTTTGCATTTACCCTGCAGACATAGCACGCGGGCCCTGCGCGTGGACAGCAGCGAGCCCGCGCGGTACACCACCCGCCTCGACTGCCCCGCGCAGGACGCCGCGCAGAGAGCGCAGCTGGTCGACGACGAGAGTGAGTGCTTTTGCATTTACCCTGCAGACATAGCACGCGGGCCCTGCGCGTGGACAGCAGCGAGCCCGCGCGGTACACCACCCGCCTCGACTGCCCCGCGCAGGACGCCGCGCAGAGAGCGCAGCTGGTCGACGACGAGAGTGAGTGCTTTTGCATTTACCCTGCAGACATAGCACGCGGGCCCTGCGCGTGGACAGCAGCGAGCCCGCGCGGTACACCACCCGCCTCGACTGCCCCGCGCAGGACGCCGCGCAGAGAGCGCAGCTGGTCGACGACGAGAGTGAGTGCTTTTGCATTTACCCTGCAGACATAGCACGCGGGCCCTGCGCGTGGACATCAGCGATTTTTGTAAAAAAACCGCGATTATTTATATAAATATACTAGGTATATACATTATGTATGTGTATAAATTATATTTTAACGCATAATTTTGCCCAAATTAATATCTGTGTTCATGTACAATTTATAGCTCTTCGATTGAATTCGATAACGTTACCGCAGCAGGAATCGTTTCTTCCGTTTATTTTCCAAACGACAACATGCACAATTTTTTTATTCGGCCCTGCGTGTGGCCGCACGTAACAGCAGATTGGGCACTAATTATACGTTCCACTCATTTCATTCTAGATATCACTTTCTTGCTGAAATACGTAACGGACCTGTTTGTAATGCACCTTGCATTACAAACAGCACGACTGTGACTTATCAAACTTAGCAGGCTCACGTAAAAAAATCGCTTCTTAAGTGTTTGTCCTTCTAAATTATAGATACTCATGTACTATTTATCATGTTTAACATTGCAGAGGGGGTGAAGCTCGGTCTGGGCGACTTCATTTTCTACAGCGTATTGGTGGGCAAAGCAAGTTCGTATGGAGACTGGAACACCACTCTTGCCTGTTTTGTAGCCATTCTAATTGTAAGTATAGAATTAATAATAAATTGTAAACGCTAATTTATTTTAGGCCGCTATCCCACTCGCATTTTTCTGAATATTAGGTCCTTAGACATGAAATTGCCGATACTGAATACTGGCAACTTTAAAAAACTTTAATATGCGATAAGTATTGACACAGATGTAGTATAGTACGTATTTAATACATTTTTAAATCTTGCACTTACATACGTAAGTAAGTACACCATACTTGCAACGTGTTTAAATTACCTACTTGTATGTTGGTGTCAATCAGAATTATATTTAAGTTATTCGTACACATGTTGTTAATACCTACTTAGGTTAAGCTTAGTAAGTAAGATACTTAAACTTGTTTGTAGCAAAACTCTTGTGAAAATAAATAAATAAATAAATAAAATTTTGGGTAACTTTGAATTGACGTTTAACTTTGAACAAAGTTGGAAAAAAGATTTAACAATTTATTGCATAGAAACTTTGATATTTCAATATAATAACTATGTTAAATGGATTACCAAAATGTTTTTGTACCAAATGAAAATTAAAGAAATAAACTGTCAATGCCATAATTCTGAAAATTCCCGCCTTTTCCGTGGTGAAGTTGCTGAAAGTTTTTGAGCTCTGATTTGGAATCCTAAACTAGTCCACTTTGATTCATATGGCAAAACCAAGCTATTTGTTACTTTTTTACGTCAGTTTAGATGTCATTTTTGTAGATTAGATTTTTAAATTTAATAATACCTTCTTTTTATTTTACCTAAACCTTAAAATATTAAGGTTTTTTACATTCTAAAAAATTTATTCAAAGTTACCCAAAACTCATGATAACTTTGAATTCGAGTTTTAGGGGAAATTATGGGTAGTTCTGTTGTTTTTTCCCTGAATTTATTTTGTTAGAAAAAAAACCAACTCAAAAGGAAGGACACTTCATTCATTCAATAAAATAAAGGTGTCATAAATAGAAATCAGTTTTAATAATACAAATAATGTAAAAAATGATCAAAGTTAACCGAATTGTACGTACTTCGATTGTTTAAATAATAATTTCAATAAAAAAACGTTTTCACTTGTTTGATACTGAACGACAATTTCAATTGTGTAAAGAATTAATATATAAACAGAACAGACGCAGAGGGGCCGTGCGGTGTTTTACGAGCGTTGGCGTTTCTCCAACGTTGTCGCTGCGCAAACGCGACGTTGCGTTTTTTGTCAAACAAACTTTTACAATCATTCCATTCCCCTCTGTCCGTATGAATGGGGGCGGAGCTACAGCCAGCGTCCAAATCATAGTTAAAAGCTAAAAAAACTTACAGAAAATCCCTTTTTATTATTTATTGATAATTTTTTATAAAAAATATTGGTGCTACTTTTTACTGTAATATTAACTTAAAAATCCTCTTTATTTGGGTTTCTATTTGATTTATAAATTGAACATTGCAACAATAAGAAAATTTGCATGGCTTGCTAAAAAAATGTACCAGTACCTGTACGTCAGGTTAGATTTTCATATTAATTTGTGGAGATTTAAGTGTGTATGTTGTCTTTTGCAGGGTTTATGCCTCACGTTGCTGTTGCTAGCAATATTTAGGAAAGCGTTGCCGGCGCTGCCCATTTCCATCACTTTTGGGCTCATCTTCTACTTCGCTACGCGCTGCGTCGTCAAGCCCTTCGCAGACGCACTCGCCGCCGAACAAATATTCATTTAGCCTTTAATATTTTAATCTTCCTCCGCGCATAGTTAATTCAATATGTCTTAACCATTCATAAGAGTTACTCAAGTTCCCTCTAGTTAACCTATTGCTGTGAAATTAACTCCTACCTACAATATTTTTAGTATCGTCACAAATTGTTGAAATTACTAGATCCAATGAACTAATTTGTAGATATTGAAGATAATAATTTAAAAATAAATAAATAAATTGAATTGACGTTAATATGTATTGTATATAAGTATTTAAAGATAATAATGCTATACCTAGCTAGCTAAATTCGACAATTTTTATTATGTAGTAAGACGGTACACTGTACAAAAATATTGTAAATTTATAGATTACGTAACTTATTAAAATTACAATGAGAAAGACTTGGTAAAAACTTAGAATAAGTAAGAAACTATCAACATCAAAAAATAAACTTTAAATTAAATTTGTATTCTAATAAATATTATTTGCTTCAAATTTTTTTGTACATTCAGCATCGTATGTACCTAATTGGTCAAAACCAACAGTTCAACTTATCTGTTAACAAATAAATGATGATGATTATGAATAATTTTGTTTTTATTTTTACACACACCAGCACAATTTGCGAAACACAAAAATGTTTTTGTTTTTTTTTTAAGTTATTAGATGTATTAAAAAGTAGCTTTTATTATTATGTAACTACCCCCTTAAAATTAATTTATGTACAAGTTGTACACCTTATTTTTGGTTAGCCGGTTTTATGGCGCTTTTTTGATTTTGTTGAAATGTACTTTTAATTGTTTAAGATAAGAATTTCGTATGATTCTGTGTTTGGAGACTGGCTAATTTAGCTAGTGGTTTTCAACAATGCGTGTTCTGACTATAACGTACTGTTTAATTTCTCTATGGTTCTGACACGGAATGAGTGATATATCCTTAGACTAAGAATAATGTACTTACGTAGATATATCAGTACATTTAGCTGCTATGACAGTGACCATGGTCAAAGAGTAAAGAGGGGAAACCTACCACTCAGTCAGTCGCTTATTGGATATATCGAAATTGGCGGTTCGTCGTGTTGTTCAGCGCCCTGGAGACTAAATCTTACATGAAAAGATGAGTACAAGGCAGAAATTGGTCACCAAGCTCTGATCTGCAACAGGTATTGGCAGCAAACATAAGAATTTTCTGATAAATGTCCTAGTTAAAACGATCAATAAAATAGGACACTGATAAAATAAGAAAAATAATTATTTGGGTACTGTCTATAAGATTTTACCTTACCTTAAGGAAATGGGCTAAAAAAATTATAAAGGCACTCTATCCACTTTTTTAAATATCGCTGTAGAAACTTTTAGGTAAAGGATATACGATTTACTCTGAGACATACAGAGCATGTAGCATATCTATACTAATGTAAACAGGAAAGATTTTGTAAGTTTTTCTTGTTCAGTAAATCATGAAAGGTGGTTAATAAATACACACATTAATATTTATATATAAAATATATTTCAAAATAAATTCTCGCAACATACAAGGATGCTAATGTATTCAATGATATACATACATTCAGACCTTTACCCATGTCCCATTTCTGTTAAACCACATAACATGCAAGCAGTAATGACTTTTATTGTAAATATTGATATAAAATTTAAATAATAACAAACATGTATACCACACTTAATAAAATAACAAATTTTTGTTGCAATTAAATTATGATTTTATGTACTTATTGCACTGTTTAATTGCTGGTAACTGAAAAATCTATACTCTATTTTAATAATTGTGAAAGTATTAATAAAAATATAGTCAAAAAATATAAGAGAACTATTCCGGAACATTTATGATTTGCGATCAAATAATAATTAGGTAATAAATAATAGTTCCAAAAATTTGTACAACATTTTCTAAGTCTCCAATAATCAGCTACAATTACTACTCTTTAATCTCTTTATTATTATTTTAGAACATAAGAAACATGAATATCCTACAAATCAGATCAGACAAGATCACGTATAAAATATCACAAAATTCTTGTTTAGTTTTTTTATGGAATGTTTTTAGGAATAAACATAGAAAACTTGTTTTTAATAGTTGGATTTGTTCTCAAAAATCCGAGTAATAATCTAATAAATAATTTAGATGTTCTTAAATGACTTCTTGTCAACTACATGATTTCAGGTTCTTAAAAAACAAACCTAAAAATACCACAACCATTACTTAATAATTAGGGGGCAGGCATTTCAATAGGTCCACTTTTTTTAATAACTTTTAGGGGTTCACCTTTTGGCTTTACTGTATCTGATAGAATTTCCTCTTCAACAGGTATTTCATCAGGTACAACTTTTTGAACAATGATTTGAGGTTCATCTTCAACTGGTAATTTCTTAGCTTTCTTTTCTTGTTTGGCTTTTACAGGCTTAGGGGTACTTGACTTTGAGACTTCTGGTTTAGAAGCAGGTTTCTCAGTATTTGGATCCGTGCTTTCAGTCTGCTCTGATTTTTTCTTTACTATTTTATCTGAAGCGTCTTTCTTTGGTTCTTCTTTTGGAAGAGAAGGAGGAGTTGCTTTAGGTTTTGATTCAGTAACTGTTTTTGGGTCTGAAACAGTTTCTTTATTTTTTTCGATCTGAGGTCTGAGATCTGCTGTCTTTGGTTTCTGTTCTGGATCTGATTTTTTTTCTGGAACTGTTTCTTTATTGGGTTTAGTAGAAGGCGTTGGTGCCTTTTCAGTGCTTGGTTTAGAAGTTTTTTTTAATGGTTTAGTCTCTTTTACACTTTCTACAGGTTTTGCACTCTCTTGTTTTAAGGGTTTTGAAGATTCTTTTGGAACAGAACTGGGCCTTACTTCAGGTTGTTTTTGAGGAGCAACTTTTGGGGATTCTGTTTGGGGCTTCTCTGCAGGTTTTTGGCTTGGTTTTTGATCTACAGTCTTTTCAACTTTTTGTTTGGTTTGCTCTACTACTGGTTTTTTATCTTTTGGTGGCGATTTTTTTTCTGAACCAGATTTATCCTTTGCGGGAGTAGTTATTGATTTTGGTAAATTAAAAGCCTTTTTTAAAGAAGGTGGTACAGGGACAGCGCCAATGAAATTTTGCATGTGAGGTGAGCCCAAATACAGTTTATCGTTATAAACAATTGAATCACTTATATGAGCTACACTACCATCTGTATTGTAGTGGGAAGAGACGACATTTCCATTCCAATCTACTTGAACAACTCCAGATAATCCTGGTGCTAATCCAGACACACTTGCAAAGTGTCCCACCTGTAAATATTACGACATTAACAATATGTAACAAAAATACAAAATTAAAGTTAAACTTAAATGATACATTTTTATTTGTATGAAGTAGCGGGCGAGCATGCAGGCCACATGTTAAGTGGTTGCTCTGCAGCAACCACTTAACATGTGGCCATGGACATCCACACTTAACCTCAAGCAAACAGAGCCTTGCCTGAGGTCGCATGCGGTTGCGTTCCCACTCCGAAGGCTGATAGTCGCCTCATGTAAATCTAGCCGGCGTCTATACCTTCCCACTGAAACACAACAAAACCGCTTTACGGCACAAGGGGGTGCAGCGGTGGTACTCTCGGGCGAACCATAAAAAAATCTACCACATACATAACTTAGGTAAATATAAGTTAACGTTAATACAACAACAGGATACATTAAAATGTTATACTGACCATGTACAGAATTTGTTCAAAGATAATATGAGGGAAGTGTGAGTTCAAAAACTCAAATGGTATTTCGAATATCCTCATGAGGCGCGCCGCGAGCTTCCTGGCCAGGGGCGTGGCGGCCAGCGACTTCAGCAGCAGCGGGTTGTCGTCGTCGAAGGCGGCGTACAGCGACACCAGAACGCCGGACCCGTCGGGCAATACACGTATGTTATCGGGAGTTCCTGGTAATAAAAGAAACATAATAATATTAACGTTTCACAGTCATAGACCCACAATAAGGTGGAAATATTCTGAGTCGTGGGTTCCATGAACACGCACAAAGATAGAAACACAAACACCCAGACGGAGAACAGAAATTTTAAACACAATTCAAATTTCTTCTTCGCCGTGAATCGAACTCGGCACCCTCTTATCAGCAGTTCGGCATGATAACCACTGCGCCACACGTGTCGCCTGTGAATGAATAAGTGAATATTTTCTGGAATACAATATACAATAAATTATCATCATGCTGTTACATAAAATGTAGCCTGTCAATTGAATGCCAATTGAATGACTACTTTACAGCCAACTTACATGATATTTTGTGTGTAAGAATAAAATCGATCTATTTTTCAATAGATTTTGTTTTCTAGGCATAAATGTAACAAAATTATTGTAAATTATGTAATACGGTAGGTGTAGGTATATATAGTAAATACAACATATTTGTCTTATTTTATGTGAAAATTAATGGCAATAAGTAGCCATTTAAGTTTACTCTTTATTGTGAAATCGATGTGCGCTAGTTTTGCTACGTAACACAGCACTTGTTCAAACACAGACTTCAATCACTAGGTAGTTTTATAAAAGCCATTTGGTTTTGAACAAGGGAAAAAGCAATTAGTTAAATATGTGGTACCTAAAATTGTCGGTACTATCCGCGTTACTGTCCTACACAGTTAGCTCACCAGAAGTTTATGAAACGGATATGAACTTCAGGATTGATCCTGGAACAAGAACATGCTTCTTCGAAAAAGGCATGGCCGGGCAAGTGATGGAGCTGTTCTATCAAGTGATCGACGGGCAACACGGCGACTTTGATATATCGGTAGACGTTTTAGATCCTAATGGTGTCAAACTCATATCAGACTACAAAAAGTCGCAAAACTCAATAATTCTAGAGTTAGAAGTGGACGGTGATTACGTTTTCTGTATGGACAACACTTACAGTGTTATGAACTCTAAATTAGTGTTTATGTATGTATTGATAGAAGACAAAAAGAAGGATGGGAACCAAGAGGCTGAGGTTTCCGTCGTCAACAACGAAGGTGAAGAGCATATTGAAGAGGAAATAGTTGAATGGGTGGGAGCAACGAAAGATGGAGAAGAATATAGAATCGACGTCACGCTGATAATAGAATCAATGATCCGAACATTGAACCACGTCGTCAAAGCGCGCCACATGTTAGATCTGTACAGTGTGAGCAAGTCACGCGATAGTTATTTAGCTATAGAGGATACGTTTATTGTAGATTTGTGGTCTGGATTTCAGATCCTCATGATGATGATCGTTGGTATTATACAAGTTTACATGATCAAAAAATTATTTACAAAAGAAACTCATCAACCGAAAAGCTTCGATTTTGGTATGAAAGTGTTAGACAACAGACACAAATGAGAATATTATTATAAATACATATAGAAAGTCCGTTTTTGCTACTACAACAAATGTAAGGAATGTTTCAAGGACAATGTAAAACATAATACATAATATTAATAAGTTTCAATTTTAATAAACTATTTTTCATATTTTTCCTTTGTTTTCTTGAAGCTTTCATTAAAAAATAAGCATTTATGTTACAATAAATAAATAAAATATTGTAAAAAAAAGTATGGTAACCTATGAGCAGCGCAGATGTTGTGACTATGTTCTGTTATGTTTACTGTGTATATACAGTAGGAAACAGAAAATATGTTGAAGCTCATTGATATTATTTGTTAAATGTAAAGAGCCACAGCGTCTTTTAAAATTAAGCTGTCACTCCTTATTATCATGCCTATTGAAGCCCAGAAGCAGGCCTCAAACTGTATCAATTGTCTTATACCTGACCAAGCCCATTCAGCTTTAGCTGTATCAATCCATTGGGATCTATGCCAGCCACAGGGCAATAATAATAAGCTTAGTGGGTAATTAAATGTTTACCTGGTAGTCCAGTGACAAATACTTCTGTGGAGCCCTTTTTAGGACCATCAATGTAATGTTTCAGGACACGCATCCTATTGGTCTCCACAACCAAAACAAATTGGTTGTCCGGTGATATAGTCACACCATTTGCAAACCATATATTGTCAACAAGGACTGTACTTTCATTCTTGGCAGGATTGTATCGAAATAGCCTGTTGAATAAAACAAAATATTTCAATAAAAATCATATCTTAAAATCATATTCAAACTATAAATAGACAAACAATTCCTAAAAAAACCCTCACTTTATAAAATTTGGATGTTTTTTGTTACATATGAACATGTTACTATTATCATAAACATCACAATGCAGATTGATGAACTTCAGTTTTAACATATGAAAATGTATTGAAATATTTGCAATTTTGTAAGGTCTGTGCACTTTTGCTGTAACTTTGTTGCACCATGTTGCTACTTAAGAGGCTGTACATATACAAAATTTTGCAGATATCATTGATTTACCTGATTTTACACATGAGATTTTGCAGTTAAAATACAGTATTTCCATAAGTTTTATTGCACAATATGACTGATCATTTCAATAATAATCTAATACATTAGCCACTTTTTTAACATTCAACGAGTATTATAATAGTTCATGCTCGTTTTAGGTTACTTTTAAAGATTTTTAAATTTTAATGCCTATATTAATAATTTGATTGACTTATTTTTCAGAAAATGGATTGATTATGAACTGAAGTTTATTTATGTCTATTAATTTTATGAAAGATTATTCCAATTAGGTAACCAAAATCAAATGCAATTTCTGGCCCATAATCTCTCAAAAGTTCAATATTTTTTTTACATTTTTTTTTTTTGTATTAGAGGGGTAAAAAGTGACAAATGTATTGCAGCAGCCATTTTCACAGTAATACATAGCATTTTTTTTTCAATCCGTTTAGGTTTCAAAATGATTTGGAAATATGTAATGTTCTATACCCATTACAGCTAAAATTGACTAAACGGTCACCATCATCAGGTCTATTAGGCAAAAAAAAGTGACACAAATAAAAAGTACCTACTTAATGTATTAGATTTTTATTGAAATTATCAGTCATATTGTGCAATAAAACTGCTCTGCATACGCAGTGGGCCGCAAAAAGGGTTGCGGTCATTGTTAATGTATTGCAAGCCACTCATTTTATTTTGTGTATAATAAAAGTTTAAGAAACAAGAGACAAGCAATATGAATAGCTTGTAAATGTTCTTGCATAAACTGATTAAGCTTACCTTCCAGATGGGTCAGATATGATTGCATATACTCCATCTTTTAAGTGATAATCAGTGCTAGAGTCTGTCCAGTATAAGTCTCCATTAGCAGCCAATGCGACAGAATTAAAAAGCATTGGCTTTCGTCCCTCAATAGCTACTCTGGGAGAAACTAAGAGTTGTTTCTTATAGGACTTAAGATCTATCCTCCAAATACCATAGTAAGCATCAGCCACATATAACTGCCTGTTTTTATCATCAATCACAAATCCTAAGGGTCTTCCACAGATATGTTCATGTACTATTGCAACTGTAATTTAAAAGATTTATGAGTGAAAACATTTTATATTAATGTAATGAAAATAAAAGAATATAATGTGTAATATAGTAAAAGACACTTACTACATGGTTGACCAATTTGAGAAACGAATGTCACATGGCCTCCATGTGATATTTTTATAATTTCTCCAGTTGCAAGACTGGTATACAATTCGCCGTTCCATATTTGGAATGCTTCGGGTCCTAGCAATTTATCTGCGTATAATTTCTCGACATTATTTAAGTCCTCATTAAGAGCTAAGGGACCAGTTCTAGGTTGCGTAGGATCAATTCTATAATGGTATTAAAAATGTTAATAACTTTCACTTTAATGGTATCACAATTTCGAGTACGTGTAATTACAAAGTTCAAAAGTACTTACTCGATAGTCGTAAACTTTGTATACGGCGGTAGATTCGGTATCAATAGTATGATAGCAACTACAATTGCTGTATAAATGAAAAATTTTATGATGCGCTTTACAATACCAAATATAAAACCCATAACGAAATAAAAAGTCAACTACCCTGTCGATTCAAAGAATAACATCTGAACCGAATGTCGAATTTTATTATACACTCGTTCTCCAAAACCAAATCTCCACATCACATCACATTCACGAAAGAAAAGACATTGACAATTTGACACATTTGACATTCTATGTTGACATTGATGACATTGACTTTTTTTCGTTTTTCAAGTTCAGTTTAAAATTTTCAATATCACAGAATTACTTTTTGGCTTACAAATATAACATTTTTTGTTGTAGATATTACACATAATTTCGTATCACAGTATCCCTATTTTATTTTTTCCTGTCGTAAGCTAACTGACTGGCTATTGTTTTCATTTTCAGCTTTTATTAAATGTATTTTTCATAGAGAAATCACCATCCCTATTCATCCTGATTCAGTGGAGAAAACGGCTTTCGTCACAAATGAAGGGCAGTATGAGTTTCTAGCAATGCCATTTGGTTTGCGAAATGCTGCTTCAGTTTTTCAGAGATGTATCACTAAAGCTCTTAGTCATTTAGAAAATAAGCCACTGATATACATGGATGATGTTTTATGTCATTCGGCTAACATTTCCGAGGGACTGAAGCGTCTAGACTGTGTTTTGAGCGCGTTGTCGGAAGCAGGGTTTTCATTAAATCTTAATAAATTAAGTTTTTAACAAAAAAATAGAACCGACTTCAAACGGTAAAAAATAAAATTGTTCAGTACCTACTTCTTCTTGCTTATGGTAATGACTCTTAAAACTATTTCTGGAGTCGGGCCCTTAGTAAATGTCGTACCATTCGTTCTAAATTGGCACCGACAGTACAGACAGTGGGACAGTACCTACTTCTTCTTGCTTATGGACACAAAAAGATACGCAACAGAATTATAGGCATTCTCACGTCCGAACCGGTGCTAACTATATTTGACCCAGAACTTCCGGTAGAGTTACATACCGATGCTAGCTCAGAGGGTTATGGAGCAGTTCTCCTCCAAAAGAAAAATAATCTGCCTCACGTAGTAGAGTATTTTAGCCGCCGAACGTCTGACGCAGAATCTCGGTATCACTCTTACGAGTTGGAGACATTAGCTGTCGTCAAAGCGGTAGAGCATTTCCACCATTATCTCTATGGGCGGCGATTTGTAGTCGTTACCGACTGTAATTCACTCAAGGCGTCAAAATCGAAGAAAGACTTAACGCCCCGCGTCTACCGGTGGTGGGCTTACTTACAGGCATACGATTTCGATATTGTTACATACTGCGAAGGAAGTTAAATGGAGCATGCTGACTATCTCTCTCGAAATCCGTTGTCAGATGCTGATCATCGTGTTTCTATTGCCCTAGAAAAGACTCAATCTAAAACTGTCAACTATGTTGAACTTCATCGTGGTTGGTTGTCAGTCGAACAGAATCAAGATCTTATCGCGAAACATCACAATAATACTTACCCCGAAACTGTAGCTCAAACATATGATGTTAGAGATGGCATACTATACAGGAAAATTACTCGTAATAAGGTAGTTTCATGGTTACCTGTAGTCCCACGATCCCTTATTTGGACGCTAATTAGTCACGTTCACAATGAGTTGCAACATTTAGGCAGGGACAAAACCCTAGACAAGCTTTATGAAATGTATTGGTTACCAGACATGTCGAAGTGTGTACGAAAGTTTATTGATTCGTGCATCATTTGTAAGGCTTCGAAGGGTCCATCGGGCGCTCAGCCTGTTCAGCTTCATCCGATTCCAAAAGTTTCTGTGCCTTGGCACACAATTCATATAGATTTTACTGAGAAGCTGAGCGGGAAGAGTGACCGAAAGGAATATTGCTCTTTTATTATCGATGCCTTTACTAAATATGTTTTGCTTGAACACACTTTATCGGTCGATGCAAAGAGTGCAATAAATGCTCTACAAAGAGCGGTGTATCTTTTCGGAGCTCCAAAGAGAATTGTCGCAGATCAGGGCCGTTGCTATATTAGTTCTGATTTCAAGAGCTTTTGTGAGGAGCATAAAATAGAACTACATTTTATCGCGACTGGTTCAAGTAGGGCAAATGGCCTGGTCGAGCGTGTAATGCGCACACTTAAAAGCCTCCTTACTATTGTGGAAAATGACCCGAATAAAGCCTGGCGAGACGAGCTAGGTAATATTCAACTCGCTCTAAATAGTTCTAAGTCCACTGTCACGAAATATTCACCATCAGAACTAATGCTTGGAATACGCTCTAATTCTTTAGGAATGTCTAAGTTGAACGCTGATAACAACGATCATGAGGTTCGCTTAGATTTGGACATGATAAGGACTGATGCAGCAGTTAACATTCGGAAAGCTGCTGAATCTGAAACCCTCCGATTTAATCGCGGTCGTGCTAAAATAAGACCATTCTCTAAAGGAGATTTCGTATTCATTAAAAATTGTGAACGTAATCAAACGAATCTGGATAGGAAGTTTAGAGGCCGGTATGTTATAGCAGAGGTACTTGACAACGATCGGTATGAACTTAAGTGTTTAGGTGGTTCTCATAGAACTTTTAAATACGCTCATGAGAATTTGCGCGTAGTACCCCAGGGGCATATTGGATTAACCGAAATTGCAACTAGTCTTTTGAATAATGAAGAGGCCGAGACGGCGTCGGAAGATGAAGATGTAATTAGTTTAAATCGTGACAATGATGATTCTGACACCTTGACCGTATGCTCAAACACTGTTTCTGCCGATTCATGTACGCTTACAGCTTGTTCAGACACCCTTAGCACATACTCAGACCCCGACACTTGGGAAAATCCGCACCAAACTGAAGTTCATACAGAGAAAGACGATTCATAATTAGAGGTAGTACAAAAACATTGGTATATTTTTAGATGTAAGTAATCAAGACGAATCATGTCGTCCGAGTCAGCGACAGGGTTGACTTGTTTGGTGGTTTGGTTTGGTGTCGTCCGAGTCGGCCATCAGGTCGGCTTGTCTCTGTAGTCTGTTCAATGAGATGAAATGTGTCGTCCAAGTCAGAGCCCTTCAAGTTGGCCGACTTGTTTTGGATGTTCGATGGAATTTGTTAAAGACGAATTCTTGGAGGATTGACTTGTCTAAGATATGCGGCTATGGTTGACTATTACGTCGATTGTCAGAGAGATGTGTTATCCAGCTCAACTGCAGTGATACACTAATCTGATCGAGGTCATTCATCACTAAGCAATATGTAAGAGGAATGCTTATGAGTCCGTCAGGATGAACGAACGGACTATGTATGATTGTTTATGTATTACCCTTGTTTCAGAGAATCGCCCGAGGACGGTCGAAAGTCAGTCCGGCCGTGACGGCGCATCTGCCACTAGAATACGTCAGGTTGACAATTAGCTGTCAAAGTCAGCCTAACGAACAATGAGCAATGAGTAACGAATAGTGCGTGCAATTATCGAAATTTTTCGATAAACGATACTCCGATTTTTATCGATTTTTTTGTCGATAAAAACCGATAATTTCCGGTTTTGTATTACGTTATTATAACAAGAAAAATACTTGAATTCTTTGTTCAACATTTATATAAGACTCTTAAATTTCCTAAAAATCGACATTATTTCTACAAGGATATTGTTTTACGTTAAACTGTGGTTTTATATGAACCAAAACTACAAATTAAAATAACAAATCAAGTTTTATTTAAAACATTTATTTGAAAACAAAACATAAATTTTTTCCTGTGAAACAAATAAATAATGTAGTTAAAAGAACTAAAAAACACGCTTTTGTGAAAATACGAACTAAAAAGTTAAAAATAAGAAGAAAATGTATTTTACTGTAAATAAAGCGTGGAGTGGTTTTTAAGATACTATTGACACCATGCACCCCACGCTTTGTTTTTACAGTAAAATACATTTTCTTCTTATTTTTTACTTTTTAGTTCGTATTTTCACAAAAGCGTGTTTTTTAGTTTCTTAAACTACATTATTAATTTTTAAATTTTTTAGTTGGATTTTTATTCTTGACGATGCGGCGCGCTCTCGTTCGGAAGCCAGGGAGCAATGAACTCACACTAGGGTTTCGGTCCCGGGATACTGTTCCCAGGAATATTTTCATTCCCGATCCCGGGAAAAGAGGGTCGGGAATCCCGGGAATTAATAATATTTGTGGCATCGTCCGATTGAATCATTTGGCACGCCAGGGCCAAATTATTTGCAGACGAATTGCACGCGGCAATAATAAATGCTCATAAAAAAGTACGAATACCGACTTCCCCACTAGTGCGGTTAAACAAAGATTTTTTACTTTTTTTTATATGTAAACCGAACAAAAAGGCTGACGGGCCGCGTGGTGTTAAGCGATCACCGTCGCCTATGGACTCGGGCAACCCTAGGGGAGCCACCCGAGCATTGCCGGCTTTGGAGGAGAGCTCTTTTTACAGCTTTCTTGAAGAACCCCATGTTATAGTCCACTGGGAATGCCTCAGCTGGAAGGTTGTCCCATAACCTGCACGTCCGTGGTAAAAAGGAGCGTGCAAAGCGGACTGTGGAGGACCGCCACGAGTCCAGATGGTGCCGGTGGAAGTTTAACCTTCGCCTGGTGGTATAATCATGGAATGGTGATGTAGGCATGAGTTTGAAAAGTTCCTCGGAGTACTCACCGTAGTAAAGTCGGTAGAACACGCAGAGCGAGCCTATGGTTCTTCGCAAGCTGAGCGGTTCTAGCCTGTCAGTCAATCTTGGGTCGTTGACGATTCGGACTGCGCGCTTTTCAACGGAGTCAAATGGGTGTAGCTGGTATTTTGGTGCTCCTGCCCAGAGGTGAGAGCAGTACTCCATGTGGGGTCTGACCTGTGCCTTGTACAGTGTCAGGAGTTACCCCGCAGTGAAGTACTGCCTCGCCCTATTGAGGACACCAAGTTTTTTGGACGCCAATTTGGCTTTGTGCTCCAAATGACTCCGGTACTGCACTTTACTCGTAATGTCAACTCCCAAGAAAAGTGTTGGTGACTTTCACCGACGGTGAGCGCGGTACCCTGGAACTTGGGCGCTATAACAAATGGGTTTTTTAGCGGTAAACGCGCAAACTTGTGTCTTCGTCAGGTTAAACTCGACAAGGTTAAGTCGACCCCATTCCGAGACCCGCTACAGAGAGTTCTCGACTTCAGACACAAGTTTGATTCTGCTTTCCTCCACTTGTGACCGAGAGGCATTGGCTCGACAGGTGTATAGTGTGTCCACCGTACTATCATCTGCATAGCAATGTATACTGCTACTGCGTGATTGTTGCAGCATGTCATTGATATGCAGAATGAATAGTGTAGGAGACAGTACTGAGCCTTGGGGAACACCGGCGTTAATGGGCTTCATATCTGAGCAGCATCCGTCAACAACGACCTTAATCTGCCGCTCAAACAGAAACTTTGCCACCCATTTACATAGCCTCAGGGGAAGACCGTAAGATGGAAGCTTCGCGAGAAGGGCCCTGTGCCAGACCCGGTCAAAGGCCTTTGCAATATCCAGGCTGACTGCCAGAGCCTCCCCGTTGCCCTCGACGGCTTCAGCCCAGCGGTGTGTGAGGTATACCAAGAGATCACCGGCCGACCGGCCCTGGCGAAAGCCATACTGACGATCGCTGATCAACCGGTGCTTCTCAAGATACCTAAGGAGCTGCGTGTTTATAACACGCTCCATCACCTTAGAGAGCAGGGAGGTTATCGCAATGGGCCTGTAATTGGATGGGTCACTGCGGTCACCCTTTTTCGGTATTGGGTGTATTAGGGCTACCTTCCACGAAGACGGTACTTTACTAGTGGTGTAGGAAAGCGAGAATAGGCGCGTTAAGACGGGAGCCAACTCGGGAGCGCACGTCTTTAATACGATCGCGGGGATATCATCCGGCCCGCTCGACTTCTTGACATCGAGGGTTAGCAGAGCTCGTCTGACGGCCTTTTGAGTGAAACGCACGTCCTTCATCGAGCTCTCACACTGCTTGATGGTCAGTGGTGTGGCACCTCTGTCGTCCAGAGTCGAGTTTGAGGTAAACAGGGTACCCAGGGGATCGGCTTTCCCTTTTGCCGTGTGAGCCAGAGTATCGTCCGGTTTGCGTAAAGAAAGATGGTAGAGACGACCGACAGAAGTTACCTTCGACAGCCTTGGCAAGCGACCAAAAAGCTCGACTCCCGCAAGGGTAGCTTGATAGACGCTGGCCAATTCTGCCGACGTGTCTAAACTTCGCCTTGGCTATTTGCTTCTTTGTCGAACGGGAGGCAGGTGCGCATCAGCCCAGGTTTTAAAAGCTTCTTGCTTAAGTCTAGAAGCCTTAGCGCAAGAACCATTAAACCAGGGCTTGTTTCGCCCGCCAATGGATACTACAGAGTTGGGAATAAAACCAATCATGCCCTGTCGTATCACATCGGCTATCGATTCCGCACACGTGCTAGGATCACCCGAGGTGAAGCACAGCTGCCTCCAGGGGTAGGAAGCCAGGATTCCCGGAGTCCATCCCAGTCCGCTGACCCGTAATGCCAGACTTGACGCTTCCCATTGGGTCGAGAACCTTCTGGGGGCGGCAATGGTACGGCAGAACTTACCAGGCAATGGTCAGAAGTCCCAAGTGGGGCCCCAACCGTCACCCGGTAGTCGGATGGATGGGTGGTCAGCAGTAGGTCCAGCAGAGACGCAGTGTGGGTCTCAATATCTGGTACCCTGGTGAAACTCTGTACCACCTGCGTCAACCCATATGCCAAGGAGAAATTATAAGCGGCCCTGCCAGCAAAGTCGGTGGTTCTTGATCCCAGCCATTCGGTGTGGTAGGCGTTGAAGTCACCCAGAACCACCAGCTCAGCCGAAGGACACAGTTCCAGCACTCTGTCGGACGCCTTTTGGACGTGCTCAAATAATCGAGTCGTCTCCGCGTCTCCGCTATAGGACCTATAGAGGCACGCATATATTCGGGTTCTAGCGCCAGCGTCTACACGTGCCCAAAGCACCGATAGGTTAGTTCCTTGTGAACTTTATGAAACCACGATGAAGCACACGCCTAATCTGGAAGTTTTGTACATAGCTCTTTTGAGTACCCAGCCTACTTCTACTGACAGCGAGCGTGCATTTTCGGTAGCTGGAAACTTTGCCACGAAAATTTGTAGCAGCCTAAGTGATAAATCACTTAATGCATTGACCTTCCTAAAGGTAACGAAAAAAAAACTTTGAATATAATTTATGTCTTAGAAACGACAAAATTTATGTTGTAAACATCTTGAAATCTTGTCACTTTGTTTGTTTTTATATTATATTATTTTGTTACATTATCTTAATTATAATGATCTCAATGATTGTAAACCAAAAAGAAGTTTTGAAACAAAACTTGTATTAAAAGAAACTGTAATTAAATAAACGTAAATAATTGTATGGTTTCTTAAGGCTGTCTTTTTCTTTAAAATATTGAAGCCAGACACCAATTTTAACAAAATGTTCAAATTCCCGATTACTGGGAATCCCTGGGAAGTTTCCAAAACCAATCTCGATTTCCGGAAACGGAAAATACTCGGGAATCCCGAAACCCAAACTCACCTCACACTCGCTTGCGGGCGCGAATTTCAAAACATGTCTCGCTCGCGGGAGCGATGATGGGTCATTGGATTTTTTTTTTATTAATTTATCGTTTATCGGTATTTTTTATCAAAATTTTCGATAATTATCGCTGAAAAATATGAGACGATTATCGATAAATTACCGATTATCGAATACCGGTTTGCATGCGCTAGTAACGAATCCCCCACAATGAGTAACGTATCAAATTTAACCAAGCGTCATTGTCGATCCGTTTTCTGTTCTATGTAATTATTTGGAACTCTGTGGTTTTGGCGGAAAGTCGAAAAAGACATTTTGGAGTTTTGGCGGGAAGTCGAAAAAGACATATTGTGCTCTTGTTTTATTTTTACTTTCTTGGTGTATTTATAAGTTATATCGGATAAATTTGATGGCATTTTGTTCGATATAGGTTAAATAAAGTGCACGAGTGTTGTGAATTAAAATAACAGTGGGAAAATATGTTTTTTCGGATTGCCTCCAAAATTCCATTGGTCACGTTCTTGTAAAGAAGCCATTGCTTTACTTGAATGTCTGACTGACTGATTACTAACGACTTACTGACTTTATTAATACTCGTCCAGTTTCACAGAAACTGGCAAAAACGTGATGCAAAATTTATACTTGACGCTGGCAATATGCAGAAATTGCGATGCCATAATTGAAGAAAAAAAAGACTGTCAGTGTCAAGTCTGTCAAGCAGACTCAAGCAAGACGCCGACGGACAATAAAAAAAACAGTCAAGTGCACTTTTTTTTTGGTGTAACAAAACACTCAAATTAGTTTGATTTGATTCTTTTCTTTTCATAATAATTTAACTGGCATCTTATTTGTTACTTAAAAAGTAAATGAATATAATTTCACTAAAATATTTTTTTTACCAAGAAAATATTTGCACTAAATTTCTTCATGTCTGATGAAACAGTAAAATTATCAGCTAAATCATGGGCCCGCACTGTTGACTGTATCAATAAGGTGTTATTTTCTTTTAAACCACTATTTTTTTAACTATTTATTAATTATGAATGACTCAAGAATTAACATCTATGTCCTTTCACCATTAGGTTGGATATTCAGATGGTGTTGTGGACGGGCAAGCCACATCGTTCCAATCTAGTTTCGATATGGGGTACAAACAGGGATTTGAATTTGGTTTTAAATTAGGAGTCAGAAATGCGACGTGAGTATCCTAATACAGTCAAAACCGCTGACAACCACATCATTTATAATGACGTATTGGTTATAATGACTGAAAATAGGTGCCAATGTTGATGTTGCTTAAAGAATTAACATCAGTTATTAATTAAAACAAACCAACTATGCTTATTACAGTGGTCCCTTCGATGTTATAACATCATCTCTCATAATAATGTAGAAATCTTTTTACTGTATATTGTAGATGCTTGCTAGCATTTTTAAAACTTAGGAAAAAATATACTTAATTTAAATATTTACTGTTTCAGGAATACACAATACAGTACTGAGGACTATTCAAGTGATCCTAGAAGAATTAATTGTCAGATTTGTCTTACCAATGACTCTATAAATGATAATGTTATGAACTTGTGTAATAATCAACATGAAATAAATAAAAAGTACTTTAATAATGATAAATAATAATTCAATTCATTTAAATCAATTAATTCACATTGTTACTGGAACATTTCATTCACATTGTACATTGTTCGAATATAAGGTATGTACATGTATTATTATTAAAAAAGTAAAATGAAAGTTCAAGTACCAATTTATAATGTATATTAAACTCAATAATTTTGTTAATATCTGATATAATATATAATATTTAAGTGTTTATTATATTTCCAAATTATTTGTTACCTTTACTTAAAATATATCAAAAAGAAGCCATCAGAGTGCTACTTCTGAAAATTCTGCATCATGATTTATTTTTACACAAAAAGTTACAGTAATGTTACATGAGAAGGAAAATATGTTTATCACTATACTGGTTTGAAACTGCTCCCTAAAGCGATAAATAAAAGCAATTACACATAGATATTTACAGACATTTTAAATTTCATATTTTTAATTTATTTTTATATACTTAGGTACTTGTTATTTAGCTATCAAAATATTTTAAAAGAAATAATTACAGTCTATTAGAAAACAGCTACTAATAAAACTCAATATTACATCAACTTAAAGTCTATAACTTCTTACATAAATTACATTCTAGGTTTCTTTTCTGGAGGTGGTTTCATATTTTCTTGCTTGATTTCAGTTTTAATCTCCATGTGGCCAGGCATAGTCCCATTAGTCATGTCAGAGCTCACTGGGTCCATGGGCTCTTGCTTGATTGTTATATTGCCCAGGTTACCTTCACCAGGTTTTTCACTGCTCTTATCAATGTTTTCAGTTTTTACTGTCACTCCATTAGCCTTAAACAAAATGTAAGTTGTTAAATTGTGTACATTTTACAAAACAATAAGAGATCAGTTAACTAAAATTTCTCTATTATTATAGTTACAGTACTCTCAATTATTATAGTTACACAGAAACCTTTAGAAAACTTGGAATATAACAACAGTTAACAAGGACAACAAAAAACAAAAGTTAGCTACTATGTATTTAATTTAGTCCCTGGTCCCTGTAGCTTTGGGATTAAGAATAGAGCACAACACCAGTGCGTTTCACTGGAGATCCCAGAGTCCTCCCCAAGCCCAGAGGCAGGCCACCGAGGGGGTTTAAGTGCAGTCAAATCCCACATAACCCCGTATCTTCTCCTAAGGTGCCTGGTACCTTTTGAAGGTTTCCCCCCCCCCCCCCCCCCCCCGATACAAATTTAAAAAGGTACTATTTAGTATAAAAAAATGTGAATATTGTGTGTGTTGTATGTTTGTGAGAGTGTGCGTGTGGTTCATTTACCAAATACATATTTTTGCTTCCAAGTAGATACATATTATAAATTCCCAGTTCATTATTAAGCTGACAATGTATTAAACCCAATCAGCTGAAATAAAGTGCAAGTGCAAGTCTATGATTAATACAAACTTCAATAAAATAAATTACTCACTTGACTGGAGGACTGGATCATAGGGAGAGGAAATTGCCTAACTAATTCAGCTAGCAACATGTCTACCCTTTGCCGCTGGAACAGAGTGGATGGCTCTTCTTTGGGAGTACTAGATGTATCTTTAGCTGTTGACTGATTGGTGTTGAATGGGCTTACTCCTAAAAATAAATCAAATTATATGTGAAAGGAAAAATAATTTAAACATATTTACTGAAGAAGGCGAGGTCACTGATTTCAAAAACGATAATGAATGAATTTTATTTAATTTTTATTTATTTAAGTTATTACATTTATAAAACATACAATAAATTATTATAACACAGCTTATTCAAGCACTTAATGTACAACCACTTAAAGGAGAACATAACATGCTAATAAAGAAGCAGAGTTACAAAAGGAATTGAAAAGATTGTGTCATTAGCATTACCTAGAAAACAAATTAAAATATGTTGAAAAATATTTTTATTGAATTTGCTGTTGCAATCTCTACCTCCATGTTTTAAACTTTCCAACCGTTCCTTACTGTTTAAAAAAAAACTATGAGTCTTCAAAATACTGATTGACTGCAGCTTCTACCAGCTTTTCATTTGTTAAAAATTTATGTACACAGAGTTGTTTTTTTTAAAGTCTGGAAACAAGTGAATATTGGACTTTGCAAGAATAATGAACCCACATTATTTATGCAAATATGAGAGGGAGTAGTTAAGCCTTAAGGAAAGTCCATTCACTACTAGGTCACAATACAGGGAGCGCCTGCCTTACTAGGTGCTTAAAATTATTGTTGCACATGGTGGCATGGTTAAATACATATGTCTTACTTTTATACAAACAACATTACCAGTCTTGTTTGCTTTAAAATCCCACCAGTACCCTTTGCTGGGATGATATTTTGAATATGACATGGTTTCTTCCAAGGAACCTTGAAGATGATGAACTGCAGATAGCTGGAATAAGAGAATTGAAAGAATGAAACAACTCCATTATAGGCGGGCGAAACAAGCCCTTGTTTAATATTAAAGCAAGAGGCGTTTAAAACCTGCGCTGATGCGCACGCGCGTAATGTCCCCGAAATGTCTAAGCTTCAAAAAAAAATTCAACGCTGCCTCGGCAAAGAAGCAAATAGCTAAGGCTGGTTTTAGTGTCACGCGGACCGACGGCGCGGATAGCTCCGCGCCTCGCAATATGTATTAAAGCTTAGGAGCGTTTTAGAATGGCGCGGAGGCGTCCGCGCGGACGGCCATCCGCGCGGACGGCCATCCGCGCGGACGCCTCCGCGGCAGTCCGCGCGACGCATCCGCGCCGCGGAGCCCTCCGCGCGGATGTCTGCTCGCTCGCGCGCCTCGCACTACAGTGAGCGTTTTAGTTTCGCGCGGAGCGCACGCGTCCGCGCAGTACAATCATGGCGACTCGCGATGTGGACACGGGGCGAGTTATTAATGAAGTCCGTTTAAGGAAATGTTTGTGGGATGCCTCTGACCCCCTGTACAAAAACAGAGACGCAAAGAATAAAGCATGGGAGGAGTAGTTGAAGAACTTTGTTTCGTCAGTCTTCAAATCGCCGTATAATGTCACAAATTCCCCCGCGACGGCTCTCTGCTCGATTAAAGGGTGAACATGTAGTCTCCTTCTACGCATTTTTTTCCTTGTGTAATACAGGGCAATAATAAGTAACACTCTCCTCATTGGATGCATTGTTCGCGTCTGTACTCCGAAGCAGTCAGCGCGATACTAAAACGACTTGCGCGGATGATCCGCGCCGACGGTCCGCGTGACACTAAAACCAGCCTAAGGCGAAGTTTAGGCACATCGGCAGAATTGGCCAGCGTCTATCAAGCTACCCTTGCGGGAGTCGAGCTTTTTGGTCGCTGGCCAAGGCTGTCAAAGGTAACTTCTGTCGGTCGTCTTTACCATATTTACGCAAACCGGACGATACTGTGGCTCACACGGCAAAAGGGAAGGCTGATCTCCTGGGTACCCTGTTTGCCTAAAACTCGACTCTGGACTGCAGAGGCGCCGCATCGCCGACCATCAGGCAGTGTGAGAGCTCGATGAATGACGTGCGCTTCACTCAAAAGGCCGTCAGACGAGCTCTGCAAGCCCTCGATGTCAAGAAGTCGAGCGGGCCAGATGATATCCCCGCGATCGTACTAAAGACGTGCGCTCCCGAGTTAGCTCCCGTCTTAACGCGCTTATTCTCGCTTTCCTACACCACTAGTAAAGTACCGTCTTCGGGAAGGTAGCCCTAGTACACCCAATACCGAAAAAGGGTGACCGCAGTGACCCGTCCAATTACAGGCCCATTGCGATAACCTCCCTGCTCTCTAAGGTGATGGAGCGTGTTATAAACACGCAGCTCCTTAGGTACCTCGAGAGACACCGGTTGATCAGCAATCGTCAGTAGGTATGGCTTTCGCCAGGGCCGGTCGACCGGTGATCTCTTGGTGTACCTCACACACCGCTGGGCTGAAGCCATCGGAATAACGGGGAGGCTCTGGCAGTCAGCCTGGATATCGCAAAGGCCTTTGACCGGGTCTGGCACAGAGCCCTTCTTGCGAAGCTTCCATCTTACGGTTTTCCCTTGAGGCTATGCAACTGGGTGGCAAGCTTTCTGTCTGAGCGGCAGATTAAACCTCACGAAGACACAAGTTTGCGCGTTTATCGCTAAAAAAAACCCCATTTGTTATAGCGCCTCAGTTCCAGGGCACCGCGCTCACCGTCGGTGAAAGTGTCGGTATCTTGGGAGTTGACATTACGAGTAAAGTGCAGTACCGGAGTCATTTGGAGTACAAAGCCAAAATGGCATCAAAAAAGCTTGGTGTCCTCAACAGGGCGAGGCAGTACTTCACTGTGGGGCAACTCCTGACGCTGTATAAAGCCCAGGTCAGCCCCCACATGCCCATCTCTGCCTGCCATCCCATCTCTGGGCAGGAGCACCGATGTACCAGTTACACCCATTTGACTCCGTTGAAAGGCGCGCAGTCCGAATCGTCAACGACCCAAGATTGACTGACAGGCTAGAATCGCTTAGCTTGCGAAGAGACATAGGCTCGCTCTGCGCTTTTTTTTTTGTATTTTTTCTGCGTGTTCTACCGACATTACTATGGTGAGTGCTCCCGAGGACCTCTTTAAATTGATGCCTACATCACCATTCCATGATTATACCACCAGACGAAGGTTAAAGTTCCACCGGCACCATCTGGACTCGTGTCGGTCCTCCACAGTCCGCTTTGCACGCTTCTTTTTACCACGGACGTGTAGGTTATGGGACAACCTTCTAGCTGAGGCATTCCCAGTGGACTATAACATGGGGTTCTTCAAGAAAGCTGTGAAAAAAGCTCTCCTCCAAAGCCGGCAATGCTCGGGTGGCTCCCCTGGGGTTGCCCGTGTCCATAGGCGACGGTGATCGCTTAACACCACGCGGCCCGTCCGCCCTTTTGTTAGGTTTAGTTATAAAAAAAAAGTACATTTATTTTCAAAGAAAAATCAAACAATGTTTTTTTTTCAATATTGTTGGTGAACATGTCAATAATATTGGCTGAAGTTTTAGAAAAAATTACAAGATACCAATTTTAATATTGTAGTGCCAGAGGCATTAGGTATCAGAATATAAATATTGACAATAGCCCAAAATGTTGGTCAAGTGCATGGGCAATGTAAATAACATTGGCTGAAGTTTTAAAGAAATTACAAGATACCTTTACCATTTTAAATACTATACATAGTGCTTTAGCATTAGGTCTCAAAATTGAAATACTGACAATGGCACAAAATGTTGGCCAAGTGCATGACAAGTCATTTGAGATATCTTGTATATTTTTTTAAAGTATGCACAGTGAAGAAAATAGCTTAATAAAGCATGAAAGTTTTCTTTACCTCCAATTGATGATATAAATTTTTACTCAATGGTACACACAGGGCACACCAAGTTTTGAACCCAGCCCTACATAATGGTTGGTAAAAGTATAGACATTAAACACCTTCGTAGGGCTTTGGGGAGGGCGGGGTGGGGGGCGGAGGGTGCGGCGGTACCCCTTGGACCTTCCCCCCCGCCAGAACCGGGTGTTGGTGTATGTTGTTAGGGTGTTTGTTATGTTGGTGTATTTTTTACATCATGTTCCGCCCGAGCGAAAGAAAGTTAATGGTACCATGTCGACGGAACGCTGAGCGGGGTTCCTTTTTTTTTGTATTAATTAAAAAAAGTCAAACCTAACCTAACCGATCCCATTCATTTTAAATAAAGAGTCCTTTTTGTATTTATCGCTTCGCCCCCCGAAACCCCCCTTCCCGTAATCTATGAAAGCTCAAAAACTTTTTTTGGAATACTTGATTATAATAAGAACTTTTTGGTGTTAATTCTACTTTTATTTATAAAACCAATATTTAGGCATTACGTTCCATTTCACGTATTTTTTTGAATTCTACCTTTGGCAGCCCTTAGATTGAAGGAATTGCGTTTCATTTCGCACAAATCTTTGAATTTTAATTTTAAGTAATCTATAATATAAAAATGAATCGCAAAATGTGTTGGTAAGCGCATAACTCAACAACGCCTAGACCAATTTGGCCAATTGTTTTTTTTAAATGTTCGTTGAAGTTCAAGGATGGTTTTTACGGCGAGAAAAATTCGAATAATTGCCGGAAAAACCATAAAAACAGCCCTTTTCTTTTTCCTATACAAATGTTTTCTAACTAAAACGTAGTCAATTTGAGCTTTATTGCTATTGTATAAAGTTCATATTAAATTACAAGCACTCACTGTTGTCTAAGCAATGTAGGTGTGTTCCTAACGTCAAAGATCATATCTATCAAAACAGTGTGCGTGTGTGCATTGGAGAATAGAATACATCGTTGGAGGAGTTTAATGTCGCATAGCATGATGTTATAATAGCTTATAGCCTTCCCTAATAACTGGACTATTCAACACAAAAATAATTTTTTAATTCGAACCAGTAGTTTCTGAGATTAGCGTGTTCAAACAATCAAACATCCACGCGGACGAAGTCGTGGGCGGCCGCTATCCCTACTAATATTATAAATTCGAAAGTAACTCTGTCTGTCTGTCTGTTACGCTTTCTCGCTTAAACTAATGAACCAATTTTAATGAAATTTGGAACACAGATAGAGTGGAAAGGACATAGGATGGTTTTTATCCTACGGGAACCTATAAAACGGGTCCACGCGGGCGAAGCCGCTGGCGGAAGGCTAGTTAAATATAAAACTGTGCCTCCAGCAAAAAAAAACGCTAAGAGGGTTCAACTACACCCTAACAACCCCCCCTCATTTACACAATAGTCAAAATCTGGTGTTCAACATCTATAGTATGTTGGGGTAAGTTCGGATGGTTTTTAGCTGCATTCGTAAGATGTTGGCAATTTTTTTTTCTCATAATCTATACCAGCCAGCGTAAAAAATAAAGTAAAAACTGATAATCAATAAACAAGCTATAAGAAAAATATTTTTTCGTTTGCTCAGACATAACGACTACTGAGTTATGCGAGTTTAAAGTACGGACATACATTTCAAAAAACATGGGAAAGAACGGACGATGTAGGGGAAAGACCGGAATACCCTCTAAAATCACCCAAATGGCTAAAAGCATAAGGTTTACAAAAAGAAAATATCCGATCTTATACTTGCTACAACATACTTCTTGAATAATTTATTTTGTTTAAAAACATAGCAGGAACTATTTACGTTTTTAACGTTTTACGTAACTGAAGGAAGTAGCAAAACAAATTGGCGCCTCGCACTATGTTGCGAGTATATAAAATAACCACAAATTCGGTAGATATTTAACTTATACGTTCTTAACCCATTCACGATCTTACCCCAACGTACCTTATACCTAACCCTAATGGTTGACTGGTGTGTTAATTACAGACTATGGACAGGAAATAAACAATTTACCAATCTAGAGTTCAGGACGCTGGCCAAATCAGGTGCTTGGTAAACAATACCAGCTATGATGTAGTAATCCGCCAAGGGAATTGTTTGCATTGGACTATGCCTCTGTTGTTTTCTGATCACATAAAGGATGGGATCTTGCACATGAAGCAGTATATATTCCAGTCCAGTCATATTTCTGAAAAGAATGTTCAGACTGTTTTATTCATTGTAGTAACAAACCTTGTCATCTTATTATTGGTGTAAAACTCAATAATTTCATTTTCAGCAATCCACATTTGTGATTTCAACAATAAGAACGAGCGCGTACTGGTGACTTTTGTCAGGGTGACAATATATTGTTTTGTTTTTTTTTGTTTGATTTCACACACTTAACAGTTACCATGCTGGACTGCAGATTGGAGGGTCCCGGGTTTGATTCCTGGCAAAGAAGAACTTTGAATAATGAATTTAAAATTTCTGATCTGGTCTGGGTGCTTGTGTTTCTGTCTTTGTGTGTCCATGGCACCCACAACACAGGATATAACTACCCTACTTTGCAGCTATGACCGTGAAATGTTTTTATTTTTTATTTATAATTTGTCAACATGGATCTGGATTCAGTCATTTGCGCACTTGTCATTAGAAATGAAAAAAAGAAAAAAAAAAGAATTGTTAAGATGATTGGTTTCATCCACTGTGGAGTGATAGACTGATAAGTGGAAAGTTCTACACCATGTTTCTAAAACTATGTTATTACCCAGGCAAATTATGATATTATTTTAAAGATTTATATACATCAACACTCTTTTCCTACTTCTTCAATCAATATGTTGTCTATATCATCTTCATTCAAACACACGATTTGCGTAGTACTTGATGTTGAGATTGAAGCCATTATGAGACGTCTCTTGGCAGGTGACTGAAGTGCGAAGGGTGAGGGATAAGGCAACATTTTGTTACCAATGTGCGCAATGTGGTGATCACTGGCATGCCATTAGACCCCGCAGACAATTAGTCACCCAAATGTCACATGTTCAAGTGTTCATTGGTTCATAAGGTGAGTGAGTAGTGACATAATTCATGAGTGCCCGGTGACAGTAAACAAAGTCAGAGTGACTTTTGTCACCAGTGCACACTAGCTCTTATAGGGTGAGAATGCAGAAAGTTGGTGAAATTTAATGCTGAATTGATAGACATGCAAAATCACTTAAAGCCACTAAATGTTAAAAGTAGCATGTGGGCACAGGTGCTAATAAGTTTCCATAATCTAGCTCAAATTACTATGCCATGTCACGACCCCCTTGTATCCAACTTTAATGTCTATACTAATAAATAATTAAAATAGTTTATTTCTCTTTAACATTTTGGCTTCGAATACAACCACTACACTTATGTTTCGAATACACACATAAATAATTGCAGCTCAATAACTTACTGATTTGAAACTTAATAGAACACTTACTGTAACTGGTCCATACTCAGTCGTTGCATTTTTACGACCTCATTATTACAGGTGCGATCAAAAAAAGGGTTTGATCTTTCGGAGAAGTAATCCATAATGTTGGAAGGGTTCAGGGAAGGAATCCATGCTGAATCGTGCCACGACAATCCAAGAGGGTTTTCAGGAGAAATTGGCATGTGTCCTATCCTTCCGGGCATCATTTTGATAAAAAGCCTTTATTTTTTTATCAAATTAAATCTTTTAGTAACGCAGCGCAACCAAATTGAACCAATTTGATCAAAACATCACAAACATAGTAGTAGATGCTACGCATAAAACATAAACAACGCTTTCTCTCCGGTAGTCTTGTGTAGTACGTAGAGGTAGGGTAATAAAACGTAGTGTTTAATTTCTCTATTAGAGGTGGGTATTAAATTAAATAACTTCACGGTGAAAAAATCACTGTGATCTGCAGTCTAACGTGACCGCTGTGACTTGCCAAGAAGGAACTACTACCTACTCTACTACGTGCTACTACAAGTTACAAGTAACCGTAGATAGAGAAACTAATAGATCAAGTCACACGTTCCATCTCTTTTACCCCACGGCGAAATAGCTAGATCTAAATACAGCATGTGCAAAAGAGACATGAATACAATTTTCTTGTCCTTATCGCTGTAACCGGGTGACTCCAAAACGTAGACTCCAAAATGTCATTTCATAAAGTACTTCAAATGTCAAACTATGTTACTAACTTAGAAGTGCTGTTTGAAGAGTTTGTTGTGTTTTTTCGTAATATTTCCATGTATTCTTAATAAGGATGTGAGCATGTGACTGAAAGTACATATATGTTGTGTATATTGGAGCCTCAATAAGGTGCAATGCTTTAATTTAAGCTCTAAAAACCGACTTAAACTAGTTTCGTGTGATTGATTTTATAGGCGAGTATAAATACTTTTTACTGGTTGTTTGATAGTAATAACTAATCATTATATAGGTAAATGTTGTTCTACAACTGTATTAGTACCATTTAGTGTCTTAAAACCTCGAAATTATCTAAATTAAAATGTATATTACATCTGTCAGTGTTATCATATGAAGAAAACAATTTTTCCTCAATTTGATATCTTATTTAAGAATAATAATGATTTAGGGCGCAGATAGGAATATGCACGTGTATTTTTCTTTTTATAGCATACAATTTTAATACCTTCGTGTCACTTTTTTAGACCGTTTGTGAATTGTGATATTTTTTGGGAAATTGTTTTCGTTTTGACAATAAACCATTTGATAACCTTAAAAAATAACCATATTTAATTTACTCCTACATGTAAGCATACGTGTTTAAACTAAAAAATTACAATTTTGAAAATTTTGGTTACAGATTTCCCACATAAGAAGATTTAGTAAAGGTATTGAAACACATGCCAATAATGGAATAAAAATGCTTCGCTTACTAATATTATAATGCAAATGAAATTCATGTTACATGAAGCGTTTTGTCAACATACATACCATAAATGAAATAAAAAAGGCGCATTGATCCAATTCTCTATTACTGCATGAAAAAAAGTATACACAAATCTTATTTCGCATTCCCATATTGAAATAAAATGGAACATGTTATCAGGTATAAAAGATAAATACATTTAGTGCAAGTTTTTTTTAACTCATCCATCAACTTTAGATATTTTTTTAGATATAGTGGAAGGTATAGATCATGTATATGTCTGCATCAAGTTCAAGTAAACGTTAAATTTAAATTGAAATTCCACGGGCAAAGTTAATACCCAAATCTGCCAATAAAAGAAATGAAGAATGTATAAAAAATATTTTTTAGTTTATCATTTTTATCAATCCCCAACGTAATTTCATATACTGTATATTATACAACACAGTACAACATAATGTATATTGGATATGATATTATTATGTAACCTAATAATGACCCTCTTATACATAAAAAAACTACGAAACGTTTTATACATGCCCTTTATAGCTAAAACATGCTTTGTCTTTTAACGCCGACGTTTTTACATAGACAAAAATGAAACAATTTAATCTTAGCCATGAGGTTTTTAAAACGTTTGATAATGTTTATGAATAAGATGGAAAATTAGTTGTTGAGTGTGCTTTACTACTAAATTGTTTTGTATTCGGAATATGCAGCGTCTTGTAAGTAACTCTAGTATTAATCTGATGAACCCGATTTCGAAACTCTTGTGTGCAAAAGTTATCGTTTGTAAATATTTAAAAACAGAACACACATCACAGTCAAATACCTTATATCAAATTGTTATTCCCTGAAAATTCCGGAAAATGAAAAAATGACAACACTGTGGGTAAATATATCTATCTCACACGCGGTTACGCGGTAGCTCTATTGGTTTCTCTATCTACGCAAGTAACGTTTGTCGTTCCGTGTCACGCTCACGACACAGTCGGTCGCAACTCGCGTTGCGCCGGTCAGCCGGGCATTCGGCGTTTTTCGGATACAGCCGTTGTTCTCTCTCTTTCGCACAACAACAGTCTACCTACAGACCTCAGTCCCTCAGTCACAAGGTGATTCCTTTGATAATGATACCTAGGAGGGGGATTCGTTCCTCATTGGGTGATTCCTTCACGTCTTCGTTCGTGGGTTTCTCTTTATAGTGTGGCGTGGCATCATAATCTGAAGTTCTACAGTAGATAATGAGGCGTGTTTATTATTTTAAATCAACTAGGTATTTAAACTGATTTTATTTTATTTGTGTAATATATATGTATATCTAATACTAATATTGTAAATAAAACATAAATACTGTAAATATAAAATCAGTGTAAATAGTTGATTCAAAATAATAAACACGCCGCAATTATTATATAAAATAAGAATAATCAAGATAAGAACTAGATTCTTATCTAGATTATCTATCACTCACTTTTTTCAATGGAATTCAGCAATCAAAACGGCTGTTACAATTTATGTACCTACTTAGCTAAAACCCGTTGATAGGCTTTTCTAATGAAAAAAAAGAATATCTTATCTATATTATGTTAATTAATGCGATAGTCCTAAGCCTGTAAAAGTGTGAAGGTTATTTTGAATTAACCGTGTAATTCATAAATTTAATCATATATCGTGATCGGAGTGACACCTGTGACGTTAACTGCCATAGAAGAAATTAACACCTATCCTAGGTAACATGTTTCGTGATCGGAGTGACCGACATGACAAAGTCACGGTGATTTTTGAGGAACAGGTACGATAGTTACGGTGATACAAAAGTCACGACTTTTCACATGTCTATTAGTACGCGTACGATGTACTATTAGGTGATGTTACTCAGTACTGTACTACAAGTAACGTTACCAAATAGAAATCCTTAATCGGACATTTCGGACAGTCGTACACTAAGCGCGTCTCACTGTTAGCGCAAATGTCCGACTGTCCGCTTAAGAAATCCCGAACCGAACAAATGCACACCGCGTCGGTGCTCATGCGCGGGAGGTACTGATTGTTGATGTTGTTATGTCACAGTCAACTTTGCTTCGCGTGAATAAATTGTTTGTAAATCTGTAATCCATATAAGTTGTATTTTAATAATATATCAACAGTTCATTGTTTCTGGCGATTATATTTAAATAAGGTTTGTTGGTTTTATATTACGTTGTTTCAATATTTTATTAGTGGTGCTCTTATAAAATACGACTTTGTTTTATAAATATAAAATTATATAAATAGATTCATTTTCGAATACGCCATTCTAACTCTTTATACCGTACCTTTTTTTTTTTTTTTTTTTTTTTTTTTTTTTATATGTAAACCGAACAAAAAGGCAGACGGGCCGCGTGATGTTAAGCGATCACCGTCGCCTATGGACACGGGCAACCCCAGGGACAACCTAACTAGAACTTATAGATAACTTAATATTATCTACAATTTTAATTATTAGTATTTAAGTAATCATACCTACTCATTTCAATAGTTAGAATCGTAGTCCTAAGTCTGTTAAAGTTTGAAGGAAAATCAAATTGGGTTCGACCGGTTATTACGCTGGACGCTGTGTGACTGATAAGGATAACTGTACTATGAGTACTAAATGTACTAATAAGATGTACTAGTACATTATCCCAAACGTACTAGTACAGTGCGAACTCGCAGACGTCCGACTATTCTCCGGTATATAATTTTAATCTATGACAATACCTACAGCATATGAATAAATAATACTACGTAGAACGCAAACGGAACGCAAAAAACTCCGGACGGGCTCAAGGTCACGATATTAGCCTACATGTTAAACATAGTAATAAGTCGGGCTGTCACGGCCGGCGCGTCAATTACAATAATGGCGTCAAGTTTTTTTTTTCCTTAATGGCGTCTCGGTCTTTTGACCACTTTGCAATTCATTTCTAAATTCCTAAAAGGATCGGAAATTTGGACAGGATAAGGATAGTTATTGTGGTGTGTTTGGTTGTACAAACAAACAATGCAAAAACAATGCCACACTTAAGTTTTTTGAAGTGAAAACTTCTTTAGCGGCGTTGTGCACTTTTTTGGGATGGGTAAAAAATGTTTAACTCGCGTCAACTACACGTGGCCTGATCGAAAATTCGTAAGACGGGTGACAGCTGATGACGGCTCGACTGTCTATACTTGTCAAATTCGTTTACATCAAGTATTTAAAATAAGGGCATTGAACAAAGTGCATCTATTAATGAAAAAAGTGACGAAGAAATAGTGAAAGAAAATGAGTGAGTACTTTATAAAAATACTAGATAGAAATTAATACTGATAATTCAAGCAATTCGTGCGGAATTATTCCCTAACGATTTCAAGACATCAAAAATGCACAACGTTAATGTTTTCACTTCTGCCGGCACTCCCGGAGTGCAACCCGTTATTATTTTTTAGTTTGATGATCCGAGGTAAGTAATATATTTTAAATATTATTATTCCGTTTCCGTACCTAATTTATCAAAAGAACATGAACAGTTCTTTTTGTGTAGCCGATTCGGTAGTTGACACTATGAACAGGAAAATTCAAAAGCTCACCCTCATCTGTATGTATTTTATTTCATGTTTTTAGGTAACTAATACTTACTTTAATGGCTTCATTTGGTATGATACTTTATATATAAGTTATGTTATGTTATATGATATATAAGTTATGTTAACTTATTATTTATAAGTATTTATAGAGTAGATAAGTATTTATCATTCTCATATTTTGTAATAATAAACTAAAATAATGATTTTTAAGTAAAGGAAAACTTATATTTTGGCGACATTATCTTTAGACATAAGCATTACTAACAGTTCACAACCCTGGCAACACGCCTGGGCGACAGAGGGGAGTTACGGGGTGAAGAGGGATGTAGGTACATAAATGGCGGCGTTTCAGTGGCGGTCAAAGAAGATTCCGTTCTATGTAGTATTATTTATTTATTATTGCTTGGCGCGGTCTGACTCAGGCAGGCAGGAGGTGAGACGTACTAGGCAAAACGCGTACTGAGTCTTGCGAGTACGCGTCCACAAAAATACTAGATCCAAAAACTAGGTCCACGAGTATTTACGAGTACGGGATTCAACACGTACACAAGTGATTCCCGTAAATGCGGGTACGTACTAATTTTTGTAGTTTGAAGAGTATCGAAATTGTACGACACGCTAATGTCGGATGTAGCGAGTGTTCCAAAGCAAGTTTGGTCTAAAAAGGTACATACATTGGTAGGTACATACCTAAATATTGACACTTTAATTCTGTTTCTTACGATACGATACGACTAAACATTAACATTTCCACTTCCCTTCGTACTTCATATGGATGGTCTACAAATTTAAATATGGATAAATGGGAATATACATTTATGTACGTAACGTAACAAGAAAATGTATACACGAGAATACTTAACAAATTGGATAAAACGACTTCGGTATATAAGTATATAGATTTTTACACTTTCTTTTTGACGTGATAACGTCTTTAAAATCGTTTTAGTCGGGTGACATGTTCAGAAACTTGTGTCACACCAAAACCTCACGAGCGCGATCGCAGGTATAACGAGAGAGAGACAGACCGATCTCCCGTCTCATCTCGAGCGCTGCCAGTCATTCCGTGAAACTTGTCACGCGGAATCCTCACGAGCGGAGGCTGGCATAGCGTTCGAGTGAGTGGACCGATCTTCCGTCTCTCTCACTCTAGCGGCATACAAACGAATGGAGATTTTCTCGTGCGGACGTTATCACGTAAACATCTCGATCGTAAACCTACTTTACAAACAATTTTTTTTTTATTCTAATATAAATAACGATCAAAAACTTCCCTTCATACTTTATGCAGGCTTAGGACTGCCAGCAGTTTCTGTAAAAACTTCAATCTAAAAAATACTTTAAAGCACATTTTTTATGAAACTAACATCAAATCAAAACAAATAATTTTGTCAAAGAATACAGAGCCTTATTGTGTTTTATCTAAGTGTTATTTACTCAAACAATAACTCTCCCCTAATTACCGGAATCCATCGCGACTCGACGACTCGCATTACCCGAAGTGCGGCGACGTCTTCCGATTACTTCCGAGCGCGCGTAGGCAGAGTCGTCGTACTCCTAAACACTCGATACGCTAAAAGACGCGCGGGCGGGAACGCGTACTTACGCGTCCAGGCCAAAACCTATTCCAAAAACCTATTCCAGTAAATACGTCTCACCCTCACCTCTAGCAGGCACGGCAGCTAGGGATGCCCGATTTTTTGTTTTGAATCGATCTTTTGAATCGTAATGGATCGTAACCCCTTGAATCGATCCACGATCTGAATCGTATTGCATTGAATCGATCTCATACGATCTTGGAAGATCGTATCATGATTTTATAAAAATAATAAAAAGACAATGGCATTGCATTTAAGATTTATTTCTCGACATAATAATAGGCATGTATATCTATAGGCATATGGTTTCTATAATAAAACTAAAGATTTCAACTCTCCGCATTTAAGTTTTTCAAAAATAACAATTTCGACAAACGAACTGGATTTTTTTAATTCGTGGTGTTTCCTTTGGTTAGGTATCACATTCTGTTGACATAATTTGCACTGACCACCTGTATCACATCTAACAAAAAACTTCCAAACATTTGATTTAACTGGCGGAGTCATATTTAAAACAATATTCAAAATGAATGTGTCACGCTTCCTAAAACACTTCGTATTCAACCGTAGTGCTATCTACAATTAACAAAAAACATGAGTCTGACCGACGTATAAAATAAACAAAATATTAATACATACCTTCATTTCATATTTCATACTCGCCGCAGTCCGAGGGAAGGTAGGTAACTCGAGACTATTTATCAACAAAGGTGTAGGTAATGATCTTACTTTGTTGTAGATATATCGTCCCCTCTAAAATGTTAGTGTTATCTTATCATAGATCATAAATAAATATTGTTTAGTTAGCATTATTTTTGTTTTTAGATGATACGATTTTTTCATACGATCTTCCAGGCATGCGATTCTATCTAAGCGAAGATCGTATCCTGTTGAATCGATTCAAAAAATCGGCAGATCGTATTGCCGTGAATCGATCTTCTAAAAAATCGATTCAGATCGGGCATCCCTAACGGCAGCAGACCGCGCCAAGCGCTTTCAGAGAGTGGACTTGTCGCTCTGCGCCTCGCGGCGCACTGGACGTCGCACAAGTTCGTAGCAATATTAGGTCGATGCTCCGACTACAGAGCGGCGTGGCTACAGCGCGCAGCGTGTGCTTGACACTTTGAAAAGCTAATAATTTTAAATATTTTGTGATGATTTACCATGTTCTTAATACAACAAGTGATAGGGTAGTAAAAATTCCATTGTTAATTGTTGTGTATCTCATGTAGAAAAGTATGTTTACAAGCATTTATAGCTTGCCGTGTTAGTAAGGTTGTTAGTGTTAATTAAATATTGCAAGCTAAATTTGAATCACTTTCTAGAGTCTGATTGAGCTGAAGTTTGAAATACACTTTTATTTTAAATGACAATATAATTATTAGTGTCATTTTCGTTAATTCAATATGGCCGCTGCAGCAAAATGGTGGATCACATATTTTTTGCACATAAAGCCACACAATATGGGTATCAAGTAAAAGGGATTAATTTGTAGAATAAAATACATTATAAAAAACTGATACAAGATGGCCGCTATCCCAAAATGGCGGATAACATTTATTTGTGCAACCCTATGATATGGGTATTAAATAGAAGGGCCTAAGTTGTATAACAAAACAGCAGAAAACTATTCTGTTAATGTAACTCAGTATCATATAATTTATCCTAATTAAACTTAAAAAGAAAATGCTTCATTCGGTTCATTCCTACGTGAAAACGGGTAATAAGGTCAACGCTGTTGAAGCAACTGGCTAAACTTTTGATTTTAATATAGCAATGAAGCCTTGAATAGCACATAGGTTATTTTTTATCCTATGGGGACCCATAAAAACGGGTCCATGCGGTCGAAGCCGCTGGCTGAAGGCTAGTAGCTAATAAATTGGTTTTATTTATATGTCACCATTTGGTCAGAACTACAATCAGTCTGTGAGTAATTATTATAGCTATTTGAAATAAAAATTATTAAGTGTTATATTGAGTGTTATCTAATATACTTAAAATGAAAATGTAATAACAAAATTATTACTTATACAATATTAATTAAAACAACTCGTCATACCGTGTCTCAATTAGGCTCCGTCCCTATCCGATACTATCCGAAACTATTATTTCGGATTCGGTAACGATTACGAATATTTTTTATATCGGATATCCGATAGTTTCGGTTACGGTTACAGAGCTCCCTAACATCCCTGATAATTATAAAAGAAACAAAAACCTCGACTGTGGAGTGAAAACTAAAAAGAAAGAAACAAGCTTTGTAAGCGATATACCATAAATTATTTTCAAAATAGAAAAATTAACAGCCAGTATCCATTTAAATTTTACTTGGCTTCTTGGAAAAATTCCATTGATTGAAGAATGGGCCGACTGTAAATTCTTGACTCCAAAAATAATAATAATTTTACTGACATTATATTATTATCGTAAACACAGATCGTACCTAGGTACATATTGATGAGTAGAAAATGTAAGTCTTCTATTCTAAATCTAATTGTATAAGAATAAGCATTTTTTTTCTTTTTAGTGCAATTTAATTTGTTTTGGAATAGTTTTCTTTTGTAGTCGGTTTTTTTTGTTAAAATTTTTGTTTATTTTTTGCATTTTAGTAAATTTAATGTATACTAACTTATTTGTTTGAATGTGGGTAGGCATACTAGACGTGCTGCTCATTTAAGACAGCGCCGTTTAAATGGAACAGTTAACAGTTCTACCTCAGATTGCAACCTTACTGTAAGCTGTTAAGGAGTTTCATTGATCATCAAATTCAACTACGACAACTAGTCTATAAAAGATTCGATCGAGTATCATTAATTTACTGTCCCGTTATTTTGTCATCTAACCAAACTCTTATTAAACTACCCTTGAAGAAAAAAAAAATTCAATAAAAAAAGAATCATCATCAATCGGTTGGCGTGATATTGAGTTATTAGACCAAATTAAAATGGGACCACACGGGAAGTATCAGCTTTCAAATAAAAAAAGAATCGTCAAAATCTGTTCATCCAGTCGAAAGTTCTGAGGTAACAAACATTAAAAAAATACAGACGAATTGATAACCTCCTCCTTTTTGATTGAAGTCAGTTAAAATAAAAAAGTTTCACAGACACACAGACAAGTTCTTCAAAAACTACCAATGCCGTATGTTTCCTTTTATAATTATAATGACTATTAAAATGGTTTTTCTCAAAACAAAGCAATATCATTTTGTGTATGTTATACTGAAAGTATTTATGTATTTTATGTATTAAGTAGATTTTTTTTTGCGATAAATGTATATAATGAACTATTCTTTATTTATATTTTAATAAGCAAAGACCAATAATCCTAAAGACAGCGGGTCGGTGTAACCACTTTGTTGGCATCTCTTTTTCGCAGCCAGTGTTACCCACTTATCATATTTCCCCCCAAATTTGGTAATCTACAATATCAAGCAAGTAAACTATAAACATTGGCAGACCAAACTGTGAAAGGATTTATATGCTTGTGCATTATGGTTGGTTGTTTGTGAGTTTAGATTGGTTGACTGGCATAAAGTTAATTGGGTCAGCAAATTACAGGACATACATATAGGAGAAAATAAAAGACAAATACAAAGATTTTTAATGGCACCAATATGGGTGTTTACAAAAGCTGTTAATACATATTTAGTACGTCATATTTACCTTAATGAGCTATGCAAATATTACAAAGATAAAAGTAAACACTTAGTTATAACGCAATATATAAAATTGTACATTTGTATCAATTTTATTATTATTTTTCTTCTCTTTATCCTTTTGGTCAATAAATGGCTTTCAAAATAGACCGAACAATTTCGGAATTAAATTGATGGTTGCCAGTCAATACGTCCAGTGGCCTGAATCCATTTATTTTCGGCAAGAGCGTCAGTTGGAAAACTGAAAAAAATATGACAGCAACATGAGATGAAATTCGTCTGGTAAACTTCTCATAATGTCCAATACAAAATGTATGGAGTATCTTTTTATAGTCTGTGTGAGTGAAATTTAATATGTCGGGAAAATTCTCATAACGTGCACCCCAGGCGCGGTCCCAGGTGGGGGGGTCACAGGACATGACCCCCCGCCCCCAATCCGTCAGTCATGCGTACATGGAAGGTAAAACAAGCGAATTTGAGACACTTCTTCCCTCAAATTTCTTGGCGACCCTCCCCCCAAAATTGAAGGCTGCGACCGCGCCTGGTGCACCCAGCCTAAAACATTTTACTGGTCTCCACTTAAATAGTTATATATAAACAGGGGTATTTGAGCCTCCCGCTTGAAATGTAACTAACTACTAATGAGGTAACACATAATCTTTGATATTATTATTGTCACTGTTTTTGTTAAAAATAATTATATTTAAATAAGATGGGTAATTTTTTACTAATACGGGAAGGATATTTTGATTCGAGATCTGACAATTTGACAATGTTTGAAATAAACAAATATAAGTTTATTTTCACGAATTTCACTATATTTACGTTGAATGACTAGTTATAAGACAAAAGTAATTAAATATCTATATATAAACAATACATATTTAGTACATTTTAAAGAGAAGTATTTAACTTACGCGTAAAATGTAATACCTTCCGGCAGCCTTCCTGTTTACGCTCACTGCGGCTCTTACAACCTAAAATACTGCAGCTCACCATATTATGGAACTAGAAAAATGTTATTTGCTTTTAATACAACACAATTTACAGCTGTGAGAATCGATTTTAACACTTAAATATTATAAAACAACAATGTCACCCCGACTTCCACAGTTTGCCTGCCACATAATTAAAGGGCACTGTCAAAATATGTGGTTACACCGAAAAGGACAGAAAATCTCGCTCCCATCTCTTTTTAACAAGTTCTTTAAGTATATTTCGATCTCGCTTTAGCGTGCCGTAATGAAAATAGGCCTCTGTCTATAGTACGTAAGTACATAAGTTATTCTGCCAGTACCTGTCTATGGTTTTAAAATGACATTTCTATGACAATGACAAAATTGACAAATGACAATTGAGACGAGTGTTTTTTCTGCCATTTCTTTTCTTTCATTCGTTGATAGCTATGGTTGATAGATTTATCTTTTCTTGTTTTTCAATCCTAGCTAGTGTAGTTCTTTGTGTGTCACAACGGTTCTAAAAGATGTAAACTCATTAAATGTAGATATGTGTACATTATAAAAATGTAAACTAAACGATGTGGGCTTTACTTAAATGTTTGCCTTGCGTCCATGACTTCTCACGTACTTCGGACATACCAGTGGAATAGCATATTCATTGGTGTTTTTAAAGAATTATAATGAACGGGTCTAATGGTTTGGTTACTCAAAATTCTCTGCTAAGGAGCTCGAGCAGTAGCAGCGCCTCGGCAATGAGGGTGGAGTCGGTTAGTACGGGTGCCACATCAAAAGAGCACACGCGTGATAGTTCGGAGGATTTGCTTGATCTTAAAGGAAAAGTAGAATCGCGTTTATTGTCCATGTGGAACAATGTTAAATTTGGTTGGACTGTCAAGTTGAAAACCAGTTTTTCAAAGGAGTCTCCAGTTTGGTTGTTAGGACGATGTTATCACAGGAAGTTAAGTCCAAGTGGATCGCTGGAATCTTCAACAGAAATTGGTACTGAAGCTACTGCACAGGATCCTATTGAACAGATTTATGGAGAAGGAATTGAGGGATTTAAATCAGACTTTATAAGCAGGTTATGGATGACATACAGACGGGAGTTCCCCACAATGTCAGGATCCACATTTACAACAGATTGTGGTTGGGGATGTATGCTTCGCAGTGGTCAAATGCTGCTTGCACAAGCACTTGTCTGCCACTTTCTTGGACGCTCATGGAGATGGTCACCAGAAAAAGGTATCCAGAATGCCAGAGAGTTTCAGGAAGATTGCTTGCATAGAATGATTATAAAGTGGTTTGGAGATAAGTCATCAGTAAATAGTCCCCTTTCCATCCATCAGATGGTAATGCTTGGGGAAGCATTAGGCAAGAAACCTGGAGACTGGTATGGTCCAGCTTCTGTTGCACATTGTCTTAAGGCAGTAATGGCTGCTGCTTCGAAGGAAAACTATGAGTTTGATAGTTTAGAAGTTTATGTTGCTCAGGACTCAACAGTGTATATTCAAGATGTATATACTCTATGTAGATTACCAAATGGGTCTTGGAAGTCCCTCATATTATTAGTACCTGTAAAGCTTGGAACTGATAAATTGAATCCTATATATGGCCCTTGTCTCACATCACTTCTTACATTAGATTTTTGCATAGGGATCATAGGAGGTAGACCAAAACATTCACTATATTTTGTGGGTTACCAGGATGACAGATTAATCCACTTGGATCCACACTACTGTCAAGAAATGGTTGATGTTTGGCAACCAAACTTTTCCCTACAAACATTTCATTGTCGCTCACCAAGGAAAATGCCAATCAGCAAAATGGATCCATCTTGTTGTATAGGATTTTATTTGGCTACTTTGCATGATTTTGAAACATTTGTAAATATTATCAAATCATTCCTAGTCCCACAGGGTGTATCCTCTAACTCAGAATACCCCATATTTACATTAAATCATGGATCTCAAAGTAATGTTATGGACCCACCAAATTTTAGATATTCCATTTACGAAACAGAGCAGAATTGGGTAACACCAAATATACAAGATAGTGATACAGACTTTGAGTCTGAAGAATTTGTACTTCTGTAACTTGCAGACAAATTTGCTATTATTTGTTTTTATTAGATGAATGTTTTTGCTAATGTTTATGTAAACTGCTAATGCATTTTTAAATAGATCATTAAGTTATTGTAAAAGAAAAGAGTCAAACAATATCAAAGATGCAAGAAACTTATTTAGAATACTTTTAGTAGTTAGATATAAATTATATGGACACGTAAGGTTTAAATTATTATTTTATGTGTAATGAAAGTGATATAATTATATGAACTAGAAAAGTTAGTTGTTTTTAATTTTCCTGTAGCTAAATCATATTATTATTCTCTGTAGTTTACATTTGTTTTACATTACACTTTTTATTCAGTGCTCCATATTAATACCTACCTATTTGATGCATTTAACCAAAGCCGTTATATTCTAGAGCAGTGAGCGGCCGAGTGGTAAAACCAGTGGTTTTGCTACATGGAGATACCGAGTTCAAACCTCCGGTGAGAACCTCTGGCTTTATAGCTGCTCCACTGAGGGAGAATATTGTGATGTGAAAATTACAATATTTTCCGTCACCATGCATGCCTGAGAGAAACACATAATTTCTCTGCACTTGGCAAACATGGTGGATTAACACCCAATTTCACTAACCATAGGATACCCCTAAATCAGATGCCAAGTATTTAGGAGTTGCCAAAAAGAAAAACATTTCATTAATGCTTAAGCCAGGACTAACGACGTTATGTATAAGTATAAATATCACTAGGAATTTTGGGGGAAAAGGTGTCCCAATTTGGCTTGTTTCGCCTGCAATCTACGCATGACTGATGGATTTTGGGTCACAGGGGAGCTGTACCCAGCAGTGGGACGTAGAAAGGCTTTTTTTATATAGATAAACCGATCAAAAAGGCAGACGGGCCGCGTGGTGTTTAACGATCACCGTCGCCTATGGACACGGGCAACCCCAGGGGAGCCAACGAACTTTGCGAGCTTTTTTTACAGCTTTCTTGAAGAACCCCATGTTATAGTCCACAGGAAATGACTTAGCTTTCCAACCGGAAGGTTTTCCCATAATTAACAAGTCCGTGGTAAAAAGGAGTGTGCAAAGCAGACTGTGGAGGACCGTCTCGAGTCCAGATGGTGTCGGTGGAACTTTAACCTTCGTTTAGTGGTATTATCATGAAATGGTAACGTAGGCATCATTTAAAAAGTTTCTCGGAGCACTCACCATAGTAAAGTCGCTGGAACACACAGAGCGAGCTTATGTCTCTTAGCAAGCTAAGCGGTTCTAGCCTGTCAGTCAATCTTGGGACGTTGACGATTCGGACAGCGCGCTTTTGAACGGAGTCAAATGGGTGTAATTTGTATTTTGGTTCTCCTACCCAGAGATGGGAGCAGTACTGCATGTGGGGACTGACATTTCTATAATAAAAAGTATTTTTTCGCACTTTGAGTCTTTTTGAAAATGTGCTGCCATCAATAATTTTTCCTTTAGAGCATTGTAAACTTCATAAGCTAATTTCATTTATGCAACTGCGCATTTACTCATTTTATCATCATCAAAATGAAAACTATCCAATTTGGCTAGTCGCTAGTTTGTTATACAACATCGCTTTCCACTATTTCGACGTAGGTACGGTCGGACGTAAACTGCGGTAAAAACTAAGGGTAAAAAAGACATTACATAAGTACCTTTTGTTAGAATTTATTTCTATTGAATATTATTATAATAATTAAATTATATTTATATTGAACCTATAAAATATAAATTATAATATTTGCCTTCCCGTACGATTGTCCTGGTAATTATGTACTTAGTACCTACACGTATTTGTATGTTTGTAAGCCAAAAATTTATATGATAATCTGTTCTTTTCTTATCATTATATAATATTATTTTTAAAAGAATGATAATGTAGGTACCCAATGATTTTTATGTAAATAAAATTCCTTAAATTACATATAAATATACGTATATTATAAATTTATAACTTAATAATATATTAAAACATTTAAATCGCAATTTTACACTTGATAGCTAATTTTTATCCTTGACTGGAGGGGGGTGTCTTATGAAGTAGTGCACGGCGTTGTAAACAAGATGGGGTGCTACATTGTGAAGTGGGTGAATTCTATTTAACTCATTCTTATGCACGCCCAATATCAGGGGCTCAGTGGCACCTGTTCCATGCTGGGCAACGGATAGTCCACTTAAAGTGTAGCATGTGTGGTAAATATCTCTCGGCCTGTAAAACAACAAATTTATTTAATAAAATTGGAAAAAGAAAATATTACACCATTGTATAGGGAAAACCACTATTCTTCCCATGAAATCTGATGAAACTAGACATCATACTGTGAAAACTTATATGCTAAACATTACTGACAATGCAAGACAAGCCGCGAATAGTCTTATATCTGAAACTCACTCAGAGTAGAACCAGATATCATAGAACCTGAAAGAAGAGACGCAATACGGAAACTCAAAACAAGGAAATCAGCGGGTATTGACAAAATGTTTGCGGAGGAGTTAAAGCATATGGGATGATCATGGGGTAAAACTAATGCTTGATCTGTGCAGTCAAGTATGGAAAATCGGAAGATAAGTCACGGAATGGAAAGAGTCCCTAATAATTCCACTGTACAAAAAAGGGTCCACTAAAAACTGTAGAAATTATCGCACAGTAGCACTAATGTCGCATGCTACCAGGATATTTTATTTTAACAGATTTTTATGTTATCAACAGCCGCTTACAATCATATCTCCAATGGAAGATCCCTAGTAAGCAAGCATGCTATGTCAAAGGAATGGGTACAAGGCGGCAGATCGTTAACGTGAGGCAAATAATAGAAAAAAAGCCAAGAATTCAATATATCTCTCCTTACGTGCTTATTAGACTACTCTAAAGCATTTGATTGCAATGGGTCCCTACTACATACTAAAATTTTTCTTGTATTGAAAAATATTGTTAAATATGCAATGAGCTCCTGTTCTATAATTTACCTACCCCTATTAGTCGATTTTTAAGTCAAGCAATCAGGGTATGACGACTTTCTTGTTTTAGGTTTTTTACATTTCCAAATTACACAGAAACACAGTTTGGTTTTTTAGTTTTTAAATTACCGTTTTTTTTTAAATATTACGTTACGATTATGTGATATGCCGACGACCTTGTCATTGTGGTCAGAGGTTTCTGTCAAGACACTTTGTCATCGAGACTCCAGGAAGCGCTAAACATTGTCTCTGACTGGTGTAGGAATAACCAACTATCAGTCAATCCAGACAAAACAGTAATAGTCCCATTCACAAGGAGGAGGCTCTTAGATAAACTAAGGCCCCCACGTCTGAGTGGGAAAACTATACCGTTTTCCACCGAGGTTAAATACTTGGGCGTAACACTCGACCAAAAACTTACGTGGAACCAACATACTGAGAATATTATCCAAAGAGCTAAAATAGCCTTAGGGATAAGCTGTCGACTTGTCGGGACCAGATGGGGCATCAGTCCCAAGGCTGTCATCTGGTTGTACACCACAATCATAAGGCCTCTTGTGACCTATGCATGTGTGGTGTGGAGCAAGAAAACTTCACAAAAAACGACCGTCGACAGATTAAACGCGATACAGAGAACTGCCTGTGTCATCGCTACAGGAGCCGAGCCATGGCGTCGTGCCCAGGAGCGGCGCTGAATGCTATGCTGGACATGCCACCACTGCACATATATATAGGAGCTCAGGCAAAGTCCAGTGTGGTTAGACTATGCTCCAGCGGGTGCAGACCCTGGCTTTCCCAATCTTTCCGAGCTCTAGTAGAGCAAGTCTTTAAGGAAGAAATATTTTCTATGGTATCTGATTTCATGATACCAGAGAGGAACTTTACCAAACTATACCAGGTAATGATGCCTACCAGGAACGAATGGCTTAATGACCAGGTGCCAGGAGGGTTGAACGGTGTGGTTTGGTATACTGATGGATCTAAAATGGGTCATGACGTAGGATGTGGAGTTTACGGTGAAAGGCCCAAAACGAGGCTTAGCATACACCTAGGAGCCCACGCCACAGTCTTTCAGGCGGAGGTGTTCGCCATTATACAGTGCGCAGAGCTAAACCTTGAAAGACGATACGTCAACAGAAACATCTTTATCTTTTCGGACAGCCAGGCAGCACTCTTGGCCATCAGTTCGTACACTGTAAATTCGAAACTGGTCAAGAACTGCATAGAGCGACTCAACGCACTGGCTGCGAGAAACAGAGTCTTTTTGACTGATGGACACTCATCCATACAAGGAAACGAGGAAGCTGATGTCCTGGCACGTGAGGGTGCAAAAGGGACTCAGCTTGGTCCTGAACCATTCTGTGGTATTTCCAAAACGACCATCCGACAAAAAATTCTCACTCAGTGCAGGGAGGAGGCGATGAGGGACTGGACTGAAGGACCAGGGCACAGCCACTCCAAAGCTCTGATACGAGGATATGATCGGAGTTATGCTGAAGAGCTATTAAAGCTCAACAGAACGAATATCCGCACGGTAACCAGAGTCCTTACTGGACACTGTAAGCTCGGAAGACATAATGTCGCTTTTAGGACTAAGTCCAACCGACACGTGCAGATACTGTGGGGAGGAGAGCGAGACACCACGCCACCTCCTTTTAAATTGTGGTGCGCTAAACCACAAGCGTAGCATTCATCTTGGGAGGCACGAGTTGCTGCCAGATGAAGCCAAACAAATCACCGTCCATAAAATCCTAGCCTTTATCAAGGCTATCGGGTTGGACGGTGATCTGTAATCTGGCTACGAGTACAAACAATCTTTATAGGTTGAAGTACCCTGGGCTGATATAGCCCGAGCCCTTTATTCAAATTAAAAAAAAATACGATTGTGTTCAAAAGCAACTGGTATAAACAAGAGTCCTTGTAGCTTCGGAATTAGGAATAGAGCTACGGTATCCCCTACCGGATCCGAGACAAATTTGCTCTTCCGAAGATGGGCCCATACGGGGCGCAGTGCGCGGAAGACACCGGTGCGTTCCACTGGAGATCCCGGAATCCTCAAGCGCAAAGGCAGCCCACCGAGAGGGTAAGTGCGGTACAAATCCCACATTACCCAGTATCCTCTCCCAAAGTGCGGGGTACCTTATGAAGGTTTCCCCCTATTTATATCTCGCAATACTTGCGGTACAATGCGGTAGACGCCAGCTTCTCCTAGTTTCGGACCTGAACGAGGTCCTAGTAAGCCTCCCCTAAAATGTAGGGCTGTCGCTCAATTTTGGATAGATAGTAATATGTTGTACGGCTGCAACTCGCGCTATTATAGGGGATGCCTGGAACAGTCAGCTTCACCCTGCTGCTGCAAAAACAGTGCCCGACGTTTAACGTGTCCTCCAAAGTACCGAAACTAGCATGAAATTTGTTATAAGCGATCACCCATCACATATCCGACCACGATCATCTCGCTTGCGCGTTCTACGTCAGCTGTACGGTTATGCGCGCTTCATATCGCATATTGTACAAGACTATTTTAGTAATACTATTGCAATAGACTTGAAATACTGATGAGATGGGTGACCGATAGTGTCAAAAAAAATTCATGCGCGTTTCCGTGCTTCGGAGGGCACGTTAAGCCGTCGGTCTCAGTTGTTGTCGATAGACGTCCAGTCGTTAAACCTTGTCGGAGGCCTTATGGGCGGTTTGAAAACATCCGACAACGGGTTGGCCACTAACCCGCATTGGAGCAGCGTGGTGGAGTAAGCTCCAGGCCTCCCAATAAGGGGGAGAGACCCGTGCCCAGCAGTGGGACGCAAAAAGGGTTGCTGCCATGTTAAATTTGTAGTACTATGTAGGCAATTTTTGTTTTTGGAACAAACGATAATATAAACATACATTTAAGAGAATAGAACATCAGATAGGTATATTTGTATGAATTTCACAAATTTTTTGTTTTTTTACTTTACTACTATGTACTTACTTTCCAGGTTTATCAATAAGTCCACCATCTGGGTCTTGGCAGCATACCATTATGTACTCTTGTAAGGCCCCTTGATCAAATAGTACTGTTTCCAATAACTCCTTGTCATCTAAAATTATCAGATTTTATTTGTGAGCAAAATTTAGTATCCTCAGTCCTTAGAAAAAGTTATAAAATACAAGTTAAAAACAAATAATAGCAAATGTTTTTGATCCTTTAAACAGGGTTATGGCTTCATCAAGACTACGACAGTGTGATGTCGCTCGGCAATTGCACTTGAGCCGCTTTTCTGTTCAAAGAGTGTGCCAGAGGTTCCTGCAGACCGGTAGCTTTGTCCGGAGGCGAGGGTCTGGTAGACGTCGCTGCACCTCTGCGAGAGACGACCTATTAGTTCGAATCGAAGTCTTTGAGAAATCGGTTCTCTAATGCTGTTGAGTTGCAACAGCAGTTTCAAGCAGTTCGTAGAAGGGCCGTGAGTGTCTCTACAGTTAGAAGAAGACTAAAGGAGAGAAATATAGTGGCTAGAAGACCTGCTACGGGTCCAAAATTAAGCGCAGCGAATCGGCGAGCACGCCTGCAATTTGCTCGCGCCCACTTCAATAGGACCCAGGACCAATGGAGAGCGGTTCTCTTCTCAGACAAAACGAGAGTGTCACTTTTCTGCAACGATAGATGCAAAAGAGTATACAGAAGACAATGGGAACGTTTTGCCCAAGCCTGCATCCAAGAGACGGGAGGGTACGGGGACGGTTCCTGCATGTTCTGGGGCGGCATGTCGGCCGACGGCATAACTGAACTTTCTTGCGTCTCCCGGACCGTAGGTACTCGCGGGAAAGGGTCGATGACTGCTAAGTTTTAGGTTAGTTTAAGCAACTTTGTTTTGAAAAATCAATTAAATTTAATTAGGGCCTCTTTAAGGATTTTTATTGTTTTTGCATTCTCTCTTTCCTTACCTTTCAAATGATATCGAACATTACCAATATTTCATAATACAAATAAGATTTAAAGATGTATAAAGTAGATTTCTTAAAAGGTGCTATTTTTTGAAGCAGAGTGTATTTACCTAGATGTCGCAAGTGCATGTACTTCGCTAGAGGTGTTCACAACGGCTACATATTGATGATTGAACTGACATACTAATAATGTACATCTCATGTAATACCATATTTACGCAATAAATTATGATTATGATTACATATTGCCAACGTAATATAACGTTATGCTATTTTTTTAAAGCCTAATATTTTTTTTGCGCTAATATATTAGGTAGAACAGTTAGGTTAGGTAGTTCGTTGTCGTTGCGTTTTGAAGGGTAATAAAAATATAACACAACCAAGGTTTCGTTGCGATAATTTAGTACAATGAAGTAAATTAAGCTTTTTACATAATATAATACGAGCAGGAATGATTTTTTTCTGAAAATATAAATGAAAGAAATATACGTGGCATGTTTTTAGGCCTTTTTATGCATGGTTTTAGGCTTTTCCTTTTCGATGCATTATTTAACTATATTATTTACACTTAATCTTACCTAGCACTAGTACTTAATTAAGTCAAATTAGTATTTACATTTAATTCTTAATAAAACTATAATAAAATAAAATAATCACTTCCAAACCTAATCAAACTCACCCCGCAAACTAGTTTACGCAACGTACAATAGATGGCGCTTTTAGGCACTTTTATACTTTTGATGTTTCATTCATGCATGACTAATAAAATTGACCTGGTCGTTGTCGGATAGCAGTACCTACCGACTAGTATATATTAGGTTTGCCTGTTGTTGCGATATATTAGAGCATTTTAATACAATTTCACATTAGTAATATTTTTATTGCTACCTAATATAACGAACACCTCTATACTTCGCGTGTAAAAAGGGAGTGAAATTCACTTCTTTCAGCGCCATTTCATTCAGTCCGCGTTCGAACGTTCTCGGTGACGGACGTCAAACGAAAAACTAAAAAATGCCTCATTGTGCCGTATTGAGCTGTAAAAACTACACAAAAAGAGTGGGACGAGATAATGGAAACATTTTCTTTCATCGGTTAGTCATTTTGTTATTAAATTGTGTGTTTTTTATTGCAAAATCAATTATTTTATGTTCATTGTGGTTTTACAATGAAAACTGTGTAACCCAGTGAGTATCGCTAAATTCATAATACATTGTCGCTTTTGGTTACGAATCATTATCAGAATAAAGACGAAAGGTCGTATAGTAGGGCTCGTCTGTTAAAATGAACGATATTTTCACTTGTCGCTCAGCTTCGTGGTACGGTGGATATTCTCATTTTTTCTGTGAAATGAAGCAAATAGTGTTGTACTGTACAGTTAGTTGTTCTCGATTCTAATTCTAATCGATTTTGGAAACAATGGAATGATAATGTTCGCGTTAGGTATTCATTTATGTCGGCACCTAAATTATTTTTATTACTGCAATGTTTCTATTTTTTTCTACAATAGGTAATTAATTATAGGTAATTACAGATTTCCGAGTGATCCCAACGTAAAAGAGAAATGAATTGAAGCGACGACGACGGGACAAAAAAATTGGTTTCCTTATGTTGAGAATAGTCGAATTTGCTCGTACATTTTAATGAAGACAGCTTTACGAAAAATGCAGTAAAAAAAACAAGTAATTCTAGATTTATCATTCCTCTGTCGTTTTATCATTTCTCTATCTATGAACTCGAATAATCGATTGCGAAATCGATGTTATAAAATTATTATTATTTACTCACATAGCTCTGAATCGTTTACGCGGGGACAGCGAGTTCCGTAACTTAAATCACTCATGTGAGGTCACAGTAGGTAGAAAAATAATGGCACGCTTGGTTTCTATACAAGGAATGAGACCAGCTTCGTCTAGGTAAATATAAGTCTTTGGTCGATACAGACCTGTTTGTTGCCGCTGCCGTTTTTTTGTAAGCTTCGAATATTTTAAATTCTCGAGAAAAATAGTGGAACACGTGTTACACCATTCTTTTGGATTGTCTATTCAAAACACTGCCTTTTCCTCACGGCAACTTTATAACTAACAACAACAAAAAACTTAAAAAACATCGAAAATTTAACAAGTAACAAAAATACATGGTCTAAGATACGAACTAGAAAAGACCCATCTGTTTAATGGATGAAAAGTATTTTATATCAAATTTAATATATTAGAAAATATATCTCGAGTGGGTTGCCTAAAAAAATCCTGACAAGACAATGATTAATTAATAATTGAAAAATGACTTTTTATTAAATATTGCACTCATGTGTTTAACGAATAAATTTAATACTAATCGAAAGTATGAAACCTGTAAAATATACAAACGTGGGGTTGACTTAAATACCGTAATGCAAACACCACATTTTTACAGCTTCCAGGTTTCGATTTATCGCTCTGAAGGCATCGTGTAGATCGTCAAGGTTAGAGTGGACGTATAACTGAAGATCATCGGCGTACAGATGGTACGAGCAGTCTATAATGGAAGTGATTGAGTTGATAAACAACGAAAATAACAAAGGAGAGAGTATACCGTCAATGCTGGTGTCCCACAGACACCAGCATTGACGTCCATCCACTCAGAACATTCTTTTTCATGGCGGACAGACTGCTGACGACCACGAAGATAGGAAGAAAACCATTTAAGAGCAGTTGGATCAAAATTACGATGGGAAAGTATGGAAAGGAGGATAATATAATTAGCTATTAAATTAAAAGTCTGAAAACATACCTTGAGCAAGAATTGCGCTTATGATAGGAAATATTGCACCATGCCAAAAAGAATAGCAGCCATCAACAAGCTTGTTTGTTCTTCCTTGGAAACCACCTTCTAGCCTCATCTGTCGGTTTACAGCCCATCTGAAATAAAAAAAGCATATCTATTTAGTAAAATTAAATACCACTAGAAATTGAAAAGACAATTGTCTACTTGAATGTTTTATGAAATATTTTTTAAACCTATGAAATATGCAATTATTGATCAGTTCTCGAAGGTGGCTACGGGTACAATTTCATACGAAGTTTAATAAAAAGAATAAATAATAATAACAGATAGAAAAGAAACTCCCGCTCCTGAAGGGCTCAAAATCACGAAATTAGCCTACACGTTAAACGGGATACTCAGTCAGACTGTCTCGGCGGGCGTCGTCGCACGCGTATTATTTAATTTATTATTCCTAGATTTTTAACACAATTACGTTTGCCTATATTAGACACATTTAGGTTTCTTCTTGTTGTGTTGTTTGCTGTTGCAAGGTCTTGATACAGATAATCTATTACCAGTCAACATGTTTTTCTGACAAATACCGCCATTTACAACTCACTTAGAAATATTAATTTTTTATTTATTTCATTTTATTCTGCTAGCTTTTACACGCGACTTCGTCCGCGGAGACTATTTCATTTTCTCTAGATATTCATTATGGTTTTTAGCTCTCAGAGTATAGTTCCCCAAGGCCCTAACCACTTTGCCGTTTTCCAAGTCCATTATGGGGTTCAGCTCTTTACTTGTGCCTGTATGTATTTTATTTCATATTTGTAGGCAAGCAATACTTACTTTAATATCTTAATTTAATATGATACTTATAATAACTTATTATTTATAAGTATTTAGTACCCGGACGACCAAGCATTGCTCGGATAAGAACAATTTGTTTTCTTGGATTAATTTCAAACAAAACACTCGTTTGCTTAGTGTTACTTAACAACGCTATTTGAAATAGCTCCCAAAAAAAAACCAAAAAAAAAAACGCAATATGGTTTTGATTGAGGTTTGAACCCGGGTCTCTAGTTCCGCAGTTAGCCCACGTGAACATTTGGCCAAGGAAGCTTTAATTCAATGAAAGTTTTTATATAGGTCTTTCAAATCGACATTTTTATTAATATTCTCCAATAGATGTCGGAAAGAGTCGTATTTTTCAGTTTATATTTAGGTTGATTATCGCTAAAATATTTTTTTATAATTTATAATTTTTAAAAATAAAACATACGTGGATTGATTTATTACCTCCGAAACCAGGGTACTAAATTTCATTTAAATCGTTGGAGCCATTTCCGAACATATACAAAAATTGCTCATTTAAAGGTATTAGATAGTGTAGGTAAGTATTTATAATTCTCATATTTTGTAATACTAAAATAATGATTTTTAAGTAAAGGAAAACTTATATTTTAGCGATATTATCTTAAGCCATAAGCATTATTAACAGTTCACAACCCTGGAAATATGCTAAGGGCGACAAAGGGGCGTAACAAGGTGAAGAGTGAAGTAGGTATATAAATGGCGGCGTTTGCGACCCGGTCAAAGATTCCGTTCTAGTTATTATTTATTCTTATGTACAAAGCTCCCTGCCTTGGAGGCACAGGTAGTAATCAAAAGGGCCAATAATCTCTAATTTTTATCTTTTTTGTTGCCAGTCATCCAAGTACTGAGTAAATGTAAAATAGACTAATTAAAAAAAATACCTAAGCAGAGCATCAACATCACATAGCCTTGTTCTATTTAGTAAAGCCAGTGCTGCAATTCCACAAAATGCATATCCTCCATGTGCCTCCATTCCAGGATATCCTGCAAATCCTCCTTCATAAGTCTGGCAGCTAACTATCCACTCAGCAGTCTTGTCAAATAGAGCATCTGTATAAATGTTTGTAATTTTTGCTACACTGGCTGCACAATATGCTCCTCTGATATCCTGCTCACCACCCTTGTGAAGAGCAAATGAGCCATCTACATCTCTTAAAGTCCACAAGAATTTTTGTAAAGAGCTTCTATCTATTGAATCATATGCTTCATCTGTCCCAATGATACTAAGGGCATTGACTGCTGCATATGTTGTTCCAAGGTGTGGATATTGCATTGGTCCTCCGCCATACCCTCCCTCTTCATGCTGACATTGTGCCAAAAACTTAACTATGTGAGACATTGTTTCTGCATCTGGCATATCCTTAAGTATCCAAAGGGAATGGAGAATCCAATATACAAGCCATGGTCTGCTAGCATCCAAACACTTGTAACTCTCTGGCAACTTCATCAAATATTGCTTGAGAAGTTTTATATGTGCATTTTTGTGAAGCTTAGGTAATTCAGGGTCAATTGATGCTTTTTTTTCAAAGTTTTTGTATACTTTTAAAATAATTGATTCTACATCAATCTACAACAAATCAAAATAAAAAGTGGTTGAACAAGAGATAATCACAATTTTAAGGTCTCTGCATACGTAACTTGTGTGGTGACAGAACATGGTTAAAAACTCAACATATGCAATGTGACGTCTATTATGCAACTTACCTTACATGCAAATGTTGTGAACAGTGAACAATGATGTGTTGTGAACTGTGGATAATTTGATGAATTGGGACAATATTTTGCCATCCCATTTGTGCCACGTTCTCATCCCGTCCGGGCTCCTGTTACATATGGTCTTTCATTTACATTTTATATGTAGTGATATTTCCAAAACTTCATGTCCCATCACATCAGGAGAAAATCATGTTATGTGTGCAGAGACCTTATGCATTAAAAGAATATCCAGTAGACTAACAAGAAAGGCATCAATTAGTTACTACTATGTTTGCAAAATTACATTGATTGCATGTGGGTAATTACTTTGATTAATAAAAATAAACTTATATAGAATAAATGTGTGTTTACTAATTTCATGAAAATAGTAATTTCATAGGTAAAGGGTAGTCCACTCTTTGATAGGTCTATGCTTTTAACCTAATATGTACTAGCCTTTATCTGAGCTGGCAATGTTGCATTAACTCACAATTTCTATCAATTGACAAGTCAATTAAACAATGAAGTGGCATCTTGTTAATAACAACTTTGGTACCCATAACAAGTCCACATTCACCTTCAACTAGGGTAAAACTACCTGTTTTCGGCCACCTACCCCTTTTCGGCCACTGCGCCCAATTTTTTAAATAATAGATGCAATATAAGAAACACTTTTGTAATTAGTGTGCCATTTGATCTGGAAGAATTTTACCAATTTTTATCATAGGCTTTACCTAATATGCATAATATGATCTCTAATGTCATTTTAAAATTTGCACCACAGAATCATGCAAAATTTAGTAAAAAAAATAGTGGGTGGAAGTATTTCATAAGATATGTTTTTAATTGTTACTATTGATTTGTCTTGGTTCGTGCATTTGAAACATATTTAACTTTAATTCTTCATTATCAAAAGTAATAAAAATTTCATAATCAGAGATATTTTTGGTTGCAGGTGAACTGGTTACCTATTTAATGTAAAATTTAGTTTCGGGCCTACAGGTGAAAAATTTATGTTTTTGCTCTGTTTTTATTCATCATTATCTGGGGAATTGGTTCGCCTCGCTTTCGCCTCGCGTTCGCTTCGCCCCGGAAACCCCCCTTTCCCTAATCTATGAAAACCCAAAAATGAATGTAATAAAATAGAAACAACCTTGCCCATATGAGAAATAGTCATCATAGCTTTTGACTCTTCGGTAACATTTTTCTCCGAAACCAATGCAATGGTCCTACACGAAAAATTTATAGAACAAAAAATATCATTTTTCTCATGCCCTATAACTTTTGTTTGAAATATTTTTCTCTAAAATCTATATTTATCGCAATACATGCGAAAAACGTTGAAAACTAGACTAGGGTAGAGTGACATACTAAAATATTGAACATTATTGATTCTGTTTATCATGACCTAAACCAACATTGAAGTCAAAAACAGGTAGTTTTACCCTATATACTAAAAAGCAACATCTAACAGATAAAGCTTAATTCACTTCACACTACACAAATAAATAAACATAATTAACATAATATTATAAAACAATATGATATAAAGGACAAATTGCATAACCAACAAACCTTTACCACATATTCTCCACTTTCTTGCTTCTTAGTATTAAAATGTTTTTTTATTCATTAAAATGTGTGTGAGAAATTTATATGTAGAAATATAAAAATAAAGCTGGTAATAATTGTCTTATGACAAAATAATGACCTTAAACCTATGCAATAAACAATTAATAGATTTTTTTAAACAATCAGGTCAAGGGAATAGACAACTATTAGGCAAAAAACCCCAAAAGAAAACAAGATAATAAACTATAAGGATAAAGGATTGCAGTTATGGAAGATAAACTAGATAAACTATCAGTTCAAAGTTGTATGAAACAAGCATTTACTCTTAACAATAAAATAAAAAAATATATTTCACTACTTACCTGGTCTGATGAAGTGTAAGAGAAGATTTTCTCATCGTCAAAGCGTTGTTTCGCTATATCTTCAAAGCATCTGACTAGATCTTCCATCTTGAAGCTCTATCATTGATAGTTTTATTAAATGCTTGTTACGTTGCTAGTGCAATGCAGTTTAATCAACTTGATCCAATATTACCACGCGCAGTTAGCTCGGTGCCAATATTACCAATGCCGTGCAAGACCTGAAGTTATAATTAATGCAAACTAAAAAATACACACGACAAATTTAATTGTATCGCGCTAGGGTCGTTTAATACTAAACTAATACTATGCGCAACAAGATATTTACTGCTTTTTATAGTATTCCAAGAAGATAAGTAGGTAGAAGTCTATTACATTTTACTTCACTCACTTACTAGAATATTTTAATGTGTAAGAACAAGATCAAATAAAAAAAGATTGAAAGATTTCCATGTCTCTTCGTTGATTTGAAATATATTTGATTGAATGGCATGGAAATGACATGCCTAATGGAAATGTCAAAATCTATCAAATGTTCATTTTTAATAATGGCATCGCAAACTCTGTGCATATTGCCAGCGTTATGTATAATTTTTACATCACTTAGTTAGTAGTCATAGAAAAAATCAGTAAGTCGTCAGGCATCAGTAAGTCTAGCCAGTCAGATGTTCAAGTAAAGTGATGGCTTGGCTACTTTACAAGTGCTAAGAGTGCTAAGTAATAGTGATAAAAATTATACTTGATGCTGGCAATATGCACAGAGTTTGCGATGCCATTATTCAAGAAATGAGACAATGTCAATGTACTGTCAACTGTCAGACGTAAAGTCAATGTCAAGTCAAAGCATGGTGGCACGGCATGCTATTAATCTTGTTTATTATTTTTGGAATTGGAATATGAAAAATACGTTTAAATTGAAATACGTTTAAAACATTTAAGTAGGTATTTACTATTCGCAAGTTATTTTGTACAAAGCGTAAAATGTTTAAATATTAAAGGTTAAATTACAATACATAATTCACAAACATGAGTAAAGGCAAGAAGTTTTTTAAACAGAAGGGTAAGAAAGGGTTTCGAAAGCCTAATAAGAAAGTGAAAAATGCAGCGAAAGACAAAGAGGTCGTAAATAAGAAAGCTATATTTAATAGGTACAAGGATAAGCAGAAAGTTGCAGATGAATTGACAAAGAAGCGGCAAATGGAACATCAATTGCAATTACAGCAACAGCAAACAAACTACTCTGAGAGTGAGGGAGAGGAAGACACTTATGGTCAATTAATATCCAGTTTTAAAAATGTAATCAATAAAGAGAGTGTAATAGAAAGTGATGAGTCATTGAGCACAGAATCAGATTCAGGAGAGGATGTGGAAATGACTAAAGCAAATAGAGAGCTAAACAGGTACAATAAAAATAAGAGCAGTGATGATTGCGATACTGACATGGAAAATATGGTTGGTTACTACTTTTTGTTAATAAATTTTATGTGTTACTCTGTACAAAATTAAGAGAAAACAAGTATACTCCTCATCTAGTAGTTGCTACAGGCCTTAAAATCTACACCTTACATCAAGCAACTTTTAGTATTGCTTGATGTCCTCTATGGGTGGGTGCATTACTATTCTAGTACTAATGTGATTGAAGTTTTATGATTCAATTATTGGAGGAGGCTGGGAGCTTACACCACTATGCTGCTCCAGTGAAGGTTGGTGTAGATGCGGGCTAGAGACCTTCAACAAGGTTTATCAACTGTTATCTGTTGACATCAACCGGGACCAACAGCTTAACATGGCTAAATTTTTTTGTGTCCAGTGGTCACCCATCTCTTACGCAACTGTTATCGTTTGGCTTAGCTGCATAGATCGCTTGCGTTCTATGCTAGCCGCCGGGCCATGCATTTATTCCTAAATTTGATAGTCACCTCATAGAAGTGTGGCTGACAACAACCAATTTCTAAAAAAGAAGTGGAAAAAGAATTATTACACAATAACGTAGGGTAAAACTACCTGTTTATCAGCCACCAACCCCTTTCGGCCATTGTACACATTTTATTTAAATAAATGTAATAAACAACACTTTTCTAATTTGCGAGCCATTATATCCAGAACGATTTTATCATTTTTTACCATAGGCTTTATCTTAAAAGATAAACATAATATGATTTCAATCAGTTCCAGTTAAGTCTTTGGTCTAATGTGATTCCTAAATATTTAACTTCTTTCCAGAATGGGATAGTTGTGCCAAAAAGCTTAATGGTGTAACTAACATGACATTGCTTTTTAAGTTAAGATAATGTATTATATTTTTTAGTATAATCATATAAATAACTAGCTATACATACAATTCAGGTAACTTGGAACATTTTTTACATTATTTTTATTATTAAAAAAGATTTCAATTTATGACACCTTTATTTTATTGAATGAATAGTGTCCTTTTGAGTTGCTTTTTTTTCTAACAAAATAAATTTACGGAAGAAACATCAGAACTACCCATAATTTCCCCTAAAACTCGAATTTTAATTTATCATGAATTTTGGGTAACTTTGAATAATTTTTTTTAGAAAGTAAAAACCTTAATATTTTAAGGCTTAGGTAAAATAAAAAGAAGGTATTATTAAATTTAAAAATGACATCTACACTGACGTAAAAAAGTAACAAACAGCTTGGTTTTGCCATATGAATCAAAGTGGACAAATTTAAAAACCTAATCTATAAAAATGACATCTACACTGACGTAAAAAAGTAACAAACAGCTTGGTTTTGCCATATGAATCAAAGTGGACTAGTTTACGATTCCAAATCAGAGCTCAAAATCTTCCAGCACCTTCACCACGGAAAAGGCGGGAATTTTCAGAATTATGGCATTAACAGTTTATTTTTTAAATTTTTATTTGGTACAATAACATTTTATTTAGCAATCCATTATATACAGTTATCATATTGAAACATCAAAAAGTTTCGATGTAATAAATTATTAAATCTTTTTTCCAACTTTGTTCAAAGTTAAACATCAATTCAAAGTTACCCGGAATGACTGTAGATAATCATAAGCTTAAAGTGAATATACTCTGTAAATTTCACTTTTATTTCTTAGTAAAAAAGTAGTTGCCTATGTGGATTTTTTTTATTTGTAATCAAAATTAATAATTTGTAATTTTCACATAATTAAGTACACATAATTAATTTAACACCCCATATTATTCCTTTATGGATTTTTTTTGTCCATTTCACCTACACAGATGTTTTTTAATTGTAATCGAGAACTTATATACATATTCATACTTCTAAGCTGTTCAAAAATGCCATATAAACTTTACGCCCCCTCCCTATTTCATCCCCTTAGGGGTTGAATTTCTAAAAATCCTTTCTTAGTGCTCACTTATAACAAGAAAGGAACCCCTGTACCAAATTTCATATTGTTAGGTACAGTAGTTTTGGCTATGTGTTGATATCTAAGTCAGTGAGATTTGCCTTTTATATATACAGATTTAAGTGTGAAGCCATGCTGGATCACTAGTACTCATCTACTTCTTACTGAAATTATTTATTGTTACTGAATTTAGTTTGTGCTATTAGTTAATAGTCTTGATTGTACATAACTTATATTTTTTACAGGTTACTGAAGATTTAGAAGATGCACCTGAAACAGATGTTATGGATGATCCATTTACAAAACACACACAGTTTGACTTGAGTGATGAGCTAGTGGTGTCTCTTTCAAACTCTCCAATATCTGAGAAAGCTATTAGTAAAACATGGCCAATCTTGGGAAACATGACGATTACCATACCACAACCAGTAGAAACAATCATAAAAAAAGTCAAACCTACAATATCTATTTTGGAAGAAAAAGTTTTTGCACCACTTGGAACTGTTCCACACATGATAAGTAAAGTAGATTTTCATCAGCTTCATATAAAATCTCAAATATGTGGTAATATTGTGTCATCAAACAAAAATAATTTGATAAAAAGAGATTTTGAATTGACAGACGTGTTAACGCCTCTGCAAAAAGAATTATTTGCAATTTTAAATAACTATCAAGACCTGTATTACCCGGAAAGAACTTTTACTAATGCTGATGAAATTAGATATACATACTGTCTCCATGTCGTTAATCACATGTTGAAGACTAGAATTAAAATTCTTCATCATAATGCTAAGTTATCAAAGAAGTCTGATTCGTCTGATGAATATCGTGATCAGGGTTTAGTCAGACCAAAGGTAAATCATATTATCATAGCACAAGTCATAGCGTAATAGATTACAAGTATTATAATCCCTAAACTTCATTAATTTAGATTTGATTATTTTGTAAGGAATCTAATATGTATTTAAAACAGATAGTAATCAATGGCAAATGGTAATAGTAATCAATTAATCAATCAAAAATCAAACTGTGTGCAAATGCATATATATACTTAAGTTATTTATGTTTGTAAATATTTGAATTAAGTGGTTATCATATCATCTTTTGCTAAAAAAGGTGTGCACATACTGCAGAGAACAGAGATAATAACTTGCTTTTATTATTGAAAGCTGTGCCTGTGATTTCACTCCCGGTAGAAACTGTCATTGACATTCAATGAATGTTCTCAGTAGATTTCTTGGAAATTAATTGCAATCCAAATTATTTCTATCTTATTTCTATCCAAATTATATCTAGTCATGCAGAATTTGAGGTATCGACCTGATATTCTGCATAAAATAATAATAACTTTCAACTTTCATACTGAGCTTTCATATTAAATTGTGGCACTGCTTAGGCCTCTGTAATCTGGCACATTCGCAAATTCCGTTCTTAGCTGACGTCTACTATTTTAAAACTATCTACTACCAGCCAAAATTTCATATTTACTTACATGTCTAGTGAAATCAATTTTTTTAAAATAAGTTTTATGTAACTTTAATCCATAAATCCAAATTGCAATGACATTTGGGAGAGCGCGTTAAAAATGCGCCGAATCCACGTGGATAGAGAACGCGTCCGTCGGAACCTACGCTCCCTCATATCTGCATAGACCTAAAAGGCAAACCTCTCAGACTTAGATATCAACGCACAGCCGAAACTACTGTAGTCTGTACCTAGAAACTTGAATTTGGTACAGGGGTTCCATTCATGATGTAAGTGAGCACTAAGAAAGGATTTTTTGACATTCATCCCCTAAGGGGGTGAAATAGGAATAGGATGTGAAATTTATATGGAATTTTCTCATTTCTGAACTTAGAAGTATAAAAATAGTAGGCATGTAAGTTCTTGATTACAATTAAAAATCATATGTGCAGGTGAAATAGACAAAATTCACCCCTAAAGGGGTAAAATAGGAGGGTGGACTTTGTATAGAACTTTTTTAATTTATGGCTTATGAAAATTGGTTTAGAATCCTGAATACGAATAAAAGTGATCTGCGTAAGCAAAGATAATAAAAAATAAAAGTAGTTTCAATAACAATATATTCACTTCATGCTTTTCATCCTTTCTAACGCGGGTGAAACCGAGGGGCAAAGTGACATAAAACATAAATGGAATAAACTGATCTTTTAAATGTAGCCAAAATGTACATATATACTTCTTAAAATAAATTAAAAAATAAAAAGTCCCGACTGCATAAACATTCACTTTATGCAAAATAAAAACTGAAAAGAAAGATCAAATCCATAGAATATGGACTATGGATTTCTCAAGTGATGAAAAAAAATTCGACCTCCACAGTATTGTCCCCAGAATTCACCGTTTTTATTATTTCTCATTTTAATATATCCAGTTACAAGGAAATAAAGGAATGGTGGTCTTATACATGCTAAAATATAACCCTATTTTTGAGCTTTGCCGCAGTCGGGTAGAAACACCGTATATTTAGAAGATTGTGTTATATGCAATATACTAAGCTTCATGTTTGAAATGTCTTACTAACAGGGACCATAATTTGCAGGTATTGATTTTAGTTCCATTTAAAGATGCAGCCTACAGAGTTGTTAAGACTATTATAGACATTGTTGTGCCAAAGGAAGCCGGACAAGTGGTGAATAAGAATAGATTTGAAGACGACTTTACCGGTGGGGAACTGATTATGCCAAACAAGAATCCTAAACCTGAGGACTACGAACTATTGTTTAGTGGAAACACTGATGATACTTTTAGATTAGGCATGACATTGACCAAGAAAACTTTAAAAGTTAGTACTTGTATACTTATGTGTTCTTTTTTTAAATTCATTTACCTACCTATAATGTATTTTAGTCATGCTTGAAGCATCTTTGGAAATTTGGTGAGATATTATTATTTGCCTTTTGATGCAAATTGCTATTAATGCTGCTGACCTTTGCAGCGAAATGGTAACAACGCCAGTTAGTAGTGCAAGAGATCCTGGGTTGGGTAGAAATATTTTACTAGTTTGGGTGTTTGTTTGTGTCCTTGTCTTTCTGTGTATCTGTGGCACCCACACCGCAAGGTATCCTACCGTGAGGCTATTTTATAAATAGAAAGGAAGCGTTATTTATTTAGCTGCAGACTTGCATTTCCTCTGTATATCAGAAATTTTTAAGTGTCATTCACTCAACAGAATGGAAAAAATTGTATTGAAATAAAGTAATTTTCAGTTGTATACAGATTTCTACGCATCAGATATACTGATAGCGTCACCGCTTGGCCTTAGAATGATAGTCGGCGCCGAGGGGGAAGAGGACCGGGACTACGACTTCCTGGCCTCCATTGAGCTACTAGTAATGGACCAAACGGACGTGTTTCTCATGCAGAACTGGGATCATCTACTCCATATACTTGACCATTTACACCTACAACCGAAGAAAACGCACGGCACTGACTTCTCCAGGGTCAGATCCTGGGCTGTCAATGGATGGTCAAAGTATTACAGGTGCGCCTTAATTATGTTTTGTTTCTTGGACATGGCATCGGATTCGCTTGTTTCGGAGGCTGAATCGCAGCGTTTAGCGACTAAATAATCGATCGACGATAATACAAGTGATAGTGTAGCTTGCCCGTCCTATATTTGGCATTATACAAACTCCTCCTTTTTTTCTCTCAGATCCCATGATCAAGAACTGAACTAAATTAATATAGGATGAAACAGGAGGTATCAAGGAAAATAATTATATATTCTAATGTAAAAAAGTGGCCAAGTGCGAATCGGAGTGCGTCAGCAAAAATAACTTTGTTTTTCATAGTGTTTATATGAACGACAAAGTTATATTTGCGGTTTTTAAATTTACTATATCTCGAAAACTATGTACTATATCTCGTTCGAACTAATTTTCGTTGAAAGTTTTTATTGAGATCTACAACATATATTTTTTTCACTTTCGTACTTTAAAAGTTAGAGGGGGGTGGACACACATTTTACCACTTTGGAAGTGTCTATCTTTCAAACGATTAACTTTGAGAAAAAATGATTTTAGGAACCTCCATGTCATTTTAATAGACCTATCTATAGACACCCTACACGAATAGGTTTGATGAAAAAAATTTTTTTGTTTAAGTTCCATGTATGGAGAGCCCCCCTTATTTTTATTTTTTTATTTTTGTATATAAATCGTAAAGCGGTTCAGAGATTACATCTACCTACCAAGTTTCAACTTTGAAGTCCTAATAGTTTTGGAATGAAGTGGCTGTGACATACGGACGGACAGACAGACAGACAGACAGACATGACGAATCTATAAGGGATCCGTTTTTTTGCCATTTTGGTTACGGAACCCTAAAAATCGATGAAAACCGATAAGGATTGGGTAAGATCGGTTAACACTTATACAAAAAAAGTAGATCCCGATTCCCGACTAATTAAAAACCTCCTCCTTTTTGATGAAGTTGATTAAAAATAATCAAATTTTGACATTTTTTCAGACAAACACTCGTGTTTTCTTCAGTAGCTCTCCCAGAAATAAAATCAGTATTGAATAGAAAATGTCAAAATTATGCTGGTAAAGTCTTAGTGACCAACCCCACAGAAGTCGGCAGCATACAGCAGGTTGTTTTGCAAGTACCACAACTTTTCCATAGGTATGACTCATATTGTTCTATTATTTTTAAAACTAACTATAATATACTGTATTTTAATACCTATGTGTATAACTTTCACGTTTTCTACGGTAAACGAAAAAAACACGTTTCTATCAGGGATGTACCTATTACATCTGCTCCTATTTTTGCCGTGAAGTAAATATGAATTAAATATCTACTACCTAAGTATATTCTAAATTAAATTTAAAATACCATAGCTTGAAATAGCAATACCTTATTAGCTTGAAATAGCAATACCTAATAAATCTTACCCACTTATTCATAAAAAAATACAACAGTGTTGGTATTTATAAACCTAATTTATCTGAGATTTGTGTTTTGTCACGTTCTTGTCAATGACATAGGTAGTACTTACGTAGGTAACGATAAAAAGGAAACAACATATTTTAGTTAATAGGCACAAATGGAGGTTTATAAGTTTTATAACATTATTGTGCTTTTTAGTCTTTTTACCTGACTGCTCCAGTAGAAGGTTTATGTTTTTCGAGAGTATGTATGTAATTTGGAAATGTAAAAACAAGAAAGTCGTCATACCCGATTGCACTAACCTTAAAAATCGACTAATAGTGGTAGGCAAATTAGAACAGGAGCTCATTTTATTCTAAGTTGTATATTTAACAATATTTTAAAATACAAGAAAAATTGTAGCAGTCGGGACCTATTCTAGACAGTCAGCCGTCTAAATCTGCAATATAATATAGGTATGCGCTCTTTATTCACTGAGCCTCTATTTCTAGACAGGGTTCCGACTACTACAATTTTTCTTGTATTTAAAAATATTGTTGAATCTTTGTTTGAATATACAATGAGCTACTGTTCTATAATTAGGTAAATTATAGGACAGTATTACTACTATTAGTCGATTTTTAAGTTTAGTGCTATCGGGTATGACGACTTTCTTGTGTTAGGGTTTTTACATTTCAAAATTACACATCGACGCTTGAAAGGCAACTCTCACTAAGCGACATTGAGTAAACTTTACAGGAGAGTGATTTAAAGTTCAAATATATTTTAAAAAAATCATAAAAAATCACCTAATTGTTCGATTAAAATGATGTTAACACTCGTAGAAGTATTTTTTTTATAGCTATCCAAATTGTCATAATAAGACACCTAACACTTATATAAACACCGGTTTGTGTCGGTTAGATAAAATTTACCTGATTTGATAAACAGGTAAAATTATCTAAATTATCACTGTAGTGTGTGCAGTAACACCTAAAAATAGGTAAACTTACCAAGATTCTAATTTTGATACAAAAAGATTAATCTATAAAGATCAGATAGTTTAAAATAAATCAAGCAAATTTACCTAAGCATTATTTAATGATTTTTGAGATTGCGAAAATTGTATCTCTCCTCGTAACTGATATTTAACTAAGAACTGTATAGGTAATTATTATCATGCACGAAAATAAATGAAACCAATTACTATTGAATAAAAGTCTTTATTGAAAATTAAACGAAAACAAATTTTTCAAAAAATCAAACGAAAACCACCATACAAAATTAATAAGGAAACTAATTATGACACATAATTCAGTCTGATATCAATACTTTTTTAATTGAACCATTATTGCTGTCGCAATTATAAATTACACTATCATTATCATCACTCACTTTCTAAAAAAAATATAACTCACAATTTATTGTCAGTATATGAAATATTAAAAAACTATTAAACATAGTAAACAAATCAAATAACATTCTACAGATTAACAGCAAGATTAACCTACTGTGCAAAGTGTGATAATTTATGACACAATTATTAATATCGCTGTAATTATTATAATAACAACACTTATATTATTTTCACAACATAATCAGTCTCTAGAATATCAAAAATATAGCAATAAAAAAATCCTTAATCTAATTTGTACCCTTACAAAATAAATCTTTAGTACGAATTGCAACGTGAGATCTTGATAATTACCCAATCTAAATGTTAATATCACAATCTTCAATGTCTGATTCGGGTAGACAATCTTTGACATTTGTAGCGCGTGGAATGTTCACAAATTCATGTTTGAAGCAATTAGGTATAACTTTGTCCACGCAAAGTTTGACTAAATCGTCATATTTAGCTTTTGATATGGGAAGCTGCGATCGATAACAAGGTAAAAGAGATACCTTGGTTTTAGACTGAACTTCAACATCAAAGGGCGCCGCAGTAGGATTCATAGATGTTTTATATTTAGCGCTTTGCTTGTCTTTTCTGAAAGTCATAATACGGATCTTGCTTATCTTTCCAGTTAAGTTGCCTTTAAAATATTTGTCACTAATACTATCCCATCTATAAAAATCTTCATAACTCAGTCTTTCTACCTCGAAAGGAGCTGGTTCTTGTCTAGCAGTTGCAAAAACTGTAAACCATTGTGATGGTGCGTAAACAGTTGTATTCTTCAATTTGTTTTCAATAATAGCATGCACTGTATCTACAGGCATGTAAGTGTGTCCAGTCAAGAGAAAGTTTATTTGAATGGTGTCGATATTTTTACACTCCTGTAATGATGAATGCAACATTGCCAACACAGTACGGTTGCGGTTTTGGCCCGGACAACAGTCACAATACAGAAGTAATCGAGTGACGTTTCCTCTGGCATCTACCGATTGAATATATTTATGCAATATAGATGCAATCTCGTTAGCGCCACGTTTACCATTGCTCTCATCCCAGTAGTAACAGAAAACTTTACGAGTTCCATTTTCATAGACACACAAATTGTACACAGCTAGTTTTCTACTGTAGTACAAAAGCATTGATTGTGCATAGGGTGTATTAAGTACTTTTTCGAGATCAAAACTAGCGCAAAGTGTTGAAGGATCATCTCTATGTATATTTTTGTGAACTTTAAAACGGGCATAACTTTCTTCTTTTTTCTATTTCGTGTTCTTCCTTTTCTTTTTGCTTTTCGGGATCATTATTATTTTCGTATTGAAGACATTTAAGGCACTTGTCTTTTTTTGGTACATGGAATCCAATGTTAAAATTATCTTGAAATATTTTACGAAAAATTCTGTCACTTACTACGTCCACACCCTGATCCACTGATCCATAATGCTGCTTGTAAAGTTTATACAAGTTGGTCACGTTTTTGTATTCTTGGGGAAGGTAAACTTTGCTTGAGTCTTGACGACAGTAGTGCGAAGGTACAGCTGGTAAATTTTTGATGAACCTGTTAACGGCATCGATAATGAATTCTTTAGTCTTATTTGGTGGCTCGCATTTCCCTCGCATATCTTCTCGTGCACATCCCCAAGTAGCATTTTTGACAATACTGTAAATTGTTTTATCAGAAATGTTCAGAGTGGCTGCTAAAAATTGTTGGCAAACAAATCTTCTACCCTCTCCTTCGTTGATAAAATATTTGATAGTGTAGTTGCGCTTATTAGAATCGGTGCGTTTCCGTTTAATATTTTCTTTTTGAGACAGGGATACTAACCAATCACGGCGACGTGTTTTATCAAGATTCCAAAAAAAATTAAATAAGCTTTCTCTTCTTTCTTCAGACAGAGACCCGCAGTCATTGCCACATTTTTTGCCAGAACAAGGATTAGCCAATACAGTTTTTGCTGGTACAACGACACCTTTATTTGTTATATATTGTTGACCAGAATTTTTATTTTTTGACCGTTCTTTTCTTGAATTGGATTTTTTTATTCTCGTCGCAGATTCTCCGATTACATCATCTTCGGTATTGGCATCGCTGTCTTTGACTTTTGACCCCTTTTTAGTGTACCTTTTATTTCTTTTAACTTTTTGTTCCGCTGATAGCAAATCATCTTCTGATGTTATTCCTTCTTGTCCTTCTGACCAATTATCTGAATCAGTTATGTCACCATAAAAAGTAGAAAAGTCTTCTTGATCTGACATATAATCGATATATTTAATATCTTTCTTGGACTTTCTTTTACCAACTTTACTTTTAATTGGATTTGATACGATAGATTCTTTACTTGGTCCTGCCGATGTAGACGGTGCATCATGATCTGACGGAAATGATGTATATTGTGTGTTTTTCTCAACTTGGTGATCATTCAAAGTCGGTTGTTCAATGTCTGGTTCAGCAGTTAACGTGATATTAAATTCATGATCATTGGATATACGTGCAGCAGTGATCGATGTAGTCGTTTCAGTGTGATCTGTTGTGGTGCATAAGCTATCGGCAAGAATCGGAAAAGCTAAATCTTTCGAAGTATCAATGCTGATAGAAGCTGGCTCTAATGTTCTGTTAGACTGCTTTGTATTGTTATTAGCTGCACAAGCCACAGACTGCAAAAAAATAATAATTCGATAATGTTAGATTTATGCTGTGTATTTTTACTAAGCGAATCTACAAGATAAATAAATAGGTTCTTAAACAAATTATAAAAAAGTGGGTACTTACTGTGTTTAGATCATAACTCAATCTTCTTCGACACTGCGGAACATTTTTTGCTATGCCAGCATTCACCAACGCCATCTCGACTATGGATGAACAACGTCGTTTTCGCTCGCGACTCATTTTTAGCTGCAAAGAAAAATAAAATTGTATTAAAATGAGTACTTTATTCCTACTAAAACATAATGGGGTTTAAAAATAATCCAAAACGAAATGCTGTTTCGAAATAGGTACTACCTTTGCATAATTTTATTGAACCATGTCTTCATTAAATGCGCGCCAAAATGTGAAGTACGTCCTCCCTAAGCGACGGCCGGCGCCTGAATGAGAACCCGTATAGACGGGTCACAACACGTGTCGCGATATGTCGCGTATACCTATACGACGTCTTTTAAACTTGTGCAGTTCCTTAGCGACGAGAAAATAAAATTTGCGTACGAGTAAATTTATCTACGCGCCACACTTAGCCTTTTAGCAAATCAAGTAAGACTATCTAAGCGACAGCATTAATAATAACCGTTATCAATTAAAAATATCTAAGGATAAAAAGAAATATTATGTTAAACAGGTAAAAATATCTAAGCTCTAATATTCTTCCACTTTATTTCAAGTTAATTTATACAAATGACACTGTCACAAAATATAATAACAAGTTAAAATACATAACCACATAAATTACGATTGGTTTGTGTGGGTAAAATCTACTAAGTGGTTTCAAAGGAAAATTTCATAACAAGTAAAAATACGTAAATACAAATAAATGAAAAAGTCAATATATTAGAAACCGAGTAAGTTCATATTCCGTAATACTAGAATGTCGTAACTGCTGGATATTCATAAAATCACTTTTTTTTGGTCGTTTAGTAAGTACAAAATGTAGATTTGACCGAAATCACGCAATATCTAAGCGACAATAAAACTCGTCGTAGAATTATGAGACCTAGACCAAACGACGCAGAAAAATCTGGCGGTTCGAATGGTATATATAACTCATTTTACAGATTTATGTCGGTTAGTAAGGATTGCCTTTCAAGCGTCGACATAATTATGAATAAGGGGGTTAAGGAACATTTAAAAAACTGTTCTGAAATAGTTCATTGGTAAAGAAAGCCTTTGATTTCACATCACAGTCTTATAGTTTGTTAGGTTTAAGGTCTCAGTAAAAATATTATGTAGGTAGGTACTAATTTAAAACCATTCAATAATTTACCTTGACTTGTTTGATAATTTCTTAAAAATATTTCATGATGTTATTAACATTTATAGGTTCAATGCTACGAGTCCTCTAGCTTCAGTAGATGCAAGATTTGAGTACTTCATCAAAGAAATCCTGCCGAAACAGCGCGACACACTCATGAGCCATACACTTATTTACGTGCCAAGCTACTTCGACTTCGTGAGATTACGAAATTATTTCAAAAAGGAAGACATAAGTTTCGTACAAATTTGTGAATATTCAAAGGTAATTCTTTATTTCTTCCTAACCTTGTCTTTTCGTGCTGCCGAAAGTATAAGCTGTCCTACCCAGTCATTTAAACTTTTATAGAAGACTTCACGGGTCGCTTGAAACATTAGAAACATTATTTCACATTAGACGACAGGCTAAAACCTACCGCTCTTGATGTTGACTTTTCTGATTAAGATTAGTTACAATAATCCATATTATAATAAAATTCTCCAGTGGATCGAGAAAGGGTTGCAACCAAATTATTCTCTTTGCTTACAAATTTCATAAATGCAGATAATTTCTTCAAGACTATTAAGCCGGTCATATACACTCGGAATCCGGTCTTGGACTACCAAATCAATTGAGATACTTTTAATGAGCTGTCAAAACGTGATGTGCTCATCAAGGAACTTACATACAAAAGGTATGCTTACGAAGATCCTTTTTGAGGGATAGTGTCTCTTTCTATTAGCATATCCACACAGCACATTTTTTTAGTACATTCCTGTATTGACTATTCTGTACTAATTTTATTCATAACTTATTTTTTCAATAGTACATAGCTTCAATTTTTTATAATTAACATAATATGTGCAGAAAAGCTCGATTAAGAATTTTGTAAAATGTATAATTATCTAATACATTTAAACGTACACTTCTTGTATATATATACCTATATATATAATCTGAATTTCAAGAAAGAAAATTCAGAAAATATCGTTTTATCTGTGTTTTCAGCGATAATCAACTCAAACATAAACTGAAAAATATGACTCTTCCTGATATCTATTAGGGAGTAGGCTGCAACCCTTTTTGCGTCCCACTGCTGGGCACGGGTCTCTTCCCCATTATTGGGGAGGACTGGAGCTTACATCACCGCGCTGCTCCAATTCGCGTTGGTGGAGATGTGGGTTAGTGGCCAACCCGCTGTCGGATGTTTTCAAACAGCTTAAGGCTTCCGCCAAAATTAAACGACTGTTATCTATCTGCAAAAACCGGGACCAACCAGCTTAACGTGCCCTCCGAAGCATGGAAACGCGCAATTTTTTTTTGCCACTAGCGGTCGCCCATCTCACACCCGAGCGCTCCCATTTGGCTTAGCTCATAGATCGCTTGCATCTTTGCAGGCTTTATTAAGCAACACTAAATCAATGAGTCTCTGAAAAAAATCAACTGTTTTTATCCGAGTAACGCTCGATCATCCGCACAGAGTTCCAAATAACAACACAATATTACATTGCAAGCATTGTGGTCATCCGAGTACTGTTACTATAGTGAAATATATCGGATATGTGTATTTACGTGGGATAAATTAATGAAAATGAAATATGCGAGTTTTTAGACTTCTAAATCTATGCTTTAAAGATCACAATAGAGGGATGGACATTGTGACTGGATATGGGGTAATAAAGAACAACTGTAACCTTTCCACATACTTTCTCAGTTTGTACAAACATGTCCACCTAAAATATCAATAAAGATCATCCGTCGGCCCTATTGTCCATCATAGATACAACTTACGTAGGTATGCTAAGTCTATGTTGTCCATATTGGACCATATTAGTATAAGGTGTGCCATACGCAACTTCCAAAATAATACCTGTTACAATTTATTCGTTTTATTTTTTTGGTTTTTATTAATGTCTTGAAAACGTAAACAATAAAAATTAAAATATATCGAAGATAAATATAAACTTAATGTTTATTTGCCCATATGATTTAGTATCTTGTAATAAAATATATAAATTTGAAATATGATTCTACTAAAAGGCTACGTATTATGAAGCTGGCAATTGCTAGAAATTGACACACTCCCCTTTTGGCGTTTTCTTGCTCGGAACTTTTTTATATATAAAAATATATATAGGTAAATGAATATGAACCTTAGGTTTTAGCAATAAAGTTCAATTTTAAAGCTAAATAGCGTCGCGTCGTCAGCATTCGAGGTAGAATGTAAGTTTCTTGGTCCCAAAGATATTGGAAAATACACTTGGTCCTCATACCTTTAGTATGAAGAAATGATTTTATTTATTTAAAAGGTAATAAAAACAGTGTTTAAAAAAATTCAATTATGTATCCTGCTTTCCAAACGTGGTTAAGTGCAACATATTTAAGGATTGCATTACGAATTTTTTTTATACATAGTGTCCAAGACCCTATTCCGTTTCAGGATTTCGATTCGAAAACCGAAACATTCCGTAATCTATCACATAGATACATAAGTTTATTTCTATTCGGAATAAGGAGGCTTAATTGAACGGTGCAGTTATTGAGTTGAAACATTTTGCCATCAAAAATGGTAGATGATTTTTTTAGTTACAATTTAACTAAAGAATGTTAATGAGTGAAACATATATAGAAAGAGCCACATTACGAGATGATCCAGAGTTTTCTCTGTGCGGAATTCCGAACGCACAGGCCGCAATACGGAACATTCCGCCATTCCGAGTATAATAATATGTCCTCCCATATACTCGGAAAGTACTGTCAAAACCCTTAAATTTTTTGTAAGATGTAGTCGACTCATTTCTTTTTTATACTATACAGTGTTTATCAATATTTTTAATTCACAGGATGCGAAAATAGCCAGAGCAAGAGACATGTTTTTCCACACGGAGGCACATTTTTTGCTCTATTCGGAGAGGGTACATTTCTTTAGAAGATTCCGGATCAAAGGAATACGGCACATCATTTTCTACCAGCCCCCCACGTATCCGCATTTTTATTCGGAAATGTGCAATCTAATGCAGGTACCTATGCGATTTTTTCCAACATAGCTTAAAATATTAAAATTAAAGGAATTGCTAATCAGCTTTATCCATTAGTCATTTTGAGGCTGGATCTATGGACAGGTAGGAACAGTTTATAATTAAGATAATTTTAGCAGACTTTCTCAATAGGAATGTTTATTGGCTCTTCCATCAGGACTCAAAAACTACTGCATAGAATTGGATTAATTAGGTTAAGAGGATGTACCTCCATCTCATGCCTGAAAAATTTTGCGGATTTTGAAAAACATTGCGGACTTTACCCACGTTTTTGAAATGTAATATTAGGTGTGTCAACACAACATGTAGATTATCTTGACTCTTTATAAGATCTGCTAAATTTTTATTAGTGAACGCTGGCATATCACTTTACAAAATATAGAATACGGAGTAAGGCTACACGCCCACGTAGTATTAAAATGTTGCGAGCATTGCTATGTCTTCTTTTCAACTTCGTAACCTTAAGACTCTTATAATTTATATGACCTATACGTCGAATACGTAGCATTTTTGCTATCGCGGGAAACCTTCAAAAGGCCATGTACCGTTTTTTTTTTTTTTTTGAAATGAAATGAAAATACTTTATTGTTGACTGTTTACACACATAAAGTAAGATGTTTAAAATTATAATTGGAGTTTTAAACAGTCTACCATGTTCTGGCATACAATATTATTAATTAAAATTAACTAAAAAATATTTTGTTTTAAGATCCGATAAGAATAATCTTAACGGATCATCGGCTTTTGATGCCTACCCACCGCTGGGTCAATGAGAGAAAAAAAAGCCGGCGGGAAAAAAAACTCTCAGGCGTTTGAATGTTTCTCCCGATAGCAAAAAAAGCTAAGGCAGCTTGGGTGAGATATCGGGTTATTTGGAATTTGTGCCGCACTACAATCCCCTCGGTCACCTGCCTTAGCACTTGGGCGGACTCCGGGATCTTCAGAGATTCGGCTGTACAAAAGTAAACGACAGGTGCACCTTGCAACATAAAACACCAGGATCCTGAGGTGGTATTTTTTCTCAAGGTCGCTCCAGTGAGTTATGGAAATAGATTTGCTTGGTATTTCTCTACGCGACATGACATGACGCGCAACGTTGAAATCCGTAGACGAATGAAGGTTACTAACATAGCTCTGAAAATCTGTAACATCCTCCAACCAAGTAAACTGAAGACCGAAGAAAAGAGAGGGAAGCCTGGATCGCCATCCGGGTGGCATATGTCCTGCAGTAGACTTCTATACGACACTACTGGCGTGTCTACGTGTACGTGCTGCTCACGGAGGCGGTGTGCTCTGGTCTTAAAATCTTATGAATGGATGGACGAATAGGTCACATTCAACGTTCTTCTTGTTTATCTCCGTTAGGTTAGTAAATTGACGACCAGTGTGGCGTAATGGTTACCATGCCAGACTGCTTATGGGAGGGTTCCGGGTTCTATTCCCGGCGTGGCAGAAATTTGAATGATGAGTTTTTCTGTTCTTGGTCCGGGTGTTAGTGTTTGTGTTTGTATGTGTCCATGGTACTCACGACAGGGTATATCTACCCTACTGTGGGGCTATGCGTGTGAAACGTAATTTTTTAACTCCTATCATTTGTTTGTCCAGGAGAGCAACCAGAACAAGTTCGGGGGCAGCGAGTGCAACATGTCGGTGTCGGTGCTGCTGTGCCGCTACGACGCGGCGCGCGCCGCCGCGCTGCTCGGCGCCGCCCGCCTGGCGCGCCTGGCCGCCGGCGACAGGCCCGTCCACATGTACATGACTGAAGATAAATGATTAAATATCTCTTTAAAAAGTTATCTTGTTTTAATTGCATTCTTAGTTATGTTTGTAAGGTTTTAGTCGCAACTGCAAAATAAAGTTTTACATAAACAGTCAATTGATCAGGACATTAATCAGGAAAGTTGGCAGCATGGTATAGTCCAGCTAGTATGTTTTGGCACATGGCCAAAATTTGTACCAACGATGCCATCTGTGAAATTAAGTTTTTTGTCTTTTACCTCATAGACTCATAATCCCGAAGGTCAGGGAATAGTACATACTATATCTATGATCGGTTACGCCGCCATCTTGGGATATGCAAAAATTCGGGATGTACGAAATTTTGACGTGATCCTCCTCAGAGTAAGAAATAATTATAAGCACTCTCCTGCCAATGTCACTCATGTCATGTGCATGCGCAAAAAATCAAGATTTTCTTGCTACATTCTATAGATTTACATTTTTTTGCTACGCAAGTATATCCAATTAGCTTTGCTACATTCAATGAAAAACCAGTACTGCCTTATAAAACGTACTATATTCGGCGATCGGTTCAACTACTGAATACGCGGATCTGTCCTAATGCGACTAAGTCAACAACACACCCACACTTATATCAACTCTTCGTACAATCAGTTGGACCAAAGGATGTAACACGCGGAACGCTTAATTCAAAGCTACCTCGAGTTACTATCGGACTACTATTGCATCGCGGTTTATTTTCGTCTGTCATTCAATTTACATCCAAGCATCGATCAAATAAAGCTTGTTTTACCTGCACTCAAAAATTTGCTTTAGTTAAAAACTAGTACTTGATATTATTAATGCAGAACGTATCTGCAGGCACAGTAGTGTCTCCTCTCCACCAAGAAGAACAAAGCGAAGCACGTTTTCAAACCCGAATAGTTAAAATTCTCTAAATGTGATGTCAGTATTGAAGTAATTAAACATAAAAAAGTTTCAATTGCACACTACCGGATGCCGGTCGCAGCAATTTGGCGACTGCAGCAGTTCTGCACAAAAATACTCGATTTTGACGAGTCCATAAACTATAAACTGTAATGATTTAATTAGTTACTATCGATACTTTTATAACTGATAAAATATAGGCCATAAATCAATGCCGTCAATATATCGGAACGGAGCTAAAAATAGCGTGTTCGGCAGAGGCCCTAAGAGCACGGGCTCTAGAGCCTGGCCCTAGGGCCAGGGCAAAAACTTTTTGCAGCGGTGTTAACGATTTTGCTTGTGCATCGATGCTGCATCGCGTTTTCACAGCGGCCCCTCGCGCGGCCCGCGTTCTGACGCAGAAAGGGAATCATGCGTTTTTGCGTTTACTCCTTACTGCATTGGGTAGGCTATGATGTTGCCAATAATTGATAGTCCCCACGGTCGATACTTTTGCTGATTTCCAATCTTAGAGCATCAAAGTTAGGTACTGACTCACCCTTTAGTGTCATACCTTGATGCTCTAAGGTATGGATGTACGAGTATGTATAATTATTTGGCACACTCTGAAAGTGGCACTGGGTATATCAAAATAAAAATTAATTAATTAAAAAACTAAATTAAGTAATTAGATTTGTATTTTATATGAGAGTGACACTGGGTATATGTAAAAAAAAAATGGCGGACTTACGATATGATATACACGATCCGCCATTGTTATTATTTCCTACACTATCCAGCCATGCCACACGGCAGATTAAAATTTGGTATTGATTTTAAGAAGTTAATATCAGCTACGATCATGTTGTGTTCCGCGACATCTATTGATTTTTTTGGAGACATAGATCATTAAGACAAACAGTTATTCATTCGATTTATCAAACCATATTTTGGTACAATAAGTTAATTTTTTCATAAACGAAAAAAGTTTTCTTAATGTGTTAAGTCTTCTGTTTGCGTTTGTTTCTCAGACGTTATAAGGACATGAGAACAGCTTGTGTATGTACGTACGCAACTTTCATGTTTTTCTTATTTTTTATGATTAAAAGTTTAAAATCTTGTTTTATCCTACTACTATTATAAAGGTGAAAGTTTGTAAGTATGGATGTATGGATGTATGGATGTTTGTTACTCTTTCACGTAAAAACTACTAAATGGATTTGAATGAAACTTTACCACAATATAGCTTATACATCAGAATAACATATAGGCTACAATTTATAAAGATATTGTGTGAATTGTCCAAAATATGACGATAAGTGTCAAGTAAGTAGGAAAAAATCTACCATCTGCGAGCTATTCTGGCATGCGCCGCCAAAACCGCTAGAGGTACACCTATGTAATGTATGATGTTAATGTTTATCTTATATAGTCCTACGAAAAAGCCGGTCCACGGTACTTCAGAAGGGACTTCACTTTATGCTAATGATCCTCTCTAACGCGGGTGAAACCGCGGGGCACAGCTAGTAATTCATATGTGGGTCTGAGTGAGAAGTCTACACATATTAAAAAGCAATTGGTTTCTGATTCGTATATTATTAAAGTAATATGCAAGTTCTAAATTAATGCAGGCTTTGAGGTCATCTGAAGTACTATTTCTAAGGTACTATTCTACTACTGTATTAGGTACCTAGATTATTTTAAAATATACTTATATCCACTAGTATTTCTTCGTTCTTAATCCCTACTTTAATATTATAAATTCGAAAGTAACTCTGTCTGTCTATCTGCTACGCTTTCCCGCTTAAATTACTGAACCAATTTTAATGAAATTTGAGACTCAGAAAGAAAGGACATAAGTAGGATGGTCTTTATCCTACGGGAACCTAGCTCCGCTGGCGGAACGCTAGTAATTAAAAGTGTCGATATTTTGTATGGGGTTTTTCAGTTAAGAAGTATAGATAGTACTTATAGAATCATTATAATAAGTTTGTAGATTCGTCAAATTATACAACAGTAAGACTGTTGTTGTATTTCAGACGACAAATTGCCGCGACCGGCATCCGATAGTGACCCACGGTACCCTCTTCTTCGGTATCTTCACGAGTTCTAACTTTCATTGACATAGTTTAGCTTTGATAGGTAGGTACTCAAAACATTGACTCGGACTTGACTATTGCACGTGGATGTAGCGGCCCAAGACGTTGCGGCAATTATCCCAAGCACAGATAGGATAATACAAGATCCAAAGGCTCTGCCGCACAGCAGTGGCGAGTGACAATGACAACTGTCGAGATTGGAATTCAGAATGTTACTTTTAGAGACATGTTATACTTGACCTATAAAATTAACACTGGCTGACTTCTAAGCTTCACCTCCCTGGCTTAGTATTATGGAGAACTCTATCTTATCTGCCTATGTAGGTTTGTATCTTTTTAAAAATGTTTGTTATTTTATTTGAAAGTTGAATCTGTTTTGGCAGTGCGATGAATTGCCATAAAAATTTATGAATACGGGAGGAAAGCTATTTCCGACTATATGATGTGGATTGATCTGATTTCTGATCATTAGCACTTCGACATCAAAGTTAAAAGTCTTAAAGACAGGAATAAAACAACATTTAATTGTAACATAAATTATATTAACTGGACTCAATTATGTAATATCGCTAAGTAAATAAATAAATACAATATTGTTAATAGATTAACTAAAACTATACATTCACATCACAACATCTTAAATAGCACCATCAAGGCTGAGGTGCTTGGTAAAGACAATTTCTCAACTCATGTAAGAAACATTTCCGGATCTTCTGTTAAGTGTTAGGTTCATTATTTAAATTCTGTTGTTACATAATCAAGCGCATAACTTAAATTCTGACACGTTTGTGTAAAATGAGCTTGTTAGTTACGTTCCGTGTTTTCATTGCTTATTGGCTTAAGTATTCACTAGTCAAGTCGGATAAAAGTATTCTCCACCTGTCGTCAAGGGCATTACTACCCTTCTGCACTTTGTGGCTTCACAAAAACACTCGAGTCCGGCCTCGCCGCACTAAACGAATTTGCCTTGTTTAAAATCTTATCTGTTGTTTTATTAGTCTAGTTCTATATATTGATCGTGTTCTTTAGGTTCGGCGAAAATTGTTTACCTTCAGTATATTTTAAACCTATTAATAACAAAACTTCAGACGTTATTTACTTAGGTGTAAGTATGTAGTCCCTGTAGCTTCGGGATTAAGAATAGAGCCACGGCATCCCCTGCCTGATCGTAAGAGGCGACTAAAAGGGGGCTTCCGGGGATGCGGACGGTGAGAGTGGGAGCTTGACCCGTCCAGCTAGCAGCCCCGGGAGGGACGGCGGTGTGTGCGTGGCCGCATGCCGCCGTGAACACCTGAAGGTGCAGGAGAGCACATCTGCTCTCCCGAAGATGGGCCCGTTATGGGGCGCCACGCGTGGAGGACACCGGTGCGTTCCTATGGAGATCCCGGAGTCCTCACAAACGCAGAGGCAGGCCACCGAGGGGGTTTTAGTGCGGTCAAATCCCACATAACCCGGTATCCTCTCCCAAGGTGTCGGGTACCTTTTGAAGGTTTCCCCCCCCCGATACCAAAAAAAGGTGTAAGTATGTACTTAAGTATATTAAATCAATTATTAATAGTAAATTGGTAGGTTGAATATGATGGAAATTTTGTATTGAAGTACAGCAAAAATAAAATTACATTTCTTAAAACTACTGAGATCGAAGTAAAACCAATAGCACTTATTCTAAGTTTATGTAAAAAAAACTACTCGTACTTAGACCAAGTACATCTACGTGTATAACATTAACTACACATTCAACTTCTTAAATATATTTAGGTTTCAGTAAAATGAATAGATACATACTTCACAATGTTTAATAAATTAATTTTAGAGATAAATCTCTAACTCTAACTTGTCTTAAATTATTTTAGGGCATGCGAAGAAAGTTGACACGACGCATAATTACATTTATCATTGTAGGACTATAAAGTAGTTCATTGCCCGTGGAACTACTACTTCGCACTACCAGTCATAGGCCTTTTTAATCTCCTATGGCACTGATAAACAATAGTGCGACGAGCAAAATATCATTTCCGATGGCACTATCCGATGTCCGATGCAGGTAAAAAATGCAAGGTATCTGCATGGCACTGTTTTTCGTAAGTTTGTGGTAAGCATAACCATTTGATTAAAAACTTGTTCTAAGTCATGATATTCGAACTTATTTATAATCAGTACATTTCTTCGTTAATTACGAACAGCTCATAGAGATCAGTTGAACTTTATAATTATTACTAGATTAATAAAGATGTCATATTTGTGGAGTACTTTCGTTGGCGCTAGCGAGGCTTGGGCTGACCTCGGCTATGACTTCGGTCGTCCTGTTGTAAGACAGCGTATGGTTATGACTTGTGGATTCAGTTACAGTGGTATCAATTATGTCGCTCGTTTCTGGTACTTCTGGGTAGGTAGAACTAGACAGCGGTAGCTGGACGTCGGTATCATCTATTGAGGTACTGCTTCCTCCTGTGAAGAAAAGCTGTACGTTAACTTGTTATACTTATTATAGGTATCACTCATAACTACAATAAACAAAAAATAAGGAGCTTTTAAATTTTACTAATATACTCGTATCTCCATATTACATAATTTTATAAAGAAAAAAAATAAAGATATGTATTTTTTTTGGACATTTGTAAGAATTGAACTCTAAAACTACTGGACCAATTTCAAAAGTTATCAGTATAATAATACATTGTTACTGAGTAATATGGACTCGTAACTTCACTTTACGATCAATAGGAGTGGAGCTTATGAATAATAACTATACCTAATAAGTAACGTTTCACACTCATAGGTAGGCCTACAGTAGAGTAGATATACCCTGAGTCTTGGGTATCATGAAACATACAAAGACAGAAATACAAAAATCCAGACCGAGAACAGAAATTTTAAACTCATCATTTAAATTTCTGCTTCGCCGGAAACAGAACCCGGGACCCTCCATTGCCATTGCGCCACACGGGTTGTCGTTAAGTGAAGAATGTTGCAAAAACGGAGAAAATAACTTTTCTGAGCTTAAGTACATTGAGAGTGCTGCGTTAATGGTTAAGGCTGCAAGATTTTTTTTGCATCTCACTGCTGTGCACTGGTGTCTCACCATTACTGAGGAGGCTTGGAGCCAGTCAGTGGCCAACCCTCTGTCAAATGTTTTCAAGCCGCCCATAATAAGGCCTCCAAAAAGATTTAACGACTGTATGTTACCTAGGCTATCTATCGATAACAATTGGTACCGAAGGCAAACAATAACAAGGAAAGGTTAATGGTTATAATTTTCATAAAAATTATGTGTTGTATGACCGAAATTTTCCTCTTTAAGAGTTCTAAAAAGAGTCCGCGGTAACATAATTATCTTCCTTTTAAGGCTGACCTTCACTATATATTTTTTTATGATAGCAAAATTGGTTCTAAAAATGCATGATTTGCGTTTATCGATATATGTACCTAAATACGTTATTCATAACAAGTATTTAATTTTCAAAAACGCTCTTTGATGATTACATCATTAATTTATTAATTTCATATGAGAATCGAGTTTCATATCTTAGGGGATATCAAAATTTTAAAATACCTAACTCCGCAGCAAAAGACTATTGGTACGTAAAATGCTCCAATTTCGTCATTGGCATATTGATGATCATAATAATTAGGTATGAATGGTATGGATTATATACTTAAGGTACTTGCAGAAGTGTTATGATATTTGGAATGTAAGCTAATTTTAGTAGGCATACAAACAACAAAAAAGTCAAATAAAACGCATGGAAGTAAGAATATTCATTGTCTGTGATCTGAAAGTAGATTTCATGTAGAGGCCTTTCAAGCCCTTGAATCTACACGCCCTAAGTGTACTGTCCCAAATTTCATCATCATCACAGTCAGTACCTGTGTGGCTTGGCCGTTCTATTACTTCAGAAATAATATCTACATAATACAAAAGTACTACATAACGCCTTCGTGACGATAGTAAAACGGCGATGCTACACATTTGACTGAGATGTAGAATTGGTGAAGTTGAGGCTGGTACACTTAGGGCGTGTAGAGCAGAAGATGGGCTCTATAATATGAGATCTAATATCTTGTTCGCAGAGTAAGCCACATGCACTCGTCTTGACAATATTTTACGTGATTTTTTTGGTGGGATTCATTATTTCCATAGCATGCGAAATGTTTTGAAACTTCACTTTTTTAAACCTACAGATTCCTTAAAAGTAGACATGTACCTACAGTATAGTAGGTTTTATATCGTTATTATTTTTTCTTCTTCTCATTTATTAATTTCTTACACTATAAAAGCACTCATCCCAGCAGATTTTTCGTACTAAGAACGATCACGAATATCCAACCGAGGCTGTATACACCATCACGCTGCGGTTGTGTGGCTGAATAGGACACAAGAGTAGCTAGAGAGCCTGAGAACAAGCTTCCTTTGCAAAAAAAACAGCATTTTCGGCACAGTCTTACGAGCAAAACTGCTTACGTTCAGACACATTTCATGACCAAAACTAATTTATGCCACACCCCATTCTCTATATGACAACATTTTGTTAGAACTGTGTACTATGGTTTCATTGTTACAAATTATTTAATTATTTTGCGCTTAAACCTCAGAAATATTTATTGTAAACTACTTAGTGAAAATGTCAAATATTCTGTAAATAAAAAGACAATTATTTATTTTTCTTTCAAGACTTTATTTATGAGTTAATTACGTCCTACCTAGTATATATCAGAGTTATTTATGCTTCCTCTGTTCTCAAGAAAATATAGACAAGGTTTCCTAAATATTTAGAAAAACCGTCAAAGATTCCAGAGCCGTTGGCGCTGATTTATGAGGAGACAAGAATAAACATTTCTATATCGGGCACCAATACATGACTGTATCAAAAGCTTACAACTGACTGAACTTCATTCAGAAAATTTTTACAGACTCCAAAAAAGGAGGATATAGGTTTTCGGCTTTATGTATGTATATTTATGTAGGTATGTTTACAGATTTCTCCCCCATTTGTGGACCGATTTAAAAAATGTTTTGTTTCAAAGCTTATACTCGCGACGTTGTCCTATTGTAACCAAGAAAAATCTGATTATGGGATCGCAAGTAAAACGAGAAATTGATCAAATTCAAATTTCATTTTATTTGTGTCCGGTAATCATCTAATGTTATGGAAGGTACAAATGGTTAGTACTAAGTTGAGAGCAAATTATTTCAATAATCCATATTTACATATGAACCGATAATAATATTATTTCAAGCTATTAGGTTAACATGATAATAATAGAAGGTAAATGTCATTAACGTTTACAAGTTAAAAAATTTGGAAAACCGCCTATGTGCTTAAACAATTTTATTTTCAACCCTTTTTATGTCCCACTGCTAGGCATAGGTTTCCTCTAGAGGTGAAGGAACTCAAGTGAGAGGGATTTAGATCATAGTCCACCACATTGGCTAAATAATAATAAAATTCGTGCGCTCCGGAGCTTCGAACTGGTATCTCCGTGACGCAGACAGTTTAGCGCTCGGCCATCGCTTCACTTCAATCACTTCGCACTTAAACAATTTATATAATAAATCAAAAGTAATAAAAAGAATGTAATGTAATTAAATTCTTAATAAAACAAAAAATAAACCGACTTCAAAAGTTTAAAAAATAAATTATTTGTTGACATACGATACTTTTTAAAACTCTTTTATTAGCTTGACCTGAATGTGTACCTATGTATGTATGTAACGGAATCTTTTAATTTCATTTTCACTTACTTCTAGGAGTCTGATAAACTTGAAAATTTGCACAGGGGTCAAGGGCCGAAGACAATACATTATATAATCTCATAACTTTATATTAAAGTCCTAACTAGGATCATCAGGATAAAAAATTACGAGGGGCGGCTGATAAGTTCGCGGCCTAAGATACTTAATGAAACAAATATAAAGTTTTATATTATAACACGCTTATATTAGCTTGACCTGTGTGTATGTAACGAAATCTTTTAACTTCATTTTCACCAACTTCTAAGCATCTGATTAACTTGAAAATTTGCACAGGGATCAAGGGCCGATGACAATACAATAATCTCATAACTTTTTAATAAATTCCTAACTAGGATCATCAGGATAAAAAAATATACGAGGGGCGGCTGATTAGTTCGCGGCCTAAGGTACTTAATGAAACAAATATAAAGTTTTATATTTTTAACACGCTTATATTAGCTTAAAAAATTGCACGGGGGTCATGCTATAGTGGTAGTGACTTTTATAACTGTTTTGCAGTAGAACGAAAGGTATGCCATGTTACTATTAGGTCCTTACATATGAAATTACCATTCAGTATCAAAAAAGTATTACTTACAAGTTTTTGTAATGAAATTATAATTTAATCAATCGAAGTATGCGCCGTTGTTATCAATACATTTCCGCCATTTAATAGGCAGATCATTAATCCCTTTGGAAAAAAATCCTGAGAGCGATAGTCTATGAACTGTTTGAAGGCCATCCAATCCAAATTTTGAAAAAGTGGTTGGGGCAACATTTTAGTTAGAGTATGGTAGGTGACGCAGAGGTTCCAGTCGTAGCTCCTCTAACTTGGCGACCGTTTGATGTGCAGTGTGTGACCGCTTTGGTGCAAATGGATAAGTATCGTTTTGTCACTTAGATAGATACGCCGAAAGTTGCTGCTCATTCAAAAATGGGTTGAGATGGATCTGCTTACACTATCACCTTAAATTGTTCGTTACGTACGGACGTTGTCGTTGTCGTACGGACAGCCTCCGTGGTGTAGTGGGTGAAGAGCCGACTGCGAAACGTGAGGTCGTTGGGTTCGATTCCCACTCAGGACAAATATTTGTGTGATGAACATGACTATTTGTTCTGTGTCTGGGTGTTAATTTATCTATTTAAGTATGTATTTATAATTATATAAGTATGTTTATCAGCTTTCTGATTATACCATAGCACAAGCTCTGCTTAGTTTGGAATCAGATGGCGTTGTGTGAATTGTCCAAAGATAATTGTTATTATTATTGTTATTCACTTGTGTTTCAGGTCGTCCACGAGGCTCATTGTGTAAATCGAAATTTCCAGAACGGAAACGTTGGAACCAGAAACGCACCGTTCGTAGGTACGTTAGCGGTGCCTGGTCCGAACACGTCGCTAAGTGTTCGAGTCGTTTCTGCAGCACTGGTGCTACGGTGGAACTCGTAGGTTGTATTCGTAAATAAGATAAAATAGATTTTAAAGTTGCCAGTATTGAGTATCGGTAACCAGTAACCATATTCCAACAATCACGACTAAAGTTATTCAATTGGAATCACTCATATTAATGCGTTATTTGAGACACTATCGCTCATACTGACGAAACGTTTGAGTCTACTTATACGTCAGATAAAGTTTACGCGACTGTAAATTCTCCAACGTCTATATGTAGGTATGTAGTGTATTCACACTGGGTCAAGCATCACTGAGTATAGATAGTATGCGGCCTTTACCCTACTATAAGCCTCACACAAGTTTTTAAACGAAAAATGATTTATTTACTTATCTATTAAAGTACCTACATATCGAAGTACCTTAGGTCTATTTATAAAATCGTATGAATTTATTTGAAAGTAATATTAAAATATAGTTATTTAACAAAATATATATACTAATACGATTTTATTGATCAACCTAAATTTTCAATTGAAGATGCTTATTGCATACCAGACCTACTGATTGCTAAACTTACGAACCATTGAGATTGCATCGGGCTAGCTAAGATTGCGGTTGTTCTATTCTGGGCAATTCGACCGAAATCGTTCGTGATTTATATCTTATAAACATGATCAGTGAATAGCCGAGTGCTGGTTATTGTAACCACCTGCTATATTTAGAGTTATTGCTACAAACGCCTGCACCAGTAAGTACTCGTTCTTATGAGTAATTGGTGTACTAAATTTGCAGTAACAGTTGTGTTGTTTTTTTCTCTTGATTGCGTTGTTACGGACTTGTGTAATTGACCCCAATAAAAAAATAAGACTACACATCCGAGCATCCGCTTTGCCCATATACATCTATTTCAGTCACAATCAACCGTATCGACTTTAGATTTATTCTTAGTATACGATTTCTTTCTTTGTTTCTAGATATGAGCAGGGCTTTCGATTTTGTAAATCATAAGTTATTGTTAAAAAAGCTAGGAAATTATGGTATACGTGGCCAAGCTCTCCAATGGTTGGAAACTTATCTTTCCGATAGAAGTCAATATACAGAGGTGTCAAAAGTGATAAATGGCAAAAAAATCACTTGTAGATCTTCGGAAAAACACAACAGTCTTGGGGTTCCACAAGGCAGTATATTGGGTCCCTTTTTGTTTCTTCTATATATCAACGATCTACCCAATATAACTGAACACAAAACGGTTCTTTTTGCAGATGATACGACTTTTATCATAAAGAGTTTTAGTTTAGACACTTTAAATGTAGAAGTAAATAAAACATTAAACGCAGTTAACGAATGGCTTTTGGACAATAATCTAAAACTGAATGTAACAAAAACTAAAATTGTTCAATTTCGCTCAGGTAGTCTTCCGAAAAAACATATCAGTGTAAGGTTTGAGAATCAGGAAATAGAAGTAGTGAGTAGCATCAAATATTTAGGAGTTACTATTGACGAAAATTTAAAATGGAAACATCATGTTATGACAGTATGTGATAAACTTTCTAAATTTATTTATGCTATCAGGCGCCTAAGATTTACTGTATCGCAGGAAACAGCACTTAAGGTGTACCATGGCTATGTTGCCTCAACTTTATCATACGGTCTGTTGATGTGGGGAAACTCTGTTGAAGTCACAAAAGCTTTCAAAATTCAAAAAAAAGCCATCAGAGCAGTATGTGGTGCTGGGCCATTGGATAGTTGCCGCCCATTATTTACGCAGCTTAAAATTCTAACTCTTGCTTGCATGTACATAAAAGCGGCAAGCATATTTGTAAGGGAGCACAAAGAATATTTTACCCTAAATTCAGATACTTTAACACAAAGAACAAGACGTAACGTAAATATATACAAAATATATACTCCAAGCTGTAGACTTCAAATGCTAAAAAAAAAAGCTCATGTATCTGTTATAAGAGTGTATAATCATTTACCGAATTTCCTTAAGGATTTACAGCTACACATACTTAAAAGAAAACTGCAAATGTGGCTTCTTAAGTGGAATTTTTATGACCTAAATGAATATTTTAAATGCAATTTTGACTAAGTTATTTTGCTGTAAATTAATATTATTACTGTATGCATATTTTATGTTTGACATCGTATAATATTTCGTAACTTTTGTATAAATTGGTATTAAAAATTGACATTAAATGCATCACGGATTTGACATAAACAATCTTGTAAAATAATACATAATTAAAATTATCTATTAAATGGTTTGACAAATAAAAAAAAAAAAAAATTGCAATGTAAAAATGAATAATCAAATATATGTAAAAGTTTTAACATTTTAACAATCGCTTTTAGCGTTGAATGGGATTATTGTGCTGATAATTATTAAAATGAGTGAATATTGTTTATTAGATTGACAAAATAATTATATATAGTAGTAGTGAATTAGATGTTTTGCACACCCGCTAGGGTAGAACATATGGATCTGGTATATTAATGTTTAAGACCTATATTATAACTTTACTATGTTCTTGCAAATAAATAATTTGAATTTGAATTTGAATTTGAATTTGAATTTCTTTTTCTATTCAGTGAAACAGTATTTTTGAAATGAAGCGCAAGGAGAGCGCAATTAAAGATTTTAAAAATCGAAAAATTCGAATGCAGACTCTTTGGCACCTTCCCATCTCCACATGTCATCCAGGGTGGCTGCTATCAAGCGACCTACTCTAGCTTAGGACTACATACATATTTCTGCCCTTTGGCGTTGTAAAGGGTAGGACCATGGGGCTCAGATACTAAAGTTTTTATTAAGCATTTATACAGACGACTGATCCAGGCAACAGGAGACCAGGGGGCTGGCACTTACCTTGGTCAAAGAATAGCTTTGGCTATTCATCGAGGTAATGTTGCCAGCATTCTGGGCACACACCCTCAGGACAGTAATTTGGATGCCGTTTTTTACATTAATTAGTTTATGCTTTAATTTTTAGTTGTATTTTATTATTATTATTTAGAGTTAGTTTATTTATCATTTTTATACATATGTTCAACTTTTCGTTTCAATTTTATGTTATTAAATGAAAATAAAGGAAAATTTAAAAAATGCAGATCGGACACTAAAAAGAAATAAACAACTTTTATAAGTGATACACTTATGCAGGCCAAAACTTTAAGACTACCTTAATTAAAGTAGACTCCAATAAAATATTCAATGTTTAATTAATATGTAAGCGTAAAGAAATATTAACAGTCCACTGTCCATGCTAAAAAATGTTATCTAAACTGATGAGTTAGCTAAACTGATTTTTCATAAAAAAATCCTCCTTTACATTCTATGACTTTTTTCACAAGTCTCGGCATACGGGCAATCAATTTGTTTATGGTGTCGGTGTGATGTATTGTTCCAACTTACGTATAAATTCTCACAAGAATTGATGAATGATTGATGAAGTGAATGATTGATGGGCCACGATTACGGACGTTCCTGTCAAGCTTGTCCCACAAAAGTTCAAAGGGATTGAGATCCGGGCCAAACCATGTTTTTCTAAACCCCTTGTACCTCTTTCTCTTCTAAATATCCTCTGCATAATTTTGAGCTATGCTTGGGATCATTATCTTGTTGGAAAATGAATCCATCTCCAATTAATCGCAACCCGGAAGGAACAGCATTTTGTTCTAAATTTTTTTGTACTGTTCCTTTTTCAAAATTCCTTCAATTTTGAACAAATCGCCAGTTCCGTAGCTAGAGAAGCAACCCCAGACCATAATTGAGCTACCACCATGCTTGATTGTTGGGACTACTCAGTCTGGCATCAGTTTTTCTTGGGCACTGCGTCGAACGTAAATTCTTCATTTTGAACCGAATAGTTCAAACTTGGATTCATCGGACCAAAGAACTTTTTTAAAATCTCCTGAAGTCTAATCTCGATGGGCAAGAGCCCACTGCATCCGTTTTTTCTTGTTTTGTGACCTTAGCAGAGGTTTTCGTACGGCGACGCGACTTCGCATCTTTCAGTCGCCCTTTTATTGTAGTCAATGACAAAATTTTAAATCTTGTTTTGTTTACTTCAACGCGGATTTCTGGTGCTGTTAACCGTATATTTCGCTTACCGGTAACAAAATGAAATTATCTTCACTAGACGGGGAAGCTCTCGCCTTCCCGAACGTGGACGATCTTGAAAACTGCATGTCTCCTTGTATCGAGTTATTGTGCTATGAACACAAGTCTTCGATAACTTCAATTGTGAAGCAATCTTACCTTTGCCTTCATTATATAAAACAACGATAGCAGAACGCACTTCACTGCTATTTTCGCGTGTTTTTCTCATTTTAAGACGTCTTCACTGTACATACCACAAGTTTAGACTAATTGAGATTGTTTGTGAACAAACCCAAGTAAATTCAGGTAATAATAAGTCGGAAACACGTGTTTTCAGAAGCTAAATTATCCTTATTATTGACCAATGCGAAACAAAAGCAAAGTAATGAGCACATCTTAAAAATATTATTACGACTCTACTACCACCTGGCTCTACCGCAGCGTTTGTCGGTGTTTAAAAATAATAATTATCCAATAACTTGAATAAACAAAAGACCTACTAAGTGTGAATATCAATCACTCTTGATAGGTCTGAGATCATCACATTTGGTTCAGCCATTTCGGAGGAGGTTGGTAAAAAACACTGTGACACGCTTTTTATATATTATTATATAGGTAGATATAGGCAAACTAAGAAACATCTTATGCGCATTCGTCCGCGGAACATCTTAACATCCTTAACTGTTTTGAATTTACGTAGCGCAAGTCAACTAATGCTTACTAAGGGCCTTCTACGTTACGAGTCAAAGATCAGCGATCGGATCTCTTGCTTGGCAGCAAAACGCAACGCGCGAATGTGACCCTGCCAATGCAAAGAGTCGCCAAAACGCGATACAGCAGGCCTTAGGCAAATTTTGATATCTATGTTACGAGTACAATGTCGCACAACCAGTTTCAGTAGACATCACCAGATTATTGAAATATGAATTAGTATTTCATTATTTAGTAATTATCTTGATTGGTGATATTTTTTAAAAATAAATCCTGTAAGAGGTTATTAGTGAAAATATTATTGTAAAAAAAGATTAACGATAATGAAAGAAAATACTGCATAACTAAAGCCCAGAGCTGATTCCAGGTCAATCGATGCCATCGCATTGCGCTACAGAGCAATAACGTTATGACGATACATATTACGTTACGGTGCGTATTATTTTGACTCCTAGAAAAATTCGTGGCTCCTAAATTCAAACATTCAGTGATAAATTTCAGAGCTTTCGCTCGCTCTGCTCAAGGGGTACTCTTAAACAATAAATGGTTCCTATATCTACTTAAAATTTAACTAATAATATAAAATGGAACGGAATGTAATTGAAATCAATTCTGCTGCAGTAGATACTTATTTTGACAACGTAGATGCATTGCAAAATTTTTATGGGCAATAAATAAAAGAAAAGGTATCTACTAATAAAATTGAACTAACGTTTGCTACGACAGCGGGTTGGCCAGTAACCCGCATCTCCACCAACCAGCATTGGAGCAGCGTGCTGGAGTAAACTCCAGGCCTCCCCAATAATGGGGAGAGACTCGTGCCCAGCAGTGGGCCGCAAAAAGGGTTGCAGCGAACGTTTGCTACGACGCTACGAGCTACGAAACTTAAAGCCTACTCGTAGCAATCGTAGCAACTACGAGCGTGTGCGTAGCAACAAATTTAAGCAGAACATAATTTTTGAAAGAACTTGTGTGGCCTGTACGCTTGTTTGCTACTCCATTTAAATAAAAAAAAACGTAAGGCTAGTCCTACATTTCGAACATGTACCTGACCCTGAGGCAAAACGTAGGTTTTACCAAGTGTATTATGACAAACGTTCGAAATAAGTAATAATAAATAACGTTTCACACTCAGAGCCCCGCAGTAGGGAAGATATTATTATATCCCGTGTCGTGGGTACCATGCACAACACAAAGACAAAAACACAAACACCCAGACCGACAACAGAAATTTAAACTCATCATCTAAATACCTGCATCGCCAGGAATCAAATCCGGGACACTCCGATCGGCAGTTCGGCATGGTAACCATTGTGCCACACGGCGACCCGTGGCGACGCATGAACGATACTTCTCAAGCAGTTAGGACTTTCAGCATTATAGGTCGGTATCTAATCGGATCTTACTGGAAAATCTTAAAATTTCCCTTACTTCGCACTTTTCGAGTAACATATGTATGTATATGAATAAAAATATAAAGATTACGGTGTTGGTGGTTGTACTCCTCGGAAATGATTGAACATTTTTTTATTATTTTGTGAGAATAGATCTAAGGTATTTCCATGTAATTATAAACTGCTAGTCTTCCGCTAGCGGCTTCGCCCGCGTGGACCCGTTTTAAAGGTTCCCGTAGGATTGATCCACCCTCCTAACTACCTTCCGAAAACCATTCTATGTCCTTTCCCAAGGTCCAATCTTTCTGTGTTCAAAATTTCATTAAAATCTGTTAGTACTTTAAGCGGGAAAGCGTAGTAGACAGACAGACAGACAGAGTTACTTTCGAATTTATAATATTAGTATGGATTAAGGATGATTAAAAAATATTTCCTCTTTCAATACTTCTTATAGATTAGTTGTATTTTAAGAATTTCCTAAGATGTATAGATTTAAATGCAAATATTTGTGTACGTTGAAGAACCCACATGGTTTAAATTAACTCGATCCGACAATATCTGGAACGCCGTACTTGATTTTTAAGTAATTGATTTAGTTATGTCTTGTAAAATTAATTAGTACCTATTTGGTTTTCTTAATTTTTTGCTTATGTTTATGTGTCTAAGTACGTGACCCTGCGATCAGATTTAATTATTTCTGATCCTATTATTAAGGTAGGACAACGTCTGTCGGCTTCGCTAGTTATTCATTCACAAAAAAAATTAGCTTAGAATGAATGGGAATAGATTTTATTGATAGATAATTTTGGCCATATCTCCAAAGATTATCAGATTATCAAGATTTTTGATTATTATAACGTAGATTGTATTGACTGCCTTTCACTATTAACTGGCTGGCTGCAATCCTTTTTTGCGTCCCACTGCTGGGCATGGGTCTCACCTCACTGTTGGGAAGGCCTGGAGCTTACTCCACCTGCTCCAATGCGGGTTAGTGGCGAACTCGCTGTCGGATATTTTCGTAACGCCTAGAAGGCCTCCGACAAGGTTTAACGACTGCTATCCATCGATAACCACCGGGACTGACGATTTAACATGCCCTCCGAAGCACGGAAACGCGTATGATTTTTTAGCCACTAGCGGTGACCCATCTCTGACCCGGCCGCACCTGTTTCGCTTAGCTGGGCAAGTCGCATGTATTCTACGCCAGCCTCCAGGATATGCGCGCTTCATATTGACGTTATACTGAATCTAAATTAAAATAAATCATCGAAATCGATTTAGAATCAAAAAAGTTATGCCCAAGAATAGATGAGAATAGGCATACATTCGATGATGTTTCGAGGTGATTAAAATAAGAAAGCATTAGCTTTTAAATAAATAAAAAATGGTAAAAATGGCGAGGTAAATAGATAAAATACAGTCGAATTGAGTACCTGTTATTGGTTGAAATCGATCAAAAATACGCTATAATTGGTATCGAAAATGTAGAAAAAAACAATTTTATAATATAATAGCTTAGGGTTCTTGCTACTACTTACTACTTCTATTCTACTTGCAGTAGAATACTCTTACGTCTTACTCCCTTTATCGGTCTTTTTCCAAAGGCATACATAATTCTTATTGGTTGGATATGCAGTCTTATGTTAATCTCCTCGATGGGAAAGAAACAGTTAAGAATTTATTTTATTTTAGGGTGCTAAGCATTAAATTTGTTGCTGTTAAAATCTAAACATGGTGAACTAAGCATTGTATTAGTCTAAAGCTGTGTTACTGTGTACTGTACATACATATCTAGTTGCTTTTAATTAAGCGTACTGTATAGTCCGTGTTACAGTATTGGGATAAGACAAGGAGTTAAGAGGAGGTGTGTCGGTCGTGTGACCTACCAGTGTGGAGCATAAAGCATGTGGGCATTGGGGTTGTGCTGATTTGCTGCTTTACAGTTTGAGACACCTTGCGCTGCGCGTATTGAGCGTCCTTCGGTTCCCAGAAGAACACGTAGTAGAGCGACAGCATGATCGCTGCTAGCGACACGCAGAACACGTAGACGATGACGGTGAGCACGCGGACGCTCTTCTTGTCGCGCTTTCTCTCGTACAGCGCGTCCAGCACCACCTCGTGTCCCGAAGACGTGCCGAGCCGCACGGAGCCGGCGCACGAGCGCATGCTGCCCGACGTGCACGACTTGCCCGACATCGCTCACGACGTCCTCACCCGAAATGCACCACTTAACCGACACTGTCACAAAACCGGGTAAGTAGGGCACGCTTATCGATATGCCCCAGTTCGGCCGATGCGCCGCGTGCGAGCCGGTTCGCGGTTCGCGGGTCACGCCACCCGTGTCTGATGCTTGACACCTTCTGATGCCGACTGCTGTTTCATTATTATGGCGCCCGCTCCGGACTTCATTTGTTTATCCTTTAATTTCACGCCCGGTATTATGTGAATCTATTCCAGTTACTGACGCAATACGACCGGTATTCGTATGTCATGAACCCTCGTTGCCCCGAGCTCTGATTGTTTTTATGATACGTCTCATATTTTTCAACAAAACTGTTGATACAAGTAAACTTTATTCGTTTCCGACTTCGATTTGGTTAAATGTAAACACACGCTAATGGCCGTGAGTTAGATTGGATCAGTGAAGTAGACGCAAATAACCGTCAAGTGAAGTAAGGATATGTGGAATAACGATACGCAAACAATGTTAATTTCGCGAGGGTGACGCGTTATAAGTGACAGCTGTTGTCGACGGGACGGCGGGTGACAGGCGCAGCGACGCCGCCGCGGCGGCGGGCGGGCGGCGGTCTGGCCGCAGCGCGCGCCGCCCTCCTGCCGCCCGCCGCCTCTCCTGATCAATAACTCTATTCCCAATTCGCAATAACACTTTGTAATTATTCATCTCACTTATTGGAATCGTTAAGTAATTAAGTTCAACCCCACAAAACATTTTTCAAGTAAAATGGTGCCAAGATGAGAGATAATGGCTTATCTCATGTGGAGCCAAGCTCCTCTAAATCTACCGCTCTGCCAATCCTGACTTCACCAACTTTATATCTCAATAAAAAAATATGGCTCCGCCGTTTCGCTATCGTCATGCACGAAGGCGTTCGTGCAATGACTTTTCTGTTATGCAAATGTCTAGTTTCTGAAGTATCTACCCATTCTCCAGTTTTATTCACATTCTCCAAAATTTAAATGTGTCCCGGCCTTTAATCCTTAGTACCGGGACGACCGAGCGTTGCTCGGATAAAACAATTGATTATCTTGGTTTAATTTGAAGCAATACATACATTCATTAGCTTAGATGTGTTACTTAACAACACCATCTGAAATAGCTCCTAATTTAAAAAAATATTGTCCCAAGAAATAAAAAAACGCAATTTGCTTCTTTGAGGTTTGAATCCCACAATCAGCCTACGTAACCATTCGGCCCAAGTAAGGTTTAAGTCAATTGAAGATATTTTTATAGAGGTCTATCAAACCGACATTGTCATTTGTTTGAACGGCGGATTGGCGGATAACGTTTGACGGCATTTTACGCCACAATATTATTAATATTCTCCAATAAATCAGTAAGAGTCATATTTTTCAGTTTATATTAAGTTGATAGAATTAAGATTTACTAATCCATAGTATCCATAGTAGATGGAGATTGGTAAGATTTACCAATCTCCATCTTTTTCCACTGGATGGTAAATCTTAGGTCTAACCACTATAGATTGGTAAATCTCAGGTCTAACTGAAAAATCTTAAGTTATTCCGTAGTTCAAACTTTTACAGTAACATAATAAATATTAATTTCGCGAGGGTCATCTCCAACAACCAGCATTGGAGCAGCGTGGTGGAGTGGAGTAAGCTCCAGGCCTACCCAAAAATGGGGAGAGACCCGTGCCCAGCAGTGGGACGCAAAAAGGTTTGCAGCCAAGCCAAGTAAGCCATTAAATATATTTTAAAAAGATCCGGAGACGCATTGCAAGACAGTCAGATCAACTTAAGAATTGAAACCATTTGAGGTATGTTTGGATAGGCCAAACATTTTTATTTTAATCTTCCTGGCTAAAACTAACTAAGTAACTAAAAACTCAACTGAATATCTTCCGTAATGGTTTATAATTGACTGAAACGTTATGTAAATTGATAGAAATATTACAACTGAAATTCTCAGACCTTTCCTTGCATGTGCTGCGTAAATCAACAAAGATATATTAAGGTAATGTACTTAAAAATTGTATGTAGACCTACAATAATGCTACAACAAAGTCCGTGATAACATCTTCTACGGTTCACTAACAATAACCACTTTTATGTTTAAAAGTAAATAAAATACGTTATTTTTGAATTTTAGCTTCTTCTGTTCAGTATTTATCCGTTATGTAAGTTTGTTAGTTTTAGCATTTAATACAGATTAAAATTGTCCTTTACATAATAAAATACCTAAAAATAAATAATAAAATGGTTACATAACTCTTACAAGACTCATTTTCGCCGAGGCCACCTAGCGACCGCACGCGATGGCTCTTGATGAAGGACCTCGGTACGGTCCGAAACATGTCGGGCGCCCCCGCAGTAATCCGCGTTTTATGGTTACAGAACGTCACTGAACGTCTCTAATGGGTTTTGGAGGCAACCCGAAAAAACATGTTTCCGTACTGATATTTTATTTCACAACACTCGCGCACTCGCTCAATTAACCTATATCGAACAAAATGCCATCGAATTTATCCGACATAATTCAAGAGATTATGAAAATAAAACAAGAGCACAATATGGATATTCCAACTTCTCGCCAAAACTCAAACACGGATCTTAATAATTACAGATGAACTGTTGATATGTTCCTGTAAATATGACTAAAACAAACTAACAAAAGCGTGGGGTGGTTTTTAAGATACTATTGACACCATGCACCCCACGCTTTTTTGTACAGTAGAATACATTTTCGTCTTATTTTTTTAGTTTTTAGTTCGTATTTTCACAAAAGCGTGTTTTATAGTTTTTTAAACTACATTATTTATAATATCGTGCTTGCTTATTACTTTTCAGGATTCAGAAAGAAAAAAAATCAATACGAAATAAAAAGCACCTGCGCATCAAATGCTAAGGAATCTAGCTAACTTTTTTTTCAACCTTTTTTATGTCCCACTGCTGGGCACAGGTCTCCTTCTCACAATTTAGAGGGATTTAGGCCATAGTCCACCACGCTGGCCTAGTGCGGATTGGTGGACGTAATGCCCTCGAGAAATTATGAATTTCTCTCAGAGAAAATGCTTGAAATCATTCGATCGCCTCTCTAAATATTTCGCCTAAGTCGAATTTTTAAGCGACTTGCCAAGAACAAATGCATGCATGAGTGACATGTTGTACATAATAGTACTAGATCCCACTGCAGAATTAGTGCGGTCATCGAGTATATGCAAAAAACCTAAATTTTACGCATATTTATCATCAGGAGATTATACATGTATCTTCTAGGTTGCCTATTTAAATGGGGCCGCTAGTATTTGTAATTAAATTATTTTTAATTGATTTTTGGCAAAAAAATGATTTGTTTTTCAAATAAAATATCGTCCACTGCACGCCAATATATATAAAGACTGTGAAAAGTCACGGTTGCCATGCGCACTTGGCCGCACCTCTTCGCAGCCAGGTTTAAACATTTATGATTTTGATACCTTTTTACGTTCATACATAACGTACATTTATTATTTATATATCAAATTAAAACTATTTTTTCTCATTATTATGATATACGGTTGTCTAATTAAATTTGGCCACAAATAAGGGTTGCTGGCTGCTAGAGATGGTAAATATTAAAAGTAGAGTCAAAGAGACCTAGCGCGTAACGTCACCAGTCAGTCGAGGACAGAGATTGTCAGCTGTAGGCAGGCGCGGTCGCAGCTTTCAATTTGGGGGGAGGTGTCCCAAATTGGCTTGTTTCGCCTTCCATCTACACATGACTGATGGATTTGGGGGGGGGGGGGGGTCATGTCCCCGGTGGCGTCCTCATACATAGCCTCAACCTCATCGTATGAGTGTGTCGCGGTCGGTGCATATACCTGTATGACCTTCAGCGAATACCGTTTGAATATTCTGAGTATAAGGTACGCTACCCTTGCTGACACAATTTCGACTTTCGTCACGTTCTTGACGAGGGACCTGTGGACGAGAAACCCGACACCACCTTGGGACAGATGTTCGCCCTCCCGGTGATAGAATAAGTTACCGGATTTAAGGATCACCGTGTCCTCCCCCTCTCTTCGGACTTCGGATAATCCTATGATACAGTATCATTGATACTCCAGCGTAACTTATCTATCTCTGCTTCCAGCTCATGGACCTTCTCGTCGGTCCTCAGTGTCCTGGTGTTATATGTTGCCAGGTGCAGAGGTCGTTTGTTTTTGTGACAGCGCAATCTCTGCCGGAGATTCTTAGCATCCCCTGCCCCGCCGTTACCATCGCCGTCAAGACCGATGGGACCGAATAGTGGGGCCGCCGGGGACTGGGGGCCGGGGTTTGGTTGTAGCTGTCATTGGGGGTTTTTGCCATAGTCATCACGCTTGGCATTGCGGGTTGGTGACCGCAGTCGATGTTGTTTTACTCAGGAAGACGCTGCTGACCATCTCCTGGATCTCATCGCCTCTTACGACCTCCTGGGAAAAATCGGACTGGTGCTATTCTAACGCCGAAAACCACACGGCAAATGAATGGCTGGTAAATAAGTTTGAAACTATTTTATCATCATGGATATTGTCGTACCTAATTGATTTGTTTATAATATTCTTATACATCGATTGCGATGTTATTGTGAGACAATAAATAATTATCCCACAAAAAACATAAATGTAAAAAAGGAGAGCCAAGTTCAATACAAAATCCAAATATGTATTTATAGGAACATAATAACATTATGAACAAGTATTAAACTCTATTTCTTTGCTTTATTGGATACCTATAACAATTGCTGTTATTTAAAATGCGAGATCTTAAAGTAGGTTAGATTTGACTTGGCCAGTTTTCATTACATCATTTTATAAAATTATTCAACATATACATTTTTTTTTAATTTTGATAAATAGTATATATAATACATATATTGGGATAGTTTCAAATATCTGCTTGTAACAACGCTACAATTAAAAAACTTTTTTTTGTATGGGGACCCCCTCTATTTTTAACTTTTTTTATTTTTAGATTTTTTCCTATGCTTGCATACAATTACCAAGCTGGATTCCAAATTTTAGCTTTCTAAGTCATCTGGAAGTAGGTTAGGTTTATGTCAGTCAGTGCTAAAATTCATGGCTTTATGACCTTCATATCTTTATAACCCTTTGAGCTAGCTTCATGAAATTTGGGCTTTTAGATGTCCTTATGGATATAATTAAACACACGTAGTTTTATGTGTTTACGTTAAATAGGTTTTGAGTTATAGAAGGGTTAAAAGTGGCACCAAGTGGTTCGTGTAATATTACATTCGGCGCTGGCTAGCCAGTTCCTTTGCTTAAACTTGGCTTGACATGCTGCCGCGTGTCTAGATTAGCGAAAGACGGTGCTTTAATTACAAATGAAAACAAAATTGCAGAATTATACGTTTATTGGAATAGAAGTGTTTCAGCCACATTTATTCAGCTAAGCGGTAATTGGTTGGCTCTATCCAATTGTAAGTAGGTATAGGTAGTAAGTTAAGAAAATTAAATGAACTTTAAAATAAAACATAATGATTAATAAAATAATAATAATGAACATAAGGTCAGGTGGGGTAAGAGGGACGCTGGGGGAAGAGAAACAGTAACAAGTAAAAAGAAAACTATAATGCCTAGGTCTATGATCACTACGTCGGTAAAACAGTATTAGACGTAGTTCAAATATTTTTGGATAAATGGCGCTGCGACACGGTAACTAAGCCAGTAAATGAGAGAGAAAAAAAACAGTTGTCAAAATAAAAAACTAAGACCTAACGGCGCTCCTTGTTTGTGCTTATTTTAATATGAAAAACACCAGTGTAGCGGTTGATTGATACGGTAAGAGAAATTCTAAAGTTGAATCTTTATTTTTCTCCAATTATGTTGTTCGTAGCGTGTGTTTTTAGTGCTTTTTCAATGTCATTAAAAACATACCCTTCAAAATGGCAAGGTGGGAAAGAGGAACGGCCATACCAGGTTAAGAGAAACATATGTTCCTCTTTTCCGATTTCAGAGGTAACAAACATTTTTTAAAATCGATGTCCTGATCGACTATGCTTACCATTAAACAAATCTGCTATGAGATCAAAAACTGCTATCACATGTGCATTAAGATATACAATAAGCTACCTAAAAACCTTAAAAATCTTACTACAGAAAAATTAAATAAAAAACAATACAAATTTTCCTTTTTGAGAAATGTTAATATAGTCTCAAAGAATTTATGGAGGATGGTAACAAAAGATATGACATACACTAAAATATTATAATAATTTAATTGCTACTCATTTTCTTAGACAACTAACATACATATTGTTATAATTATTAATTAATGAAGAAATAATGTACTATTGAATGACTACTGTAAAATTTAACCACATCTTTGTAAAGCACACCTAATATTGGTTAATGTGAGGACTTTATCTTTATCCAAAATCTTAACATTGTATACCACATTTTAGCAAAAGTAAAGTAAAAGAGACTTACTTAATTTTATTAATATGTTTTAGACCTAAGCTAGGCTGATTTTGATATTCAGTAGTTACAGTTTATATTTCTCTACAAATATATTTTGTGTTTGAGACAGTTTTTATGTTGTTATACGTTGTTGTTTACTACTACGCGTATAGACCAAAGTGAGAAAAGTTCATAAGTTTAAAAAAATAATTAATTAATAACAATAACAACAATAATAATACATACATGTATTTCTATTACATACATACATACACTACATAGATACTTTTCTATTTTTATTGCATTCATTTAATGGCAGATCAGGTTTAGCACCTCTGACCTCACCTGTATGTTCCTCTTACCCCAAATTTCGTTTTTGTTTGCTGTTATTTAAAATAAGACCTTATTTTAACAGAGGTAAGTTTTATTTGATATAACTCGAAAAAATGTTTAGAACATGCTATAAAAACACTTATAAACATGAGTTTTTACCTAAAATTATCGAGTTGTTCCTCTTATCCCAAATCTCGGGAAAGAGGAACATTTAGAAGACCTGGTTTTGTCGCTAAATTGTGCCGTTATTACAAGCAGAATCCAGTTCTGTTTGAAAAACAATGTCAGTTTATTTCAAAAGCTACGGTTTGTTTCTATTAACATCAAAGTAAATGTATAATTTTGATAGCTGAAGGCCAAATAATTCACAAACCAGTAAACTATGTTTCTCTTACCCCACCTGACCTTAATATTAATTCACATAATACACCATTAAATGGTTATTACAAAGTTAAAATTAATCAGTCTTCCAAACACTATGAAATAAAAATGAAAACCGTTAGTAAAACAGTAAAAAACAAACTCTTCTTTTAAACAAAATAAATACAGTTATAAAAATGGTCAAAGTAGTTATTATTTTAAAATAAATAATCTTCATCAAAATCAACAAAAAGACAAGAACCTATTCATGTGATATCTGAAAACATGTGTTATTTTTAACTGGACCTCTGTTTTAATAATATAAATTATTCGGTTAAATAATATATTGTCGTCTTCGTCTGTGTCCCGCAAACAGTCAGCTTCTTTATTTGTACAGTACGTAGCTTCTTTAGGTAAAAAGTTTGAAATAAAAACAAATTTAAAAATTTATAAAAATCTGCGCCTTTTAAAATGTAATTAAAAAGGAAATATAAAATAATTTTAAAAAACCCTCATAAATATTTTTTTAGCTGTTCTTGAGATTATTATAAATGATCTTACTAATACGAAATTGTTTTTTGTATTACAAAAGATATGAAACCAAACCATAAACAATATAAAGGTTCCATAATAGCGGATACCTGATATCCGGTATATTTATTTGCTATCCGATTTATTATTGCTATTCGATCAGAATCAAGGCCGGATGGTTACAGGATAACCTTTTCATCTTTAATTTAGACTTTAACAGGTAACAACCAGGCTGTGCTTGCAAGAGTCTTCTGCAACATGAGTACATATTCACATATAACGCAAGCAAAATAAAACATAAAAACAATTAGTATGTGCGGTAATCGCACTAGATGTGGAGTGGACTGTATGAAATATATATATAGCTATGTGTAGGAGATATGTTCAAAACCCCGCTTGGTCTAATAAATAATTCTAAACCACCAACCTTAACCTCCAAGTCGATCTGGAGCTGGTGGGTGCGCACGGCGCACTTTTTATTGTTTGTCCGGCACAGCCGATGGGTCTTGAACACTATCTTGATAGAGAGCGCACGGCGTTCTTCGCTTATTGTTCGGCACGGCCGATGGGTAACGATAGGAGAATCGCAGACAGAAGACTTATTCAGCATGGCTGAATATATTTAGTGCACGGCACCATGGTCTTCGTAATAACACCATATTTTTTACGATTGACATTGGATGTCAATGTCGATGGAATTCTTCTTATAATTACTTACCAGCCAGTCATAAGGATTGAACATAGTATAATACTATTATTGACTATTACTAACTATTAGAATATAAGAAAATAATGATATAATATAGTAACTTACATTTCAAACATTTTCATATGTGTTTAATGCGGCATATGCATGCGGGGCCCCTAAGGCAGACATCTCAAATATGATGAATTGATGATCAATCTAACAGCGTCCCGTGGGCCTGTGAACCGCTGCCTTAAACTGAGACCCTTCACTGCTGATGAAGTGTACCGCATAGCAAAGTGTGTCCCATATTTAAAGGCAAGGGCAATCGAAACAGCATCGATACATATAGACCGGTGTCTGTCATCCCGGCGATAGCGAAGATTTTCGAAAACGGCATAAGTTCAAGACTCACAGCGTACCTCACATCTAATGCGGTGTTATCGGATCGACAATACGTATACCGCGAAGGAAGGTTCACTACATCAATGGTACGTCGAATCATCAGATGTGTGATGAACGCACTTGAACACAGACTTCAAGTCGCCGTGTTATGCTGTGATCTTTCGAAGGCTTTTGATGTCGCCGACCATGCCGTTATTGCAGCAAAGCTAAAACATTCTGGCATTGATGGTTCCGCCCTCGATATTTTGACGGATCTAATGCGCGACAGAAGTCAAGTAGTTGATGCAGGCGATGGGCTGACAAAATCAGACCCTCTGTCAACTGATATGGGAGTCGCGCAGGGTCTCTGGCAAAGCGCAGGGCGCTCTGTCTCAAATATTTTATTCTCTCTCCTCTTGAATGATCTCCCGGACGCAGTAAATAGCGCACATGTACATATATTAATGTACGCGGACGATGTCGCTGCGATAGTCACCGCCACAACACCACACAACACCAGGTCAGCTTGAGGAGAGTCTAAATTGTACAGCGACCCACCTTGCCTGCCTTGCCAAATGTTTGCTGTAAATGGCCTTTCCTTAAATATTAGCAAGACACATTACATGCACTTTAACCTATCTGGTCGTACTACAAGTCCCTTAAATATTCAAGTGAACGGATTGAAAATTTAGGGGACTCCTGAAACCACCTTCCTCGGGTTCAGAATCGATAGAGCCCTAACTTGGAAAAGCCACGTTCAGCAGGTCTGTAAAAAGCTAGGTAGCTCCTGCTTCGCAGTGTGAGTCGGTCGGGTGGTGTCCACAGAGGAGGCGCGCGCGTGCTATTTCGCGGTAGCGCGGTACGGCGCGGAGCTCTGGAGCCGCTCTACTGACTAGCAGCGTGCCATCCGCATGCAAAAACGCGCTGTTAGGCCTATGGCTCGAGTAGAAATAGAAACCTCTGCAAGACTCCTGTTCAAGGAATCTATGGCTCGAGTAGGAATAGAAACCTCTGCAAGACCCCTGTTCAAGGAATTCAAGATTCTTACACTACCTGCAATAGTAATCTATCAGATAACAGTGTATGTGAGAATGAACCTTGAACAGTTTAGTAAGATCGGAGATGGTCATTCCCACCACATCCTACACGCTAACAAGCTGGCGGCTGTGCCACGCCGACTTGCAAAATCTTCTAAGCTAACGCATAATAATATAATGGGCCCGGCTGTGTACAATAGGCTACCAGGTGATGTTTCTGAACCTGGTAGCTTAATGAAATTCTGGCTGTTAGAACAGGCTTTCTACAGTGTCGAGGAATTTATGAACCATTAATTATAATTATTAATTATTATTAAGTGTATTATTATTATTATTGTATTGAAATTTTACTTTTTAATTTCTAGAGATGACTTGATTTTGCGATATTAATTTATAACATTTGTATTGATTTAAACTATTGTGAATTTATTTTATTTTGACATGTATGAATCTCATATGAATAAAAAACTATGAACTATAATAAAATAACCACTTTTATAAATTGTTTTAAGAAAATATTGTGAAAAGACTAAGCTACGCTAAGTAGTACTGCTGGTTCCATCACATTGCTTTCCATTGCTGTAGACAAATGATAATATATTTTTTACTTTTTAGCAGAAATCGATCGACGCACAGAGTACGAGTACATTTGTATTATTTTGTATATTATATACCGGAAGTCATACGACTCCTACATGATAATACCGTTCGCATGTGGACGCAATGACACTAGTAAACACATGTTTTCGCTGAGTTTCTGCGACCATGCAAGCATAATGTTTGCTCGTTAATCTAACGTTGCAGTATAGTAGACTAAACGATCCATTGGAATGCGTTTAACTCTTGCCGAATGTAAAAAGACATGTGTGCTCTTGCTGGTTTTTTCTTGTGAGACACGACGCTTTAACTATTTATGTTATTCATGCCAATTGTTAGCTTTTATTTATATATGAAGAATATTGTATTAGTTCATTCCGTATAATTATATTTTTGGTAGCAGTATTTGAATGTTCTGTTTCCGGCACCATCTTGGTTCGTCAGTTTTATTTAATCATATCCGACTTCCGGTCGCACGAATGGTCGTTATTTGCTCTGACCAAGCGGCAAGCATTCGTGTCGGAAGCACTGAGGGATCAAGACGTGGCTAAGGAGAAGCATTAGTAAAGCGTAAAAGTGTTAAAGCCTAGATAAACAAATAAGTGAAACAAGTAAAGGATTTGAGGAATAATGGTTAAGTTGCTTGTTAATATGTAAGTACTCCATTTTTGTTCTGTTGGTGGTTTATTCGTTCTTGAAACATTTACATATGTGATTTGTATACTGCATAACTACGAAATATACGTGAAATTGTAAAGTGTTTTATCTTTTATTTAACAAAAACCCGCATTCTGAGCTGTGAGCCAACACAATGGATTGCAAATAATGGCACGTCTACTACGAGACCACGATAAGTATCCCAAATAGCAATTTTGCTAGATAACCAGACCTTATACCGCGACCCAAAGATATTGGAAAATACAAGACCCAATCTTCTAACCTAACTCTATAAACGAATTACAAAGGTTTTGACTGTGACTGGTTGTTGCGTTCGATAATACGGCACATTCTGGGCTAGTTTATGCAGGAAAAAATGAGGAAAAGTTATGTAAGTATTAACAAATGTAAAGGTTTATTTCGGTACTTCTTACAGGAGTCCCAAAAATAGTTTAAAGCGGAAGTTCTTAGATAGAAGGGTAAGTATATGAAAATAAAATAAAAAATGAAATGGCGGATTTTTGGCGCCAAATTCAATTGTTTGGCACGCTCTGTGGCCTGAACGGCTCTATGGAACGGCTCTATGAGCTTGAGAGGTGTCGTTAGATTCGTATTTACTGTGAGAGTGACACATATATAAAAATATGTAAATAAATTAATATGCACAGAGTTTGCGATTCCAACATTAAGAGAAATAAAACAACGGGTTGCACTCCGGGAGTTCCGGCAGAAGTGAAAACTGGACATTAACCTTGTGCATATTTAAGATTTTGGAATGGTTAGGGAATAATTTCACACGAATTGCTTTAATTATCAGTATTATTTTTCATATAGTATTTTCAGTAGGTTTTCATGTAGTATTTTTATAAAGTAGGTACTCACTCATTTTCTTTCACTATTTCTTCGTCGCTTTTTTCATTAATAGATGCACTTCGTTCAATTTCCAAATTTTAAACACTTGATATACACGAATTTTACAACTATACAGACAGTCGAGCCATCAGCTGTCACCCCTCCGTCTTCCGAATATTCGATCAGGTCACGTGTCCTGACGCGAGCTTAACATTTTTTACCCATCCCAAAAAAGTGCACATTTTATATTTTCTTTAAAAAACAGAAAGTCGCCTCCGTGTTGGTGCCAAACCAAAACGCACATGGAATCCAGTAGACGGATGTTCTACTCCACAATGTGACCTAATTTCAAAAACTCAACCTATAGATAATTTTTGTAGTTTTTGGTCGCTGCTCTCTACATAAAACGTTAAACTCCATCTATTATTATTTGTATATATTACTTTTTAACAGTAACATAAAAACTAGCAGATGATAACAAACGTTTTATTTAAAAAAAAATATGTCCCACTGCTGGGCACAGGCCATATTCCACCAAGTTTGCCAAGTGCGGATTGGTGTACATCATGCCAGCGATGGCCGAGTGGTAAAAAGCCGCGGCCTCCGACGCGACCGATCCCGGGTTCAAATTCTCGGCGCGCACCTCTGACAAAGAAATTTGTAATGTGCGCATTTATCGTTGCTACGTGATTTAATTGATTACGATGTTTTCCACCGCCGTGCAAGCCTAAGAGAAAATTATAATTTCTCGAAAGCATGACTTCCACCAATCCGCACTTGGCCAGCGTGGTGGACTATGGCCTAAATCCCTCTCACTTGTAAGAGGAGATGTGCCCAGCAGTGGGACATAAAAAAAGGTTGAAAAAAAATGCCTTCAATATGACTTATTCTCAGGCACGACTACTAGGATGCCAACACATCTCTCAGGCATGCACGTAGACATTCAGATCTGCATTACACTAATAAATGGTTACTAATAGACGTCTCGTGGCATTTTTCATGCGTTTCCGTCTTTGAATGTAATGTGAAGCCGTAGTTTCCGGATGTTATCGATACCTAGCAGTCATAAAACCTTGTCGAGGGCTTTAGATCTTATAGATGGTTTAAAAATATCTGACAACGGATTGACCACTAACCCGTATGTGCACCATCCCGCACTGGAGCAGCATTGCATAAATTAGCTCCAGGCATTCTCAACTAGGTATAGAGAGAAACGGGTGCCCGACACTAACACGCAATAAGGTTTGCTTGCACCAATATTCACACTTGCGAAGACTAAATTATTAGACACATCTTGAGCGTTAGATGTAATTAATTACGGCAATTAATTATTATTATCTAATTAATTATTTTGTAAAATTTGTATATTATCTTTTTCTTTTAGAATAGTTTTTAATTGATATTTATGTTGAGTAGTGAGTATAATAATAAAGGAAACGGATTGATTTTTATTAATTACGCCATCATTTTTGATTGTGTTGTGTCTTGGCCAACTAACACAATTTAACGCGTCTATGCACTTTATATAAACAAGAGAAAGGTTGCCATTTCTTTTTCGGTTGGGAAGACATTCTGGTTTCATTTCAGATCACTTTTGGGCTGAATAAGACATTATTCCTATAGAGTATGTTGGATAAACATATACAATCTACCTACGAAGCTAAGTAACGTGCGGTCATGGATAAAATGACCAGTTGCAAAAAAATTATCCGCGTTTACTTTGTTCTTATACGTTTCAATTGTTCTACGTTATTGGAGGCTTTATAAGCAATCTTTCGCTTTGGGCTCCCAAACTCATAAATAAATTAAAATCAGTTTTTAGACAACTAGGTACGTATTTAATATAATTCTATGAAAGTTCTAGTATGTGGGTAATACACATAAAGGTCTAAAGAGAGACGTTTTGTAAAATAAATAAGTAGAGTAGCCAGAGTAGGTCTGGGCACTCAAGACGATCACGTCTTGGCATCAGCGTAAGCAATTTGTTTGCTTATGGGCTTATCCGGCACTGCTAACGGGCGGCTTTAAAACATCAGACTTCAAAACTCCGAGGTCTTCCCAATTATGGAAAGAGGTATCCAGCAGTAGGATGCATAAAGGTTTGCAGTTAAATTAGATTCTTGTGGTTCTTGAATCACATTTTTTAAAGAAAATTTTACTAGAACAAGTTATTATCTGAATTTTAACCACATATTGGTCATACCTATTTTAATTTTATTATTATTTATTATGCTCATTTAGTATTATTGTCATGATTTTTTTATATTTAAAGAAAAATGTGCATTGTTTTTTACTTTCATATTTTAGGTAGGTACTTCTGAAAATTAAACTATAAAAACCTGTCAGCAAGTGGTAAAAAGTATTCACTAAAAATTCATTCGTACTTGATTCAAGCTGAATAAAAGTTTTTGGTACTTGAAATATTCTTTATGATGCTGTTTCTTTGTGTAATGTTTGAGAAATCTGTAGTGTAGGTACATACCCTTAAAGTTGTATGGGTCACTGTCCATGTACGCTCTCTGATACTCGAAGTTCTCCGACTTCTGTAGATGCTGTTGCAGTAGCTGATCTTCCAGTTCTATGTCTCTAAGTGTTGGTGATTTCCAAATGCACAGGTAGTATATTGAGAGAAGGATCGCGGCCATCGAGACGGACATGAGGTACGCCATGACAGTCATAACCCGCACAAGTTTGCTCGTCTCTTTTACATTTTCCTTCGGCGGGCCGTTCTCCCTTTCCTCCGGAGCGCCCTCCGGGTCATTCTGGGCTAACATCTCGAGGGCGTTAACTCTGCTCCTTCACTACCATGATATGTGTCAACATAAAACCATAATGTATTTTTTATAGAAAACGTGTGTTGGTATTTGATGACCGCGTGTGGCGATCCGCGGATGGGCCGAACGAATGTGGCGGTCGAGTGGTGGCTGGCGCTCGAGTTCCGGCGTCCTGCGCGGAATGCCTCTGCTGCTCTCGCGCTAAAGCGATTAACTATACGTCACGCATTTACGAAACTAACCAAGACGTATTACTCAGATTTTTTATGTGCTGCAGATTAATAATTTAAACCATAACATTTATCTCAGTATAGTACTCATAACATAAGTGTTAATAATTTTATTAGGTATAAACTTACTTCCGATGCGTAGGTAATATGTTTTTAGGTTTTTTCAGTTTGCATCCAAAACTCCATCAGACACGTTCTGGTAAAGTAGCCATCGCTTTATTTGAATTTCTGATTGAATTTAATGACTGATTACCAACGACTAACTTGACTTTAACTACTACTACATCGCCCGATTTCAACAAAACGGGCAAAACTGGATACAAATATTCACTTAATATTGGCAATATGCATGAAACAAAAAAGGAAATTCAAACTTTTTCTCGCATTCGCTATATTACACTCTGCGACGCACCGGGTATCGTATCTAGACACGCGGCAGCGTGTCAAGCCAAGTACAAACAAAGGATCTGGCTGGTATATTACACGAACCACTTGGTGCCACTTTTGACCCTTCTATAACTCAAAACTTTTTTAACGTAAACACATAAAACTACGTGTGTTTAATTGGTAATTGTGTGTAAACGTAGGAAAAAAATCTAAAAATAAAAAAAATGTTAAAAAATAGGGGGGGGGGGAAAGAAAACCACGTAGTGGAAACGCAAGAAAAAACATTAAACCTCAATACCTGCCTCGTTTTCTTTACAAAAAGTAATGATATCCCACCAAAAACATAAATGTAAAAAAGGAGAGCCAAGTTCAATACAAAAATTATGCTTGGCTGTTGTGTTGTTTGGTTTGGCTGGTGTGTGATATCTAAATGAGTACCAAGTTCTATGCAAAATCCAAATATGTATTTATAGAAACAAAATAACATTATGAACAAGTATTAAACTCTATTTCTTTGCTTTATTGGATACCTATAATAATTACTGTTATTTAAAAATGTGAGATCTTAAAGTAGGTTAGATTTGACTTGTTCAGTTTTCATTACATCAGTCATTTTATAAAGTTATTCAACACGTAGATTTTTATATATAAAATATCTATGATTCAACATAATTATATACATATATTAATTCTGATAAAATCTGTCCAAGTCAAATCTAACCTACTTTAAGTAGTTTTGCATTCGCGCCAAGCCTCGTACCTATATAAGATATTTCATTTCACGGAATATGTGAATACGTAGTAGGTCTAGGAAGCCGCTTTAAGCAGCTAAATCTTTCATTGTCAAGTGAAGTCGTATAGGTAAATTCTGTTCAAGAATGTCCTACATTGAGGGATAAAAGAAATGAAAATTACAACAATTCTCTATTATTGTATCGCGATAGCAAAAAAATATTTTATAATACATATATTTATTTATTATTGCATTGTGGTGGTGGCCAGTGTCGGATAGAGAAATTTGACGCCAGTAGGCTCTAGTTGTTTTTTAATTTTGTCTTACAAAAAAAATTGGGTCCAAATTGCTACCCCGCTAATATCAGCCGCCCTAGGGCCCACTTAGCCTTTTGGGTAATCCAGCACTGAGCGGAGGAGGGGCGATACGATCGCGTACCGCACCGCATCGTGCTGAGTTCCCGTACCGCTTCGTAATCACGTTCGTTCGTTAGAATCGCCACGCATTACTATTATACAGATGGGGAGAAATTCCCTCTATTCTTTTGTGACACAATTATGATCTTTGAGTGTGGAAAGAAGCTTACCAATGCGGCAGTATTCGGGGAGGAATTACAATTCTGTATCAAAATTTTACCTCTAAATTTCATTCGATACGTGGATTTCGCGCGTTAGCTGCTGGACGCAACATGACAAATTTAGTGTAGCGTACTGTTATGACGCGATTAATTTAGCTATCATCATCATCATTTAGAAAAATAATAACAATATTTCATTAATAAAGTATTTAATTTAATAATTTTTAACAGCATTTTCGACTCTTTCGGTTTGTTATAAATTTACTATTTCATTTAATAAATCAGTTAGCACCTAAACCTCGTAGTGTTCTGACGACAATATTATAAAACTTGGGCTTGGGTATTGTGTGCCTGTACAGTTGCGTGTGTGAATAAAAGTCATTTATTTCGTCTCTACAAACTTCTTATTTATTTACACCTGGGGAATCCTGACCGCCTCACAGCGAAACAGTACTTAGCGCAGTGCACGCAAATTACGTGCGCGCGATATCTCCTAACGCGTGAATAAATAAATTCGCAGAATCTAGGTAAAGAATCGAAGGAAACTTAGAGAACGTGGAGACGAGGCGACGCGAAACACCACAGGGCTCCGCTAGCAAAATGCCTGCATCGCTATGGACCACTTGGCAGGTACCTGTCTGCGGAATAGTAGCGTTGCCGTTGGACAAGATTGAGGCTTACTATACATACTTACTTACTATACATACTATACTATATAAAAAAATGTGTAAAAATGCTTCTAACTGTAATTCAAAAAGAAATACCTGAAATTTTAGATCATATTTGTCACCATAATTTTATGGTGACAGACACGAACGTTATTGAGTCTTGCGTGGGATGTCAGCAAGGCGACCCTCTTGGCTTCGTTATTTTTAGTTTGGACATTGAGCCACTAATAAATCAACTAAATTCTGAATTTATAGTATGGTTCCTACATGACGGTTCTTTGGGAGGTACTGCATCAACAGTCGACTCCAAAAATAATTTTAAGAATCATTACCATAAGCAAGAAGAGTAGGTACTGAACAATTTTATTTTTTACCGTTTGAAGTCGGTTCTATTTTTTTTTTTGTTAAAACTTAATTAATTTTCTTTCTTTCTTTTTAGTAATTTTAATAATTCTGTACATATATGTATAAGCATAATTGGAAAAAAATCACTTAACTTCTAAACTTTAAATAAAGATTTACCTTTTATAATCATGTTTATCTAATAGCCATCTTATAGTCTGAAAGAATACTACTGTCAGTCCACCTGAACGTATAAATTAATGAAAGAATTTGCTCTAAGCTCCTAACCGTTGAGGAGTTGTACCTTCAATCATCAGCTTAGCAACATCAGGTGATAATTACCGGACATAAATATTTGTATTATGTTAAAAAATATGACTAAATGAATGTGTGTGCCCATTAAGTTTCAGTGTTTCCCTCGATTTCCCTAGTATCACATCATCAGATTTTGACATGGTGACAGTTGGACCACCTCAGGAATGTAAGAATTCAAAAAATCATTTTTTGAAAGAATTTGCTCTCAACTCCTAACCGTCGTAGTACCTTCCATCATCAGCTCAGCAACATCACATGATGATAATTAAACACAAATGTCTTTTTTGCTTTAGTAAGAATATAAAAATCAATGTTCCCCTCGATTCCTTTGGGATTCTATCATCAGGCTTTGACTTGGTGCCAATTGGACCACCTCAGAAGCATAAGTTTTTGAACAAAAAAACATTTATTGAAAGAATTTTCTCTCAACTCCTAACCATTGTAGTACCTTCCATCATTAGCTCAGCAACATGATATGATGATATTTAGACACAAATGCCTGTTTTGCTTTAGTAAAAATATGAAAATCAATTGTTGTGCTATAAAATTTGTATGTTCCCTTCGATTTCTCTGGGATCCCATCATCAGACTTTGTCTTGGTGACAGCTGGACCACCTCAGGAATGTAAGATTTCGAACAAAACCCATTTATTGAAAGAAATTGCTCTCAACTCCTAAGCGTCGCAGTACCTTCCATCATCAGCTCAGCAACATGAGATGATGATTACTATGCACAAATATCTCTTATGCTTCAGAAAGTATAGGAAAATCAATATGTGTGCCTATAAAATTCGAGAGTTCCCCTCGATTTCCCTGGGATCCCATCATCAGATCCTGATTTGGTGACAATGGGACCACCTCGGGAGTATAAGCATACGAACAAAAAAAGAATTTTGAAAATCGGTCCACAAACGGCGGAGTAATCGGTGAACATATATAAAAAAAAATACATACAACCGAATACATACTCCTCCTTTTGGAAGTCGGTAAATAAATAAAACATACTGAGTTTTTTTTTATAACATTCTTTTAAATATAAATAATTAAATAAATAAACATAACACACTCATAGCCCCACAGTAAAGCAATTAATACCCTGTGTCGTGGGTACCATGGGCACATACAAAGACAGAAAAATCATGTTCTATCATGTTCTATCCAAAAATTTGTATGTGTGCATTTCGCAAATAAATTATTCTTATTCTTATTCTATAGAAACACAAACAATCAGACCGAGAACAGAAATTTAAACTCATCATTCAAATTTCTGTTTCGCCGGGAATCGAACCCGACACCCCTCGATTGGCAGTCTGGCATGATAACCATTGCGCCACGTGGGTCGTCTAGGTACTTACTCATAAAAACTATAAATGAAACTGATTCTACTTATTCCTGTTTTCAGAAAATTGAACATAAAGCGATGGGTTGTTACTTAATATTATAATAAGTAAATGTATCCAATAGATTTAAGAAATAAACTACCTAATCAATTTTCCAAATGTGTCACCGCCCACCGAAGGGACTTGATCCATTCCATTAGAGATAATTGGTTCGGTACTTGCAATAACGTGACTTAGCAAGAAGAAGACCCAGTGTTTAAATAACTAGGTACCCAGTTATATGACATGACCTATATATATGTTATGGACCAGGCGATTAATGCGGGCATTATTTATAATGCACGAGCATTAAGAATAATGTCTAGCTTTATCGGGCTAAGTGATTAATTACTATCTTAACTTTATTATTTATCACATTGCACGGTCATTATTATATTGCTACATGACAATTAGGCAATTTGATAATAAAGACAAAGACAAAGAACTTTATTTGCACAAATATGGGTGTTTACAAAAGTTGTTAATACATATTTAGTACGCCATATTTACCTTCATGAGGTACCTATGCAAATATTACAAAGATAAAAGAAAAAACCTAATAAAGCTGTATTTTTTTAAAATACCCAAACCGAATCAGAGCACCCCACTATCCACGTGGTCTTGTCTGTACTACCCCTAGAGTGTATATAAAAAGCCGGAGGCGCGGAGGGGGACCACATAGATCAAAGTATTATACTATGGGGGACCACTCCTCGCCCGCGATGCGTATGCGAAGTATGCCTCGTATGCGAAGGCGAGCGCAGGTGCCGCGCTTTCTTACGCTGGGGCGGAGGCAAAGAGTAGAATAAGTATAGGGGGGGGCGGAGGGAGTGGTCTTCCCGCATTGCCGGAGATGTCACAGAGCCACTTGTCGAAAACTGCCTCGAATCGCCAAAAATCCTTCGGGGAATCGTCTCAAAATACGAAAAACAAGGCCTGTGCAAAATTACAGCTCAATCGAAGGTTTTCGGAAGTTTATCCTAGTGAAATAGCTGTTAGTGTGTATTTTAATAATTAGTCATGGATATTTCGAAATTAAACGAAATGAATCGTCAATCTGAAGAAAGATTGAGTGAATTAATGTCAGGACAAAATACTCAGTTTTTCACCAATGAAAGCTATACTGAGATGATTGAAAAAGTTAAATTAATATTCATTTAAATGACAATAACAATAAAAAAATAGTAATTAAATTTGTTTGTATTACTCTGCCCAAAAGGTGATGGGCAATATGTATAATGCCCGGTCAATTTGATTATTTGAATAATTATTATCAAATTGCACTCTCATATTGGGCATTTTTCATAATGACCGGGCATTATGTATACTGCCCAATTTATCACTTGGTCCATAACATATATACTAATAATATAAAGCTGAAGAGTTTGTTTGTACGTAATAATCTCAGGAACTACTAGTTCGAATTGAAAAAATATTTTTGTTTTTTGTTGTTGTTGTCCATATTATGTATTGAGGAAGGCTAGTATGGGCATCGAACATATTATACTATATTAGATCGATGATTAAGGGCAAAAAACTAAAGTCCACGCGGACGAAGCCGCGGGCGGCCACTATTTTTTTTACACGCTTTATATTAGCTTCACTTGTATGCTTATAACCGACTCCTTTGGTGCGATTTTGACCCACTATTTTATTCAAACTTTGCAGATTTATCGAGGACCGATGACAAAACACTAATTTGAAAAGATGATTCCATTATTCAATTTGCAATTTTTTTTTCAATTTATATAATTTTTATCTATTATCGATGAGACAAAAATTGATGTTAAAATTAAGTTCCAGCCCATCTTTTGCCATAAGCATAAATGAATAATAGTATATTAAATAAGAAAAGAAATGTATTTTATTAAAAAAATAACAGTTTAAAAAATAAAAAAACACGCTTTTATAAATTAATCAAACTAAAACGTAGAAAATAAATAATAGTTCAAAAAAACTAAAAAACACGCTTTTATAAGAAATACAACTAAAAAATAGAAAAATAAATTGTAATAAATTTAAATTTAAAATATTGTAAAAAAAGAGCGTGTGTACTTTTATGTACTTACACGCGTTAGCAACAAACATTTAGGCGACGATTAGAGCTTGTTTTGTTACTTAGTGGGCTACAAATGCATTACAGTAGCAGCACTTATGACTATTGGCGATATAGTGGCGTAAGCAAGTAACGTAATCACTTCTACTTATAATACAGAGTTACAAGGGCGACAATTAGGCGAGCTTAAAGGTTATGGACGTATTATGGCAAATCTTAACACTGTTGTACATGCACAGCATTTTGTGTTATAGCTTTAAGTGAATCTTAGAACTCTAAGATCTAAATAAGAATAAGAATTAGCTACTACCTCCAAAAGTGCTATGCAAGTGATTTTAAACTCTTTACAAGAACCTAAAGTTGCACAATAGCGTTAATAAGCGCTACCAGCTTTACAATGGTGTTTATTTAATCTTATATAGAACCAAATGCTTGAAGTTATACAAAACTCTCTTGCATGACCTTAAGTCAAATAGGAGTATAATTTTTCGCTATAACAGATCCTCTAGCGTCTATTGTTACTTCTTTGTGACTAAAGGTAAAGTAATAGCGCTTAAGGGCACTACTGTATTTCTTATATTGACTACTATTGTTTTTGACAATGACGTCGCAACAAAAAAAATTGTTGTAAATACTTGGAAAAATCAATGTAGGACTGGTGGAAATAGACAGAAATTGATCAGAGAATATTATCGCATTTTGAACTCCTCTATTCCTATTGAAAATACGTCCTCTATTCCTATGGAAAGCAGTGAAGCGCGAGTTTCCTGTGAGCCTGATGGTTCCGTACATGCTTTTCAAAATGATGATTGTGCTATTACTACAGGTAATAATGAAGATCAGAATTCTCTATGCTCCGAAAATTTTGTTGAGACTGAAGAGAGAAATTTGCTTTCATCAAGCAGTGAAAGTGGAGATGATACGAGTGACATTTTGAAAAATATTAATTTTCGTGAAAAGTTGAGGGCATGGGCTATAAAGGAAAACATAAGTCAAATGTCTCTGAAAGATTTGCTATTAATTTTAAATGAAAGATTTTGTGATATTCTACCAATTTTTTATTATTATTTATTCAATTGTTCCACGAGCACGTTGTAATCTACTTTTTTTTTGCTGGTTGGTTGATTCTTCTTAGTGACTTTAGTTTCTTCATCGGTATCTGTAATATCCAACAAACTATCCAATTCGCGTTCAGCTTCTTCAAAAGTTGGAATATTACTTCTCTTGACTTGACACTTTATATCTCGCCAATCAGGCTGTGGTAAGGAGTAAGCCGAACTTACAAGTTTTGTTGCGTTTGTTTTGGCCATTTTACTATATTATTATGTTCCCATTGCGAAGGCGCAATCCAGTGCATGTATTTTCCTTTTTCTAAGGTTTTTAATATTTTATACGGCATTCTGAAACCAATGAATACAAAACAAAATTAGCAGTAAGTACATTAAATACTTTATTTAATGATTTATGTAACATTGTACTTAATTTGATGAAATAAACTTAAAAAAAATACTCTTATAGTCAGGTTTATAAACCTAATATTGTATTTAAATCATAATATAATATTAATTGTTAAAACAATATACATAATAATTTATATCTACCTATTTCTTTGTATTCTACTCGTCCAAAACAGTTAACAGGTAAAAAATAACATCAATACATGGTTTAAAGTTTTGAGCACTACGGATCCCGAAATTCGTTTGCTCGCCATGTTGAGATAATGAAATATTAGATTATGGTTATAAAAACAAATATTTACAAGGTTTCCATGAAGTATTTTGCTTTAGTATGTATTTATATTACTAGTACAGTATTATAAGATCAATAAGGCAATATTTTAGTACTTTTTTACAAGAAAAGTGTGTCACTCCATATTAGACAAAACATTTGTTTTCAGTAAATAGACAATATACATCGGGCGCTCGAATTATCATTATATATAATAAAACTAAGTTGATAAAATGTGCGTGCCGATAAAACTTAAAAAGGAGTCCCGGCACGATAAAGGGACTTATATAGTGTGATGGACCTTTATCCCCCCTCGAACAAGAAAGTTCCCGTTTTAACCTAAAGGGCGTGTTTTTAAAGATATAAGGGCTTTTCCAACCCTTCAACTTGGAAATTAAGTGTAATGGCGCCATCTGTTGTCGAGTATTTGAACTTCATTCAGAACAACAATAAAATTATTTGGGTTGCATTTCGAAAGGCGCTGCGAGCAATAACTGCAGCATTGTCGAGAACATTCTAGAAGGTGTGAGAATTTAGTTTTACGATAATTAACAAAGCGCAAGGGCAAACTTTAAAATATTGTGGCATCAACCTCAAAGAATCCTTCTTCTCTCACGGTCAGCTATATGTTGCTTGCTCAAGAGTAGGAAATTCGAAAATTTTATATATATATATATATATATATATATATACCCTGGACAATAAAATGAAAAATGTTTATAAACAAGTAGTGTAGGTAAATAATGAAAATATGTTTTCTATATTTTTTTTTTACTTTTTACGTCATAGTTTATTTTTTATTTCAACTACCACGTGATCTCATATCAACTCCCGAGCGAAGCCGGGTATCATAGCTAGTTTACTAATAAATATGTAACTTATTCACAGTGTACTTACCTTCGCAGTAAAAATACGCTTCCTTTCGCACCATAAAACATATTATTATACTAATGAATCACTTTTTTTTAATGAACCATCTTGAGGTTGCCGATATTATATTAGCCATAATTATTGTTAGATCGCAAAATTAGAAAATATATTTTCCGGGTATCAAAAACTCTTGCGGGAGAGACCTTTATCCCTTTGTGGATCTTGAATAGCGTTCAGACCGTTACAAATCACCTATTTACCTCCCTTTTAGCGCTTGAAAATGTAATTAACGCCTTTGTATCTCTACTGTATGGCTTAAAAAGTCAGTTGACACCTACCTGTAGCCCGCTTAGCACCCATAGAGGTAATATAAAACCATTTTTGCCATTTTACCGCTAACAGAGTTAATTTTCGCTTATTTACCCCTCTTGTATCGCTAAGAGATCCTATTACCGCTATCATAACTCTCTTATAGCATGATTGTACCTATTAGCCAATCACCATAACTCTTGTATACCGTCATTATACAACCTTAAGTAATATAAAAATTGTGCCTAATTCGGGGGTAAAGTAGGGTTAGAGCGCGCTCTAACACCAATTTGTAACACCCATAAACCACTTTAGAATCTAGTTAGCGCTTTTTTAGACTTATTATAACTCTTACTTTAGCGCCTAAATGTTACTTGAGAAGTTATACTTAACTTATTAAATTTAACTTATTAAATTTAATATTAATAATTTATTAAATTTAACTTAATGTAATAATTTATAATTTACGATGTAAATAAATTATACATACCGACAATTAGCCTCAAATCTATAAATGCATTTAAAACAGTTTATTAAAACCACTATTACCAAAATAAATATATATACTAATAAATTATCAGCAAATATCTATCACCGTCGGGCGTCGTATATACATATAATTGATTTAATAAAAACACCAATATATTTTTTATTTATTCACACTGTTTAATTGTACTGACAACAACAATTTGAACATAGTTATCGGTTTAGCAACTAACTTCAGACTGTTGCTTTTTTCTGTCGGTGTGCGCGCGCATCGTAAAAAATTCACTCTCTTCATTTTCCCCAATCGCGCCAAAAGAAGTATATCTTCAAAAATGCATTTTATTGTAAAAAAAGCGTGGGATGCGGGGTTTCAATGAAAGTTATACCTAAATATTTTTCTTACAGTTATCTTTAAAAGTATAATCATTTTAATAATGTCTTAAGAAACACCCCACGCTTTTTTTACAATAAAATGCATTTTTTACACTACTTTTAATTCAAATTAATTACAATTTTTTTTTTTTTTTTTAGTTGGATTATATAATTTATACTTTACTAGCGACCCGGGCCAGCCTCGCTCGGGTGGCTAAGTGGATGGTTTAGCTACAAATTTACAAAAACCCTATGTAGTATCATAATGAGTCGCTAGAAGGCAAGACGAATATGTCGGCAATGCGACCCCATGTACGGAATTGTACGGTACCTACGTACGTCAATGGATATGTTTAGCGAGTTGTTTGGAGAGTAAAATCGTCGAGTAGGTATCGAAGATTTGCGTAGCTTTGTGTGCTACTGCTAAGGGGCTTATCCGCTTATCGGACTCAATCGAGCGCAATACGTTACAGCAACGTCGGAGTGGCGTACACTCAGTGAAATTTTCACTTCGACAACGTCATAAAAAGTTGACCGACTCGCCCCATTTGAAATCATGAGTGTGAAACTGCCCTTAGTCTATTGCTGTCCCGTAGCCACACCCGTAGCTATGCCCAGCTACGCCGTTGCTGTGCGCACACTAATCAATCATCGTCTAGGTGCGGAGACAAGCTTACTAAGAGCTGCATCGATTATCATGTTTGTTATTAGGTGCCAGCTTTACTAGTAAAGTAGATTACGATAGATCTAACTACAATGATAATTTAGCTTCGGCTCCCAGTAAAAAAATGAATATACTCGCCGATAGATGTCAAAAAATGTCATATTTTTTTGTTTATGTTTATGTTGATTATTGCTAAAAATGGATGAAATGATAATTACTAAAAATTTAAACGTAGCTAGAACGATTTATTGCACCTGAAAACCCCTGCATACAAGATTTCATGAAATTTTTTGGAGCCGTTTCCGAGATTCAGATTATTAAATTTATATATAGGTAATAAGGTATACAAAAATTGCTCGTTTAAAGGTTATTAGAAATTAATCATAGGTACCATAGACTCGTAGTACATAACGTTTATTTTTGTAAAAAACACAGAAAAAACAAATTACAAATACTTCACCTGCAAGTATATGTAGTTTATAGTTATGAACTATTACACAATTTTTGTTACATTGTATACATATATCAATGACCAATGATCCAATGTGAGGGATTCTACTCTCTACACTAGGATTCCCTGTGTCGTAGAGACTAGTTAATAATAATATATTAATAATAATATACTAGTATTTTCTAAGTCTATGCATGGGCGTACCGAGGGGAGGCAAGGGTGCAGTCCCCGGATCAAGATAACCTATAAGAATAAGCTAGATATGCTACCTCCTGCTATATTTCCTTTTTATATTTAATATTTTGTGTGCGTGTAACGCGGAAGGCAAAACACACGGAACCCAGCAAAACATTGCCCCCTCCCCTCCCCCAGACCAAGAACCTGAGTACGCCCATGAGTCTATGACAGGTACACTAGAAGTTATTATTGGTAGTGTCTGATAAGAAAACTGGCACTGTTGCCGTTTCTTCGCCATGTATGTGATAAATGATAATACTGCTTATAAAGAGGAAAGTTTTGATTGTCTGTTTTTTTATATATTTTTTCAACCTTTTTTTTATGTCCCACTGCTGGGCACAGGTTTCCTTCTCACAAGTGAGAGGGATTTAGGCCATTGTTCACCACGCTGGCCAAGTGCGGATTGGTGGACGTCATGCTTTCGAGAAATTATGAATTTCTCTCAGGCATGCACGGCGATGAAGAACATCGTAATCAATTCAATATCATGATATTTTCCATCACCGTGGAGCAGCGATAAATGCGCACATTACAAATTTCTTTGTCAGAGGTGCGCGCCGAGGATTTGAACCCGGGATCGGTCGCGTAGAAGACCGCGGCTTTTACCACTCGGCCATCGCTGCTCGTCTGTTTATTAGTTTGCATTAAATAGACTCTGGACTGATAGTAAACTACTGGACTGATAAAAAAATACCATTAGGATCCTTTATCCCTAATGAACATAGCCTACAGAATATTTTCAGAAACATTAGGGATCTGTATATCTCTATAAAAACTTCGATAATGACTGTAACCTGTATCTAACGTGTGAAAAAATATCGAAATAAAACTTTATAGTGCGTAAGAAGGCAGCAAGCAGCATGCGATGTATGTATGTAATGTATGGACACTAAAGGGGATAAAGCAGGGAACAACTTGGGAACAACAGTTTGGATCCCATGAAACCTATTCCCTTCATGCCACTGATTCTTTCTAACGCAGGCGAAGCCACGGGCACAGCTAGTGCTTTATATCGATACGAACGAAACACATGAATAATTTGTGAACAAACTAGGTATAGTAATTGAATAAAAAGAATTAAAACGCAGTGTAAGATTTAATAAATTTTACAAAAATAGATATAATTACCTATTTGATTATTTATATATGTATTTTTATTATATATTTATTTCTTTTATTCATAATTTGCTTTGTGGCTTCTCTTGTAGTTTCTGCTTCAGAAATCGTCTTAGAATTTTTCCTGACGGATTCTTAGGAATATCTTTTACAAATATTATTCCACCTCGCAGTCGATATTCCGGTGATAGCTGAAAAGTAAGACAGGTCAATTATTGCGAAAAACTGACAAATATGTATGTAGTTACAATATACGTTACAGTATAGCAAAACATAAGTAGTGATACAGCCTGCATAATTGATAATTACTCTTTTTTAAGAATTTGGTTAGTAACAAGCGGTCTCATACTCATGTAAACATGGTTGATAAGCGACAACCGTAATTTATAAAAGAATTTTTACGCGGCAGAAATAGGATTGACGCTTGTCCCAAGAAATACAGAAGTTTTAATAAAAAATAGGATAATATCCTGGACACAAATAACGAGCGCCGCGCGCCGCCGTACCGCCTATATTTATTTTGAGTCCTGGGTTTTGCCTGGACTGAATATCTTTCTAAACATTTTATTCGAGTACTTATTATGTGCATTGAGTATTGTTGTAACTAAACTGGGCTCAACCATGATTTTCTTGTCGTGTTACATTGGTTTATAGGTTTAAAGGTTTATGTTTGCGTCTTTATGTTATTTTATAAGTTCATTCTAAATTCTACATTTATTTAACTGCTAACTATAGCTCATGGACATCTAACTGCACACAAACAAGCAAGTCTGAATCTTGCCTAAAATCGTATGCAGATACGTTATCGTTCCGGATTCGAGTTTCCGGACGCTTATTGAGCCTCATGTAAGTCGAGATATAAGTGCAGCGGTAATACTTTACGGTTCAAACCTACAAGTTCTTACATTTTCCCTGGAATAAAATTTAAGCATAGTGCAAACAAGGTTTTAGTCCTTAACTAACTCGACTCGCAGTGAAGTCCTGAAGTTCTTTGGCCGTGACGTTGGCCCCAGGCTTGAGTACAATGAAAGCAGTGGGTAGTTCCCCTGCTACTTCGTCCGGTTTGCCGACCACCCCGCATTCGGCTACGTCTTTGTGTTGCAACACCACACTTTCAATCGCGGCAGGCGCCACCTATCACATAATAATATATCACTATATAATATATCTATGTGTTAAACCTAGAGCATCACAGATATTGACTCCTGAGTCAATAGTTGTGATGCTCTAAGGTCATAAACCTTTAGGTTTGCAAATAAATTTATACTGAGAATGTTTTGTGAAATGTGTGTTCTTCCGATTAAAAAGAAATATTCATCTTCATTTATTCATTGATTAGCACGTAGACGTTACTTACATTATTAATAATAACTAATTTTTTAGAAATTAAATCGGTTTTCCACGTTATGTTGAATTTCAAATTTGTTTTAAACCCTTAATGCTAAAGCAAAAATCTTTGATTGAATTTCGAAAAAAATTTCATTCAAAACTTACTTGTAGGCCCTTGTATTTAATCAACTCTTTAAAACGATCAACTATAAAGAAATATCCATCTTCATCGTAATATCCGATGTCACCAGTCTTAATGTATCCTTCTTCGTCAAAAATATCGTGTGTGGCCACTTCGTTGCCCGCGTAGCCCTTCATGACCACTGGACCTTTTATGCAAATCTCGCCATTTTGATTTGGTCCTAATTTTTGACGCGTTTCAACATCTACAACCTAAAACACATGAAGAATTATGGAATTGATCATTTCTGAAATGTTAATAACAATAGATATTGGTAGCTGAATTATTGTATATAAAATATCATACAGTAACAGACTTTTTCATAGAAATAATAAACACTTCAAAAGTGACCGAGAAATAAAAGTGTAGTGCGGTGTTACCTTGTTTTTTTTTTCAAAATCACATCTAATAGGAAAAATAATTATTAACCTTTGCTCTAATGCCAGGCAGTGGCAAACCACCGCTTCCAATTTTACGTCGATTGTCGTCATCTTCAGGGTCCATGGTGGCTGCTGTAGATGTTTCTGTCATACCATAAGCTTGGAATATACCTTTGCAGTTTGGCATCCTGTAAAATTTACGAATCAAAATTTATTGTCAATAATACACCTCCACCAGCTCCACCAACTCGCATTGGATTAGCGTGGTGGAGTACCTAAGCTCCAAGCCTCCCCAAAAATGGGGAGACCCGTGCCCAGCAGTGGGACGCAAAAAGGGTTGCAGCCAATACAAAATATTTGTCGCATCAAAACTCCACGTTTTCGCCAATCAGAATAATATTCTAAGAAGCATATAAATATCTTGCTATTGTAAGACTAAACTCTGGTAGAGAAATTAATTTTTGATTGGTCGAAAGACCGACTTTTTTGAAAATAGGTAAGTGCCTAGCTTAGGATATTATTTTAAAACATGGGTAGTGTTGCAAAAAACTTTTCAAGCGTATAAAGGAGCCGGTATTATCTTTTTTTTTGCAAATATAAGGGGTGCCATTTGGAGTTGCCGCTTCGGAGGCCAAGTGCAGTACCCACAGAACACAATTACTCTTGGCAGTACCGCACTTGGACTCCGAAGCGCCACATCTTTTATCAATCTACAGTTTGATTTATTCATTTATATCGCATATGGACCACCCCGTAAATCTATACTGTATGACTTTACTCACCGTTTCATCGCTGCCTCGATAGTCTCCTTGGTAAGTGGCGCGGCCCCGCACCAGGCAATGTTGACGGATGACAGGTCGTATTTTGCAGCTATCGGCGACTTGGCCAGAAATACCACCATTGGCGGAACCATCAACAGGACGTTGATCTTAACAATAATTAGAAAACTTTCTAATAGATGTTATTTATATAATGTGCCATATACAATTATTATTTATAAAATTTTTGATTAATGTTTTTATCTTAATTTTAGTATTGTTTTAGTATGTCTGTAAATGAAGAATTAATATTTTTTTTCTTACTTTATAATCCTGAATAGCGCTAAAATATTTTTCAGGGTTAAAACCAGCGAAGAACACCAAACATTTTCTGACGGTAAAGTAGTTGATGGTAGTCATAAGACCGTAGGCGTGGTACCAAGGCACGATTGTTAAAAACCTTGCATATGCTTCATCGTAGGTAGTAGCATTCCTGAAAAAGTTTCTTCAATTAGCTACAGGCACATATCTGTTAAAAACAAATAAGAGCTAATTAACTGAAACATAAAACATAATATATACCTATTTAGATAGGTATACATTCTGTGTCGACTTTTTAATGTATTTATAAAGTCGATATAAAATAATCAATACATTACATTACAAAGTCTACAAAATATCTACATAAATAAAAAGGAGTCGAGATATTGACTCACTCGTAATTAGCAGCTGCATACAAAGCATTGAGATGTGTCAGCATAACTCCTTTAGGAAGTCCGGTAGTTCCAGAAGAATAAAGTAAATAGACAGTGTCTGTCCATCCCTGAACTTCTGCTGCTTCGTATTCCCAAGCGTTTGATTTTATATGGATGTTTTCGTATGAAACTACACCACTATTTATAGGAGGCCCGTCAAATTGAATTATAGTCTTAATAGATGAGAAAGATTTATAAGACTCTAACTGATTTTTAAGAACCATTAGAGAACAAAATAGAATTCTTGGTTGTGATATATTCAGCACATGAAGTAATTCATCTGAAAACATAACAATTTTAAAATAAAATTATAAGTGAAGTAACAAATTAACAATCTGGCTGTACTGTATATAATTTTGGGTAAACAAACCTTTTGTATACAAAGGGTTAAGAGTAGTGACGGTGGCGCCACAGCAAATGATGGCAATGGCTGTCACCATGAACTCTACTCTATTTTCGCTGCACAGAGCGACCACTTCGCCCCGCTTTACCCCCATGGCTTTCAACCCTGAGGCAACGTTAACTACATTTTGTAACAGCTCATTATACGTCGTTTTGTGTCCAGTATCGCCGTTTACCTATTAAAATATTATAAAGTTATATGGAGCTCATTTGAAACATTCTACAAAACCTATAAGATTTTTTTCTTTATCTTATCTTCCCGGTTTTAATGGAATATAGATGGGTATTGTACCTATATACCTTAAAATATATTTGTATGCTCACCAATGCGATTCTGTCTCCTTGTGCATGCTCTTTAAGCATGTCGATAACATATTGTCCGAATGATAAATGAGCTGGAATTTTGTGACACCGCTCTCCATGTACTACTTTATTGATTATCATTGTGACAAACCAATACTCCAAGGATACTAATAGGTACCTATTTCAATCACCTGTAAATAAATATATTTTACTCGATTAGCACTATCATATAGTGAATTTTTACTGAAACAGCAAAGCCCGCATTGCGTTTTATTATGCTCGTGTTATGACATATCATCATCATATAGCATATCGCTCATCTCCAATCGCTCGTCGCGCATCGCGGTACTCTCCAGTAAACAAACTGCCGATGCAACGGAAATATACACCAGGCACCTTACCACACCCCAATTTCTATGCAATATGTATTAGTTACCTGGATTTATTCATTCGATTCTAACATAGTGTAACAAAAGTAGTTTGGATGGCTCTAACACTTTATACGAGGGTTGACTTATTTTATTACATACATTTACGAGGGGCGGCTGATAAGTTCATGGTTCTTAATGAAACAAATATAAAGTTTTATATTTTTTATTTTTCAATGTATTCCCCTTCAAGTGAAATAATACACTTTTCACATAGTGAAAATTACGTGAAAATAAAGCTTTGATTCCACCAAAAAAATATTCAGAAGTTTTCTCTGCAAAATGGATTTCTACGGCCGCCTTCATCTCATTGTCATCCGAAAATCTTCGTCCCCGAAGCTCCTTTTTTAATTTTGAAGAAAGAAAAAAGTCACTTAGCCAGGTCTGGACTATAGGGTCGGTGGTCAATTTCATAAAATCCCGTAGATTTTAGGGCATCCCTTGTAACCCGAGCTGTGTGAAGGGGCGCATTGTCTTGAAGAAAAAACACACCGCGTGCCAACTTGCCTCCTCTCTTCTGCACGACTGCTTCACGTGCCTGGCCCAGTTAACACTGGCCATTCATTGTAGTTCCTTTAGGCAAATAATCAATGAATATAACTCACTCGCTATCCCAGAAAATGGTAGCCATAAGCTTCGATTCGATGCCGACTTTTCCATTTTGAATTTTTTGGTGGTTTGTCACCCTTTTTTATCCATTGCATTGATTCTTTCAATACGATTGCAAATTGCATCCAAATCAGGCTGATACAACTCTAAAAAATCTTTGCAAGTCTCTAGTCGTCGCTGCTTGTCAAGCGGTGTGAGCATTCGCGATACCCAACGCGCACTAATTTTTTTCATATTTAAATATTCATGCAAAATTTCGTCAACTCGCTCTTTACTAATCTGTAACTCTTCTGCTATCTGCCACAATTTTATTCTTCGATCAGCCAGTACTAACTTTTCAAGTTTTTTGACATTATCATCGGTCGTGACTGTCACTGGACGGCCCAGGCGAGGGTCATCTTCACCACGCTCTTTGTATTGTGTGATCACAGTTCTCTCTACCTTGTTGAAATAGTCGATCCCATTTTTTTTACCATCGTATATGAAGGAGCAGAATCCTGAAGAAATGATGACATCTCTTCAAAAAAAAATTCGGCGTTTTTCCTTGTAAAAAAGCACTTTTTAAGCACTGCGTGATGCTCCAAATTCCGTGAAGTTGCAGTTTCAGTCGACATGGTTAATGTTAGGTTCCAAAGATAATGTGTTTAGTAAAAGTCTTTGTATTTATACAAGTCTCCCAATAAGTGCTATCAGTAGCGAGGTAATTAGTCATCGTTAAGTACCTTAGGCCGCGAACTTATCAGCCGCCCCTCGTACAAATACAAATACAAATACAAATCTTTATTAATCACAGAACATATGATTCACATTTGCTTCTGGAATCCCTACACATTCAAATATTATACTTTAACTCTCACAATACTTTCACACAGCATTCGGACATGATAACGCCTTAGCCCTTGTACCGAAGAACTATCCAGCATCAGGGTTCTGCGATTCTTTTGAGGTTTCAAACTTTTCAAATCGACGTTAAAAGTCAATAGAATATATTTAATAAATATTATCAAAAATCATGTCTTAAATTATACGTGTGTGCCTATTGTTATGAATACCTATGTGGTTGTCTGTGTTATTGTATTGTACTGTGTAATTCCAAAATATAATTAGTTTATAGTAATTATAATGTAATCTTCAAGTTGGTTTTTAAGGTTCCTAATGTCTCAGTTAATTGTAGTTTTTTTAATAAAAATAGATTCGTTTTTGTAGTAAGTTTTATTCCGCCTACTCTCTCTGCACCCTTACATAATTCTCGGCTAAACATATCGTAGGTAGGATATTTTTCACACTTATTATGACTTTGGCGCTCCCCTACGTGCCCTGCCTTGCCCCTCCTAAATCTGCACCTTGACCATAGAAAACAAGCTCCTTATTTTCGGTATATAGGTAGGTACATTCAGTCAGAAAAGTATCGGGAATGGATTAATGATGAATGAATGAAAGAAAAATGAATGAAAGGGGTGAATTTCTTTATGGTTCCAAATTCAAATTTTTGTTTTTTTTTTGTTGTTAGATTGGCACAAATACCATTTTGGCGCGGAGTTTGAGTCGCGTCTGTTATTTATATTTTATTTTTTATTTATTAATACAGTGCTGTTTTGCATCGCCAATGGAATTTTGTGTTCGGAGTCACTGAAAATATTACAGAAGGCTTACCCACGGTTTCAAAGATTTATTAGTGACAAAAAACATACATTTAACACAATACAGTTCTTTTGAATATATTTATTGATTTTTCTATTCAGTTGTCGGTGCTATCCTAGTAGGCATTTAAAAAATGCCTGTGTCAGGAGGTTCCGCTCTTCCATATCTCTATCAAGAGTATCAATACATACAGTGATAAATCTGATAATATGTACTTATAAATATGTACATTAATATATGTACATCTCTGGGCAGGAGCACCGAAGTACCAGCTACACCCATTTGACTCCGTTGAAAAGCGCGCAGTCCGAATCGTCAACGACCCAAGATTGACTGACAGGCTAGAACCGCTTAGCTTGCGAAGAGACATAGGCTCGCTCTGCGTGTTCTACCGACTTTACTATGGTGAGTGCTCCGAGGAACTCTTCAAATTGATGCCTACATCACCATTCCATGATTATACCACCAGACGAAGGTTAAAGTTCCACCGGCACCATCTGGACTCGTGGCGGTCCTCCACAGTCCGCTTTGCACGCTCCTTTTTATCACGGACGTGTAGGTTATGGGACAACCTTCCAGCTGAGGCATTCCTAGTGGACTATAACATGGGGTTCTTCAAGAAAGCTGTAAAAAAAGCTCTCCTCCAAAGCCGGCAATGCTCGGGCGGCTCCCCTAGGGTTGCCCGTGTCCATAGGCGACGGTGATCGCTTAACATCACGCGGCCCGTCTGCCTTATTGTTAGGTTTATATATAAAAAAAAAAAAAAAATTAAGTTTTTAACAAAAAAATAGAACCGACTTCAAACGGTAAAAAATAAAATTGTTCAGTACCTACTTCTTCTTGCTTATGATAATGACTGTTAAAACTATATTGGAGTCGGTGCCCATTCAGAACGAAAGGTACACTATATTTACTAAGACAGGACATTTTACTAAGGGCCCGACTTCAAAAATAGTTTTAAGAGTCATTATCATAAGCAAGAAGAAGTAGGTACTGAACAATTTTATTTTTTACCGTTTGAAGTCGGTTCTATTTTTTTGTTAAAAACTTAATTTATTTCACTCTTTTTAGTAATTTTAATAATTCTGCACACATATGTATAAGCATAATTGGAATTTTTTTCATTTAATTTCTAAACGTTAAAGAGAAACCTTTTATAATCATGTTTATCTAATAGCCATCTTATACCCTGAAAGAATACTATTATAAGTCCACCTGAACGTATAAATTAATGAAAGAATTTGCTCTCAGCTCCTAACCGTTGAGGAGTTGTACCTTCAATCATCAGCTTAGCAACATGAGGTGATAATTACCGGACACAAATATTTGTATTATGTTAAAAAATATGACTAAAAGAATGTGTGTGCCTATTAAGTTTCAGTGTTTCCCTCGATTTCCCTAGTATCACATCATCAGATTTTGCCATGGTGACAGTTGGACCACCTCAAAAATGTAAGATTTCCAACAAAAAACCATTTATTGAAAGAATTTGCTCTCAACTCCTAACCTTCGTAGTACCTTCCATCATCAGCTCAGCAACATGCTATGATGATAATTATACAAAAATGCCTGTTTTGCTTTAGTAAAAGTATGAAAATCATTTGTTGTGCTATAAAATTTGAATGTTCCCTTGATTTCTCTGGGATCTCCTCATCAGACTTTGACTTGGTGACAGTTGGAACACCTCAGGAATGTAAGATTTGGAATAAAAAACTATTTTTTGAAAGAATTTGCTTTCAACTCCTCACTGTTGCAGTACCTTCCATCATCAGCTCAGTAACATGAGATGATGATTACTATGCACAAATATCTCTTATGCTTCAGAAAGTATAAGAAAATCAATGTGTGTGCCTATAAAATTTGAGAGTTCCCCTCGATTTCCCTGGGATCCCATCATCAGATCCTGATTTGGTGACAATGGGACCACCTCGGGAGTATAAGCATACGAACAAAAAAAGAATTTCGAAAATCGGTCCACAAACGGCGGAGTAATCGGTGAACATATATAAAAAAAAAAAAAAATACATACAGCCGAATACAGTACCTCCTTCTTTTGGAAGTCGGTAAAAACAAAAACAAATAAAGATTCGATATTTTACAATGACTATTATGTTACATTTAATATGTGTGTGTGTGTGTGTGTGTGTGTGTGTGTGTGTGTGTATGTGTGAGTGTGTGTATGTGTGTGTGTGTGGGTGTGTGTGTTAATGTGTTATGAAATTTGAGATAACAGAGATTCAGTTTCGTCATAATTTAATTGTTTTATCCAATTTAGGACTTTTTCCTTACACTTTATTGTCAATAATTTGTAGATTTCAAGCTCTTTGTTTATTTTGTTGTATAAAAAAGATGATTGTCTTAGATATTGTCTCTTAGCAAATTTAGTGTGGTGTACATTAGCAACCTTATATTTCCTCCTCCTGTTTATAACAGTGGTATTAAGTTCTAGCGTTTTATGCCTCCTTATAATAGTCTGTAAAATAGACAGTTTTCGCACAGTTAGTAATTACTGTTTATTTATTTATTGACAACATCTTGCTTACAGTTAAAACCAAACACAAGAGTGAATTACGTTAGGAGTAAAGCTATGTAGTAGTAATACTGCTGCCAGCAGCAAGACCCTCCAGGTAACGCGCTGCAGCTTTACGTAGCTGATTAGTGGTACATGTAAAGATATCTAGGTCTGCATCCTCCCTAGATATTTCATTAAGAAGCCGTAACGCTCTTGGGAGCACAGCCCACCGGTGTAACGCGGTACGCGACTGGGGTAGTGAAAAAACATTGCGGCGGGCGACACGGGTGTTGCCACGGGTGAGAACTGCGATCCGCACTTGCGACAGAAGGTCCGGATTGTATGTCATTCCACGCACTAGCCGGAAAAAGAAAAGGACCAGCGAAATATTACGGCGTACTTCCAACATTTGCATCTCAACCACACCTAATATGAAAGTGGTGGGATACAAATATGGGTAATAGCCGTATTCTCTCAAGTACACATATCGTATGAAGATTTTTTGAACTTTCTCGACGTTGAGTTTATAGCTGGATATGTGGGGATTCCAAATGATAAAATTAGTTTCAAGTATACTTCTAACTAAGGCATTATAGAGAAGATGGAGAGTAAATGGTTGCTTGAAACATTTAGCGTGCCGGAGTACAAACCCGAGGTTCCTACGTCCAGCCTTTGTTAATGTATCAATATGCTTATGGAAAGTCATCTGGTTATCGAAGATGGTACCGAGATCCTTTATAGAAGTTACTCGCTTTAAACGGCTCCCATCGATGTTGTAATCAGTGTAAATGGGATCACGTTTGCGTGTATATGAGACAACAGCACACTTATCTATGTTCAATTGGAGTCCGTTGTGCAATCTCCATAAGTAGACGTTGTGTATATCGTCTTGGAGCAACTTAGTATCAGCAGTACACGATATAGTCCTCGCCAGTTTAACATCTTCGGCAAACATGAGGCAGTATGAGTTTTTAAGTGCATGAGGAAGGTCGTTTATAAGGATGAGAAACAAGAGAGGACCAAGACTACTGCCTTGCCCTATTCCGGAAGTGACTTTATATGTGCTGGACTTGTAACCATTAAAGAGAACATATTGGTTACGGTTAGACAAATAAGATGCAAAAAACTGCGTTAAGCTGTTCGAAAATAGAGTACCTATTTTTGCAAGTAGTATGTCACAATCTACCTTGTCGAATGCCTTCTGGTAATCGAAGTAAGCCACGTCGACTTGTTTCTTTGCGTCTAGTTCATTCGAAATTAAAGTAGAAATATTAATTAGATTTGTTGTAGTTGAGCGACCTGGTAAAAAACCATGTTGTTCCACACAGAACCAGTGTTTTAGTTGCGCAAGTATTTGGGCTTGCAAAGCGTATTCAAACACTTTAGCAAAACAATTTAATACCGCTATCGGGCGGTAGTTATTCACTTCACCCTTAGGGCCGCTTTTATGTATGGGAGTCACTCGGGAGATCTTCCACTGCGATGGATAAACATGTTGGTCCAGGGCCTTGTTAAAGATGGAAAGCAAAGGGTCAATGAATATGTCCCGGCAATCCTTAACAATAAATTGTGGGACGCCATCAGGTCCTTGTGTTAGTTTGCCGCCAAGTTTATTTAAGGCAGTGCGGACTTCAGACTTAGTTAGTTAGTTGCCTAATGCATACCGTGGTATTCGTGTCGATGACGGCAGTCGACGGTACGGCGAGCGCGGCACAGTCGAGAGAAGGGGTGCGTTTTAAAAACACACTTTCAAAATAACATGCAAAAGCGTTAACGACATCTTGGGGACAGGACATATTAAAAGTCACTGGATCGTTCGATTGCTGTCTCTTTCTTACATTTTCCCAGAACGCCGAAGGATTAATTTTCAATTTTATTTCAAGAGCATGATGATAATTTTCCATTCTATTAGCAATAAATTTTTTTGATAATTTACGAAAATAAATAAATAGGGATTGAAATAATTGGTTATTTGATATTTTATAAAGTAAATGATAATAATTTTTTAAATTTATATAATTAATGACAGTTTTGTCAAACCACTCAGGATAATTCCAGTGAGTGGGCGGTAATTTTTTTAATGGGACTATTTGGTCAAAAACTTTATACAGAGCGGAATACAAACAAGCTACGGCTTCCTCGCAAGTGGGTGCAGCAAACACCGGCGTCCAATCTATACTAGCTATATGGTTGTACAATTCGCGATAGTCCACTTTACGAAAGTTACGGTTCGCATGAGCATCTCCAGTATGCATATTGATAGGCTTATTCGTTATCGAATTGTTCTTACCTAATGACAATGTTCGCGCCAATTAAGTCATTTCACCTCCCTCCCCTTCACCCTCCCTCTCTTCCCCGCAAGCGCACTATTACATAATATGGATCAGGAAGATCTATCAACTCAGTCTGCCTTCGTCCCGCCGCCGACGCGCACGCTGCCGACGCGTATGCAAGTCCTCTAGTGACAACCGCACCGCAAGCCACCTAACACGTGGTCATCAGACTCGCCGCATCGCCACCATCACCGCTGTTAATAGTTCAAGTGATTTAACTGACTTCAAGTGATAAATAAGTGTGAAAGACAACATCAGTCCCCGGGCAAGAGAAGGCTTCATCAGTACACGAGCATACCATCTGCTCCAGCACCAAGTAAGTGCACTTGCTCCCTTTATCAATCCTTCTCGTTTTCCACCATTAATTCAAACCGCAACTTACAGTCCACAATTCCATCATCCGCAACGGGGGACCACCCTCCTTTCCACCCTTTATTCCACCACCATTTTTGGTCATAGCGAACCGGAGGTCCCCCCTTTTCCCAACAATATCTGGTCCTTGTCGATCCGGATTCCCTCCAAATTTTGGTCCAGTCGAGCCGCATTTCGAGCCAATAGTTTGGTCACATCACCCGGGTTAATTATTTAATCTCATAAATACGCATACATATGTATTTCATGTAATATATTATAAGTGCCTATTCATATTTATTTTTGCAAATAAGTATTATATCTACGATTATTTTATATCCCGCATATTAATAACACACCGCTCACGTAGGTATATTATTCTTTTTGCAAAACACACCGCACCATCCGCTATTTATTTTTGCAAATAAGTATTATATCTACGATTATTTTATATCCCGCATATTAATAACGCACCGCTCACGTAGGTATATTATTATTTTTGCAAAGCGCATTCGCACCATTCGCACCATTATTTACCTATATTTGTAATCGAAATTACACCTCAGAGGTACGCATTCTATTTTTCATTAATTGAAGTCCGCCATATTTGTGGTTGCCGGAGCCGACGCGACCGGCGATCGTTGTTTCGCTAGTAACTACCTACGTATTCATTCATTACGCCATACATAATTTTTATAATCTTAACTGTTTTAACTGATTTATCTTGTTCACGACAAAATGTCTACTAAAGGCAAAATTGAATCTGAAACGCTTTCAAATGACGAAATTAGATTGAAAATATTAATTGCAAAACGAAATTCTATTTACGAACGTTTACAACAAATTTATGATTTATCTATAAGTGCATTAAGTTCGTCAGACGAACAGGACACATTTCTTGACACGGCATCTGACCTTGAATACTTGCGTACTGAGTTCAAGGACACGTTAGAATCTTATAATGTTACAAATTTAAAATTAAATCCGAATGCGCAAGTAGATTTCGGATCGTGGAAATCTTTTCATGATCTATATAGTCGTATTAAAAGTCAAGTGTCAAAATTAAACGCTTCATCTTCAAGTAAATTACAGAATAGTTTACCTACAAAAATTATACCATCGCTTCCGCCCATAGAATTACTTTCTTTTAATGGTGACATACGACACTGGTCTATGTTCTACCAACAATTTAAAACATTAGTTCATGATAATCAGCAATTAACAGATGCTGAACGCGTTTATTATCTTGTTAGTAAACTTAGTGATAAGGCATTATCAGTCTGCTCAGGCTTAATGCCTACAGCGGAAAACTATTCTGTGATATGGAACGCGCTCATACGTAGATATAACGACGAGCGTGCGCTCGCGACTACCTACGTCAGTCAGCTGTTAGAACTGAAGAACGTAAACACTAACACATCCGCTGGTTATCAAATATTTATGGATAAATTTGATGCTTCTATTAACGCTCTTAAGCAACTTAATATTGATGACATATCTGATTTTCTATTTCTAAATATCGCGCTTAGAAAATTAGATAACGATACCGTAAAGTCGTTCGAAATGTCATGTCGCAACGTAAACATACCGAAATATTCCGCTTTGGTTCAGTTTTTACATGACCAGAATAGGGCTGTGTGCCATACAATAAATACTTCGCATAATATGTCTAACAATAATAAAATTAAAGGTAATTTGGTTCCCGCTCCCGCTAAAAATATACGCAAAACTTTTATTAATACAGATTCGAATTGGTCATGTATTTTCTGTAAATCGGGTGATCACGAACACCTATTTGTCTGTCCGCATTTTTTAAAAATAAATGCACAGGACAGGTACAATTTTGTAAAACGAAATAAATGTTGTATTAATTGTTTAAGTAATAGACACGCCACTCATTTTTGTAAGTCACAGCGTAGATGTAGGGATTGCTCCCGCTCGCACCATACGCTACTTCATTTTGTTAGTAGTGGGAATAAGGTCGATCAGCCTTCGGTAGAACAAGGTCCAGGAGAAAAAAATGCATCCACGTCATGTAACGTTTCGCGCGATTGTGGTAATGCGCCGCACCGCACTACATTATTGGGAACTGCGAAGATTAAAGTTTGTACTAAATACGGACACCAATATTTGTTGCGTTGTTTAGTGGACCCTGGCTCGCAATGTGATTACATCACGAAACAGTGTTGCAAACGTTTGTACCTACCGATCTCCAATAAAACACCAGTTAGGGAGGCGCAAGGAATCGGTGGGGTGTCGCAGAAGATTTTAGGTGTTACTTCTTTGCAGTTTAGCTCCCGCTTTGATGAAAATAAACTTTATCATATTGAACCGCTAGTTGTTCCCGCTATAACTGGACAATTACCCGAGTCGTTAATAGACGTTTCGAAAATTAATTATATAAATAATTTACGTTTAGCTGACGATCAATTCCATACACCAGGTGACATTGACGTTTTATTAGGGGTTAACACTTATTTACAAATTTTGTTAACTGATAAAATAATTAATTCGCAATCGCCGAGTGCCATAGAAACGTCACTAGGATACATAATAATAGGAGACGCAGAGATCGACTTTCCTACATGCATGCCGCGTTCTTTAGTTTCTTATCCTACTCGTATTGATAAAAGTCAAACGTCGCTAAAGTTAGAGGAGCTGCCGCAAAAAACTTATTTGAGTCCTGATGAACAGGAATGTGAGAATATTTATACTTCCACTACTCGTCGCAATTTGAACGGACGATATGTTGTCGCCCTGCCCTTCAAGGACACGCCCGATAAGTTAGGTGATTCTTTTATAACCGCTAAAAAACGCTTCTCGCTCCTATGACGCTTACAACACCCGCTACAATGAAGTCATTCAAGAATATATCAACAAGGGTTTTTTATCATTGGTTGTTTCAAATAATTTTACGGAACCTTGCTTTTATCTCCCGCACCACCCTGTCATACGTAATGATAAAAGTACAACTAAATTGCGAATAGTACTCGACGCAAGCGCTAAGTCAGATAATGACATTTCATTAAATGATATTTTACATAGTGGGCAAAATTTACAGTCTGATATTTTTAATATTTTAATAAACGTACGAGTTTATCGCATCGCCTTTTTTGCCGACGTTAGGCAAATGTATTTATGCATTGAAGTACAAAAATCGCACCGCTCGTTTCAAAGCATTCTTTATCGCTTTTCTAATGAGGAAGACATACAAACATACGAATTTAATCGTGTGACTTTTGGTTTACGCTCTTCTCCTTTTCTGGCGCTACGCACACTACGTCAGTTGGCTTCCGAGGAGAAGGAGTCCTATCCTCTGGCTGCTTCGGTGGTCGAACGAGATATTTATATGGACGATATCGCGTCCTGCGCGCCCTGCGTCAACAGCGCCGTTGATGTAGCCACTGAACTAATTCAAATGTTTCAGCGTGGAGGATTTGAATTGGTTAAGTGGACTAGTAACAGTTCAGAGCTTTACAGCACATCCCCGCAACGCACCGTCAGCTTGACGAGGTCTCATTCGACGACCAAAGTATTTTTAAGGTATTGGGTCTTCGTTGGCACCCCGCAACTGATTGTTTTTCTTTTCTAGTTTCGCCGCCGCCGCTCGCTTGTACCAAGCGTTCTATTTTATCCGCAACCGCTCGCTTGTATGATGTTCTGGGGCTCGTGGGTCCAGTAATTCTTTTCTCTAAGCTTCTCATTAAAACCTTATGGGTTCTCAAACTTGACTGGGACCAGGCTCCGCCCGCTCACGTTATCACTGCATGGCAACAATATATTTCAGAGTTACCTTTGATATCGAAATTAAAGTTTCCTCGCCATATGGGTATAAATAAAAATTCGCAAGTCTCGCTAGTCGCGTTCGTCGACGCCAGTGAAAAGGCGTATGGCTGCGTGATTTATTCGCACATCGTTAATGATGATGACTCACTAGGGATAACGCTACTAATTTTATTGCTTCGCGTTCATACTTGAAGGAACTTCATTCCTTTTTACGTTCAGACGAATATTACAAAGTATTTAATCAGGTCCTTTCTGATAACCGCATCACATGGAAACTTAACCCTCCAAACGCTCCGCATTTTGGTGGGCTTTGGGAGTCAAATATAAAGATAGTAAAGTATCATTTATTTCGCGTCATAGGTAAGCAAATCCTCACGTACGAGGAATTGCTTACTGTCCTCACTCAGGTCGAACGCATATTAAATTCACGACCGCTTTACGTGTTAAGTAGCGATCCGGCGGAACCTACTGCACTTACGCCCGCGCATTTCCTCGCTGTTAATCCACTTGGATGTTTACCCGCCGCTGATCTTAGTAAGGAACGCATTAATCTTTTATCACGTTTTTCATTACTTGATTCGATAGTTCAGTCATTCTGGAAGCGCTTCAGATCAGAATACTTACATACACTACAAGCAAGAGAAAAGTGGAATAAACATTCTATTAATTCCATTTCTGTAGGAACCGTTGTTCTTATCGATATGGATAACGCTCCGCCTCTTCAGTGGCCGCTAGGCGTCGTCACTGAACTGTTTCCTGGTAGGGATGGTGTGGTGCGCGTTGCACAAGTGAAGACTAAGAGCTCCACTTTGCAGCGGCCCATTGTTAGACTTTGCCCTCTACCAACACAATAATATTGTAGTTTATATTTTATAAGTTATAGTTTAAGTATAAATTCTCATCCCGCTATTATAATATTTTTATTAATTTACTAATTATATTCATCGCATCGCCTCTGTTCACCGCATATATAGTTTTTTCTATATGATATTAACTCCGCTGTATATATTTATGTTTATTTTTTTTTTAATTCGCTATTTGAGGAGACCTCAAGGCCGGGGGGATGTTCGCGCCAATTAAGTCATTTCACCTCCCTCCCCTTCACCCTCCCTCTCTTCCCCGCAAGCGCACTATTACATAATATGGATCAGGAAGATCTATCAACTCAGTCTGCCTTCGTCCCGCCGCCGACGCGCACGCTGCCGACGCGTATGCAAGTCCTCTAGTGACAACCGCACCGCAAGCCACCTAACACGTGGTCATCAGACTCGCCGCATCGCCACCATCACCGCTGTTAATAGTTCAAGTGATTTAACTGACTTCAAGTGATAAATAAGTGTGAAAGACAACATCAGTCCCCGGGCAAGAGAAGGCTTCATCAGTACACGAGCATACCATCTGCTCCAGCACCAAGTAAGTGCACTTGCTCCCTTTATCAATCCTTCTCGTTTTCCACCATTAATTCAAACCGCAACTTACAGTCCACAATTCCATCATCCGCAACGGGGGACCACCCTCCTTTCCACCCTTTATTCCACCACCATTTTTGGTCATAGCGAACCGGAGGTCCCCCCTTTTCCCAACAATATCTGGTCCTTGTCGATCCGGATTCCCTCCAGACAATGTAATATCTAGCGGAGGATGGTGTACTTCAGTTTCGACTAAACCCCAAAGGGATTCAGAAACAGAAGGTGTATTTTGTTCGCGTTGAACCAACACTAGATCCAAAGTACGGCCTAAGCCGTTGGCAACAGTATTACATTGATGTAAATTTATTTATTTATTTATTTATTTAATGCTTTGCAAATGTTAACAATCAATTTGAGTAACAAGTGCGCCTTGGTAAGGCATTGCATTTTGGAGAGAGGCAGACATTTAGCGATTGCACGCAGACAGCAGGTAATTAAATTCAGTTCTGACAGATTGTGAAGATGAGTATAAATTAAAATCTCCTAATATAACAATAGGTAAATTTACCGTACAAATAATGTTTTGTATACAATTAAAAATAGAAAAATATCTGTCGTCGGGAATTTTCGGCGCGAGGTAAAGAACGCAGCACATAAATTGTAACGCTCCTTTGGTGACGAGCCCTATTATTATCTCGTCGTCATCAGCGTACGCGCAATTAAAGTATTTAAGTGTGAACGGCCGACGGGTAGCGAGCAGGACCCCGCCGCCACGCCCGCCGGGCCTGTCACGCCGTAGCACAGTGAAGTCAGATGTAAACAACTCGCTGTCATGCCCGCTGTTATCGAGCCAGGTTTCTGTTAGCGCTATTATATGGCCACTAAACTCGCTGGTTGCGTTAAGTACTAAATTGGTTTTACCTTTGATCCCTCTCACATTTTGGTAATAGATTTCTACTTTCAACTTTTTATTGCTCCTGCTGCGTGTATTGGCGAAATCTACGTTTTCGTACGGAGTGCCACGTTTGAAGTGATGTCCCTGTCGGCCAGTTCTCAAGTGATAGCAGGAAATCGTGGTGCTCGGATGGTGCTCCAATAATAAAACAGTTGTGACTTTCGTGGGCTGGTTCCGGTTTTTTACCAAGAAAGTTACCCCAGGTTTTTACGTTTAAGGTAGGCGGTATAATATTGTTCTCCTTCATGTTTTCTTTAAAATCCCACGCGTGAACATATTTAATATGTTCGGCAATTAAAAGGTCTGCATCCGAAGTTCCAGTTGCCTGGATAATGTTTCTACGGCGCCTCCATTCTTTGCGCCGCGAAGAAACTTGTTTCCAGCCATCGTCTAGTATTGCGGGTTGAATTATGGTATTTTGTTCGTTACCCACTTCATGGTCGCGCGCTATACCCGCTGGTTGAGTGGCCTCCTCGGGAACAGACGGTGTCGTGTGTGTCGGAGTGCGCGTGCGCAGTGCAGCGGAAGCGTCAGTGGTGAGCAAATGTCGGTGCACAGCGCTTTGTATCTCACCAATAGGAGCAACGGCGCCGCTTGCTGCTCTTGCTTTCTGTCGGCGCGTATTAATCCCAGTGCGTTCAGTTTGCTGGTTGGTCACTTTTGCTGCTACTGACGGCTCGGTATTGGGTGGCTTATGGACTGCAATCGGCGGCTGTGATGCACAATCTACCGTTATCCCGGACACTTGTTTGGTGGAGAGTTTATCTAATTTGGCCTCCAATGATCGAACTGTTTCGAGAACCATGTTAATTTTTAGTTCCAACGGAAGGACGGCATCTTGGATTAATTTCAGCACATCACTAGACACTTTAGCTTCCATGATTTCGGTGTTTTCGAATTTTAGAGGTGAGATATCGTATAAGTACGTGTTGTCTCGATCGCGGTCGCGGGGGGGGGGGGGGGGGTTCCAAATCCTTTCATTGACAGAGTCTATTTGAGCATGCCAAGATAGTCTGCTATCGATTACCACAACTAAATATTTAATATTGCAGACTCTATTAATTTCTTTGCATCTACAATTTGTAAGGTTCATATTATTACATTGATGTATTTTCAGTGCATAGTCTTTCTGTGGTTCGGTACGTTTACTGTTGCTAAAACATATATAATTTGTTTTTGTAATATTTAGTGTTAGGAGATTAGATGTTAACCATGAAAATTCTTTACTCAAGCCAGATTCAGCAGTTTTGTGCACTGAGAACCAGGAGGAACCCGAAAACACAATAGCTGTATCATCAGCATATGAAAAAATTTGTCCTCCGTCTATTTTTAGGTTAGTTAGGGCATTGTCTATTTTTAGGTTAGTTAGGGCATTGATGTACATCAAAAATAGCGTAGGACCGAGGACGCTGCCCTGTGGCACGACAAACGAAACCTCCGAATCACCACTTACATAATCTCCTATCTTAACCTTTTGTTTCCTCCCATATAGATAGCTTTTAAATAAATTAAGAGGTTCTCCTCTGATGCCTATAAATTCAAGCTTTTGTATAAGAATGGGATGCGATACGGTATCAAAGGCTTTTTTAATGTCAAGAAACACAGTTAAACATTTCTTTCCTTGATCTAGAAGTTCGGTCACTCTAGACGTAAGAGCCAAAATAGCATCTTCCGTTGATAAGATGCTATTTGTGTGTTTGGTGAATCGTCTTTATCAAAAACGTGCTTATGAGTTGTACAAAGCGTTCAAAAGCGGTTGAGATGTGATAGAAGTTTTGCTTCGCTCTGGTAGGCCATCAACGTCTGCGATTGCAGTTAACATCGCAAAAGTGAAGGAAATAGTGACTGAAAATCCTCATTCAACTTTGAGAGAGATAGCCGCCGAACTTTCTGTATCTCACGAGTCGATCCGTACGTACCATTTTAACTAATCATTTGCGTATGAAACATGTTATCGCTCGGCTAGTCCCAAAACTTTCTTAAACGCGGATGAACTGCAGGCACAGCAGTACTATCTAAACGCTTTAAAAAAACAATCTAGTTTTCAGTTTAAATTTGTAAAGAGAAACTGATGGTAGTGAGAGAAAGTGGATAATAAGACTGGAGTAGAGTTAGGACTAAAAGTATTTAGAGAGAGTATAAAATAGGTCTCTTCTGAACATAATATGAACATTGTATTAGAAGCTATTTTACAATAGGTTAACGTAAGCCCATCACTTTTGTACAAGTCTCTATCTACGCGGACGACACAGCGACGTAACGTCGCGGGCACCGCTAGCTAATCTTATTTAAAATAAAGTTATCTAATACCTTAAAACGAGCAATTCTTGTATATATCTGAATATATTTTTTGAATCTCGGAAACGGCTCCAAAGATTTTGATGAAATTTAGTGCCCTGGTTTCGGGGGTGATAAATCGAGCCAGCAAATTTTTATTATTAGAAATTTTTCATTGTTTTATAAAAATATTTTCAGTGATAATCAATTTAAATATAAACTGAAAAATACGACTCTTCCTGACATCTATTGGAGAGTATTAATAATATTGTGGCGTAAACGCTGTCAAACGGACCACGCCCACGAGGCTCATTGTGGATTTCCTCAAGCATCATCAGGACCTTGTGCATTTTATAGGTTGGGTGGTAGGAAGATTAAAAGATTATATTTTATGACGTTTTGCGTTTAACCGGTGGAGAGAGCGCCAACAGGTTTTCAAAAATTTTATACGAAAGGTACAGGTAAAATAGTAGAGTAAATTAAATGCATGCTAAGTCATATTTCAGTAATTTAATTGCATGGTAAGTCATATTTCAGTAATCTGATGATTTTGGTAAGAATGTATACAAAACAGCAAAATAAAAAAACTGCATTTTGGCAAACTCGGAAGAGTTCGAATTTTTATTATTTAAAATTCATGGTTCTATGGTAACGGGGTATTCTAATCTGACGTAAATCGGAAGTAAAGTAAAAGAATATTGTACCTATATTATAAGGTCTTTTTTAATCGTGGCAGTACTTAACGGGATGCAAGGTGTACCCCATATCTTAATCTGACGCGCTCAAGTAAATCCGAATATCCTCTCTTGGGCTTCCCTACTACCATCCGCCAATCCGACGTTCAAAGAAATGACAATGTTGATTTGAAGAGCTCTATGAAAATTTCGTTCATTGAATTAAAGCTTCCGTGGCAGAATGGTTGCGTGAGCTGACTGCGGGACTTAGAGTCCCGGGTTCAAAACTCAATCAAAACCATATTGTGTCTATTTTTTATTTTTATGAAAATAACTTTTTTTATTAGGAGCTATTTCAGATGGCGTTGTTAAGTAACACTAAGCAAATGAGTGTTTCGTTTGAAACTAAACCAGTAAAATAAATTATTTTTGCAACGAGCAACGCTCGGTCGTCCAGGTACTTTTATTTTAAATAAGATATGATATTATTGGGTCGTTGAAAAAAAATTGTTTCAATCCGAAGCATTTTTGTTCAAATATTAGCATACAAAAATCTAACTTTGTATTGTATACCTAAGTACTTAAAAATACGAGTATATGAAAGATACCGTATCACATTTAGTACCTATGTAAGTAGGTATATGCATTACAGATCTATATCTATACGCATCTTTAGCTACGCTCAAGGCATAAGAATAAATAATACCTACTACTATTGATTCTTATGCTCAAGGTAACTATAATTTGCTAGAAAGGGATAGTCAATAATCATTAAAAACTTTTAACACTGTTTTTAACGAATATTTACGTACGAAAAGTAGGTATGTATTGTAAGAATTCTATGGAGCAAAAATAAATTGATAATTTTAAAATTGTTTTACTAATGTACATATATTATTAATATTATTATAATGGTATCCTAACATAGTGGAGGTAAAAAATTGTAGTTTTTATGTAGGTACTATATAAAATGATAAAGTAAGCGCCCTTGAACTCAGATTATGATCATTGGTACACTACAAACTGGTTTGTAGATATACATACATACCACCACTGACACAAACAACCTACTTACTTTGTAATCCTCTTAAAAGTCTTAACCTATATCGAAGGACCGAGCATCCATTTATACAACTTTGCACGCTGTAAAGAGATTAAGTACCTACCTATTACGTAGACGTGTAATAAATAATAGTATAAATTATAAAAGTCATGCAAGCACTTACCTCTGCCAACTAACTATTAAACTTTTTAGGACTACAATGCTGTGTTAAATAGCATTGTCACTCTATCACACGGTCAAATTAATGCTTCGTATCGTACGTACCTATTGTAGAACCTACTCGTAATTTACCGACACAATAATAATTATTACATCACGGAAACGTATTATTTATCTATAAGTAACTACGCTAGTTACCGAGCTAATTGTTTGTGATAAGTGATAACCGATTAGAAACTAAATAATAGCACCACCACACTAGTCTTACCCATTTGAATGCAGTGCCCTCAAAGATATATTGCCCTGCTGCTGACATGGAACGCAAGCAATCTACGCAGCTAAACATAGTGGGCGCGGTCTGGTGTGAGATGGGTGACTGATAGTGGCTCTCAATCTTTCTCCAAGCGAATAGGTAGTATCTTTCAACTTGCATTAAAGTTTTTTCAAAGGCAAATTTTCCTTAGGCGTAGCCGAGAGGAAAATGGCCAGTGATAATTTTTTTCACACTGCGCTAGCCTATAAGAGTGTAAGTCTGGGAACGAGATCAACCAGAGAGTTATAAAAAACCTCTTCTAGCCCTTCTAGGAATAGCGCTACAGGAGGTATCCCCTACCTGATCGTAAGGCAAGTTAAAGGCAGGCGTGGTCTAAGCCTTCAATTTGGGGGGGGGGAGTCGCCTAAAATTGGGGGGGGGGGGTGGTCACTAAGAAATTTGGGGGAAGAGGTGTCCCAAATTGGCTTGTTTCGCCTTCCATCTATGCATGTCTGATGGATTTTGGGGGGGGGGTCATGTCCCCTGTGAGTCATGTCCTTGGGACCGCGCATTTTTAAAGGGGACTTTTGGAATTGCGGGTGGCGAGAGTAGAAGCTAGTACCGCGAACGGGAAGGACAGCGGTGTATGCGTGGCTACATGCCGCCGTAGTTATTGGAAGGTGCAGGAGTGCTCTATCGCATCCGGATGATGGGTCCGTTTTGGGGCGCCTTCCTCTGAAGATATTAAATTATCACCAAGCACTCAGGCAAGTTATACTCTCAGATTAATGAAGGAATATCATCACAAGTCACAAGAAATACGAGTCTTTCTAACTTAGAGCATCGAAGGTATTGACACCCGTGATGCTCTAAGGTATTGACTCACCCGTCAGCTTTCTAGCGACTATTCAGTCAGTGACGTCAATTGCTTAAGGGCCGATTACGTTGGCCAACATGCAGGGTCCGATTTGGCATAGGTACATTGCTGGTTATCTTGAGTACCTATTTTATTACAATCAATCGGCCGTTCCAAATTTCATTACATAAATCGGTCGTCGTTCGTCGGCGGTCGAGATCGCTCACAGTAGTTCGGCAGTTCGTCTCGAACCCCGCTTGCACAGATCAAGTATTAGTTACTCAAAGGTACTGTCTGTCACTTAAGGGACGTAGAACGCAAACAATCTATGCAACTAAGCCATACGGGCACGGTCGGATGTGAGATGGGTGACCGCTAGTGGCAAATAAAAAATCATGCTTCAGAAGGCACGTTAAGCCGTCGGTCCCGTTTGTTGTCGATAGATAACAGTCGTTAAACCTTGTCGGAGGCTTTATGGGCGGTTTGAAAACATCCGACAGCGGGTTGGCCACTAACCCGCATCTCCACCAACCAACCCGCATTGGAGCAGCGTGGTGGAGTAAGCTCCAGGCCTCCCCAATAATGGGGAGAGACCCGTGCCCAGCTGTGGGATGCAAAAAGGGTTGAAGCCAGACGGCCCTCTATTTATTGGGCCTGATTTGCATACACTGTTAGTTACCTTACCTGAGTACATTGTAATAAAATACTCAAGATGTATACCAAATCGGGCCCGATAAATAGGGCTATCTAAACGCACTTTTAACGAGAGTTAATACCTGTGATGGCTGTGATGCTCTATGGGTCTGATTACATTGACCAACCTGCAAGGGCCGACCCGGCATACATTGCTGGTTATCTGAGTACATTGTAATAAAATACTCTAGATAACCAGCAATGTATGCCAAATCAGACCCTGCAAGTTGGTCAATGTAATCAGCCCTTAACTCTAAGTTGACTGCCATGCCGCCGCGTCGATATAAAACTAGCCATCGCTTTACTTGAATAGGGAATCGGACAGTTTTTCAAAAACTGTTTAAAATTAATCTTCAGACATATAAATACCTATATAAAATATTATTTCGTTAAAATAATTACTTTTGGTACCCAAAACGATGTTTAAATAATAAGTATTTAAAATTGCCGCGTAAACGGTACCTCTTGTCACATCAGCACGCGTGACGTCATCTGTGTGCAAGTGAACTTCTTTAACATACTAAAAATCTATTTTGAGCGAGTTTCACGAGTTTGTGGTAGTAATGGAAAGAAAAACATATCATTGGTGTGCGTGCAGTTCCTCAGTGTAGGAATACTTCTGTAACTGCTCCGAACAAACTTTTCATTGATGTTCCTCGAAAAGCTGACATACGAAAAAAGTGGTTTGATTAAGCAAGACGAAAGTTCGTCGGAATGTCCGTAACTTCACCGATTTACTTTTGCGAGGATCATTTCGATGTAAGTTTACAATAGCTAGTTCCTTACATACATATTGCAAATAGAAAAGAGCATTTTAAATAGCTCAACTTTTTAAATAATACTTGTATGTTTATAGGTTACATTCGTATGCTTTAATAATTCGTGTTTATTTTTGTTTTAGCTGCCGAACGTTATGGAAAATTATATGCGTTATCATTTAATGGGCTTTGTTAACAAAGTAATGTTAAAACCTGGGTGCTTACCGTCCAAATTTGACTGTCAAACAGATCGAAAAAGAAGTATGCTATCAAGTAGTTTATCTCGTCCTGCTGCGATCAAAAGGCAAAGATTGGCTATGGTACAAGAGCTCCTGGAAGATAGTCAAGACAACAATACATCAGTAAAGAATACAATTTCGCCTCTTGGTAACTTCTTACATATAATAGCAAAATCATAGTGTTTAATATTTGATCTATTGCGTATTTTGACTTATTACCAATAATGTATTTTTGTTTCAGATATGAACACTGAAGAAGTTAGAATAGAAAATCAGCCATCAACTCAAGATAAAGGTGTACAAGCTCTTGTTATAATAAAGCACTTTCGGAGCAAGTATACACAAACTGACAACAAGTCGCAAAACATTGCAACATCACCATCCAAGACATGGACAAAAACTATCTCAACATCTCCATTTAAAGTAGATAATGTATATTTAGAAAGGCCAAGTATTTCAAATGTTCATAAAAATATACTAGTCAGGTCTGATAGTGACACATCAGTGTACAGTTCAACTTTTCAACCATCATCACCTTCAGTTCAATCTTTACAACTTAAATTATCATCTGACAGCAGTAGTTTAAATGAAGAAGAAGCTAAGCTGGAAAAGGAAAGGCAGGCAAAGCAAGCTGTAAATAATTTATGTAAAATTATTGAAGCCAAACCACGCTTATATGTTGGTATTACAAATGACTGTTATTTTTTGGTTGATTTAATACATTCCAACACCAATATACCCACTGAACATATTTTATTGTGCTTAAAAAAAATAAGGTTGAACACTACATTTTCAGAACTTGCAGATCAATTTCAAATATCTACTTCTTATGCTGGCAAAATATTTCATAAAAATATTCCAATAATCTCCAATATTCTTAAACCATTTATTGTAGAACTTGATAAAAAAAATATAAAGAGAACACTTCCAATAGCATTCAGGCATCGCTTTAATAAAGTTAGCTGTATAATAGACTGCTTTGAAATTGAAATAGAGAAACCTTCTAAATCATTACATCAGGCTTTAACTTGGTCCGAGTATAAGAAAGGCAATACTATTAAGTATTTGATATCCAGCACACCCAATGGGTTGGTAAATTATATATCACCAGGCTATGGAGGACGAATAAGTGATACATTACTTGTGGAAAAGTCAGAATTTCTGGAACAACTGAAACCCGGAAGTTTGGTTTCGGCTGACCGCGGTTTTAAACACATTGAACTGCTATTAATCCAGAAGAAGTGTGGTTTATTGAGACCCCCAAGTGTAGTTCAAGGTGCCAAACTAAGTAAGCAAGAAGCCTATAAAATTAAACAAGTTGCCAGTTTAAGGATCCACATAGAAAGGGTAATCCGAAGAATTCGTGAGTTCACAATGTTAAAGCCACATTCTGTTTTAAATTCAAAGTTAGTACATTTTTTGGATGATTGTGTCATAATAGCATGTGCACTTATTAATTTGCAAGGTGGCATTGTCCAATAATGTGTGTTTTTGATAAATTTAATTATATATTTTTTTCTGATTTTTTTTTATATGTACTTACTAGCTGACCCCGCAAACTCCGCACCGCCTTTAAATGTTTGGGGTGGGCTACCCTTATCACTTAGATAATGAAAAATAGATAGTAGCAGATTCTCAGACCTACTGAATATGCATATAAAATTTCATAAAAATCGGTCAAGCCATTTGGGAGGAGTATGGTAACTAACATTGTGACACAAGAATTTTTTATTTAAGATTGTAAAATTCTGATTTCAGATTTATTTTCATATTCTTATTGTAATCTAAAATTAACCAATGTAATATAAAGCCATTGAATATAAATTTATTCTATTTTATATTTATAGAATAAGGTATAGGGCCTATAAAACTAAAATTGCCAGTTTAAGTACCTATCCACATTGAAAAGATAGTCCAAAGAATTAGAGGTGCATTATGTTGAACCCACATTCTATTTTAAATTAAAAGTGGGTGCCATTTTTTAATTAGTATGTGCACCTTGGTATTCAATTTCTATGTTGTGATCTTATTAATTTGTAAAATGGCTTTGCTAATAAACTTTTTTATCTTGATATGTTTTTCTTTGTGTTCTGATACTTTAATGTAAATTTAAATGAATGAAACTTTGAATTTTCACAATAACATTTGTGTAAATATTTTCCATTTTAAAATATAGTGTAGAAGTATAATAGAGTAAGATTTATTTTTATGCACCTATTGGAAACTAAAATAAAATCTGGATATGATTTACCTATCTTGATGTATGTTTTTCTTTGTGTTCTGATACTATAATGTGTAGGTATTAATTGTTAAACTATTTCATTTCACTATTTCATTTCATTTCATTGAATGAAATGAAACTTTGAATTTTCACAGTAACATTTGTGTAATAGTTGTAAATATTTCCCATTTTAAAATATAGTGTGGAAGTATAATAGTGTAAGATTTATTTTTATGCACCTATTGGAAACTAAAATAAAATCTAGATATGCTTTACCTATACCTTGGTTTTGTTTACAGCATTAAATAAAATCATTCAACATCATAATTAGTTTTATTTTGTACTTTCATATAAAATAGGGTATACATGCTTTTTCCAAAATTCAGATAATAATGAAATGTAGTTTTGTACCAAATTATCATCATAAGCAACCACAATCATTTTTATGTTGTTTGTAACTTCAAAGTTCCAATCTGCAACACAGTAGTAACAATGTTTTAATTTTGTTACAAACATCTGTAACTGTATTTGAGCCATGTATTTGTCTGTGACTTCATCATTTTTTATATAATTTTGAAGTGTTTTCTCACTGGTAGGACACTTTATTTCTATGCAAATATTGTCTAAAATGCCATCAGGTGAGGCAGCTATAAATGGATATTTCGAAGAAATGAATAAGCCACATTCCTTAATTTTTTTACCAAGATTATTTTCCAGCACTGCTTTCACTTTGATTTCCAGTTCCCGGCCTCTCTTCATGGCTTTAGTATCTGGAATTTTAGCTCCCATTATCATGGCAATCAATGTGCCATCTGCAGTTTTACATTTGCTTACTTCATAAGCTTTTGAAGCTGTAACACGCCCATATCTTAGCTCATGCCAGAATCCAGTCTTATATTATTGTGATCGAGTGAGTTTTTCAACCATTTGAACATTATTTTCATTAAAATACTGACAAATTTTATTCAAAAATTTATCACAATCACCAGCATCACAATGTTCCATAATAAGAAAATGTAATGATAATTTCTCATAATCTTTTACATTCAAACAATTATATTTTAGCAACTCGCAGCTGGTAATGTTTTTATTTGCTGCAGTTTGTAGAAACTGTGTTAGCAAATTATTTCTGCCAACAATCTCCACAGAACTTTGTCTGCTACCACCTGATAGATCATTTGTAGTAACATGTTTTAGTCCACTACCAACTTGAGCTAGCCGAGATTTCTTCCAGTAGCATTGTATGTCAGTGCTGGATGGTTCTTCACTTCTTCTGTGGACCCACATAAGGAATGCTACCGCATGTTTGCACCCTCCCATTGCAGCAGCACAATCATGACATTTAACGCTAACGACTTTTCCCTCTTTTTCGTCTACTATTAAAGTTGCTGTATATGATTTTGTACGAACTTTGTGTTCTGGACACACCTTGCATTTGACGGTACACAAATCCACATCACGTCGTAGCTGAACGTAGCCAATGGCATCGTCACCATAAGATTGCCTAAACGATCTGAAAAGACAATGAAACCGTATTACAAAGACTTGAAAGTGATAAAAAATTACTTTTTAGGTTATGTTTTCTAATGCTACAGTACTAATTAGTACTTATAAAACGGTTCATGTTTAATATACTTACACAGATGTTTTTAAATTTCTAAATTCAGCAGCACAAAATGCTGAATTAGTGGCAAAGAAATTGCCCACCATAAAAATATCCACTCTTGGGAGATTGCGATTGTCGGCTTTCGTATATCCTGGTTCCATGGTAGAGTAAGAATAAAAAGAATATACGATTTGTTGAATGAGTTGGAGAGATGCTTATTCCTTAAACTTTATTTCATAAGATGAATAAAAAACCACTTATTAACAGAAAAAGATCAAACACCATGAACTCGTACGGTATACGGAGTTCTTTCAACTTTCTTTACACACCAATGACGTCACGCGCTGTGATTGGTGTTTCATTTGCGATGTCACCTAGATAAAAAATATGAGAATTATTACATCTTATTTATTAATTTAAAATTATTTAGCAATATTATTCATGAAAGAAATTAATTGAATGATATTGTTGATTAATTAGAATTATATTTCACATCATTTTAGATTTTATTCTGATCACTGTCCGATCCCCTATTGAACATCTGACTGACTAGACTGACTGATACCTGACGACATATTGATTTTGCTATGACTACTAAGTGATGCAAAAATTATTATACTTGACGCTGGCTCACGCTGGTAATATGCACAGTAAAAGTTTACGATATTGAATAATGAAACGAAAATATTGAATGGCTGCAAGGATTTTATACAATGCCGTAAAACGAATTAAAAAAATCAAAGTTATACTGTCGAAGTCAAACAGGCACAACCAAAGACCAATAATCCTAAAGACAGCGGGTCGGTGTAACCCACGTGTAACCCTTAGACTAAGAATAATGTACACGTACTATAGACAGAGTCCTATTTTTTTTCATTACGTCACGCTAAAGCAAGATTTAAATATACTTAGGAGTTTTGGCGGGAAGTCGAAAAATACATATATATGGTATAGTGGTTACACTGACCCGCTGTCTTTAGGATTATTGGTCTTTGGTGTAACCCAAAGATTATAAATTAAGTATGGTGTAACCACTTTTTTTTTTTTTTTTTTTCTCTTTATGGCGATGGCGCAGACACGCTCAGCCAACGACAAGTTTAAAAACGGGGAAACGTATTTATAAAAGGACAAAATAAGGAAAGGATTTGCAAACGAAATTTAGGGAGAGGATCAGAAAAGTATTTAGGAGTAGTAATCAATTTAAATAAAATATAATAATAAAATATATATTTATGTACATACTAATAATTAGATTTTAATATCATTTTTTCTAATAAATACTGCTAAGATTTTATAAATATCAGGATCGAGGGTGGACAACAAGGTTGATACACAGGATGGAAATGGTTGTTTAAGTAAAAGTAAATCATTAATAAGAGAGGTACGATCATATAAACTGCATGCGAAAAAAATGTGATTCAGATCTTGTATTCCATTGCGACAGTCGCACTCAGAACTACCAATGATACCCAATTTAGTAAGATGGTCTTTTGTGCATGTGTGTCCAAGGCGCATTCGTATAAGAATTGACGTTGGTATCTTTTCAAATTTAAATTTATAAAACCAAGGTTTTTTTAAAACGGTTGGCTGAATTCTTTTATAATATATACCTTTTGTTTGAGAACTTGAATCCCAATAAGTACTCCATGCCTCATAGAGATAATCTTTTGCCAAACATGCTAAGTCTTGAGGATAATTTCTGTATGGGAAAATATCACCACAGCTCACCGCTTCATTTGCTAGATGGTCAGCAGTTTCATTGCCTTTAATACCACAATGACTTGGTAACCATACAAAAACTACATCAATTTTCTTTAACGTACATTCATGGAGTTTGTTTTTAATGTCAAATATTATAGAAAGCTGGGATTTTAATTTAAAAGGAAATTTTACAATTGCTTGTATTGAGCATTTGGAATCCGTAAATATGATAGCTTTTTTAAGCTTCATAAGCAATATATACTCAATTGCTTTGTAGATTGCAAAACATTCACCTGTATACACAGATGACTCAGGCGGTAGTTTAACTTTCTGTACTATGTTATATTGCGAATGGAAAACACCGACTCCTACACAGTCATTTTTAGAACATTTTGAAGCATCACAATAAATAAAATGATAATCGTTCCAATTTTCATTTACAATAGCGTTAAATTTAATGTTGCAATTTGAATCGGTTTTTAAGATATTGAAGTCTTCGACTTTCGGGTAAACATGCAGAGATTCATAGCTGCTGGCAAAAAGAGGAAGGAACGGCCTGGAGTGTGTGGGTGCTTCAATACATTTAAATCTTTCAAAGGTACTAACAAGGCGAGGTAAGTTTTTATGCGTCCAATATGGTGATGTCCGGTCTTCATATAATCCTTGGATTTTTATTACAAGAGGGTGATTAGTGAATTGTAGGCAACGACTATAGAACCTATCCGATAAATATTGTCTCCTCAAATACAAAGGAGGATCTCCACACTCAATTTGTAAAGCGTTAAGTGGGCTTGATTTCATAGCACCTGATATGATTCTAAGGGCTTTAGATTGTATTCTATCAAGCATTTTTAAGGCTGCTACGCTACATGGTTCCAAGAGAAAAGAGCCGTAATCAATAACACTCCTAATTAAAACATTATACATCAGCTTCATTGAAAATGGATGGGCACCCCACCATACACCTGACAGGCATTTAAGGATATTAAGGTTTTTCTCACATTTATTTGCAATGTATTGGCAATGTGGTAAACCAGTTAATTTTGAATCTAACAAGAGGCCTAAAAATTTAACTTCGTTTTTTACAGGAATAACGGAATTGTCATAAAGAATATTTATACTTGGTAAGCAACGCATTCTAGAGAAAAGAACCACTGTACTCTTAGGAACTGATAACTGTAACCCATGTGAGTCCAACCAAAGTTTAAGGTGGTGTAAAGCGATACTTAATGAGTTACATGCTTCACTGATAGAAGAATTATTTACATACAATAATAAATCATCAGCATATTGAAGGACTCTGACAGAGTTGGACGCTGTTATATTGTTATCTAGGTCGTATGTATAAATATTGTATAATAGAGGACTCAATACTGAACCTAGTGGGAGTCCTTTCCAAACTGATCGTGTAATTACCTTGCCTTCAATATTTAATTTAATGATTCTCTCAGACAGCATATTAACAATGAAATTTATAAGTAATGGAGGGACATTTAGTCTTATTAATTTAAGTCTTAATATTGGAATGAGGACATTGTCATACGCAGAGCTTATATCTAAAAACGCTGAGAGTACATTTTCGTTTCTACTAAAAGCCATACGTATATCGGTTACCAAGATACTTATATTATCGAGTGTACCCTTACCTCGTCTAAATCCATACTGACTATTACTTAAAAGATGATTGCTCTCAACAAACCACTCTAACCTATTTTTAACTAAATGTTCCGTTATTTTTGCCAAAGTAGTTGAAAGAGCAATGGGGCGATAAGATGAAGCTTCTAATGGAGATTTATCTGGTTTTAAAATAGGAATTATAATTTGAGTTTTCCATGAAAGAGGAATATGACCGGTAAGAATAATTGAATTTATAAGATGAAGATAATAAGAAAGAAGACTTTGACTATTGTTGGTTAGAAATGAATACGGTATCCCGTCTTCACCAGGTGAAGAGTCTTTTAAAGAGGAAAGAACACCTGTAAGTTCTGAATACGTAAAAGGGGAATGTAACAAAGAGTTTTTATCACTCTTTTGTGAAGTAAGTGGTGATATAGTATTTCCAGGTACATAAGGGGGAGCTAGCTTATCCATAAATTTATTTGCAACTTGATGTGGTATAGTAGGGGATACATTTAAATTAAAGGCAGAACGGAAACGTCTAATATTTTGCCAAACGAGGGATGGACTAACACTTGGGCATAGCGACGCACAAAATCTATGCCACCCTTCTTTTTTTTTCTGTTTCAAAAAAGACTTTGCTTCTTGTGAAGCCTGACAGTATATGTCAAAATTCTCAAAAGTCATTGATTCACAATAATCTTTTTCAGCTTGTTTTCTTTTCCTTATTACTTTGGAGCATTCTTCATCCCACCAAGGAGGAGATGGAATTTTCTCGGGACTATTATTTTTAATGGGGAATGTTTCATCTGCAGCTTCAATAATTATTTTGGCCATTCCTTCAGCACAGGACGGTTCCTGACCTGGACACACCTTAGGCAACCAAGACAATCTTTTTTCAATATTTAACCTAAATGTATTCCAATCCGTGTTGTTATTTAGTTTATACTTAAGACGGTAAGAACGTTTAGGGATTTGAGGTTTTGGATTAGGGAAGGAAATCAACAGAGGTTTATGATCACTACCATAAGAAGAAGAAAGGGCTTGCCAAGAGAGAACAGAAGCTAGATTTGAAGTGCAAATAGACAGGTCTGGTACACTAAAGCCTTCGCCAGGTTTAGTATGTCGGGTAGCAACACCAGTATTAAGAACACATAAATTATGGACATCAAGAAGTTCTAATAAACTTTCACCATAACAAGTGGATTTGGAGCTGCCCCATGATACATGCTGGCAATTTAGGTCTCCTAACAAGAGAAATGGTTGAGGAAATGTACTTAATAAATTATCTAATTCATTTAAGATTGCAGATGTAGGTTTAGGGATATATACAGATATGATATTTACATTATATACATGGGCGGCAATAGCACATATACCATCACTTAGTGGGGGCAATGGCAAGGAAGAGAAAGGGAAAACATTATCAATGAGTATGGCCACTCCACCATACCCATCAAATCTGTCTTCTCTGAGACATGAATAGCCTGGTATTCTAAAAGAATAGCCAGGCTTTAACCATGTCTCAGAGAGTGTGACAGCAAATGGTTTAAATTTATTAAGTATGTATATTAAATCAGATTTTTTGCTAACTATGCTGCGGCAGTTCCACTGGACTATCTTGGCAGACCTGTCCATCCTGGTTTTCCGCATTATTCATTACATCAAGTACAGAGGCAGCGTTGTCCGGTTTTAAAATATTTAACTTTATTAATGTATTAATTAATTCATGAATTATATCTTGTATAGAAATATTATAATTTGTTTGATTTGTTAAAACAGATCCATTGGGTGCAGAGAAATTTGGATTATAATCTTTAGTAAGAGCATTGTAAGATGTTTTATCATACCCCCCTGGTTGTTTTACAGGGATACGTGGTTTTAAAAACACAGTTTTCTTTGCTGATCTATTAGAAGTAGATTGTGGTTTAAATGAATTTACCTGTTCAGAAATGAAAGTATTGGAATTTGAAACTAAGGCTTCAGCATATGATTTAGAAATGGGAGGATGTAGTTTGGAAGCTTCCAAGTATGACATGCAGCTTTGAGCCATTGACAATTTAATTCGTTTCTGCCTCTCAAACTCTGGGCAGCATTTGCTTATTGCAAAATGACACCCAGAACATGAACAACAGAAAGCATTCATCTCATCAACTTTGCATGTATCACCAGTGTGTTCCTGACCGCATTTGAAGCAACGTGGCTTTGATCGACAATGAACCTTAGTGTGTCCATATTTACAACAATTGTAACACTGAATAGTAGGGAATATATACAGTTCTACATTTAAAGCGTTAAAGCACATAAATATTCTCTTAGGAAGAATTTGACCGTCAAAGGTAATTACAATAGTCTGTGAAGGTTTCCATACAGGTGATCCTTCAACTATGACCTTGTAATTAAGCCTACGTATTTTAATTATTTCACCACAGCCAATGGGTACTGTTATATTGGATTTAATTTCTTCTAAGGACCAATCAGCGGGTACACCTTTAACTAAACCTACACGTGATACATTAAATGATGGGATAAAGGCCTTCAAACTATTTTTTTCTAGCAGGGGACTTGAAACAAAGCTATTGGCATCCTGATAATTTGTAAATGACATACTTAATCTATTGCGCCCTATTCTTTTAAGGCTGCCATTTACAATATTTTTAAAACTGCTACTATTTTTCTTTAAAAAGTTACCAAAAGCAATAGGGTGGAGTGTGGTGCCTTCCGACTGTGATTGATGTACTTTTTGGATATGCACAAGGAAAGGAGAATTATCTGTTGGAATATAGTAGCGAATGCGTATTGGAGACTCTGGCACAGCTGGTTTAATAAATTCACTACCATTATTTGTATTTGTGACAATATCAGTTATTTTAGGAGTAATAAAATTACAAGAATTATTATCAATGGGCTCGATATTTGTGACATCACTATCAGTATCATCGGTGTTCTTAATTGCACCCTTGTTCTTTTTCATATCGAGCTCACTCGATTCGTCGCTATCTCTTGGACATGAGCATCGGCGTCTAGAATTTGGCTTAGAATTATCTGTCTTTAACTTTTTGTTACATCTTTTGCAAAATTTTTTACACGCTTTAACCCTTTTACGGTCGGATCTTACAGACCCATCCGTATCCATGCTGGAGTCTTTTAAATATACATTAGCTCCGACCTGGGGAATAACATGTCCCCCAGGGTCGAAGGGATCACCCTCTACTTATATGTTGTTATACTAAATTTTAAATAAATACAAACTATACTAACAAGATATCTACAATTTACAACTTATCTGATCCTTTATACACTATTAAATAATAAAATTTTAAAAAACGCCAAAAAAACACTCCCGCCAACTTTCACGTTTCCCGCGTTTTTTTTCTGTAACCACTTTGTTGGCATCTCTTTTTCGCAGCCAGTGTTACCCACTTATTATATTTTCCCCCAAATTTGGTAATCTACAATATCAAGCAAGTAAACTATAAACATTGGCAGACCAAACTGTGAAAGGATTTATATGCTTGTGCATTATGGTTGGTTGTTTGTGAGTTTAGATTGGTTGACTGGCATAAAGTTAATTGGGTCAGCAAATTACAGGACATACATATAGGAGAAAATAAAAGACAAATACAAAGATTTTTAATGGCACCAATATGGGTGTTTACAAAAGCTGTTAATACATATTCAGTACGCCATATTTACCTTAATGAGGTATGCAAATATTACAAAGATAAAAGTAAACAGTTATAATGCAATTTATAAAAATGTACATTTATTTCAATTTTATTATTATTTTTATTTATCTTCTCTTTATCCTTTTGGTAAATAAATGGCTTTCAAAATGGACCGAACAAATTCGGAATTATATTGATGGTTGCCAGTCAATACGTCCAGTGGCCTGAATCCATTTATTTTCGGCAAGAGCGTCAGTTGGAAAACTGAAAAAAATATGACAGCAACATGAGATGAAATTCGTCTGGTAAACTTCTCATAATGTCTAATACCAAATACCAAATGTATGGAGTACCTTTTTATAGTCTGTCTGAGTGAAATTTAATATGTCGGGAAAATGCTCATAATGTCCACCCAGCCTATAACATTTTACTGGTCTCCACTTAAATAGTTATATATAAACAGGTGGGATTTGAGCCTCCCGCTTGAAATGTAACTAACTACTAATGAGGTAACACATAATCTTTGATTTTATTATTTATGGTCACTGTTTTTGTTAAAAATTATTATATTTCAATAAGATGGTTATTTTATTTTAGCAATACGGGCAGGATATTTTGATTCGAGATCTGACAACACAATTTCGAATTTGACAATGTTTGATATGAACAAATTTAATATAAGTTTATTTTCACGAATTTCACTATATTTACGTTGAATGACTAGTAATAAGACAAAAGTAATTCAATATCTATATATAAACAATACATATTTAGTACATGTTTAAAAAGAAATATTGAACTTACGCGTAAATTGTAATGCCTTCCGGCAGCCTTCCTGTTTACGCTCACTGCGGCTCTTACAACCTAAAATACTGCAGCTCACCATAATGTGAAACACGAAAAATGTTATTTGCTTTTAATACAACACAATTTACAGCAGAGAGAATCGATTTTAACACATAAATATGATAAAACAACAATGTCACCCCGACTTCCACAGTTTGTCTGCCACTTAATGGGCATGATGACAGATTTTCAAATACCTTTCCTTATTGTAGGTACACGTCTCCTAGTTTCGAAAAAAAGTTTATTTCAGCAATAAACTCAACTTTTAACGTAAATTAATGTATTTTCTGCTATGTAATTTGAATTAAGCGCGAAAACGCTCGTAGGTGTCATGACACCTACGAGCAAGCCGACGCCATGGCGTCGGCTTGCTCGTCAAACTTCAAGCAACACGATGACATTAACTGAGGCGTGACGTCATTCCTTTTGATTGACGTTTCAGATAACATGGCCGATTGCTGTATTTAATACTTTTATTTTATTGAAAATCTTATTAATCTTAATGTTTATATTAAAACGGGATCATATTTTAGAACTTTTTTAGCATATATTTTTCTGTAAAAGCGTTTATTCTCTGATTCTTTAATAGTGTCATCATGCCTATTAAAGGGCAATGTCAAAAAAACTGGTTACACCGAAAAGGACAGAAAATATCGCTCCCATCTCTTTCTAACAAGTTCATTAAGTGTATTTCGATCTCGCTTTAGAGTGCCGTAATGAAAAATAGGACTCTGTCTATAGTACGTAAGTACATTATTCTTAGTCTAAGGGCACAACACAATTTGAGTATTTGAGAGAGTTTTGGCGGGAAGTCTGAAAGAACAAGTTGTGCTCTTGTTTTATTTTCATTTTCTAGGTGTATTTTTCAGTTATATCGGATAAAGTTGATGGCATTTTGCTCGATATAGGTTAATGACAGTGCACGAGTGTTGTGAAATAAAATAACAGTGCGAAAGCATGTTTTTTCGGCTTGCCTCCAAAATTCCATCGGACATGTTCTGGGTATAGTAGCCAAGCCATCACTTTGCTCGAACATTTGACTGATACCTGACGACTAACTGACTTTTTTCTACGACTGCAGTGATGCAAAAATTTTACTTGACGCTGGCAATATACACAGAGTTTGCGACGCCATTATTAAAATTGAAAAAAAAACACAATTTGACTGACAATTTCATTTCAATTCAAATTTCAATCAAATAAAAATAATTTCTTTTTCTTTACAATTATTTCAAATGAAGAGATAGCCCCACGTTTATAAATAAAATTGTTTTCAGCTGTGTGATTATTTTAAATTGGGAAATTTTATAGAATAGAGGCAAGTATTGATACATCAGTGATATCGTTTTTAAAATCATTTTGCAATCTTCTTACGTAGGGGATTACAGTTTGTTGCTTTGTGTAAAGAATATCTACAAACGATTAATCCACGACTGTTGGTCACATTAAATCCGCTTATCAATATAATGATTTTTATCGTACTCAGTGTCGTATGACGGTCGCGACAGTTGAGGCTCTCGGCTCGTCTCACCTCTGTTTATAAGTTATTTAATATTATAGAACTTTACAGTTTCACATAATATGCCAGCCTTCATTCACAATAATGTGGTGTCGGGACCTGAAGAAGAATATATCCCTGCACATTTATCCTTTGGGCAATTATTATATGATAAACTTAAGAAAGGGGGAGGAAAGACTGCACTGGTAAATATTATTTAATAAAATCGTAATCATCATTCATAATTACTTTCAACCGACTTCCAAAAAAGGAGGAGGTTCTCAATTCAACTGCATGCTTTATCAGTGTTAATTATGAAAATAGTACTTACTCCTAATGTTATGATAGTTCTAAGATTCGGAATGCTAAAGTTCTAACTGTACAGAAAATAGGAATGTAAATATAGAATATAAATATAACATATATTGACATATTGTGGTCAGGCACAGTTGCAGCCTTCAATTTGGGGGGTCACCAAGTAATTTTTGGGGAGGTCACTAAGAGATTTGGGGGAAGAGGTGTCCCAAATTGGCTTGTTTCACCATACATTTCCATCTAGGCCTGACTGATGGATTTTGGGGGGTCATGTCCTGTCTGACCCCCCCCCCCTGGGAGCACGCCTGATTGTGGTCTGCCTAGCTATATTTTTTTTACCCACACAATGCAATAATTTTATGAATGGGTATTCCTACAGATAACACATTTTTAATTTTTTTTTAGGTTTAAAGACATTTATTGTCATAAAGACATATTCATCACTTACATGAGAACATAGTTCTTAAAAAAATACACAAGTTCATTGTCGCACTGTACAAACATTAATGTGAAATGAACCCTATTATGTTAAATAAATAATTTTTTTGTATTTGTTACCTCAGAACTTTCGACTGGGTGATCAGATTTTGATGATTATTTTTTTATTTGAAAGCTGATACTTGCTTTGTGGTCCAATTTCAATTTGGTCCAGTTCTGACAGTGGCATCCATGAGAAAACCATATAAGTCTTAAATTTGTATTAAGTAGCGCAAGCGCAACAAATGGACAGATAACTCAATATCACACAAACGATTTCAGTGATTCTTTTTTTATTTGGAAAGATGTATGTCAACTGTAGTTTGATAAGAGTTTAGTTAGGTTCTGATTATGGGATCCATGACAAAATAATGGAACTCTTCAATTCTTAGGGGCAAATAACCAACAACACTTTACCAAATCTTTTATAGGCAGGATATTTGAGTCACCTATGTACCATAACATCATTATGGCCAAGTAATTGTCAATCTGTGGCAGAATTTCTAACTGTTTAATTTAAACTGTGCTGTGTCATATGAGCAGTACTTTTAGTATAACTATCCATATTCAAACAAATTTGTGTACTTCAAATTTACTTAAAATCATAAAATATAAAAAAAGATAACAAAAAAACTGGCTTCAACAGAAAACCTCTCTTGCCTCACATCTCATCCTCATCAAGTTGCAAATGTGACACAAGTACATCTTACATATACCTATATATGTACTTACAAACCAACCTTGGCCGACACTAACTCTAAAAATAACAATAATTTGTACCTACATTTTATGGTCAACACAGAACATACCTACATATTGATGAGTAGAAAATGTAAGTTGACTATTAAATTGTAGAAAAATGTGCAATTATTCATTACTTTTTATATATGAATTTGTTTTAGAATAGTTTTCTTTTGAAGTCTGTTATTTTTAATTTTTTAATTTTCCTTGAATATTAAATTTATACATAATTTAATTTGTACCATACATAAAAATTCTAAGTTTAGCTTTGTATGTAAAGTTTATTTAAGCGCAACAATTTGTTTTGCTTTTAGATATGTGCTGAGACAGGAAATTCTGTAACTTACCAGCATATTCTTCAAAATAGTGTGAACTTGGCTACATCTCTCCGTGAGCTTGGACTTCGGAAGCATGATGTAGTGGCTCTCAGCTGTGAGAACAGATTTGAGTTTATTGTGGCAGCTCTTGCTGTACAATTATGTGGGGCTGCACTCTCTACTCTTAATGTGACTTACTCACCTGGTAATACAGTTTATATAAATGTCAATTATTAACAAACCAACTGCATGCTTTATCAGTGTTAATTATAAAAATAGCTCTTACTCCTAATGTTATGATAGTTCTAAGATTGAGAATGCTGAACACCTTAATTCTAACTGTACAGAAAATAGGAATGTAAATACAGAATATAAATAGAAGATATATTGTGGTCTGCGTAGCTATACTTTTTTTTACCCATCAATGCAATAATTTTATGAATGGGTACTCCTAAAGACAACACATTTTTAATTTTATTTAACTCTTAGCTTAACTTTATTGAATTTTAATACTATTACAGGATGTATCAATCTTTCATGAGTCATGAGTTGTGTTAATATCACTGATATGAATGATCATAAATAAAATACTTAAGATATTTGTGTGATAAATTTAATTCAGTATATTAAAAAAGAATCATCAAAATCTATTCACCCAGTCGAAAGTTCTAAGGTACCTAACAAACATAAAAATACAGATGAATTGAGAACTTCCTGCTTTTTTTTATATTATATCGATGGCTTTTTTCATCGCCTGTACCTGATTTAGAGGTAGCATAATCAAAAATGTCTTAAATTCTTGTGTATTTTTGTTATTAATTATGGTTTATTGCATTCCAGGTGAGATATCACATGTGTTCAATATAACAAAGCCTAAGTTTATATTCACATCACCAATCACTGCTCAAAATGTATATGACTGCAGTAAGGACTTGCCCCATGTGGAGAAGCTTATACTATTTGGAGAATATGATATTGTGCCTGCCATCTTCTATAATGAGCTGATTAAAAAGCATATAAATATTGATGATTTCATGCTAGCTGATGTTAATGGAGTGGAGGACACAGCTGCAATAATGTGTTCATCTGGCACCACAGGACTGCCTAAAGGTGTTATGCTCACTCATGTTAATTTCCTCACACTGTGTGCTCACATGAAGTAAGTATCTAACATTATACTCTCGATTTTGAAGTTTAGTGAGTCAAGTTTTTTATTCTATCTAGTTATATTTCTATATCTTATAAGATCCCTATTATAAATATTTAACAGTCTTAATGATTGCCTGATAAAGCGCGCATGGCTCGGCGGCTAGCGTAGAACGCAAGCGGTCTATAGACAAGCCAAACGGGCGCGGTCAGATGTGAGATGGGTGACCGCTAGTGGTAAAAATTCCATGCGCGTTTCCGTGCTTCAGAGAGCACGTTAAGCCGTCGGTCCCGGTTGTTGTCGATAGATGACAGTCGTTAAACCTTGTCGGAGGCCTTATGGGCAGTTCGAAAACATCCGGCAGCAGGTTGACCACTAACCCGCATCTCCACCAACCCGCATTGGAGCAGCGAGGTGGAGTAAGCTCCAGGCCTCCCCAATATTGGGGAGACCGTGCCCAGCAGTGGGACGCAAAAAGGGTTGCAGCCAATGATTGCCTGATACAGTCCATTGCTTCCAGCACACAAAATTATGCCAGTTTAAGTTAAATTGGACTAATTTACCTAAACTTTGTATTTAAAAATACCATGACAGAAAAATCTTAGTATCATTCTTCGGCCACATAATAGTGGATTTTTCCATCACTCCTCAACAGTTCAGGCTATACAACTATGGAACACCCTACCTGAAAATATAAGAAAGGCACCCAGCAAATTGGCATTCAAGAAGTTGGTCCGAGAGCATTTATTGAGTATCCCCACAACCATCTATTTTTTTATTAATAAGAGTTTTATTTATAGTTCCTTTAAATATGTATATGTATATATGTATATATTTGTGTGTATGTATTTATTTATGCTATATATTAGGCATAAATTAGTATGTAGTTATAATATAATCATTACTCTTCTATAACATTTTTTTTTCTTTCTTCTTAATCATTTTGTTCCTGTAGCTTGTTTGTTATGAAAGCCTACCTCACATTCTCAACATCACCCAGGATCGACCGACAGACAATGCCAATAGGCATTAGGTTTAACCCTTTGTGAATCCTAGTTTTAAGGTGTATCACATAAATAAATAAAAAATGTTTGGTAGATTCCAATTATTTTCATGTCAAATTGTATTTGGATTCTCAAATAGGTATATGTATATACTTATTATAGTAAAAGTATTTATGTATATGTTTCGATATATGTAGGTCTATGTATTATAATTAAGTTATTTATATTTGTAAATTACACTTTATATGCTAATTTCTTGCAATATTATAAAATATTAGTTACTGTGCATAATGTCACTATATGACCACCTACCTAAAGTTCTCTCCAACACCCAGGGTTCACTGGCAGAGAATGCCATAATCTACCTTGTAATGTAACTCTAGATTATGATGGTTCTAAATAATTAATAAATAAACATTAATAGTATGTGTTATGTATGATTGTGTCTATATATTTTTTTTCTCTCTTTAAGGTACTACTTGGAAACCTCACAGGCAAACAAAAAGCACAAGGTCCAGACTGCTCTATCCCTGATACCTTGGTTCCACGCATATGGTTTTATTACAACTTTTGCCATCATGTGCTTACACATAGAAATTGTCTTCTTAGTGCGCTTTGAAGAAAAGCAATATCTAGAAACAATTCAAAACTATAAGGTTACATTTGCTTTTATATGTAGAACAATATAAAAACAGGATTTTTTTTGAACAAATCATGATGCCCAATTATCAATGCTACACCAATTTCTGTCCTGTAGTAATTTTCTTGTGTATCAATCAAATTTGTTTCACTAAACTTACATGAGGCAGCCATCAGTTTCTGCGTAGCAGAACTAAAATCTCAGATAATATTGTAGATTGCTTGACTTTTTTTATTGGGGCCCAAAGAAACCTGCTGGTACCTAGGAGATGCGGACAGGGCTAACACTGTGGTGTTAGCCCTGTCCGCATAGGTGATGTGTCACCTATATGCTTGCTTTAAGTTCCTTTTATAAAATAGTGTATGTACCTACTATTTTTACTAAAGTCTAAGCTGGAGTCTAGTTGAGCTTATTTTCTATTTGTAGATAAATATGATGACCCTTGTGCCTCCACTAGCAGTGTTCTTAGCAAAGCACCCACTAGTCTCCAACTACGACCTCACATCAGTAAATGAAGTGTGGTGTGGAGCAGCCCCACTTTCAAAGGAAATACAGCAAGCGGTTTCTGATAGGTAACAAATTGTTTAATTATTTAAAATTCTCTTCAAGAATTCTAGGCTACTCCAATTATTTAAATAAATAGAAAAGTTATTCTTTCTTATAGGTATATTTATGTTCCAGCTTCAGATGGTCTTTCATATAACTTTGCATGTGACAGTCTTAGCAATGTTGCATTTAGAAAATGATGTACTGGCTTTGTCGGGACAGCATTCCATCAACTATAGCGGATATAGATGGAGCTGCCATTCAAACATCGGCACGCGCCACTAGCTAAGAAATTTCTTTACTATGTTTTCCATCTTTGTTGATAGATGAAAGCTAAACAAATTTCATCGAAGGCTAGGCCAAAATCCATCACTACTCCTACAGGAATTTCGAACAAAATTCTGTGCTCAGCATTGAGACATTAAAAATCGGTGTTTTCCGATTTAATAAAAAATGGGGTAAATATGTGCGACGTTATTGTTTTCAGGACAGGAATAAGTGGTATCAGACAAGGGTATGGGCTCACAGAAGTAACAATGGCTTGTTGTGTAGACTTGACAGATGGTGGAAAAGTTGGAACTTGTGGTACACCTGCACCCGGAATGAAGATAAAGGTATTAGATAACAGCTATAAATTAATGATAACTTGTAATTTCTGTGATGTTTTGTGATTAGTGATTACATTATTATGTGTAATCATGTAATCAAGTAAATAAAATATAAGTAGGATGGTGGTTATCAGTTACAATAGTTACAAGCAGATTGCTATAGCAATGTGGTTTGCTTTCTTGATTTGTCCAACTGATAACCTTTAAACAACACACACACACACACACACAATGTGCGCATGTGTTACACTGGCAAAACCATTGCAACTGCCATTCGCGAGATGCGAGCTGAGAGTTTACACATTAGAACAACTGTGTATGTATGTGTGTACTATCTTCACTAGTGATGCGACCCTACATCTGTTCTCTCGGATGATTGTAGTTTATACGATTACTAGCGGCCCGGTACGTGCTTCGCTACGTATAAAGTAAAATAAAATAAAAATTGGAACATCAAATTCATTTATTGAAACAAAAAAATATTTTATTAATTGCTGGTTATTTTAAAACTTAAAATAACATTAGGATGTACTGTATATATTCTACCAATTGCATCTGTTTGGAAAATGCCTGGATGCCCTGTTTGTAACCAACCTCCTTATATTTTTAGTTAGGTAGATTCGTATTTTCATATTTTAAATTTTGTTTTTTTTTGACATGGTGTCATATTATGTTCTTATATTATTAAAATATTTTTACGATGAAGAAAACCTAATTTTTTATTTCATATCAGAAAATCACATTTTATTTTACTTTAAACAAGACGGAATCTCCGCAACATGGTCCTAGAACGTGCCGGATGCTACATGATCCTTGAACGACCCTAATATGTGGATTTGAGACCAATTAATGGATGTTGAATGAACTCAAGAAGATAAAGGAGATTCATAAGTTCGCAATCTTCCGGGAGTCTGGTGTATCGCAATCTTTGCTATCTTTCTGGAGTCCTGGAGTGCCTACTGTCTTATATTGATTATATTTGTATACTTTTTTTATTATATCTGTGGTTTTTTGATAATTCCAGGTTGACTTTACGTGACTTCCTAATGGCTAACCGTGATCTTATTAGAAAACGTGCAAGTTTTAAAAGCCGTTTGACAATTTTCACTAAGTACGTTGATGCACTCGGCAGCAAGACATTAAGCGATCAAGATGTTGCTGAATTACAGTTACGCGTTGGTAAAATGGAGTCGCTGTACGAACAATATGATGAGGTACAATTAAATTTAGAAGTTTCAGTAGATGATGATGTCGACTCTCAATATATAGAGCGGCAAGATTTTGAGTCGTTATATTATTGTTCATTAGCTAAGGCTCAAAATCTTTTAATAAATTATAATTCTACTGAAAAAGCGTCAGTTAATATTGATAGGAATTTGCATCACAATAATCACAAGCTGATTAAATTACCAACTATTCATTTGCCCAAATTTAGCGGATCATATCAAAACTATTTAGAGTTTCGCGACAGTTTTATGAGCCTTATTCATTTAAATGATGAAATTGATGACATTAATAAATTCCATTATTTGCGTGCATGCCTGGAAGGTCCCGCTGCCGTTGTCATACAGTCAATAGAGTTTTCTGCCAGTAACTATTCAATAGCGTGGAATCTTTTGCGCGAAAGGTATGACAACAAATGCTTGCTTATACAAAATCATGTGTCCGCCTTGTTTCATTTAGATTCTATTACAAAAGAATCATCAGTTGCCTTGAAACATATGATTGATACCGTAAATAAGAATTTAAGAGCGTTAGAATCCTTAGGGCGGATTCGACCAATCTCGAACTTACTCCAGTATAACTATCATGAGAATAACTTTACTCCTTGAAAATACTCACGGATAACTTCGTTCACGTTTTACCAACTACTCGAAGAGTAAAATACTCTCGGTATTGTTATTCTATGTTCAATAGTGATTCATGAACGAATGTATGACCGAATTTATAAGCCGACCAAAATGCGTACTATATTGTTTCCTTAAACTTTACCCGAAATACGACAACAACTTAATTTTGTAGGATAATAAAGTGAAATGCCACTGGTTGACAGCTTTTCTATTTTACGTTTTGTTTGTTTCTCGTTTTTGTGAGTCCGTGAAGGTTCGTGTTATTTTTAATAGGTAATTTGTGATTTGTACTTGCGATTATAAAAATTCAAATGGAGGGTCTGAAAAGAAAACGCAGCTCGAATTGGCTTGCTTCAGAAAAAAAATATTGTTAGTGGACCTGGTTTGCCTGATCCATCTTGGATGTCTCGGCACATATTCGTCTTCACTGTCGGACTCTTCGATCATATTTCTTAAACGTTCCATCGTAGCGCGGTGTAAATAAATTTTCAGTAAAAGAAAATATAACCAAGAACGACTGCAAACCAAAGAAGATTTGAAGTGACATTGACTTTACTCTCAGATTAAATCTTTATACCGCCAAAATCGGCCGTATAAATATTTACTCGCGTATAGTACCTTATTCTCAGATTATTAGTTGGTAGAATGTAAAATCAGCATACTCGAGAGTAACTCGTAGTTTATTCTTGAGTAAAAACTTACTCTAGCTTGGTAGAATCCGCCCTTAGGCGAACAAGTTAAATACTGGGATACTCTGTTAATTTATATCATCACTAACAAATTAGATCCAAAAACATATCGGGAATGGGAAGAAGTCAAAGGTCGCACTGACAAAAATACGTCAGTTTCATTTGACATTTTTATTCAGTTTTTGCGTAACTATGCAGACTTATTAGAAACGCTCGAGGTAGCTCGTCACAAAGAAGTTTCTGTTACTAATAAGTCTACAACTAAATTTAAATCTATGGTGTCAATGCATAACCCTATTACAAAATTATCCCATAACACATGTAAAAACTGTAGTGAGGATCATAAATTAATTGGTTGTCCGCAGTTCATGTCATTAAGCAATGAAGCTCGTTTAAAGTTAATACCTAAATATAAGGTATGTTATAACTGTTTTGAAACCGATCATTTTGCTAACCGCTGCAAGAAGTCAGGTTGTAGAGTATGTAAGCGCATGCATAATACTCTCATTCATGTAAATTTTAGTAAGAACTTGCAGTCTATTGAACGTACCAGTCAGAATGATGTCTCCTTACCTTCGCCCACTTCCAGTAATCATGCAAATACCGTTTCCTTATCAGCGAAGATCGCACCTTCACGTAATGTCAAACAAAGTGAAGTTTTACTGTCGACCGCTTTAATAAAGTTATACGATAATAATAATTGTGAACATATTGTTCGCGCTGTACTTGATAGCGGTAGCACATCTTGCCTTATTACTGAAAGGTTATGCCGTAAATTAGGCTTAAAAACGAGACAGATAGATAAATCTATTTTAGGTGTAAATAACGTGGTTTCTCATGTAGGTAAAACTTGCCGTGTTATCATTAAGTCTCTCGATGAGAGCTTGAGCACGGACATTAACTGTTTTGTTTTGCCAATTATTACTAATAATACACCGAGTCGAGAAATTAATCTATCTGATCTTAACATTCCGCCTAACATTAACTTAGCTGACCCTACGTTTTATAAGCCCGGTGACATTGATATTTTGATCGGTGCTGATCTCTTTTGGGATTTGTTAGGGTCACAGAAAATTAAGTTAGGTTATGATGCACCTGTACTTTGTGAAACAAAGTTAGGTTGGATAGTTTCAGGCCCTGTACTTAGCAATCATATTGCACTTAAATCAAATTATATTTTGAGGTGCCATTTATCCAATGTTGCGTCCAGTAATGTTGATAATAATATCGATGACATTCGTAACGATTTAACTCGATTTTGGCAATTAGAGGAGATATGCTCTAAGCCCTTAAATAATTATTCTCCGGAAGAAAAATTATGCGAACAGCACTTTATTGACAACACGTTGCGTTGGACAGATGGCCGTGTTCGTATTCCACTAAAGCAGAATCCCAATGTTTTAGGTGATTCATACCATCGTGCTTCGCAGAGCTTGTTCTCCTTAGAACGCAGACTTAAGGCTAAGCCTGAATTAAGTAAGTTGTACTACGACTTTATGTCAAAGTATCAGTCTTTAGGCCACATGTCTGAATTAAATAATCAAATTCTTTGACCCTCTCGGTCTTTTAGCGACTTTCATTATTAAAATGAAAATGCTACTCCAAAAACTGGTTGGATAAATTATCATGGGATGAACCCTTATCACCAGAAATATGTAAACGTTGGAGTGTCATTATTAATACGTTACCTTCTTTAAATAATTTGCACATCCCTAGATTATTTATTTGTGATTCGTATATCAAATTAGATTTGCATATATTTTCAGATGCGTCTGAAAATGCCTATGGTGCTTGCGTCTACGCCCGTAGTATCAATAGCCAAGGCGAAACTTTGGTACGTCTGCTAATGGCGAAGAGTCGAGTAGCACCAATTAAACCCACGACTATTCCTCGGTTAGAGTTGTGTGGTGTTTTATTAGCTGTGCGATTGTACGAGAAGGTCAGTTATTTATTACGACTGAAAATTAATCAGGTATATTTTTGGACAGACTCCACAATAGTGTTGGGATGGTTACAGATGTTGCCTTCAAGAATTCAGCCCTTTGTACGTAACCGCGTTGCTGAAATCTTGGAAAAAGCAGGTAATTGTACATGGAAACACGTACCAACTGATAAGAATCCTGCAGACCTTATATCCCGTGGTATGGATATTACATTACTGCAAAATTCTAATCTATGGTGGTCTGGACCTGATTATTTACAACTGGATCAGTCGCAATGGCCTTCTCTACCTTTGCCTAAGAAATTGATACTACCAGAGACTAAACCTGAAGTCTCATTATTGGTTAATGATATTGGTAATCAAACTAGCTTAATTAATTTTAGTCGTTTTTCTAATTTTATGCGTTTACTTCGTTGCGTTGCATATGTTTTACGATTTGTTAAAATATGTAAAAGGCAACCTATGATTAGTAACTTTCTTTCAAACGATGAATTAAATAACGCGTTAAATTTAATTATCACGAAGTGTCAGTATCAATCCTTTCCGGAATACAAATTACTTTTAAATAAAAATAATTTACCTAAAAAGAGTCCATTGATTAAATTCAATGTATTCTTAGATGAAAATCAAATAATGCGCGTTGGAGGGCGTCTTGACAATTCTGATTTTTCTTATTGTAAAAAGCACCCAATAATAATACAGTCCACTCATGAGTTTACGAAACTACTTTTCAATTTTGAGCATAAGAGATTAATGTATTCTGGTCCACAGCTTCTGTTAGCGTCCATTAGGGAGTCTTATTGGCCCATTGGTGGTAGGAAATTAGCCAAGGCTACTTATCATAAGTGTGTGCGATGTAGTCGCATGTCAGGTAAAATTATAACTCCCTTGTTGGGGAATCTACCGCGAGAGCGTATCCTTCCAGGTGGTTATGCTTTTGAAAACGTAGGTGTTGACTATGCAGGTCCGTTTATGAGTGCAAGTCGCCAAGGTCGTGGTTGCAAATTGGTAAAAGTGTATATTACGATTTTCATATGCTTCGTTACAAAAGCGATTCATTTAGAGCTGGTAGGAGATTTATCGAGTAATAATTATTTGTTAGCCTTAAGAAGATTCATTTCGCGTAGAGGTAAGCCCAATAATATTTATTCCGCTAACAGTACCTCATTCGTAGGTGCGTACAGCGACATATCAAATTTTTTTAAAAACTCATAGCGATTCTTTAACTGAAAGTCTTGCTAATGATCGCATAAATTTTTCACAAATTTCAATTCACTTTATACCAGCATATTTACCTAATTTCGGCGGTCTTTGGGAGGCCGGCGTTAAGTCGACCAAATATCATTTACGTCGTGTGTTAGGTCATTCTAATTTGACGTATGAAGAACTTTACACCACGCTTACGCAAATTGAAACAATATTGAACTCCAGACCACTGTCTCCGCTATCATCAGATCTTGCAGATTTCACACCGCTAACTCCTGGACATTTTCTAATTGGCCGCTCGCTTACTTCTTTGCCACAGCCTGACTACAAGGATCACTCTGCATCTCATTTAACCCGATTTCAACACATCGAAAGGCTAAGACAGCACTTTTGGGAAAGATGGAGCAAATAATATGTTTCCGAACTGCAGCAAAGGGTTAAATGGCGTTCAAATAAGGAGGATTTAAAACTCAATTCCTTGGTGGTCGTTAAAGAAGATGACCTTCCACCTTTGAAATGGAAACTAGGAAGAGTTATTGCAGTACACCCAGGGGCTGATGGAATTGTTCGTGTGGCAGACATTAGAACTTCTACGGGAACGATCCGTCGATCAATTAATAGAATATGCCCGCTGCCTGTATCTTCTGGTTGAAAGATGTTCTTTCAACGCCCGGGGGCATGTTTGTAACCAACCTCCTTATATTTTTAGTTAGGTAGATTCGTATTTTCATATTTTAAATTTTGTTTTTTTTTGACATGGTGTCATGTTATGTTCTTATATTATTAAAATATTTTTACGATGAAGAAAACCTAATTTTTTATTTCATATCAGAAAATCACATTTTATTTTACTTTAAACAAGACGGAATCTCCGCAACATGCCCATCGACTACTTTTCCTTATTAACTTTTTTGAATTTTTTTTGAAGACACATTCCATGTGTAATACTGAGGCACTTTATTTATCGCAAATGTATCAGTTTCACATAATTTGAAAGCGGTTAACGTAGTCGCTGTTGGTTATGCTGCTCTTTCCAATACATTTGCTTCATTAAAATAAACACGTTAGCCATTCTCAAAATGCAATTTGCTTTAATCGAAGCACGTCCAAAATGAAATGACCGCATGAATGACATAACAATATGACTATCAATACTGAAAAAAGTTTCAATTTGACAGCACAATCCCCATCTGAAAAAAGCATCAATTTGACAGCAAAATCCCCATTAACAAAATGATCCGCCTATTGAATTCATTTGTTACAAAAAATGTGATAAATGAAGAACCGCTCGACCGATTTTGTGCAAACTTCACATAAACCATCTACTAAATAATCCGAACAAAGCTTACACATTTGGTTTGGATTGATGAGCCCGTTCTTGAGTTATAAAATTACAACGAAAAGTGGCATTGATTTTTATATATATAGAAGATACTAATCTATCTCATGGGAACAGTACATTTTTCCGGGATAAAAACTATCCTAAGCCCTTTTCCAGGATCCGCTCTATCTGTACCTATACAAAATTTCATTCAAACAAGCTCAGTAGTTTAGCCGTGAAACGCAATAGACACACACAGACAGAGTTACTTTCGCATTTATAATATTATCGAAATTTGGAAGAATTGATTATTCCGTATGTACCTATATTCATTCTTATTTTATTTTATTTATTTACATATTTATTTAGTACTACCAACAGTATTACATGTATTACATCCATACTGATGTCCATAGCATTATTATAATTTATATATATTATCTTAATATATATAATATATATAAATTACGTGTCACGTTGTTTGTCCGCGATGGACTCCTAAACTACTGAACCGATTTTAATAAAATTTGCACACCATGTGCAGTTTGATCCAACTTGAAAGATGGAGATCTTATATCTTTATTTATAGTCGCAATATTATTTTATTTCTTAAACTTCAAGGCAGGACAATGTCTGCCAAGTTCGCTAGTATATATATAAAATTAGATAGCTGGTAAATATAACTCCAATCCGGTCTTGGACTACCAAGTCAATTTAGATACTTTTAATGAGCTTACATTTTTGTGCATGGTGTTCAATATCCTATTACATTTCTGTGATAAAAACAGCTACTTATTGTTAAACAATGTGGTTGAGTAAATCAATCATTTTATCTGATATCTGCTATCCAGGTACTGGACATAGAGACGGGTGAGAAGCTGGGTCCGGGCAAGGAAGGCGAGCTGTGGATCAAGTCGCCGCTGCGCATGAAGGGCTACATCGGCGACCGCGCCGCCTCCGAGGCCATCATCGACGCGGACGGCTACGTGCAGACCGGCGACATCGGCTACTACGACCACGAGGGCTTCTTCTACATCGTCGACCGGCTCAAGGAGCTCATCAAGTACAAGGGTTTTCAGGTCAGTACAAAGTTCAAAACTAAATAAAGTTAGTTAAAAGGTAATATCTGTAGTTAATTTGCAGACCTTCGATATTATTGGTACTATTATAGCATAGGCTTCTACCGAACGGCAGTTATCCTTTTAAAACAAAATAACGACAGTGAGCATGGGCGTAGCCAGGTTGTTTGTCAGGGCGGAGTGGGACAATTTTTTTTTCAAGCTGGGTACCGTGCGTAAATTTGCTTTCCACGTTATACGAAGTTTTTTTGTTGTTTCGTTTGGGAGATCTTTTGGGATTCTTGAATCCCTGAATCTGGACCTTGATCCGGGGGGGGGGGGGGGGGGCAGGTGACTACTAAATCAATTGAGATAATCTAATATATAAAATTCTCGTGTCACGGGGTGCGTAATTGAACTCCTCCGAAACGGCTCGACCGATTTTCGTGAATCTTTGCAAGGATATCGGCTAGGGTGGAGAATCGGACAACTTCTATTTTTCATCCCTCTAAATGTTAAGGGTGGTCTACCCTTAATTTTTTTTTTATTTTTTTGGACAAAATTTTTTGTTTTTATTTTTTTATGATACATCATACTAAAATACATACAACCCTAAATTTTCACCCCTCTATGATCAACCCTTATTTTTTATTTATTAATTAAAAACTTTAATTTTTATTGGGAAGATTTTTATTTTTATTTCGTCATTACTTAGAATAAAAAAAAATCATCTGTCATAAATTATTTATTTACAATTTATTAATCTGACAAAGACAGCTTTAACTCTCAGTTAAATAAGTGACCTCATGTAAATAAACACGTGTTGTGAGCTCCGGCCAACAACGGCCATTACTGTACCTGTATGTATATATTGTACTTAACATTTTTTAATAAAATTTGCACACCATGTGCAGTTTGATTCAACTTGAAAGATAGAATAGCTTACATCTCAATTTATAGTCGCAATATTAGGTATTTTATTACTGATACTTAAGGCAGGACAACGTCTGCCGGGTTAGCTAGTTTCATATATTATTATAATTTATATGAAAAAACTTTTGTGACGTCACAAGCTTGCAAAGTCGATTGACTTAATTATTATTGAATTGAAAGGCAATAAATGTCAATTATAAAAATAAATTAACACATATTCAGCTTTCCAACTGTAGTTTAGTGCAGCCGTTTTAAGGTATGATTTTTGAATTTTTACATAGTGTCAAATAGCCTATTGTGAACCCTGCTGTGACAAGGTCGGGCTTAAACATTAATTTTATTTGAAAAATAAACCTTAAAGCATAAACAAAACCAACATAATGGAGTTTTGGAGGGAAGTCGGAAAAGGCATATTGTGCTCTTTCATGCATGTGCATTTTCATTTTTTAGTGTATTGTATGTTTATATCGAATAAAGTTGATGGCATTTTGTTCGATATAGATAAGTTACAGTGTACGAGTGTTGTGAAATAAAATAACAATGCGAAAATATGTTTTTTCAGCTTGCCTCTAAAATTCCATCGGTCACGTTATGGTAAAGTGATGGCATTTTACCTGAATATCTGACTACGTACTGGCAAAAACTTGATGCAAAAATAATAATTGACGCTGGCAATGTGCACAGAGTTTGTGATGCCATAATTGAAAAAAAAGCAACATAATGAGCGGATCCGGGCGGCAGGTGGCGCCGGCGGAGCTGGAGGCGCTGCTGCTGCAGCACGGCGGCGTGGCGGAGTGCGGCGTGGTGGGCGCGCCCGACGCGCTCGCCGGCGAGCTGCCCGCCGCCTTCGTGCTGCGCGCGCCCGCCAGCCGCGTCACCGCGTCCGAGCTGCAGGACTACATCGCCTCCAAGGTACGTTACGGCCTGTGCAGTACGCTACTCGGACGAATACGGTAGGTAGTTGACTGCCACATCAATCCGGTGTTGGACCACCAAATCAATTGAGATACTTTTTATGAGCTGTCAAAACGTGACATTCTCATACATTTTATATTAGAAAATGAAAAAGTAACTGAAAAGTAGTAATCATTTACAATAAATAAATAAAAATGATCCTAGTTTCCCAACGTAGTTTAGTGCAACCTTTTTGAGGTTTGCATTTTGATTTTTTCTGTACATAGTGTCAACTGTCAACTACCCATACCCAATTAACATGACACCCATGGGCGTAGCCAGCCTTGGGCTCAGGGTGGGGCAGCAGTCAACCTATCCCCCCCCTCCCCCGGTATTTTTTTTTTGTAACTTGAGCTGTTTGGGCTCTGCGCCTATGCCAATTTGTTAATCTGTAAATTTAGAGGTTTATATTTTCAGGACTTTCAGGTACAGAAAATAAACAATTACACACAGGATAGATAGGTATTATAGTTTTATTTATGAATAGTCCGTATTATGAATTACGCGTTTTAATAAAATGTAATATTATTTATTCAAATCTTTATAAAAGTATTGGCCATGCCTATGTTTTGTATTTTTAATGTTATTGCCAAGAGTGTGAGGGCACGCCAAATACCTATTGTAAGAGGGCCCTGAGTATGAACGACAATGCGCGCGTTCGGTCAATCGTGCGAGCTTTTCGACTAATTTTTTTGTGTAACTTTCTTACGGATATTATGATTGTTGTAAGTATAAGAAAAAAAAATTTTGTTTCATTAGTCACCTTATAGGTCAGAGCCAGGGTGGGGCAAGCGCCCCAGCTTGCCCCAGTGTGGCTACGCCCCTGATGACACCTGACTTAAAATGACTCACCCGCTTCCTCGCGCGCACCTTCGGCTGCGCCTCGGCTCGGGTAGACATTTGTCGGAACTCCGTGCAATGACAGCCTTTCCACAATTGTAATGAAATTACTATTTGCTTACACGTACTAGCTACGTAATAAAATAAAAACTAGTTATCCTTACTGAACATAATTTTTATTGTCAGGAAGTGAATGTCGGTGAATTGTCCTAGTAACTATTACTGATTGTGATGTAATAGGTATATCATTATCTTTTTTACAGGTATCACCAGCTAAGCGATTGCGAGGCGGAGTTTTCTTTGTAGATGAAATACCCAAAAATCCATCGGGAAAGATATTGAGGCGTGAACTACGGCAATTGTTACCAAAACATAAAAGTAAACTATAAATTTAATTATTGTTGTTAGTTTAACTGTCTGTTATACAACTTCTAGTAGGTAGTAGAATTAGATTGTATATTTCTATTGGTTTTGCTTATCAGGCAATCTTTGACCTGTTTTACAATGTTAGATTTGCTATTGTAAATATATTTATAACCATAGCTATCTTTGCTAAAATTTATGCAACATTAAGCTATACCTTAGTGGTTTATAATATTCCATGCCAATGAAGAATAATCACAGAGATAAAAATATCTCTGTGATAAATATAGTGTCCACTAAAAATAGTGTCCAATTTTGAACAAATGCTGTAAAGATTTTTCAAATATATTTGTTGCAATAAAACAACCAATTTGGCATTTATCTTAGTTTAACATTTATTTGACTATAATGTCTAGTCAATAGAAGTTGCTGATTTTTACTAGTATATGATGCCTCAGTAATAACATGCTACCTCATAAAATATATATAAGTGTAAGGTGTTGTATGTGTTAATATTATTGTTATATTGTGGTAGAAGAGTTAAAAAGCGTAAAAAATGAATAAACCATTTTAAATATTTGTTGATTTTGTTCTTTAATTGTTCTTAATACATAATTTATAAGCCCATTACCATGATTATGATACACCTACTTAGCAGATAGTTTATCTTTGAGTTCTTGTGGTATTTTGCTTAGAGCTTGATTGTGGAGATCACTGTTGACTGCAGCAAGGACTCCAGTTTTGTTGGGTCTGGATTCTGATGCACCATATTTATAGAAATTACCCAGGATGTCTGTGAGCTTTCCTCCAGCTGCATTAAGGATAGCTTCAGGAGCACATGTATCCCATTTTTTGCAACCACTGCTTGCAAATACATACACAGATGCAATACCTTCTAACAATTGTAGGACCTGTAATTATAATAAAATATATATAATTCATTTAAGCCCACATTAAAAGTGGTATTAAAGTGAGCTCAGTGCTTGAGGCACTATTGAGTTTACATAAAGTATAATTTTGGGCCTTTATATAAACTGGAGAGTATGATGATGGAATAAGTACATGATGATTTTTATTTATTAAAATCATTATCTACAAAACACTTAGTACCTTATAGCCAGCCCCACCAACTCTTAGGATTTGTGATGCATTCATGGCCTGTAATGCTTTTTCTACTGTAGGGTTAGAATGACTTCTTGTTGTTGTTATAATCAAAGATTCTGGAGGGGATGCAAGTGTAAAACCTCCAACTCCAACTTCTTGCAATCCCCAAATGGTTCTTCCCATTTTTTTCTCACCATCAACCATGGTTTTGTAATAAGGTTGATGTATCACTCCAGCAATTGGTCTTTCATTTACTGAAATTCCAATAAGAACTGTCACATGTTCTAGGAAACCTAAAACAAATCACAGCTAATTAACTTTTAACACTATTAAACTATAAACATAATCTAACATGCTTTTTTCATGCAATTAGTTTTGGTTTTGTAACCCCTCACTAATAATGTATTTTTTTAAATTACTGACAAATAATTACACATGCAAATACATTTAGAAAATTAGTAAAATGTATGATACAATGTTAACCTATGGTGCCAAAAAAAGACTCTACCTAGTATAGTATGTACACTTTGAATGACTGTATGCACAAATTTTCCATTTACCATAATTTGCTTGAAGTAAACTCAAATACCACTTTATGCTAATAAGTGGATGAGTTAAATACATTTTCCATCTTTCCCATGGATCTCTCTTCAACATAAGGGCACCTAGAATTTTTAATCTCAATACTGTAAACAGACTTATTGCAACAAACAGAATGAATATTTAAAAGGGTGCAAATAAAATAAAGACCTAAGATATTGCTTCTATGTTTAATGTCTTCAGAAAACTTAAAAAGATATCATAACAGTAAGTCCTATGTAATAAAGTAAATGAAATAAAAACCTTGTGTGTATTCCGAAGTACCGTCAAGGGGATCAACCCACACAACAATATCTTCCTCTTTAATACTTTTGAGGTTCTGAGGACAATCTAAGGACATAATTTCTGTGTCCCTTTCAGTCACTATACTTTCACTATTTGTTTCTCCCTGGAATTAATTGCAATCAATCAATTTATACTGCAACCTTGAAAGTAGTTTTACTTTATAATTTGCCTGTTACAAAATGGATATCAAGGTCATAATTAGATCTATACTCTCCAAAGTATTAAAATTGCCATTAGAAGATAAAAAATTGATACAAATAATTAAAAATAAAATAGTTACCTCAGAATCCAAGCTATCTTCTTCTCCAATTATATTGAGTTTAGGATATTGAGCAGACAAGGAAGCGATAATACATCTCTGCGCTGACCTGTCTGCTTCTGTCTGATAATCATCTTTTCCCTAAAGATACAATAGAGAAACTGTTTACATATATACATAACACTACAATCATAATACAAAAATTATGCAACTAAATATACCTTTTCAACGATGCCAAGCTCTCCTTTGCTCATGACATCTCTTACTATTTTCCCAGCCCTCGACGCTACTGATACTGAAGAAGCTAATAACTTAATGATAACAGGAGCGTTAGCAGTCATTTTGCCAAAGTTTAAAACCTTCTATTTTATTAATTATTACTTTTTACAACGCGCAAGCGTTTGTATTGCTTGCAATTTGAGGTTTATATGAATTCAATGAATGAAATGAAACACAAACTACAAACTAAGATCATAGAATAAAATGTCAAAATCAATCAGCCAGCCAGCCTGCCACTCCTGCCAGCCTTCAACTTTTTTTTTTTCAATTATGGCATCGCAAACTCTGCATATTGCCAGCGTCAAGTATAACTTTTACATCACGTTTTTGCCAGTTTGGACGAGTAATAATTAGTAAAGTCAGTAAGTCGTTAGTTATCAGTCAGTCAGACATTCAAGTAAAGCGATGGCTTCTTTACTAGAACGTGACCAATGGAATTTTAGAGGCAAGCCGAAAGAACATATTTTCGCACTGTTATTTTAATTCACAACACTCGTGCACTATAATTAGGTTATTATAGTGCACAAGTGTTGTGAAATAAAATAACAATGCGAGAATATGTTTTTTCAGCTTGCCTCCAAAATTCCATTGGCCAAGTTCTGGTAAAGAAGCCATCACTTCACTTGAATATCTGACTTGACTGACGAGTACTGACGACTTACTGACTATATATTACTGGCAAACATGAAACAAGTGATGCAAAAAATGACAAAAATTATACTTGACGTTGACGCTGGCCTATTGCACAGAAATTGCGATTCCATAATTGAAAAAAAAAGTCAAATCAATCAGGGCTTATGGGGCAATTACATTAGCCAACATGCAGGGCCCGATTTAGCATTCATTGCTGGTTATCTCAGTTCATTGTAATAAAATACTCAAGATAACCAACAATGTATACCAATTTTCCAAATCGGACCCTGGATGTTGACCAATGTAATATTGTAATCGCCACGTAAGTACATTATTCTTAGTATTAGTTCTTACGTTTTTCTGATAAAAACGGCAAATTGTTTGTAAAGTAGGTTTACGATCGAGATGTTTACGTGATAACGTCCGCACGAGAAAAGCTCCATTCGTTTGTATGCCGCTAGAGTGAGAGAGACGGAAGATCGGTTCACTCACTCGAACGCTATGCCAGCCTCCGCTCGTGAGGATTCCGCGTGACAAGTTTCACGGAATGACTGGCAGCGCTCGAGATGAGACGGGAGATCGGTCCGTCTCTCTCTCGTTATACCTGCGATCGCGCTCGTGAGGTTTTGGTGTGACACAAGTTTCTGAACATGTCACCCGACTAAAACGATTTTAAAGACGTTATCACGTCAAAAAGAAATTGCAACATTGCAACCATACGCACATAGAGTAACTTATATATAAGGGTCATACGCAGTATAGGCGAAGAAAATATTTGTTTCGTAGACAGAGATTACTGTCTCTACGGTTTCCTGAGTTTGTCGTAAATGCCGATTGCGGCCGGCTGGAGAGTGAGCCCGAACCGTTTTACCACCTGTGACATGTGACCACCACACCACCGACGTAAGTCCGTGAGATGTAAGAGACCCATGACTTCTACATATAATGGCGGGTCCACTAGGAGATCCGGAGGGGGTGGGGAGCATAGATAAAAGTATTATACTAACGTAGGCTAGGGGCTCAAGTCCCATCTCCCCGAAACCCTTCGGGTTCACCTTTGACAATTATAAGTAAATCTCGTGACTCCTTTTTAAATCAATTTGGTGAAACTAGGCGCGGTCGAGTACACGTTATGCGTCAGTCACACACACCCAGCTGACAAATTCCTCCAAAATTTCAGCACGCACACCAAACTAAAATCAAATCAAACTGAAATCCTATATCCGCCACTGGGTGATACGCAAGGAGTCTTTGTAGTCATATTGATTAATATGTCATATCTGTATCACTATGAGCCTACGAGAGGATACAGATATCCTCGTGGTTATACTGCTATCTACGTACGGACGACTGTGCATTGCGTAGGAGATCCCGGGGTATCTCTAGGCGTTGAGATATGTTTAAGTACAGTGGGGATAGTTGTCAAATCTCACATAACCCGTCTCTTCTGAGATGCTCGGTACTACCTTTTATAGTAAAAATACTGACACAGAAAATCAGTTTATGCTGATTAAATTATGCTAAATGAGTGAAGTTCACGAAGTACAAAGCAGGCATTACTTGCTATGGTGCGCCTGCCTAGAGATAAGAGCAAGATTATGTGACTTTATGATTCTGTAAGCTGTTTTTCGAGGGTCTTTACTATATTAAAATTGGGAAAATTGAAAATCCAGCCATTCTGGAACAGCTAAAACTGTATGTACCGGATGACGCAGTGGGGCGGCGTCGACGGCCGCAGTTGCTGGCGTTGCCGCGCGCGCGTACTAACCTGTTGCGCGAGGCGCCGCTCACTCGAGCGCTGCACACGCTCAACGCGGTGGCTGACCGCATCGACATCTTTAGCTGTAAACTGAATGAGTTCACGAGGGTCGTTCATAGTGTTGCATCAAATTGATTGATTTATTTAGGTTTAATTTGATACTTGTTACGACTGACGATGTATATTTAATTTTATTACTGACATGGAATTATGTATTGCTTTATTTATTTTGACATTGTTATTATAGTTACATCTAATTTAATTGACTTTTTACTAATTTAATTAATTTATTGATTGACATTGAATTACATATATTTTTTTATTTAGTAGTTAAGACATTGTTATGAATAGGCAATGTTCACTGACATTTTTTTTTATTTTTTATTATTGTGTTTTATTAAACTGACATTTATTCATGGTATCAAAATAATTAGTACTTGTAAGCGTAATAATTTTAAACTGTTTTAAGGTGAACGCTGAATGTTTGTATCGTGTTAGGAAAAATAAAAATTATTAATTAGGTACACTAACGACTTGGGGTGACCTGTAATGTTAGTTTTAAGCCTAAGAATTATGTAAATAAATAAATAAATTGTATTTCACGCAGGCAAGACTTCATGAACCACACACATACGCTGCGACAGGTTATACAAAAAAACCAAGGAGTATAACCTGCTGGTATGTGTTGCTTATATGGACTATGAGAAAGCATTAAATTCTTTCTAACGAGACGGGCGGCGCTAGCGCGCGAGTCTCTCCAGCGATTTCAGATTGACTACATAGCGGTACATCGAGGTGCTGAAGTGTTTATACAAAGCTGCGACCATGGCCGTCCGAGTACAGGATGGAAGCACTGAACCTATTCCACTGCAGAGTAGAGTAAAACACGGGGATGTCATATCCCAGAAACTGTTTACCGCTGCACTGGAAGAGGAGTTTAATTTACCGCTGCACTGGAAGAAGAGTTTAAGTTGTTAGAGTGAACAGGGCAATAACAACACTGGCCAACACCATACAGACCAGACCTTCGATTTGCCGATAATATACTTAGCCTAGCGAAGTCTCTGAAAGATTTCGGCACTTTGCTAGGGGATCTCAATAGCGCCTCGCTATGGGTGGGTCTTAAGATAAATATGGACAAGAAAAGATCATTGTAAATATAAATATCACGGCTGTACTCACGAGGTTTTATTCGGGGATGCCGGTGACTGACCGCCGCGCATCACCGCGACCGGCAAACTAAAATTATAGTCGGGCATCCCCGAATAAAACCACGTGAGTACAGCCGTGATATTTATATTTACAATGTTAGTTCACACTCACTTTTCATTCACAATTTCGGCATGAGTGTGGATTGGTTCCGGTTTGCGTAAATAGGTCCAATTTGTCGCATGCGTGGTTTTCATATAGAAAATAAAACATACTATTTGTTTATATATTTATTCCAAATTAATCCAAATAGTATAACAATTTATTATAACAAGTCTTTTTTTATTATAATATAATATAGATCATATTAAAATTCTGTATCGTAATGATGTACATTAGAACACCAAACAAAACCTAATGCAATGAAAAGTAAAAAACTACAAAAGAAACCATAATTGAATGAAACAAAAACCTTAACCATGTAAATACATGCCTACATAACCAATTAATGATATCCCATAATATTTAACTTGTTTTATAACAATAATAATTATATAATGAATATTTCTTACATTTGTAATTATTTTGTGTATATAAAAGTAAAATATATTAGTAATAGTATAGAGTAGGAATGATGTGATTGTTTTAATTTCACTGGGTCTTATACTCATTTTGAGTTTTGAGGTATTCTCATCAACATGTAACATCATCCATCACTTATACATACTAGCGAAAAAGCTAGTAGGTATATTTGAAGTATGTTCATCTCATGAAATTTTTCCAAATTGTAATTTATTATGAAAGAAAGAATTACTTTTGTACATTAACATGTTTGAAAGTGATTGCAATATATGGAATTTTGAATTTCAATTACAAAAAGCATCAAAACGTGTGATTCCAATGAAATTATTATCAATAAGTATTGTTATCTTTTTAAGATTAGCTTTCATTAAAACTTTTTTTGACATCAACGAGTAAGGTAAGAACTATGTCATAATTCTGATATATGTTATATTAATCAACTAAAAATAACATAATAATTTATATGTAAAGTATGATAATAAGGTTTAAAACACTATAAAGCAATAAAATTTAAAATTACCTTAGAATTATAATTTGCAACACTCGATCACATCTGAGTACACAATAAAAGGAATTGCACCCTTCCTTCCATCCCAATTATTGGACATACCGTAGGTAATAGGACAATAATAGGACATAATGTAGGTCTCCCCTCCACCACAAAAAATAAATGGACATTGGTGAGAATTGAAAACATTACATTAATCCACAAATTTTATTTTATTATTAACTTATAATGTTTACTTACTGAAATACTTAAATTTTACTTAAAAATATGAAGGCTTAATACATAATTATCACTGATCGGAGTAGGTAGAGCTATTTAGGTTCATTGACTGCAAACATTGATGTTAATAGGGATATTCCACGGGATTCAAACTAATACTCCGGGATTGTAATGCATTTAATTATTTTTATCAATAAGTATAAAAAATTGTTTATATAAGTAAGTAAACTTACGAGCGACGTTTTGAATTTTACATCAGCAACACGTTGCCAAACTTTTTTGTCAAACGCGCAACGTTGACGCTTTGTTGAAACGCGTGATGTTGCTGCATTATCATTTATCACAAAACAGTTCTACCTACTAAGATCATTAATAATTATATAACCCACACTAAAATTTCATTAAAATCTTATACCAATAATAACAAATAAGGCCACTTGTTTTCATATTTTAAATTTGCACTACTTCTATACCTATACTTTGTAAAAGATAATTTGACATTTTTTTGTCTATAAAAACTTAGATAGAAAAGATATAAAAAAGATTAATTGTTCTACGATCTTATTAGTCATGAATAGTCACATGATACATTATTTACTTACTTTACATATATTGTATATGTCTATAACATTAATAAAAGCATAATATTGTATATGAAAAATATGTTACATCTGGCATACTTACAATAGTCAATAGTCCTACCTCTCTTAGGTATATTTACAATAAGATAATTTGTAAAAATTGACACAACAATGTTCACTAAAGAACTATTGGTCTGTTGTAGTAGTGTATCAGTCACATACCAACAACTGCTTTTCAAAGAGAGGCATGAGGGCTATAAATGTGGATAAAGTAGCCATCACTTTACTTGGATATCAAACTCACTTGATTGACTAGTTACTAACAACTTAGTCAACGATTATTATGAACTTAGTTTGATCAAAACGAGCAAAAATTGCATTTAAACAATTTTACATGATACTGACAATAGGCCAGAATAAAAAAGCATTAGTCAAATATTAAAAATATTAGTCACCCGTCTTCCCCAAATCCTGCCTAGCTGACATAAGGGCGGAGCTACACTTCGTCGCTGCCCTGAGCCAGGATGTGCTTGACGATCTGGTCGATGGTGTGAGTGTGCAGCATGCGCGCCACGGCCTTGTCCTCCACCACGTAGAGGAAGAGGTGCTTGGCGTTCTCGCGCAGGCGCTGCACGCGCGTCCACTTGTTGCGGTCCGCCGCGCTCGCGCCGCACCCCTCGATCACTCTCTCCAGCACCTATATATATTATGTATGACCAAGCAGGTATGTTATGAATATAAAATTGGATATGGATAAGGATTTTTATTTATTTATTTTTTATTTATTTATTTACTTATTTACTTACTTTTTATTTACTACTTTAGTTTTATATATATATAGTATTTTTTATTTATTTATTTATTTATTTATTTACTTACTTTTTATTTACTACTTTAGTTTTGTTAGAGCAAGAGTTTTGGCATCTCTTACTACTGAATCACCCTTTTTTATTTGAATAAAGTAGCGAACGAGCTGTCTGGTTGCTACTCCAGAGGCTGATGGTAGCCTCATGTAAGTTTGGCCGGCTACTGCACCTTTCCACTGGAACACAGCGGCCCTACCACCAAACGCCCTACCACCTACCCTTTTAATAATTCTCTATATATGTATATTCTCTATAAGTAAAGACAAAGACAAATGATTTATTTGCACAAATATGGGTACCTATTACAAAAGTTGTTTTATACATTTAATAATCCGCCATATTTACCTCAGTAAGGTATGCAAATATTATATTATATTATTATTAAATAAAAGTACTGATTAAAATCTAACTTAGAAATTTTTATTTATTCAAGTATTAAATTTACTAATCATATTATTGATTTATATTTATCCCATATTTGCGTTTTTTTTTATTGTTTTTGGTAATTATTTATATGGTATTTTATCAGCGTCATCGGCTTTGGGCACCCAATTACGTGGGATTTTATACACTGAGGAAAAAAAACGCCGGCGAAACAAAAAAACCTCCCAGGTTTTTAATCCCGTAATTCCTCACGAAGTTAAAAAAAATCATACATACATAATCAACACTCTCTTTAGGCCAACCAAAACATTCCAATGTTTCCTTGGCAATCAGTTGCTCCAAGAGTTGACTCAGATTATTTGCCAACTCCTCTTCGTTCATTAGTGGACTTTCTTCAGTCTGAAAGATAACAATATGGATATTGGACATACATACTGAATAAAATACATACATATATTAAAACTAAAAAGATGTTCATTCATGGGTTTGGTTTTCTTCGAAGAAAACATTTTCAGGCTTTGATAAAGCAGATAAATTGTGCTGTAACCAGATATTTCAGAATTTATAAAAATGTTTTTTTTTTAAAACTCAAGTTAGGTGATGAAATTAAAAGATAGCAGGCGGACAGCTTCAAGAATAGGGCAGAGCCAAGATATTCTATTTACAGAGTCTGATTAGCTCTGGTATACTGACAAGCGCGCCTTGTGTGCGTAAACTTTGCAAGCTTGAAGCGTTAGCAAAGAAATCTGAACATTTGTGACTAACAAAAAAAATTTCCAAAAATATTACTTTACTACAGAACTCAAACGTTAAGAGGCCTATACGAAATTTTGCCGATTTCGCTGATTTCCCTGATTTTACACATGAGATTTTGCAGTTAAAATACAACAAATCCATAAGTTTTATTGCACAATATGACTGGTCATTTCAATAATAAGCTATTACATTAGCCACATTTTTATTTTTATTACTTTGTTGTGCTTATTAGACCTGAAGACGATGACAGTTTTGTGAATTTTTGCTGTAATGGGTACAGAATGTTACATATTTCTAGATCATTATTAAACCTCAGCGGATTGAAAAAAATGCTGTGTATTGCTGTAAGAATCGCCTATAAAATGTGTGTGTCACATTTTACCACTCTCATACAAAAAACTAGTAAAAAAATATTGAAATTAGTCAATTTTAAGAGAAAATGGGCCAGACATTGCATTTAATTTCGGCCAATTGGAACAGTCATTCATAAAATTTAATAGACACAAATAAACTTCAGTTCATAAACAATCCGTTTTCTGAAAAACATAATCAAATTGTGAATAAAAATTTGGCATTAATAATCTTTTAAAGTAACCTAAAACTCGCATTATAATACTCGACGCAAGCTACTACGAGTCAGGCAGACCGCGCCAAGCGCTTACAGAGAGTGGACATGTCGCTCTGCGCCACGCGGCGCCCTGGACGTCGCACAAGTTCGTAGCAATGTTAGTTCGATGCTCCCACTACAGAGCGGCGTGACTACAGCGCGCAGCGTGTGCTTGACACTTTGAATAGCTAATAATTTTAAATATGTTGTGATGATTTACCATCTTCTTAATACAACAAGTGATAGGGTAGTAAAAATTCCATTGTTAATTGTTGTGTATCTCATGTAGAAAAGTATGTTTACAAGCATTTATAGCTTGCCGTGTTAGTAAGGTTGTTAGTGTTAGGGCCTCTTTCACCACCTTCAAGTAAAGTGACAAGTACGCTAATTGTCGGTTAAAGTCACCCGTAACTTCAATTTCCATTTCACAATGTTCGAGTAGCACTAATCATATGATAAACTGACCCGTACTCATAGCTTTAACTTGCCAATTAACTTTACTTGGGACATAACTAATCAACACTTTACTTGAAGATGGTAAACGAGGCCCTTAGTTAAATATTGCAAGCTAAATTTGAACCACTTTCAAGAGTCTGATTGAGCTGAAGTTTGAAATACACTTTTATTTTAAATGACAATATAATTATTAGTAACATTTTCGTTAATTCAATATGGCCGCTGCAGCAAAATGGTGGATCACATATTTTTTGCACAAAAAGCCACACAATATGGGTATCAAATAAAAGGGATTAATTTGTAGAATAAAATACATTATAAAAAACTAATCCAAGATGGCCGCTATCCCAAAATGGCGGATAACATTTATTTGTGCAACCCTATGATATGGGTATTAAATAGGAGGGCCTAAGTTGTATAACACAAAACAGCAGAAAACTATTCTGTTTATGTAACTCAGTATCATATAATTTATCCTAATTAAACTTAAAAACTACTGTTCCGATTTCAAAAATTCTTTCACCATTAGAAAGCCACATTTACCTTGAGTAACATAGGCTACTTTTTGCCGCGAGAATATGCTTCATTCCTACGTGAAAACGGGTAATAATGTCAACGCTGTTGAAGCAACTGGCTAAACACCTTTGATTTTAATATAGCAATGAAGCCTTGAATAGCACATAGGTAATTTTTTATCCTATGGGGACCCAAAAAAACGGTCCATGCAGTCGAAGCCGCTGGCTGAAGGCTAGTAGCTAATAAAATGGTTTTATTTATATGTCACCATTTGGTCAGAATTACAATCAGTCTGTGAGTAATTATTATAGCTATCTATAATATAAAAATGAATCGCAAAATGTGTTGGTAAGCGCATAACTCAACAACGCCTAGACCAATTTGGCCAATTGTTTTTTTTAAATGTTCGTTGAAGTTCAAGGATTAGTTCAAATTCGAATAATTGCCGGAAAAACCATAAAAACAGCCCTTTTCTTTTTCCCATACAAATGTTTTCTAACTAAAACGTAGTCAATTTGAGCTTTATTGCTATTGTATAAAGTTCATATTAAATTACAAGCACTCACTGTTGTCTAAGCAATGTAGGTGTGTTCCTAACGTTAAAGATCATATCTATCAAAACAGTGTGCGTGTGTGCGTTGGAGCACAGAATACATCGTTGGAGGAGTTTAATGTCGCATAGCATGATGTTATAATAGCTTATAGCCTTCCCTAATAACTGGACTATTCAACACAAAAATAATTTTTCAATTCGAACCAGTAGTTTCTGAGATTAGCGTGTTCAAATAATCAAACATCCACGCGGACGAAGTCGTGGGCGGCCGCTATCCCTACTAATATTATAATTTCGAAAGTAACTCTGTCTGTCTGTCTGTTACGCTTTCTCGCTTAAACTAATGAACCAATTTTAATGAAATTTGGAACACAGATAGAGTGGACCTTGGGAAAGGACATAGGATGGTTTTTATCCTACGGGAACCTATAAAACGGGTCCACGCGGGCAAAGCCGCTGGCGGAAGGCTAATTTGAAATAAAAATGATTAAGTGTTACATTGAGTGTTATCTAATCTACTTAAAATGAAAATGTAATCAAAATTATTACTTATACAATATTAATTAAAACAACTCGTCATAACGTGTCTCAATTAGGCTCCGTCCCTATCCGATACTATCCGAAACTATTATTTCGGATTCGGTTACGATTACGAATAATTTTTATATCGGATATCCGATAGTTTCGGTTACGGTTACGGAGCTCCCTAACATCCCTGATAATTATAAAAGAAACAAAAACCTCGACTGTGGAGTAAAAACTAAAAAGAAAGAAACAAGCTTTGTAAGCTATATATCATAAATTATTTTGAAAATAGAAAAATTAACAACCAGTATCCATTTAAATTTTACTTGGCTTCTTGGAAAAAATCCATTGATTGAAGAATGGGTCCCGCTCGACTGTAAATTCTTGACTCCAAAAATAATGATAATTGTACTGACATTATATTATTATCGTAAACACAGATCGTACCTACATATTGATGAGTAGAAAATGTAAGTCTACTATTCTAAATCTAATTGTATAAGAATAAGCAATTATTTTTTCTTTTTAGTGCAATTTCATTTGTTTTGGAATAGTTTTCTTTTGTAGTCGGTTTTTTTTTTGTTAAAATTTTTGTTTATTTTTTGCATTTTAATAAAATTGATGTATACTAACTTATTTGTTTGAATGTGGGTAGGCATACTAGACGTGCTGCTCATTTAAGACAGCGCCGTTTAAATGGAACAGTTAACAGTTCTACCTCAGATTTCAACCTTACTGTAAGCTGTTAAGGAGTTTCATTGATCATCAAATTCAATTACGACAATTACTAGTCTATAAAAGATTCGATCGAGTATCATTAATTTACTCCTACGAATTGAAGAGTCCCGTTATTTTGTCATGGATCCCTTAGTCGGAACCTAACCAAACTCTTATTAAACTACCCTTGAAGAAAAAAAATCCAATAAAAAAAGAATCATCATAATCGGTTGGCGTGATATTGAGTTATTAGTCCATTTGTAGAGCAGCTACTTAATGCAAATATGGTTTTCGCATGGATACCATTGTCAGAACTGGACCAAATTAAAATGGGACCACACGGGAAGTATCAGCTTTGAAATAAAAAAAGAATCATCAAAATCTGTTCATCCAGTCGAAAGTTCTGAGGAAACAAACATAAAAAATATACAGACGAATTGATAACCTCCTCCTTTTTGATTGAAGTCAGTTAAAATAAAAAAGTTTCACAGACACACAGGCAAGTTCTTCAAAAACTACCAATTCCGTATTTTTCCTTTTATAATTATAATGACTATTAAAATGGTTTTTGTCAAAACAAAGCAATATCATTTTGTGTATGTTATACTGAAAGTATTTATGTATTTATGATATATTTTTTGCGATATAGGTATTTAATGAACTATTCTTTTTTTTTTTGTATTTTCTTCTTCTACCTTCACAATACCATTCTGTTTAATGCACCTTCCACAGCTCCACACCAACGCCACGGGTTGGCTGGCAGATAATACCATTAGGCATTTAGTCCGCCCTTTGTGCTTATTTTATAGTGTAATAAAGAATAATTAAATTAAATTAAATGTACAGATTTTGCTTATCTACAGATTTATTACATGTATAGATCATTACTTGTACTACACTAATAAATGCTTAGTTGTGTACTATCAGACTTTTTATTCTAATTGACAAAAAACAACTGAGGAAAAGACACCGAAGAAAGTACAAAGTATCAAAACCGTTTAATCGTCGTACCAGCCTTCGACGATTCCGGACTCACACAAACCCGCGACCAAATGCTCCCGCTTACGCCGTGTGCCTTTCAAATACCTAATCTGTCCCGTTTCGATTTCGTATACGGCCTCTTAAGCTGTCATGCTGACGTTACTTGACAATCTCGTACTCTCGCGGTTACGCACAAGGCCGCCCATTGGCGTTTTACAAGCGTTGGCGTTTCTGACTATTTCTCCAACGTTGTCGCAGTGCAAACGCTTAGTTGACGTCGCGATTCTCTTACAACAAGCGTTCACGCTCGTCGCGTCAACGCAGCGTCGAATTTGCGTTTTTTAACAAACTGGTTCCTATGAGCGGATGCGGGGTTAAAACCAGTATCCGGGTAGTACATAAATGAGCATAATAATAATAATAATAATAATAATAATAATAGTGGCCGTGGGGCCACCTTGTCGTGGTGGGGGGGCTTAAGGAAGGCATGAACGAATATAAGGCTAAAACACCTAAGCCAGACCCTGCATCATCCGAGCAGGAGGAATGAAAATCAAAATTAACAATACCATCTTAGTTACATAACCCTTCTGAACTAACGGTCCCAACCACCCATATAATATGGAGACCCGTTCTAGAAAGAAACGTCTTGGGCCGCTTCCCGGGGGTGATCGCCGGGGCACACCTGGAGCTGACGCTGGGTGTTTCAGCATGCGAACCGTCAGCGGTGAGGAGTTGAGCAGGCGGGCTCCCACCGGAATGTCCGAAAATGCTACAGCCGAAACTGACGTACCGACAGACAGGTATACTCCAATAGAACCATACAGCCCAAGTACAAGCTCTTACGTACCGTCCGTACCTACATCACCGTTAACGAGTATTTCTAATACTAGTTCCCCCCCGCTGGCTTTGGATGTTGCGCGGGTGGCGAATGCCTTTTTACCCACGTCCACCAAGGCTGGTAAGCCCAGAGTGCGCATGTGCTGGAGTAATGAAGTTAATTTATTCATCATGCGCACTTATTACTATGTAACTAAATTAGAGACGGACTTTACAACCTATAGAAAACAGTTATATGATCATTTTGCACAACAATATCCAGAAGTTACAGTCACAGAACAAAGAATTGCAGACCAGAGAAGAACTATAGTTAGAAATAAAAGACTAAGCCAGGAAACATTACAGAAACTTAAAGATGAGGTTAGAATACAGCTTGAAGTAGAAAATGCCAGTCAGGTACATAACAATATTAGCTTACCGGTAGAGCAGACCGAAAATACACCACAATTGCAAAATTTTTCACAAGTTACAAAACAAAACTTACAAAACTCTCAAGCATCCCACATAACTACACAAAATTTCCAGTCATCACATTTATCACAACACACTTCTACACAAACTGAGTATGTAACATTATTGCTCGAAAACGAAATAAATACCCTTGAAGACCATAACAAAACCGTCGATATTAAAACACAAGAAATATGTGATAAGTTTAAAACAGCTCTCACACAATATTCCGGCACTGATCCAGTGGCGCGACCAAAATTACCAAAGGTTAGATACAGTACTAAACTCTTCGATCTGTTAGCTTTGTTTAATCGAGACATTTTGAAAAAGTTCATTTCCGATGACATGAAGCTACCAGATATACATACAGTAGTATACTGCACGGCCCTTGTTATTTCACAGGAATTAAAATATAACATCACGAACTGCACACAAAATACAAGAACAAAATACCATAATAAACCTCCTTGGCAAATCCGGCTAGAAAAAGATATAGAAAAGATCAGAGCTGACTGTGGGCGGCTTACTCAATACATTTCCGGAAATAGATCCAAAAAAGTAATAAAACACGTAGAAGCAATATTTAAATCTAAAATCATACACACAAGACATGAAGATAATAATAAAAAACCTGTAGAATTTCTTGACACACTGAAACAAAAATTAGCACTCAAAGTAAACAGACTTAAAAGATACAAAAAAGCACAAGAGAGGAAAAAACATAACATCGTATTTTCTACTAACGAAAAAATATTTTATAGAAACCTTAAGAAATCAGAATCAGATAGAATGATTGATAGCAATACACATCTACCAGATAAAGAAGAATTAGAGACATATTGGTCTGGAATATGGGAAAACGAAATACATCACAATAGAACAGCAGATTGGATCACCGAAGAAGAAAATAAATGGAGCTCAATAGAAGAAATGGAATTCACAGAGATAACAGAGACTGAAATAGCAAACATTACAGCTAAATTACACAATTGGAAATCGCCTGGGGTGGATAAAATTCATAACTTTTGGTTCAAAAAATTAATAACATTGCATAAATTAATAGCAAAAAAATTTAACAGATATTATATTAGGACAGCAGGATGTACCAGAATTTATTGCTACAGGTATAACGTACATGCTACCAAAAACTCATTACTCATCACAACCTTCCCAGTATAGACCTATTACTTGCTTACCCACGATATATAAAATTCTAACAACAGCGATTGCGACTAAAATTAATAAACACGTTGAACACTTTAACATAATAGCTGAAGAACAGAAGGGTTGTAGGCGGGGCCATATGGGATGCAAGGAGCAGTTAATCATAGATTCCACAATTCATAAACATGCTACGTCAAAAAACAGAAATTTACATTGCACATATATCGATTTCAAAAAAGCTTTTGATAGTATTCCCCATTCTTGGTTGCTTCACATTCTAACGATTTATAAAATAAATCCGAAAGTAGTTGATTTTCTACGTAATATCATGGCCCATTGGAAAACAACTCTCCATCTATCATCACGAGACAAATTAGTCACATCTAGAGAAATTTTCATTCGGAAAGGAATCTATCAAGGGGACTCATTGAGCCCATTATGGTTCTGCCTCGCCCTTAATCCTTTATCACACTTGCTTAACCGTTGTCAAGTAGGATATAATTTAAAACATAACTTAGCAGATACAATTATTTCTCATCTCATTTATATGGATGATCTTAAATTATATGCAAAATCCGAAAAGGATATGAAGAAATTATTAGATAGAACAACACACTTTAGTAGAGATATTCATATGGAGTTTGGTTTGGATAAGTGTAAGACACTACACATTATCAGAGGTAAAGTACGACCTGGTAATTATTCAGTTAATGAAACTGAAATCATTGCAGCCCTGGAACCCAACGATTTCTATAAATATTTGGGATACCGACAACTAAAAGGATTAGATCACACAGCAATTAAAGAAACACTAACAATAGAATATATAAAAAGAATAAACACATTATGTAAAACGCAACTTACAGGAAAAAATCTCATTAAAGCTTTAAATACCTATGCTATACCCATCCTAACATACTCCTTTGGTGTAGTGAAATGGTCAAAAACTGATATAGAAAGATTAGAACGCACAACACGCACAACATTAACGAAACATAATAACCTACACCCAAAATCAGCAATAGAGAGGCTAACCATAAAACGAGAAGATGGAGGACGTGGCCTTATAGATATACAGGAACTGTGGGAGAAGCAAATTAGAAAACTTAAATCATTTTTCTACAGTAAATCTCAGTCTAGTCATCTACATCGAGCAATAGTCCAAAATGACCATAACTATACCCCGCTAAATTTAAGTGAAGATGAAAATATACACACACATAGCACACATGATGACAATCCTCAAATTAGAAAAATTGAAAATTGGAAACAGAAGATTTTACACGGACGACATCCTCATGACTTGGAACAACCACACATTGATAAAATAGCATCAAATAAATGGCTTAAAATAGGTAATTTATTTCCAGAGACAGAAGGTTTTATAATAGCCATACAGGACCAAATTATAAATACTAAGAACTATCGGAAATATATTATCAAAGATAACACAATAACTGATAAATGTCGCAAATGTCACAACCAACCGGAAACCATTCAACATATAACAGGGGCGTGCATAACACTCACACAGACGGACTATACCCACAGACATAACCAGTTAGTAAATATCATCCATCAAAAACTTGCACTCAAACATAAACTCATACAAAACACAAACACTCCTTACTATAATTATACCCCACAAACTGTACTAGAGAATGAATCATATAAACTGTACTACGATCGGGCAATACTGACAGACAAAACAATCCATTACAATAGACCGGACATAACACTTCAAGATAAATTAAACAAAGTAACATTCCTTATCGATATAGCAGTACCCAATACACATAACCTACAAAAAACAATAACTGAGAAAATTAGTAAATACAGTGATCTGAAAGAAGAAGTATTAAGAATCTGGAAACAGCAAAAAGTATTCGTAGTTCCTATAGTTGTTTCTACTACAGGCGTTATTCCGAAACATCTCCGACACAGCCTTAGGCAACTAGACCTCAACCACAACACCTACATAGCATTACAAAAAACTGCTATTCTAAATACTTGCAGAATAGTAAGAAAGTTCTTACAAATTGAAGAAAACGATATAACCCCCCAATATTTTTCACAATCTACTTAAATTCTCTAAATCTTTACTGCATTTACTTGGTAACCACCCGTAAATGTAGTTAAAACCGGCCTTAGAGCTGAGAAGAAATAGTTTTCCGAGAAATAATAATAATAATTAATAATAATAATAAATCCTTTATTATCAGGCAACAAGGCCCATAGCATAAATACCTTATAAACTTTATAATGAGAGATTACCTTGAGAACAATTTCTTCGGTGACGTTGTCGTGCCGTTCCTCCTGGATGCCACCGTACAGCACGCCGCTGCCGTAGCCCTCCAGGATGCGGTCCGACTCCGCGTCCAACACGTTCAGGATCGACTCCAGCTCCGACTTCTTTACTCTTCCTGGCCCTAAGTTGGAACCCTGAAAATGGACAGCCTACATATTATACTATACTAATGCTCCTTTATATATTTGAGTTTTGACGTTACTCGATACTGAGCGCCGTCGAGGTTACGTCCACTAAGTTTCCACCAAAGTGAAGAGGAGAGTAGACGAGAGGAAATGTGCTGCAATCTGACTAATTATTTCCACCAAAGCACACGCACGGCTACACGCATCTCCGCTCGGTCGCGCCGCCGCACTATGGTAAACCAGTGTATGTTTCGTCTCAAAACTCCATATCTCAGTTGTTCCATAATAAAATAAGCTGAAATTTTGTACACGTGTACTTAGATATATGAGGTCATATAAAAATAATTTTGATTTTAATTTACTCTTTTATTAATTTATTTAAAAATAAAATTCAAAAAAATACATGAAAAAATTGGATTAAAATTAAAATTATACAAGCAAAAATTATTTTATTTGAATCTTTTTTAATTTAAATTACATCAAATACTAATGTATTTAATTACAAATAATAGCACAACTAAATAAAATTAAAAAAAATCATAATTTTGCAAAATATTACAAATTTTCATTGACAAGAAAAGCCTTAGCTTCATCAAATAATTCTTTAGATATTATTTCAGACGGGATTCTCAAACTAGATATATATAGATCTGAAGTATATAATAAAGTATGTAAAACATCTTCATTAGTTCTTGAACACTTTCTGGCATGATGAAGTCTGAATTTTTTGTAGTTCTTGTTTCGAGCTTCTTGCGCGTATTCTGATAACTGTCCGATTGGCAAAATAGCTTAATATTCTATAATTTTTTCTCCATGAATTAGTATTTTATGCACGGAAGAAGGCATGTAATACCAATTACCTATAATTAGTCACGTAAAGTTGGGCTGTATTATACGCATACTCGCCGAACTTTTTCGCATCAATAGCCATTCCAGATGACAAAGTTTGAAGTATTATGTATATTCGTTTATAAGTTCTACATCAACACCTGTTATATCTGCAGAGCAAGTGTAATTCTAGAAAAATCTTCGAGCTGTATTACCATCTAATGACGGTAATTTCCAAATTTTTCCCAAATTGTAATCTATTTCCAGAGCCTTGTCGCCGTTTATCGACATGCAGTCCCATTTCTTCCCTGAAGCGCTTTTGTACCAGTTTTTGCTTTTCGTCTTTGTTTTTTTTTATTTTCAGGTGTAGTAGCTGACCCAAGTTGTATGAAATGTGTTAGATCATTTCCATACTCCTAATCCAAGCATGTAAGGTTGAAAGTCCATATTGAAATGAACTTTCGTTTACATCTCGTGTCTAAATATTTTTTTAAAATTATTTATTAATCAGGACATAATTATGATTACCTGTTTATAGTAATTGTTTTTCAAAATATTGGAAAAACAATAATATTTTGTCATTTTTGGAGCAAAATAAAATTGGTACACAAAAATGCTTCATTTTTATTGCGTTACATTTTGGGACTTTGTTCGAAAAGGCGCAAGTAGGCGCAACATTTTTTTTTCTCTTTAGATAAAGCAATGTATAAAGATCATAATGCAACAAATATCTTAACATCGGCAAGCATCGGCAATGGGCAAATGTCCATGTAAAAAATAATCACCCTAAAATATAGCACCTAATAATATATTGATTTTAATTTATTTCACTAAACAAATATTGACAAATTTGAAATATCAGCAGTAAAGAGGAGGTTCTTAGGATTCTAAAAAGGTATATTACCTATATACTTTTATCAATTACTTTTGAGTAATATAGTCTTGAATTATAGCTTAAGGATTGCGTCAAATCCAAATTATCGAACATGATTATGTTTAAGATCTCTTTACGGGTATGTATAATAAATTATTTTTAAAAGAAAAATATCTAAAAAAACTACATTCAAGATAGAATATTAATATGCTAAATATATCTTGAAACATCGACTTTAGTGTGAAACAGTTTTGAGATGGCTTTGTATGGGGCTTGCCCATAGTGCGCCGTCGCTTGCGCGTGGGCGGCACAAGTATAGAACAATGAGACATCTCCTCTTCTCTTCGCTCGACCCATTTCCAACGAAGCTAAGCGGAAAGACGTGGGAATAATGTAATCTCTCGTCTCCTCTCCTCTTCGCTTTGGTGGAAACTGGGCCTTAGGCAGATAATACATTGCCGCCGCAACACGCTGCGCAGTGCGGAGGAGCGGAATCCGCGTGCGGCTGCGTAGGCAGTATGTGTACCCTGCGGTTTTTCTTTTAAAATCAAGATTCTACAATCAAATCTATAAACCGCAGCACCGTACACCGGAGCGTTGTCTGGTACAGTGTGATAACCGCCTAAAGCAATGTGCATATGAACGCTCCACAACATTTATAGCCGAACGGATTTCGCGACACAGAACATGTATAGGCGGCAGAGAGGTGGAGAGGCAGAGAGGCAGAGAGGCACAGGAACGTACCAGCACGGAGCGCACGTGGTCGAGGTGGGAGCGGAAGACGTCCGGGTGCGCCTTGCGGACGTGGCGCACCAGCTGCTCGCCGCGCACGTAGGCGCGCGCCGCCACGCAGTACATGCAGCGCCGCGGCCGCTCCAGCGTGTGCGTGCTCATGTGCCGCCGCATGTTCATCTCGTTGCTGAACTGCTTCGGGCACACCTGGCACCGGTACGCTGCAATCGGAATGCCGCAATTCAGTGCGGTTTCACACCAGTGCAATTGTCAGCGCGTTCGCGCTTGTTTTGTTTGTTCTTTGAAGCAGGTGTAGCCGCGAAACGCCAGGATTTGCCATTTTCTGGTACAAATGACACCGTGTAATCGCGTTTTCCGAAACGACCGTATATGCGCCGAAAAATATGCTAATTTGAAACCGCATTCACCGTTAATTTTACTACAACTATTGACTGCACGCATGCTACATTTAGAATCGGCAATTGGAGATTTTGCGTATGCATCGATGCTGCAACGCATTTGGCAACTTTCTGCAATCGAATGCGGCATTTTATTTTGACCCAAAGTGTTGCCGATAGATAGTCGATTATCCGATTCCGATCTGATTCGATCCGATTATCATGGATTGATTTGTAGGTAATAGAAGTAATGGGGCGTACGTTGATTACGAGACAATTTCAAATCGGGGAGAGGGAGGTCTCGGAAAATATTACGTAATTTTTTATTCCGCAAGAACTGAGCAAAATTGCCAGAAAATTGCATTAAGTAAATTATAAAATATTTCTTTATTATAATTTAGCCAATGCGTAGGCAATGATATTAATCGCTGTAATATTGCGCACTACCTATTTTTAACTAGAAAATGAAACACACATATTTGTAAAAATTATGTACCTAAGTCGGGTAAGAAATCTCACTAGGGACGAAAAAATCTCCAAATTCATTTCCTGTGAATAACTAACAAACAAAAACAATGTTTGTACGATCAATAGTATCTGTCTGTTCTTTATATGAAAAAAAAATCCAACAACACCTACTTTAAAACAAGGGCTTAAAAGAAATTGCTGTCCATACCTCGTTCATTCAAATGCGTACTGGTGATATGTATTTGGAGAGCCATTTTACTGACAAATTCCTTCCTCATTAAGGGACAATCTTCTACGGGGCATACTAATTCGTTCAATCCCAAATGCTCCCTGCTGTGTATGATCAATCTGCAAGATAAGACAAGTAAATTAGTTCATATTTTTATACTTCTGTGACTCCACTGCGCCAGGAGTCCACGAAATTTGGTTCTATATTATTATTAAGGGCTGATTCAATTGAGTTTATATTTTTATCAACAGTCACATTTATCTATTTCCAGCATTTCAGGCTTCTACTAGATAGTAACTTCTTAACATATAAAAACATCTGTATAAGCGATCGAGCAAATGCATAAGTATTTTATAAGCTAGTGGCACAGGCTACTTTTTACGCGGGTAAAATATTTCATTCCAATGGGACAAATGGGTAACCTCACGCGGGCCGCAAGCTAGTATAGCATATTAGTAGTTTTTCTTCAATCCTTTTTATGTCCCTCAACTGGGCGTCTCCTCTCGAAAGTGAGAGGGATGAAAACCATAGTCCACGCTGGCCAAGTCTGAATTAGTGAATATCGTTAGTAATTTGTATAGTCTATACTATAGTTATAGATAGATAGTATCTAAATGGCCCTAGAGACGAAGCCCTTGCCGCAAGTGGGGCACATGTTCTCGTGGTGCTTCTTCATGTGCTGCTGCATCTGGATTCTCTGAATGTAGGAGAAAACTATTAAAAGTAGCGATGTTAGTATAGATACTCACTTGGCCTTAGAGACGAAGCCCTTGCCGCAAGTGGGACACATGTTCTCGTGGTGCTCCTTCATGTGCTGCTGCATCTGGATTCTCTGAATGTAGGAGACAACTATTAAAAATAGCGATGTTAGTATAGATACTCACTTGGCCTTAGAGACGAAGCCCTTGCCGCAAGTGGGGCACATGTTCTCGTGGTGCGTCTTCATGTGCTGCTGTAGCTGCAAGCGCTGGATGTAGGAGTTGCCGCACTCCCCGCACTTGTGCGGCTTGTCGGCCACGTGCGTGAGGATGTGCCGCCGCATCACCTCCACCGTGTACGTGCTGTACCCGCACTGTACACACAAATACACTATACACGGGCACTTTTAGAGGGAACTTACAAATATAAATCATTTATTTCACGTATCGATTTTAACGATATTTAAACGAGCAATTCTTGTATATTATATAGAACCTGAATCTCTAAAATAGCTCCAATGATTTTTATAAAATTTAGTATGCATTAGGGGGATACATAGGCGATAAATCGATCTAGCTAGGTTTCATTTTTAGAAAACGTCGTTTTAACCGTGTTTTCAGCTATAATCATCTCAAACATAAACTGAAAACATGACTATTGAGAGCTACTTCAGTAGATGGCGTTGTTAAGCAACAATAAACTAATGAGTCTCTGAAGAAAATCAATCCGGTCTTGGACTACCAAATCAATTGAGGTACTTTTAATGGTACTTAAAAACGTGACATCATCATAAATTTTGAATGAGAAAATGGTCTGTGACGTCACAATTAACTAAATTCAATCAATCAAGTAAAAATCAGGAATTTACAATTATCCGTAGTTTTGTGCAACCTTTTTATTTTTTTTCTCCGAGCAATGCTCGGTCATCCGGATGCTAAATATTATATTTCACGAACTCCGATCCGATCTATAATTTAGGTTAATTACGGTGAAATAGGTAAGTAATTAATGTGAAATAGGTCAAATAGGTAACTATATTACTTGACCAAAACAATTAGGCGCATGACAAACATGGCGTCACTGGAGCTAGGGAGGGGAATATCAAAAAACTTCGAGACTGACTGATACATAGTATGAACCTAGTTTACCTAGTACAAGTATACTAGTGACTAATTGGATGTATGTAAGTATATTTAAGTAACTAATGTGAGTGCAATTAATTATGTCAGAGGTACGGGCACCGAAACCGCATTCCTTTCATGCGCCTAATTGTTTTGGTGGAGTGTACAAAAACATGTTTTTTCCGCTTGCCTCCAATTCTCCATAGTACTTACATGTTTTGTTAAAGTAACTATAAATCGCTTTGCTAATGAAAATAAAAGAAAATAAAATACTTTATCGTTGACTATTTACATACATACAATTAGATGTTTAAAATTATTATAAGAGTTTAAACAGTCTACCATGTTCTGGCATACAAAATACAATATTATATTATTAATTAAAATTAATGTTAACTTGAATAGTTTTAATATTGATAATCTGATAATGATAAAGATATGGCATTTTGTTCCATATACATAGATTTACTACAGTTCACGAGTATTGTGGAATGAAATGACTGTGCTGAAACATGTAATTTTCCGTTTGCCACCAAAACTCCATTGTTCACGCTCAGCGTTCACAATCACGATCTGCTAAGCTAGCTGGTAGCTCTATCACTTTACAAATAATAATAATAATAATAAACGTTACACACTCATAGCCCCACAGTAAGGTAATCAATAGCCTGTGTCGTGGGTACCATAGACACATACAAAGACAGGAACACAAACACCCAGACCGAGAACAGAAATTTAAACTTATTCAAATTTCTGTTTCGCCGGGAATCGAACCCGGGACCCCTCGATTGGCAGTCCGGCATGGTAACCATTACGCCACGCGGGTCGTCAAATATAATAATAAATAATAATAATATAATAATAATATATCTGGCTTATTTTATTACTGCCATTAATTTCAGCCTAAATGACTCAATACACCATGAAAATGAAAAACATGAGTACGATATACCTTTTCAACTTTTCTCTAACACATACAAAATGCATTTGCATTTTTTTCACGTAATACACACATAAATTTAAAGGTGCCTCTGATATAGTGTGTTTGAGAAGGCCAACAGCCTTACAAAATATTACTTAATATAAAATTGATTTATCTAATGATAGATTGTGCACTTACCAAACAGATTGCTCCAAGGAGGCAATGAGAAACAAAAATTTAAATAAAAATATCTTATTAAAACAATACTGACACTCTTTATAAACATTGTAGTAGTTAAGAGAATTACATAAAAATGTTTTGTGGAAATGTTTCTAAATCGTAAATAACACTACACACTTATAGCCCCACTTTATGATTCTGTAGGTGTCGTAGGTGCAATGGACTCACAAAAAGACAAACACTAACACCCAGACCGACAACAGAAATTGAAACTCATCATTCCAATTACTGCTTTGATGGGCATTAAACCCAGGACCCTGGATTTGTAGTTCAGCATGATGAATATTGCGTTACAAAAAAAACGGTTTATCTCGATTTCTGGCAAAATTATACCTCCTATGGAAAAACATTGTATGGTAATAATACAAAGATCTGGAACCTTTTTATTTACCTACACTTTTTTCACGTTACCTAATTTATGTGAAAAATTCCAAAAACCAAGTTTTTGGTTTTATATTTTCATTACTGATGCAACGAATAGTTTACTTTTACGAATACGAACACGAATATCAAACCTACTATTCGGCGAATACGAATACGAATATCTAGCCATGGTTATAAAAGACTAATTTATTTGATAAATCTCTATTCTTCTAATAATTAAAATTGACAACAGGCAAATTTTTATTTAAAAAACATAAAATTCTTAGATTTTCTGGTTTTAGACGATTTCTATGGTTCGTAATGGGCATGATGACACTATTAAAGAATCAGAGAATAAATGGTTTTACAGAAAAATATATGCTAAAAAAGTTCTAAAATATGATCCCGTTTTAATATAAACATTAAGATTAATAAGATTTTCAATAAAATAAAAGTAGTAAATACAGCAATCGGCCATGTTATCTGAAACGCCAATCAAAAGGAATGACGTCACGTCTCAGTAAATGTCATCGTGTTGCTCGAAGTTTGACGAGCAAGCCGACGCCATGACACCTACGAGCGTTTTCGCGCTTAATTCAAATTACATATCAGAAAATACATTAATTTACGTTAAAAGTTAAGTTCATTGCTGAAATAAATTTTTTTTCGAAACTAGGAGACGTGTACCTACAATAAGGAAAGGTATTTAAAAATCTGTCATCATGCCTATTGTAATGATATGGAAACTCCCGGAGCCGCGGTACTGTATAAACTATGGCCGGGGAGTCCCCCGTCGCGTCGTCGTAGTTTCGGTTAAGGCCCTCTGCACACTTGCGTATTTTTACGTGCCGACGACGACGCGCGTTTTTCAAGTCTGCCAGTAATTAGAGTTGCTTTTGTACGTAAAATATTAGTTTATAAGTATTCGCCGAGTACGAATATTCGGTAAATGTCTATTATTCGTCGAATACGAATATTCGTATTCGTTGCATCACTAATTTTTATCTTTTACAAAAAAGAATCTTTTCTGCGAAATTTACTGAAAACTTACCTTTTAATGTCCCAAATACACTGTAATGTTTTTGATTTTAAATATTTATTTTTTCACCTTATTTTGATATATTAAGATCTATAAAAACACTAATTTTCAATCGAAAAATCACGTGTCAAAATATCTGCTTTTTAAAATATCTACTTTCTGATGGTGTAAAAAAATCCCCACAGGTCGACCAAAATTCATTTTTTCTTGCCTTTTTGCTATATTATCTTTCCTTTCCAATAAATTTCATCCTACTAATTTTTTTTTCACTTTTAACCTTTTTCAAAGGCTTCGGCACTGGTCTAGACACATTGTAATAAAACTTTTTACTAGAAGATTAAAACAACAATAACTTTAAAATAAAGTTTAATGGACAACTACCACACAATGTTGGTGTTACAAGAAAGGGAAAAGAAAAAGAAATCATAACTTTTACGATGAAGATCAATTCCCTTTCTTTTTTTATGATGGCCTAATTAAAGCTGAGTACAGCACTTCTGTTAGATTTTTGAAGGATTTAGGTTCCAATTCACCATACTGGCATATTTGTATGGCATAGCAGTAAATAGACATTAGCATACATACAAATAAATTAAATAGGAGTGTCTGTTTGTTATATTAAAATAACCGCTTTTTACTACATACATATGAATGTTTATACTGTACATATACCAAAATAACATTTTTTACAATTTTTGTCTGTCTGTTTGTTCCGGCTAATCTCTGAAACAGCTGGACCGATTTTATTGGGATTTTCACTAGTAGGTAGCTGATGTAATAAGTAGTAACTTAGGCTTCTTTTATTTTATAAAAGTTCTAAAACTAAAGTTCACTCGCGGGCAGCCGCTAGATATTAAAATAATTTACATACCACACTGCATTCAAATTTTTTTTCTCCATGTATTTCTAAATGTTTTGCCATTGAAGTTCTTGATTTAGTAACTTGACCACAATGATCACATATATAACAGCCTGGGTTATCTAAAACGATAGATACGACTAAATTAATGATACCAAACAAATAATTTATTTTTATTAGTCACCTATTTAAAATTCTAATAAACTTACAACCGCAAATCCATCCATCCATCCATCAGCCTTTTACTGTCCACTGCTGGACATAGGCCTCCCCTAACGTTCGCCACTCCTCCCGGTCCTGGGCCTTCTGAATCCAGCGACTACCCGCTGTCTTCTTCAGGTCGTCAGTCCACCTGGTTGGAGGGCGGCCTGTACTCCTTTTGCCGAGACGTGGTCTCCATTCAAGGACCTTTCTTCCCCATCGGTTGTCGGTCCTCCTAACTATATGGCCTGCCCATTGCCACTTCAGCTTGCAGATTTTGAGAGCTATGTCGGTAACCTTAGTTCTTCTACGGATTTCATCATTACGAATTCTGTCGCGTAGAGAAATACCAAGCATAGCCCTCTCCATCGCTCGCTGAGCGACCCTTATACTCAATCCTTATACCACCCTTTGTGAGGCGCTATGGAGGTCACCTAGCATAGTGCTGAGCTCTTCAAGGTTCTCCGCCAAGATTACTATGTCATCGGCAAATCGAAGGTGTGTGAGGTGTTCGCCATTGATGTTAATACCCAGCCCGTTCCACTCCATCAGCTTGAACACATCTTCCAGTGCAGCGGTAAACAGCTTCGGGGATATAACATCCCCTTGTCGTACTCCGCGCTGCACTGGAATAGGTCCAGTGCTTCCGTCGTGGACTCGGACTGTCATGGTTGCGGCTTTGTACAAACACTTCAACACCTCGATGTACCGATAGTCAATCTGGCATCGCTGGAGAAACTCTAGCACTGCCCAGGTCTCGATAGAATCGAAGGCTTTCTCATAGTCCACATACGCAATACATAGCGGCAGATTATACTCCTCGGTCTTTTGTATAACCTGTCGCAGCGTGTGTATGTGGTCCATGGTACTATAGCCTTTTCGGAATCCGGCTTGTTCGGGAGGCTGGAAGTCGTCTAGCCTGCGCGCAATGCGATTAGTAAGAACCCTTGAGAACAGCTTATAGACGTGGCTCAGAAGCGCGATGGGTCTATAGTTCTTTAAAAGGGCTTTGTCACCTTTTTTGTAGAACAGTACCACCACGCTTCTGCTCCACGCCTCCGGGACAGTTCCGCTACTGATGACGGTATCGAACAGTTTTTGGAGCGCCACTAGGAGGGGTTTCCCTCCAGCTTTCAGCAGCCCAGATGTGATACCGTCATCGCCCGGTGCTTTGTTGTTTTTAAGCTGATTAAGGGCCCTTCTAATTTCGTACAGGCTGACGTCCGGGATATCTTCGGTAAAGTGTCGGGTCAATTTGGCTCTCTTATCGTTCACCACATTGGTGACGGGAGCTTTCGAGGAGCTGTACAACCGTCCGTAGTACCTCTCAACTTCTCTCTGAACTTCAGGCTTAGACGAAACTATAGCGCCAGACTCCGTCTTCAATCTTGTCAACTGGCTTTGCCCAATACTCAGATCCCTTGAGAACACTTTAGTGCCTTGGTTCCGCTCTATAGTGTTTTTGACGCGCTTTGTGTTATGAGCACGCAGATCGCGTCGTCTGCTGCAAGAGATCTGTTTCTGTATTTCAACATAGAAGACGGAGACCGGATGCATAGTTCACGCCTTTCCTTTATAAGACCGAGAGTGTGTTCAGAGAGCACTTGAAGCCACTGGACTTAGCCTTAAAGAACTTGGACCCTACCTCGTGGACGGTTTGTACCATCCTGGTGTTGTATTCGTCCACAGACTCGCATTGTTCCAGGCCCGCGAAACGATTTCGCAACTCGAGCTGAAATTTCTCGGAGCCCTCAATTTGGACAGGTGTTGGTCGGAGCATAGACTTCATCAGGCGTGACCGTTCCAGCTTGATGTTGATATTTAATGTGCCTCGTACCATTCGGTGATCACTTCCGGTTTTGAACCTGTTGATCACGGAAACATCATTAAATATGTGCCGTTTGTCTGCCAAAATGAAGTCTATCTCGCTTTTCGTGGAACCATTAGGGCTTATCCAAATCCACTTGCGCTGTGGCTTTTTCTTGAAGAAGGAGTTCATCATGAAGAGGCTCTCCTTCTCCAAGAAGTTAGCAAGCAATTGGCCTCGGTGGTTCCGTTGTCCAAACCCAAAGGGCCCTACTTTCTGCTCGTCGCCGTCTCGCGTGCCCAGTCTTGCATTGAAATCCCCCATCACCACCGTGAAATGAGTTTTAGAGGCATGTATGGCTCTACTGACGTCCTCATACATAGCCTCTACCTCATCGTCTGGGTGTGTCGCGGTCGGTGCGTATACCTGTATGACCTTCAGCGAATACCGTTTTGATATTCTGAGTATAAGGTACGCTACCCTTGCTGACACACTTTCGACTTTCGTCACGTTGTTGACGAGAGACCTGTGGACGAGAAACCCGACACCACCTTGGGACAGATGTTCGCCATCCCGGTGATAGAATAAGTTACAGGATTTAAGGATTACCGTGTCCTCCCCCTCTCTTCGGACTTCGGATAATCCTATGACACTCCAGCGTAACTTATCTATCTCTGCTTCCAGCTCATGTATCTTCTCTTCGGTTCTCAGTGTCCTGGTGTTGTATGTTGCCAGGTGCAGAGGTCGTTTTCTTTTGTGATAGCCGAATCTCTGCCGGAGATTCTTAGGACCCACTGCCCCGCCGTTACCATGGCCGCTGTCGTAACCAGGGATAGCGGGGCCGCCGGGGACTGGGGGCCGAGGTTTATTTGTGACTGCCATAAGGGGGTTTATTGCCATAGTCACCACGCTTGGCATTGCGGGTTGGTGACCGCAGTGTATGTTGTGCCGCCTGGAATGTCCCTTGGTCGCCTCCTACGACCTCCTGGGAAGAATCGGAGTGGTGCTATTCTAACGCCGGCAACCACACGGCGAACCGCAAATAAAATTAGAAAATTGTAATAAAAATTCTAGTATCACTTTTAGTTTTTTTTAATAAAAAGTTACAACCACCTTCAAGAATTAAAAAAAACAAATAAATAAATAATTATAAATTCCTTTAATGATAATTTTTCCTTGAATAATAATGGTAAAAAATCTTAAAGCTATTTCGTAGTCACAGTACCCATTCGGAACAATATGTACCTACGTCATTTTAATAAGGGCATGAAGATGGTAGTAATCTTTTGTTTTAAATTATTTTTTAAAATACATACCTGAATGCAGTCTTAGGAAATGTATGACCAATTTAGAAAAGCTTCGAGTATGATATTCACAGTGTTTACATTGAAATTCATTTTTTATAATATGCTGTGTTCTGAGATGGACCATTAGATTGTCTCTTCTAGTAAATTGTGCATTACAGATCTGTGGGCAAAAAGAATACAATACTAATACTCCTTATTGTGCACCAAAAGAATACTTTCAGATAAAGAAAACACAAAAAAATATTGTGAAATATTATATACATTTAATCAGAGACAATATGTTCTTTCTTCTGCTTAGGTGATATGATGTTAAGAAGGTTTTTAAGTTTTTTTTTTTATTTCAGAAACATGATATAATTTCATTTATACATGACATATTCCTAAAATCAATGAAAACAGAATATTATTCTGTTTTCATTGAAACTTGAGCTTCGAGTTTAACCTCACGAAGACACAAGTTTGCGCGTTTACCGCTAAAAAAACCCCATTTGTTATAGCGCCCAAGTTCCAGGGTACCGCGCTCACCGTCGGTGAAAGTGTCGGTATCTTGGGAGTTGACATTACGAGTAAAGTGCAGTACCGGAGTCATTTGGAGCACAAAGCCAAATTGGCGTCCAAAAAGCTTGGTGTCCTCAATAGGGCGAGGCAGTACTTCACTGCGGGGCAACTCCTGACGCTGTACAAAGCCCAGGTCAGACCCCATATTATGGAGTACTGCTATCTCTGGGCAGGAGCACCAAAATACCAGCTACACCCATTTGACTCCGTTGAAAAGCGCGCAGTCCGAATCGTCAACGACCCAAGATTGACTGACAGGCTAGAACCGCTCAGCTTGCGAAGAGACATAGGCTCGCTCTGCGTGTTCTACCGACTTTACTATGGTGAGTGCTCCGAGGAACTTTTCAAACTAATGCCTACATCACCATTCCATGATTATACCACCAGACGAAGGTTAAAGTTCCACAGGCACCATCTGGACTCGTGGCGGTCCTCCACAGTCCGCTTTGCACGCTCCTTTTTACCACGGACGTGTAGGCTATGGGACAACCTACCAGCTGAGGCATTCCCAGTGGACTATAACATGGGGTTCTTCAAGAAAGCTGTAAAAAAAGCTCTCCTCCAAAGCCGGCAATGCTCGGGTGGCTCCCCTGGGGTTGACCGTGTCCATAGGCGACAGTGATCGCTTAACACCACGCGGCCCGTCTGCCTTTTTGTTCGGTTTACATAAAAAAAAATAATTATAATCTTGTAATCATTGAAGTCACAGTTAATTTTATGCGACTTTTCATACTATTGGTAGTTATTGGTAATTATCATTAACATACTTACTTCACAAGGAATTTTAACAGTTTCTTTTCCATCACATCCTAACTGAGACATGTGACGCACAACATGGGATCTTCGAACAAATTTTTTTCCACAATGCTCACATTCATAAATAGTTCTTTCATGAACTTTGGTTTTGTGTAAGTCAAGAATGGCTTTATTTGGGCATCGGACGTCACATTGATCACAAGGTACACTGCCTGGACCTTTAGCATGATCATTTTCAACATGATTCTTGAAGCTTGATTTAAATCTAAATTTCTTTTTACAATGCCTGCAACTATACTTACTAGACTGAAATAAAAAAAAATACATATTAATATAAAGGTTAAGATGCATCTTTGATAAATAGAGAAAATATACAACACAGAATATTTTTTATTTCTTTCGATGAGTGATCAAAATATAACATCCTCATAAATACTGCATGAGAAAATGATTTGTGAGGTAATATATTAAGTAGTGAATTTGTAAAGCAACAAGCGCCTATACTTAGTAAATTGATTAAAATTATTACTAATTCCAGAGGCAGTAAAAATCATATTTAAAAATGGATTAACAATTAGACTGTTTCCCAAATGTGGTTTAGTGTAACATTTTTAATGTAGGTACCTATACATTAAGTTTTTTTTTGCCCAGTGTCCAATAGCCAATTTATTAGCAAAATCAGATTTTTGATCAATACTGGTTTATTAATTGTAAATTCTAGTTGACTCCATTTTTTAAAGTTACATGGTCCGTTTAGTTCCCATTCCTCTGTCTTTCATTTGGGGACAAGTTCTTGTTTATTTTTTTTAATATGAAGTTGATATATTGAGTGTGAGCATCATACCTTTATAATAGTGCCAGCATCAGAGTTGTTTTTAGCATGATCTTTTTCAACATGTTTCTTGTAGCTTGTTTTAAATCTAAACTCTTTTTTACAATGCACACAACTATACTTAGGCTGAGAATATAAAAATACATATTAATTTATTACGATTAATAAAAAAATATTGATTTATTACTCATAAGCTCCTAGACTACTCAATTTCTTAACTCTAAACATCACTAGTAGGGGAGCTAAGGCCCCAAAAAGAACATTTTTGTAAATATTATTTTTATTTTAAGCGTTACACGCTCGTGACGCCGTGTAGTAGCAGAAGTGCATCAGACTGACATTTGTGTTGTGTTTTGTGAGGTATGTGTTACCCTGGGACGTAAGTCGCCCATGGATGTGGTAACATTTATTGATGATCTTTACATGTTTTGTATTAAAATTTTCGGATGTTTAAGCATAGTGAATACAGAATTGAGGTAGAAGCTTTTGACTGTGACACATAAGTGAATAAGGCTGCGTTTCCACCAGTGATGTGCGAGGATGCGTAGCGAGGAATGCGTTTGCTACGAACCAATAGAATCTCTTCATTTACCAAGCCTCGCTCAGTGTAGGGATTCTATTGGTTCTTAAATAACACATTCCTCGCTACGCATCCTCGCACATCACTGGTGGAAACGCAGCCTAAGAACTTGATGATGATTCTGTGTCATGCTAAATATAATCTGGAGAAAATAGCTATGTGCTCCACTATGCATCCAACTCTACAAGTTTCTAGAGAGTTTCAAATAATGTTTTAGTGAATACTCATGTTCTGAATAGAAGTTCTACAGAAAGTCTAGGGAGGTAATAGAGGGCTTTTGCGAGGTTGGTATTAATCCGCATGAGGACCCATCAATATAAAATATCTGAGGACTTTGTCCACATAGCCAAGCAGCATAATAAGCGAATAAAAACGTCAACATGTCAATATCACTGTCATCAGAAGAATAGAAACACTCCTAAGCGACAAAAAAAATGTATGTCTGAAAGGAAAAAAAAGGACAAATTACTTTTATTCAGTGAAAATGTCAGAAAAGTAAAACTTTTGCTTTCAATTTTAACAAATTTGATTTTTTTGATACTTTTTAGTAGGTATCTTTTATTTTATCAAAAAAAAATCTCCTTGTAATGGAGATTTTTTTTTTATTAATTCTCATCTAAATATTTATGTAAAAATACCAATTTATTGGGGGCTGCCCCACATGACCAACGAGTGTTACTAAGGGTTAAAGTAACAGGGTTCATTTTATTCCCCTTGCAAATGTCATTTGGAAACAAGTTCTTGCTTATTTTATAATTGAAATTGATATTTGAGTATTTGCATCATACCTTTATTACAGTAACTGCGTCAGAAACAGAATTGTATTTAGCATGATCATTTTCAACATGTTTCTTGTAGCTTGATTTAAATCTAAACTCTTTTTTACAATGCCCGCAACTATATTTAGGCTGGGAATATAAAACAAAAACATATTAATATGGTACTGGATTACCAAATCTATTGAGATATTTTTAATGAGGTACAAAATGTATGAGGGTACATTTTGTAAATAAGAAAAGAGCCAATTTATGTGCAAAATCAGTTTTTTGATATATTAAAAACAGATTTATTAAATTTAAGAACTAGTCAATGCAATTTCTTAAAGTTACAGGCTCAGTTTAATTCTCATTCCTCTTAGTAATGTCATTTGGAAACAAATTATTGTATATTTTGTAATTATAGTTGATTATTGAGTATGAGCATCATACCTTTATAATAGTAACTTCAGGGTCAGAGTTGTATTTAGCGTGATCATTTTCAATATGTTTTCTGTACGTTGATTTAAATCTAAATACTTTTTTACAATGCTCACAATTATACTTAGGCTGGGAATATAAAAAAAAATATATTAATTTAAAGACAAAATTACATCTTTGATAAATATCAAATACTTAGTGATTATTAAATATAAGTGCCTAGTCAAAAGTTACTTTCTATTTCTATTACTCTCAGATAAGACATTTGGGAATAGTGCTTTCAATCCTGGTATGTCAAGATCTACCACCACCAATCCGCACTTGGCCAGCGTGGTGGACTATGGCCTAAATCCCTCTCACTTGTGAGTAGGAAACCTGTGCCCAGCAGTGGGACATAAAAAAAATTGAAAAAAAAAAAAAGATCTTGGTATTGCAGGAACCCAAATCATTTTTCAATTACGCCTGTTATGGGATTACAGGTATAGTTGTCGGGAAAGCCGACTAGTCGGCCATATTTATAGTCAGTGACTAGTCGGCTGAAACCGCCGATTAGTCGGCCCATTTTTTACTCGTATTAATGTGCCCTAAATTTAGAGGGTGATTGAAATTAAATCGATATCTTTTCTATATTTTTTTTTATTGCAAAATCAGCCCTACAGTTTACTTTCAGTATAATTTGGAATGTACATTCTTTTTTTTTTAATTTGTTAATTGGATTTAGACCTATACTAAAGGCAAAAAAGAGACTGCAGCAAACAATTTGCAATGTGTAAGTTTTCACAATTTAATAATATATCCTCGGAAAAAATGCAACATAAATAAAAAAAAAAAACAAAAATGTTTTATTCAATATACCAAGTTCAGTTACAACAAGTCGCAAGGGCCCCTGTACTGGGTTGGTGACCCGTGTTACTGGGTACCCCGCTCATCCACCAAGGCAAACAATACATACTTAGTATATCAAAACACAAAGCATATAGGTCTAAGCTTATGTATAAGTTTACATTTACATAATAATAAAAGTATTTTTAAATTTAAATTTAGATTTAGATTTTAGATAAACAAAAACAGGTTCCGACAAGATTGCTGGACTCGGGCGCCGCATGCCAATTACGTGCGAGCCGACTTACGATTATTGCCGATATCACCCGAATTCCACCAAAAGTCACTATCCGCCTGGCCGACTAGTCGGCCATTTTGCAGCCGATTAGTCGGCCAAGTCATAGTGGGCCAAAGTCATAGTGGCATATAGCCCATCTCTAATGATATGTATGTATTTATTCAAAAATATCAGACTTCCACAGATATATAATATGTATGTATTTAATCAATATTGACAGACTTCCACACAAGGAGGTTTTCAAATGAGTAATTTTTTTACAATGTAAGTATATAGGGTTACATGTGAAGTTGATGTAGATCCTTTAAAAAGGGTTGTAGTTTCCATTATTGCTTCTACTATAAAATTCCATGCAGCAAACTTACAGGTTTACGGGAGTACTTAATACTCGTGATAGTTGATTTTTGGGTAGTTTTTTTTTTCTTCTCTTTTTTGTGGTAAATAAACTTTTTTTTTGTTTAAATTTTTAAAGGTGCAATATGGGATCAAATTTTTTTTTTATATAAATGTACATTTTTATAAATTGTGTTAAAATTAAGTTGTTTTTCTTTTATCTTTGTAATATTTGTGCAAATAATAATCTTTGCCTTTGAAACAGTGTAATTTTAAAGTAGTAATAAACTTTAATAAATGTGGAATTATCTTGATTTATAAATATTTTTCTTTGCCTTATATTTATCAACATTTTCTTGATGTGGGATCCCTCAAATACAAATTGAAAATTGACTGCAGGATTGGAAGCCCTATTTGGGAACAAGTTGTTTTTTAAAGTTAGAAGCCCCATTTTATTCCCATTGTTTTCAGTAATGTCATCTGGGAACAAGTTCTTGTTTATTTTATAATTATTATTGTAGTTGATATATTGAGAACAAACATACCTTCATAATAGGAACAGCGTCAGAATTGTATTTAGCATGAACATTTTCAACATGTTTCTTATAGTTTGATTTAAATCTAAACTCTTTTTTACAATGCCCACAACTATACTTAGGCTGGGAATATAAAAAAAATACAAATCATTAATTTATTGGCATTATAAATCAGATTTCTCATACATTTTGATTATTAAATGCAAATGCCTAGTCAACTCAACTTTTTAATAATAATAAGGGTCTGTACCCTATTTTATTCCCATTGTTCTCAGTATTGTCATTTGATAACAAGTTCTTGTTTATTTTTTAATTGAAGTTGATATATTAAGAACAAACATCATAGGTACCTTCATAATAGTAACAGCTTCAGAATTGTATTTAGCATGAACATTTTCAACATGTTTCTTGTAGTTCGATTTAAATTTAAACTCTTTTTTACAATGCCCACAACTATAATTAGGCTGGGAATATAAAAATACAAATTATTATTAAATTAATGGCATCATAAATCAGATTTTTCATATATTTTGATTATTAAACGTAAGCGCCTAGTCAACTCAATTTCATAAACTTACAGGCCCCATTTAATCCCATTGCTTTCAATAATGTCATTTTCTTGTGTATTTTATAAATGTAGTTGATATATTTAGTACAAACATCATACCTGTAGAATAGTAACAGCATCGGAATTGTATTTAAGAGTTTTCGCCTTATTACATTTCTTTTCGTGAAGTTTCAATAATGATTTTGTGTAAAAACAATTCGAGCAGATTTTACAAGCATAAAATTGAGTGCCACGTTCTTTCTTTACGATTACTTCAGATTTCGGAGGCCGTCCCCGTTTCCTACGATTTAGCGGCATCCTGAAATAATAAGGGATATGATCAAATATCTAAACAAACCTTTGTCAACAAATTGGCTCCTTTTACATTAATAAAATTAAAGGGAATACAAAATTTGATATTACTTTCTCTCAGGCGCTGATAGGTTTTTTTATTACTAAAGGCGAAGCGAATGGCCTTGGTTGGACAGACGACATTAGGTAGTCGTAGTAGGTACGTACGATACGATACGATCAGTGTTACCAGATAAAAAAATTAAACTACCGTGTCAGCTAGCTAAAATTACCGTGTATTGAGTCTAATTACCGTAGGTAATGCCTGTATTTTTTTTTACATCTAGATGTAAAAAAAATACAGTGTGGTGTTAGTGGAAAATAAAATAAAAAGTTTTTTTGTATGCTTTATTAGAAATAATAAGTCTTCTAGAAGTTCCAATTGATGGTCATTTTATTTAACATATCTTTTGATGGTGTAAAATCAACACAATTTCCATTACGGTCTGAGATTACGGTGTATTGATTGTTGGGTCAGAATGCATCTAACTATGCATGCAAATGATATTATAATATTTATACTACTTATTTTAATATTAGTTAATTAAAAGAAAAAAACCCCAAAAGAAAAACTTCTTTACTTTGTCGGATCACATTACCTGACAAGCTTAAAGCATCAAGGTTTAACAGGTATGACACCCGTCAGAGGAGTGGCCAGAGTGGCCTTTACGGGCGAGCCCCCCGCCCCAACGTGCATGCACAATGTGCCTTTTAGTTATACAACTAGTGTGTCGGTGTCAGTGTTGACGGTGCATAGAAAATAAAGTTGTTAGTTGAAATTGACATATTTAGAAATGTATGCGTCTGAAGCGATGAAAGAATATTTGTAAATGTGTGACAAAATTAAAATGTGTGCGTTCTTTCCCCGCACCAGATTTGGCACAAAAATTATGTATCGAAGCGAGGCGGTATGCCGTCTTTCCTGAAGGGTGAGTCAGTAACTTTGATGCTCTAAGCTGACAAGTTATTGAAATGTTTAGGGATTTCCCCAATGTCGACGAGACGACCAGTGTGGCCGCTTTTTGGAATATACGTTCCATTTTATGAAAGTTTCTTCTTTTTAAATTGAATATTTTTACACGGTAATTTACTATTAAATACCGTAGAAAATGACACGGTAATAGATCATTACCGTAGACCGTGTTCAGGTCAAAAATACCGTGCATCTAGGGTAATTACCGTGTATCTGGTAACACTGGATACGATTAATACGCGATACGACGACGTCGACGACAGCAATATGGCGTAGCGTAGTTAGCATAAGAATAGTAGTTAGTGTTTTTTTTTTTTTTTTTTCTTAATGGCGTCTCGGTCTTTTGACCACTTTGCCAATGACAAGCTGGGGAAATCATTATTCAATTCTAAATTCCTAAAAGGATCGGAAATTTGGACAGGATAAGGATCAGAGGAGTTGAATTATTTACATGAGTAATGAGTACTAAATATACAAATATAAATTGACATACACAATATATAAAAAAAGCAAATAATAAAATTGGTTAAAGTTTAATGTTATTTTTTGTTAAATATGATGCTAAAATATGAAAGATTGATGGATTGTCAAATATTAATAACGTAGCTATACAAATAGGGAAGGGGACTCCTAAAGAAATTAAACTATTTACAAAGGAGGAACGGTCATAGAGAGGGCAAGCGAAAAATATATGATTTAAATCACCCTCCTCACCACAAGTACACTTGGCATCAGGAATTATATTAATTCTTGCAAGATGTTTAGGCGAACAAACATGACCCAATCGACAACGTATCAAAATAGATGTAACAGTCTTTCCAAGCCTTACTGTAGAGAACCATGGTTTTATAGGTATATTTGGTTGAATTAAAGAGAAATACTTTCCTTTGGATAAACATGTTTTACTCCAAATTGACTGCCATGAATCTTTAAGGTATGTCTTGGGCAAACTAAGTAAATCTTCCGGATAATTCATGTATGGATACATATCCCCACACTCTATCGCTTGAGAAGCAATCTCGTCAGCCTTTTCGTTTCCTTTAATGCCGCTATGACTGGGTATCCACACAAATGTGACATTATACTGATTATCTATACATTTTAAAAGAGAATTCCGTATTTCAATTATGAGGGAATGATTTTTAGTTTTAAGTGGGAATGATTTTAAAGCTTGTAATGCGCTCAAAGAGTCAGTAAATATAACAGTTTTGTTTAACTTGAATAAATTAATATATTCTAATGCCTTTAGTAAACCAAAACATTCACCGGTAAAGATTGATGATTCTGGCGGAAGTTTTATTTTTTGTACTATTTTATACTGAGAATGGTATACACCCACACCCACACATCCATGATTCGTCTTTTTAGAAGCATCTGTATAAATGTAATGCCATCCAGACCATTTAGTTTCTAGATTATAATTAAAGTTAATGTTAATTTCAGTATCAGTTTTACCAATACCAATATTGAAATATATGTTAGGAGAGATGGTAAGAACTTCATATCTGTATCGATAAATAGGTAAAATTTCGAAACGATATGTGTGAGACGTTAAACATTTAAATTTTAAATAACTTTTAATAAGACAGGTGGGTGATTTATGTTTCCAATAAACGGACGATAATATTTTTTCAGACAAAGTTTGTAGTATATTTAATACAGGATGCTCTGAATACTGTAAAGATCTGCATATAAAGCGATCAGCTAGATACTGTCGTCTTAAATGTAAAGGAGGATCCGCACATTCTACCTGCATTGCATTTATTGGACTTGATTTCATGCTACCTGTTATAATTCTAAGGCATTTACTTTGAATTGAATCTAATTTTTTCCAACCAGCAATACAGCCAGGATCTAGCAAAAATGTTGCATAGTCAAGAATGCTTCTAATAAGAGCATTGTACAATAATTTTAATGAGTAAGGATGTGCCCCCCACCAAACACCTGTTAGACATCTTAGTATATTTATGTTTCGTTCACATTTCGTAATAATATATTCACAGTGAGCAAGGCCACTTAGTTTGGAATCTAAAATGATACCTAGGAATTTATTTTGTTTTTTAACCGGAATTTCAATATTTTCAAAAAGAATTTTTACAAATGGTACTTTATTTTTCCTTGTAAATATCACTGCTGTGCTTTTTTTAGCAGATACTTCTAGGCTATTGTTGTTTAACCATGTTTTAAGTGACTCGAGACAAAAAGTCAACGAATCACATGCTGCTGGAATTGAATTGTTAGTGGTGTACAAAAGAAGATCATCAGCGTATTGTAATATTCTAATAGGCTTTTTGATTGCATAAACTAAATCATAAGTATAAATATTATATAAAATTGGGCTTAAAACGGAGCCTTGTGGAAGACCTTTCCACACTAGTCTTTCAATGCTCTCAATATTATTAATATGTAACGTAAGTTTTCGTTCAACAAAAATATTTATTACGAAATTTATAAGAATTTCGGGTATATTAAGCATAGTCATTTTTTGTCGTAATAAAGGAAGCCTAACATTATCATATGCTGACTGAATATCTAAAAATATTGCCGCCACAGAATCATTGTTTGTAAATGCAAGTCGTATTTCAGAAGTAAAAATAGCAATGTTGTCAATTGTACTCTTACCTTTTCTAAAACCAAATTGAGTGTTTGAAATTATATTATGATGTTCTACAAACCATTCTATTCTATTTTTAACAAGATGTTCAGCTATTTTAGACAAAACTGATGAGAGAGCTATTGGTCTGTATGATGTTGGAAGGTCAGAGGGTTTACCAGGTTTTAAAATAGGAATAATTATTTGAGACTTCCATGATGGAGGAACGTTACCAGACAACATTACTGAATTTATGATTTGTAAATAATATTGAAGTAAAGAATCATTAAGGTTTGCAATAAAAGAATATGGTATAAGATCTTGACCGGGAGAAGAATCTTTAAGATGAGAAAGAACACATTTTAATTCATTCATAGTAAAATCTGCACTCAGACCAGTCTGGCTATAATTTGTGCTCTTTGGATAGAAACATTCACTTTTTTCAGGCACATAAGGAGGAGCTAACATGTCCATAAAACTGTATGCGAGAGAAGGTGGTAGATAAGTGCTAGTGGAATCTTTATAAACTGATCGAAAACGTTTCACATTTTTCCAAACTACTGAGCTATGGGTATCAGGAGACACTGTAGAACAAAATTTTTTCCAGCCGTTCGATTTTTTCCTCTTTAAAAATTTTTTTGTGCTAACAATGATCTCAGATAGTTTTTCAAAATTTTCATGGGTCATTTCGGAACAATATTGTTTCTCAGCTTCTTTTCGTTTATTAATTGCTTGTGTACATTCTTCATCCCACCACGGGGGCGATGGGATATGATTATCATTATTATTTTTTGGGGGAAACAGTGTTTTTGCTGCATCTTGGAGTGTATTTACAAAGACATCATTACAAAGAGGTTCATTTTTACCGGTAACTATGGGAAGACAAGGCAGTTTAGAGAGAGTGAAATTTTGATAATCTATTAAATTATTTTTGTTCAATCTGTACCTGGGCCGATATTTTTGACATTTGACAGAAGTAAAAGAGGTTATATTTGGAAAATGTATCAAAATAGGATAATGATCACTACCATATGTAAACGGAAGAGTATCCCATGTCAGTAAAGAGGCAAGATTTGGAGAACATATAGACAAATCTACTGCACTATTTTTTTCACTAGGACTAGTGCGACGTGTAGGCTTTCCTGTATTCAAAATGCATAAATGGTTATGATCAATGATGTCTAACATAACTTCACCGTAACAGTTACTTTCCGAGCTTCCCCAGGTTTGGTGATGACAATTGAAATCACCCATGATGATAATTGGCTGCGGTAGGCTTAAAAATATTTGTTTAATTTTATCTAAAATTTGTAAAGAAGGTCGCGCGATATAAATTGTTACATAGCAGATACCGTTTAATGTTATAGCGATGACAGGAATATCATCATGAATAAGAATAGGGACAGAGGAGAAATTTACAGAGGACTTAATGAGAGTGGCAATGCCACCATATCCATCTGATCTGTCCCTTCGGAGACATGAATAACCAGGTATCCTAAATGGAACACCCGGGGCTAACCATGTCTCCGAAAGGGATATTATAAGAGGGTCATGTTTATTAATTAAGTATGTTAGATCATGTTTCTTGCTTATTATACTTCTGCAATTCCACTGCAGTATCTTGGCGTTGTAATCCATTATTAAGTGTGATTTGTTTTAATATTTCAAGTAATGGAGCAGCGTTGTTCGGTGAAAATAGATTATTTTCCAATAAAGGATTTATTAAAGAGACTATTGTTTTATTGACATCTAATTGTGTTTTTGAATTTGATTCTATATTATTAACGTCTGTGTTTACAAGAAGTGCTGTACCATTTCTAGTTGATGGGATGTCATACTCCCTTATAAGAGATTGGTGTGCAGCTTGGTCATATCCTTTTTGTAGCTTAGGCAGGGACCGGGGTTTTAAAAATACTGCTTTTTTATATGATGTTCTTAGTGGCTGACTTGGGGGATAAAAAGGTTTGTTTACATTAGAATCCTGAATTATGTATTGCTGTTGATTAGATCTCAAGACATCTGAATATAGTTTTGAAATTGGAGGATGAGTTTTTGATGCTTCAGAGTAAGAAACACAGCTTTGAGCCATTGTCAATTTTATTTGTTTTTGTCTGGCAAATTCTGGACATAACTTATTAGTGGCATAATGTGTACCAGTACATACAACACACAGGGCACAATCCTCCTCTACATTACAGCCATCTCCGGTGTGGCCCTCACCACACTTAAAGCAGCGTGGTTTCGATCGACACTGTGTCTTTGTGTGACCATAACGACAACATTGGTAACATTGGATGGTAGGGTATGTATACAATTCTACAGCAAGTGCATTATAGCACATATAGACATGCTTTGGTAGAACTTGACCATCAAATGTTAAAACTACAGTTTGGGATGGTTTCCAAACAGGAGAACCATCAATCATTACCTTGTAATTCAGGCGCCTAATTTTAATTATTTCTCCACAACCATATGGAATGGTGATGTTATCTTTAATTTCTTCTGGTGACCATTCAGTGGGAACACCCCTAACGAGACCCATTCGTGTAATACTGAATGTAGGAATAAAAGCCTTTAAATTGTGTGTAATTAGGCTAGAGTGATTTAAAAATATGTTTGCATCGTTATAGTTAGAAAAAGCTAAGGAGATTCTGTTACGACCAATTTTCTTTATACTACCATTGACTATATTTTTAAAAGAATATTTTTGTAGTAGCCTTCCAAACACTATGGGATGGAAAGAGCTGCTATCATTGGGTGATGATAGTTCACGTTGGACATGTACAGTGAACGGGGCAACATCTGTATTAATAAATAATTTTCGGAAAACTTGTGTTAGTTGAGAGTTATTTAAATCAGTTGCTGGTACTTTTTTAGCAGGTTCAGAAGAACTTCCGTCGCTATCACACATACAATCGTTTTTAGAATAAGACGTACTGTGACCGCTCCTCCTTTTTTTATTGCATGTTTTGCATATTCTTTTATGTTTCAGACGTTTTCTTTGCACAACACTACTAGATGCGTCTGTATCCATGCTGGATTCATTTATTTCATTACTTGTAATTACAACATTACAAGCTACGGGAGGAACAGAACCCCCGGGATCCGGGGGTTCGTCCATCGTGAAAGAAGAAAAACCTACTTACCGAAAAAACAGCACTACACTAATAAAATAATTAAATGAAAGATAAATACAAACTAAAATAGACAAATATTTACAACTTTTCTGATCGAAATCTAATTATATATAAATTTTAAGAAATTGCGCCGAAAAGATGCACCCGCCAAGCTCAAGATTTCCCGCGCTTTTTCAATAATCCGTAGTTAGTGTTTTTTTTTTTTTTTTTTTTTTTTCTTCAATGGCACCACGCGATTTGCGCATCGCCAACGGCAAAGCGAGGAAACAGGACGGAAAGTAAAAGAAATTTCGGAATTTGGAAAAAAAAACAATCAGAAGAGTTAATTAAGCTATATAAAAATTATATATCTAAATAATTAAAGATACAATATACAAAATATCAAAAAAGTAATAATAATAATAAAAACTATTCTAAAATATGCAACACTAAATATGAATATTATTTTCCAATATGAATGATGAAATGGTTCTATACACATTAATATTTTTACTGCTTAGGAGGCATGGCACAGAGGTTGGGAAAGGAATTTTAAGCAAAATAAGAGAAGCAACAAAGGAAGAATTGTCATATAATGGACAACCAAAAAATATATGATTTAAATCACCCACCTCAAATCCACAGGCACAGTTGGAACTATCAATCAAATGAAGTCTAGCAAGATGGTTGGGAGTACATGAATGGCCTAATCTCATTCTTATTAAGATGCTTGTAGTTTTTTTAGTGAGTATTATTTTTGAAAACCAAGGCTTGAGTGGAATATTTGACTGTATTTTGAAATAATGACTACCTTTTGTTTTACTTGTTTCTTCCCAAAGAACGTTCCATGATTTTCGGAGATGAATCCCAGGTAAAGAAGACAAGTCAGGTGCATAAATTTTGTAGGGGAAAATGTCACCACACTTCACCGCATCGTTTGCAAGATAATCTGCCTTATCGTTACCTTTAATTCCACAATGACTTGGTACCCAAGCAAAATCAATAGTAAAGTCTTGTAGAGAAGAAAGAAACAGTGAATTTTTTATTTCAAAGATGATAGGATGCTGCGGATTATGTTTAAATGGAGATTTTACTAACGCTTGAAGAGCACTTAAAGAGTCCGTAAAAATAATTGTTTTGTTCAGCTTCATTAGCCGTGCATATTCGACTGCTTTAAGTATCCCCATACATTCACCAGAGAATATTGTAGATTCTGGAGGTAGCCTTATTTTTTGGACAATATTGTATTGCGCGTGGTAGATGCCTACACCAACACATTCATTGACATTCCCTGTATGTTTTGATGCATCGGTATAAATATGATTAAAATCTGACCAATTATTATTTATCACGGAATTAAAATGAACATTTGCATTTGGGTCGTCTTTATGAATTCCTAGATCAAAAATAATATTAATAGGATGAACCAGAGCATTATAACTATATTTAAATAAGGGTAGTACAGGAAATCTTTGTACAGGTGCCGAAAGAGATAAATATTTTTTGAAACTATTTACTAAACAAGGAACCGATTTATGAATCCAATAAGTAGAAGAATCTGTCAGATTGGAAAGAGTTTGAAGCTTTGGTAATAATGGATGCTCAGAATACTGTAGAGTTCGAAATAAATATTTATCGCTAAGCATTTGACGTCTTAAATTTAAAGGCGGCTCACAACACTCCACCTGTAATGCATTACGAGGGCTTGATTTCATAGCACCACTAATTATTCTCAAGCATTTAGATTGGATAGCTTCTAGTCGTTTGAATCCTGATATATTACCTGGCTCTAGGAGAAAAGTTCCGTAATCTAAGCGACTGCGAATCATAGAGTTGTAAATTAATCTTAATGAGGACGGATGTGACCCCCACCAAACACCAGTTAAACATCTTATCATATTGATAAGATTTTCGCATTTATTTGCAATAAATTCGCAGTGTTGCTGTCCAGTAAGCTTGGAATCAAGAATTACCCCTAAAAATTTAACATGAGTTTTAACAGGTATCGATATGTTACGGTAATGAATGTTAATACGTGGAAGAGATCGTTTACGAGAGAATAAAACAAGTGTACTTTTAGGCGCTGATAGTTGTAACCCATTTTTATTTAACCAAATTTCTAGTAAATCCAAAGCTGAAGATAGTGATGAACATGCGTCCATAATATTTTGACTCGACGAATATAAAAGTAAGTCGTCGGCATACTGTAAAATACTGACTGTGCTATTGAGTGACTGTTCTAAATCATGGGTGTAGATATTGTATAACAAAGGTGAAAGGACAGACCCTTGGGGAAGACCCTTCCAAACGGTTCTTTTTATTGTATTATAGGACTCATTAAAAGACAAATGTATTTGTCTTTCTGATAACATTTGGAGAATAAAAGCTGTAAATTTGTTAGGTACCCCTAAACTTATAAGTTTTTGTTTTAATATAGACGGAAGAACATTATCGTAGGCGTTATTAACATCTAGAAAAACAGCCAAAACGGAATGATTTTGTGTAAAAGCTAATCTAATATCTGTTGTTAATAAGCTCAGACTATCAATAGTACTTTTGCCCTTCCTAAATCCATATTGTGATTCGCTGAGTAATTTATTGCTTTCAATAAACCACTCCAATCTATTTTTAATTAAATGTTCAACAACTTTGATCAAAACTGAGGAAAGAGCTATAGGTCTATATGATAAAACATTTGAAGGGTTTTTATGTGGTTTTAAAATGGGAATAATTTCTTGAGCCTTCCATGATCTCGGGATGTCACCTGTTACCATAATAGTATTAATGATATCTAGATATTGAAATAATGTGATATCGGATAAATGGGTTATATACGAATATGTTATACCATCGAGGCCAGGACTAGAATCTTTAAGATTCTTTAAAACATTCTTTAGTTCTATCATAGTGAACTCTGAACTTAGACCAGTCGAATCAGTTTCATTAAATATAAACCTAGGTAATTCTAGAGGCACAAAAGGAGGAGCCAGATGGTCCAAAAATTCATTTGCTAAGCATTCTGTTAAACAGGAAAATGAGGATGGTAATGTATTAAATGATGACCGAAATCGTCTAATGTTACGCCAAACCAAGGATGGGGGAGTTTCTGGACTTAAAGACGAGCAAAAGTTACTCCAGCTCTGTTGCTTCTTTTGTTTAAAAAGCATTTTAGTAGATTTTATTGCGTTAATGACCAAAAAAAAGTTTTTATTATTCATATTGCTGTTGTAATTTGCTTCAGCAGCTTTTCTTTCATCAATGGCCCGTGAACAATCTTTATCCCACCATGGGGGAGAAGGAATAAACGACTTTTTACTATTTTTACTTGGGAATATCTTATCAGCTGTTTCGATGATAGTTTTAGCTAGAACTTCTGCACGTTGGTTAGTTGTGCCAAAATTTTTGTTTTTCATATGCTTTTCTACAGTAGAGCTAAAGAGTTTCCAGTGGTTTTCAGTCAAACTGTTAATATTATGACGTAAGCGAGAAGATCTTTTGTAATTATTACATGAGAAGTCATTTTTGGGTAAGGAAATAGTGATAGGAAAATGATCACTTCCATAAGATGAGCCAAGAACCGTCCATGATAGTTTTGATGCTAAATCAGGTGTGCACACAGTTAGATCAACAGCACTACAAATTTCATGAGGGCCTGTACGGCGAGTTGGAAGGCCTGTATTTAAGACACATAAATTCGTAAAATCTAATACATCCAACAGAAGCTCTCCGCACTGTGTAGAAATAGAACTCCCCCAAGATTGATGATGACAGTTAAAGTCGCCCATTACAACAAACGGTCGAGGTAGATAATCAAATAGAGCCTTTATTTCATTTATTATAAGTGGACTAGGTCTGGGAATATATAATGATACAAAACATATATTTTTAATAATTATTGCTAACATCGAAAAATCATTACTGTGGGACGGAAGAGAGACAGTGGAAAAATTAAGGTTGTTTTTAATTAGTATGGCAACACCGCCATACCCGTCAGAACGGTCTTGTCTGACACATTGAAAACCTGATATTTTGAAAATAATATCAGGTTTAAGCCAAGTTTCAGATAAAGAAATTAAGAAAGGTTTATATGTATTTATTAAAAAGATAATTTCGCTTTTTTTATTCATCAAACTCCTACAATTCCACTGAAGGACCTTGCTGTCCATCATTGAAACTATAGCTGTTTGATAATACATTTTTTAAAGGAGCAGCGTTGGGCGGTAAACGGATGTTATACTGAGATAAAATAGTAATAAGTGCATTAATAATTTCAGAAAGAGATGGAGCTGAAGCAGCTGCATCACTTCCTTTAGATGTAAAAATAGTACCATTATCAGTTGAATGAAAATTATTATGATCTTTAATTATTTGCTCATGAGCTTTACGATCATAACCAATTGAATTACTCGAGTTAGGAGCGTGTCGAGGCAAAAACATGGTTTTCTTATACGATACAGCTTGTGTATTTGGATTAGAAGTTTTTATGTTGGATGAAATTAAATTATGACTATTGTTTGAGGAAACAGCGCTAGCGTACGACTTTGTGATTGGCGGATGAAGTTTTGAAGCCTCTACATAAGAAATACAGTTTTGTGACATGGAAAGCTTTATTTGTTTTTGTCTATTTAATTCAGGACAATTTTTACTGTTAGCAAAATGAGAACCAAAACATATGCAACAACTAGGGTTTTCTTCACCTATAGAACAAGAATCACCTGGATGCTCTTGACCACACTTGTAACAACGAGGTTTAGACCTACATTGCAGTTTTGTATGGCCATAGCGGCAACAATTGTAGCATTGTATCGTGGGGTAAATATATAACTCAACAGGAAGAGCATTATAGCACATAAAAATGTGTTTTGGCAAGACCTGTCCATCGAAAGTTATAACCACTGACTGTGTTGGTTTCCACGTTACAGAACCATCAATTAAACTCTTGACTTTATAATTCAAACGTCTAACTTTCAGTATCTTGCCGTGGCCAAATGGAGTTTGGATATTTTCTATAATTTCCTCTGGTGACCACTCAGGTGGAATTCCTCTAACTATACCCAATTTTGCTACATTGTATGAAGGGATGAACGCCTTCATATTACTGTTAGTGAGACATTCACTAGTTACAAATAAGTTAGCATCTAAATAAGTAGAAAAGGCAAGAGACATTCGGTTTCTCCCAATTCTTTTTAGACTACCATCAACTATGCTTGAAAACTTGTTATTTTTTAAGAATTTACCAAAGGTAATAGGGTGAAGTGTGGCTCCATCATTCGGCGAGGATGTGATTTTTTGGACATGAACTATAAAAGGGGCTGCATCTGTTTCATTATATAATTTTCTAAACACTTGTTGCGGTTCTGACATCTTAGAATCTGTATTTGTCGACATGGTATGATTAACATCAGAATTAATTGTATTTTCTATATTACCAACTGTGCCTGTATATTGAGGGAAAGTGTTAATACTACTAATTTCAGAATCATTATCTTCATCTTGGCATTGACAACCAATGTTTGGTTGGTTGCCAAGATGTTTTCTCTGTTTTTTGTTACAATTCTTACACATTTTCTTTTGGAATTTCCTTTTCCCTGTAACAACTGTGGATGACCCATCTGTGTCAAAAGCCGATTCGTCATTCTCACAATAATCTATAGTAACAAAATTTGCCGCCTGAGGGACCGTTCCCCCAGGGTCAGGCGGATCATTCATGTTGATGTGAAAATATTTACAAACTACTTACCAAAACTGCTGATATATACACAAATTAATATATTTACAAGTTTTAATAGAATTAAACTACTATATACACTTATCTGATTGATTTAAAGGAAATAATTAAAATTTTAAGTTGGAGCCAAAAAAACTCGACCGCCCTTTTTTAAGTTTCCCGCGCTTTTTCATAGTTAGTGTTTTTCAATTTTAATAATGGCGTCGCAAACTCTGTGCATATTGCCAGCTTCAAGTAAAATTTTTGCATCACTGTAGTCGTAGAAAAAAGTCAGTTAGTCGTCAGGTATCGGTCAGTCTAGTCAGTCAAATGTTCAAGTAAAGTGATGGCTACTTTACCAGAACATGTCCGATGGAATTTTGGAGGCAAGCCGAAAAAACATGTTATCGCACTGTTATTTTATTTCACAACACTCGTGCACTATCATTAACCTATATCGAGCAAAATGCCATCAACTTTATCCGATATAACTCAAAAATACACTAAGAAAATGAAAATAAAACAAGAGCACAACTTGTTCCTTCAGACTTCCCGCCAAAACTCCATAGTTAGTGTTAGTAGTACAGTATAAACTTAAAAAAAAAAAAAAATATCAGGCCCTGACTTCGATCATTTTAAGCATCGATGGATAGATACTTCTATGTTTGTATCTATTAAATAACTTTTATAAAAAATGCAAAGAGTACCCACACGGTAATGCGAATACTAGGCTTTTATAGAAATATGTATAATTAAAACCCTTTATTTATACATCTGAGATAAAAACTTTCTTTATATAATTTTCTTAGATTTTTACCGACTTTCAAAGAGCGGGAAGTAATGTATTCCGTTCGCGTATGTATAAAAGTATTCTGTGGTTCTGCTTTGGCTTCGGCTTGTACATGTTTGTGGCTTGTACGTATTTAAGTTAAAACAAATACATTCAAGCCGAAGTTTCAGATCGCCCGTAATTTTTTTCCTTTAATTTTTATTATATTCTCTACCTTTTCCAATGGGTTTCATCATACTATATTTTGTTTTACCGTTTTCAAAATGATCGCCCCTGGTCACTGGTCTGACGAGAAAAAGGAATTATACAACCAAGGCCATATTATATGCCAAGCTTAAACAATTAGCATATAACCTTAGACTTAGAATAATATACTTATTGGTCTATGTATATAACTGTTCTCTATGACAATTTAGTTTTCTCTATCTACGGCCTACGGTATAATTATTATTTATTCATATGCCTACGGTGCCAAGGCGATTAGTTGGGTGCTTAGACTAAGAATAATGTACTCGAGACACTAGAAACTTGCTAGAAACTAAATTAGTTGCTTTCGGTCAAAGTCTTAAAACATCAAAGGTCCTTCCGTCAGTGTCATACCTGTCGGTACCTGTGATGCTCTAAGGTCAAAGTCCTTCCTTGCAACCTTAATGCCTTAGAGTATCAAAAATCAAAATAGACAGTTCCTTTGATGCTCTAAGCTTGCAACTTTCGCTACGCACGCTCAGTGCCCTCAAAAATAACATTGATGTACACACGGATACATTACAAAGAGCTCCAGCTCCTCGCTCATGGACGTGCTCGAACTCCAAAACAAGTTGCTATAGCAACGTTTTTGTAAACACAAAACATGCCAACTACTCAATACTCTGTTAAACAGGCAGTGGGAGTAGCAGGGATTTTATTATGATTTCTTTATATTGTTAATAACTTTCCATAGTTATTTGCATTATGAACAATGAATGACGAGGTAGATCCAAATGTTATAAAAGCTACACAAATATCTTTAGGAAAATATGTGAAGCGGCCACCTTTAAGTGAAAAATTATTAAGAAAACCGCCTTTTAGATTCTTACATGATATTGTGACATCAGTGAGTATTGATTATAGTGACCAAAGGAAAAAATATTTAATTTTAGGGTAAGAAGTTTATAGTACAATAAGTGAGAAATAATGTAGCATTGGGATTTTAGGTGTTAAAGAGTAAAGGTTTTTTTGATGGTTTATTTGAAGAAAATGAACTAATATCTGACAATGTAAAGGATAGAGAAAGCAAAATTTTATTTTTGAACAAAGTTATATCGGTTTTAAGTAAGTATAGATTATAATTTATCTACTTTTATTCCATAAATACCTTTTGTTTGTACGTATATAAAAATTATTAAATTTGTATATCACGTAATTTAACACAATTAAAAGTTTCCTCAAATATTTGTCATCCATTAATAAAAAGTTGATTGTATTATTGTGATCGCATTATTTCTATCAGGTTTAACAACTGGTCAGCCATTATCAGCAAAGCCTTCAAAAATAGTTGCTGGACAAGAATCGGCCAAAACAAACGAATTATTACAATGCCTCGCTGAAGCTTTGGACAAGAATCTTTCTACTGATGAAGCAGTTAAACAGGTAAAAGCTGGTGTGAAAGAACCTGCAAGTACTGATAAAAAAAGCGAAAAGAAAATCAAAGACCCTCTTAAATCTGTCAAGAAAAATAGTGACCCAAAGAAGCTAGCATCTAGAAGCACTGAAAAATTAGTAACTTCTGATAAAGATGGAAAAAGTAGGTCTAGGAACAAGGAAAGTGCACAAAATAATAAAAAAGAATCACCTCCTAAGAAAATCTTACCGAAAACATCAGACAAAAAGTTGCCAGGAAAATCGAATCAAGAGAACTTACCACATAAAAGCGACTCCATCAATGAAAAAGGTACCACGCCCTTCAGTAAACAAATTATATTAGACATTCATACAGCAGATGATCCTGAAAAAAAGTCATTAGATTATAAAAATTCAGATATCCAGTCAGGCAATAATAAAAATAATAGAGAACTTGAAACAAACTTACAAGAGAATCAAACTTATGCAAAGAAGAATGTAGATAAAGCAGCAGAAAATGAAGAGAATACTGTAAAGCCAACCTTTGCTGGAACATTTATTCCGATCAACGAACAACCAGATGAGATTATAACAGAAACAAATCAAGAAATTAATGTAAATAAGCATATACCGATCAATATAAATATACAGGAAGTTAAACAAAATTTTGAAGAAAACAAAACGATTCATGAAAGTGAAGACGTTTCCGCTTCCGCAGATCCAAGGTTGGATTCAGAAGAAACTTTAACGGCGCTAATCACAAATGATAAAAAATATAAAATTGATGCCGCTGTTAGGCCAGCGAGCGTAAGACCGTCTTCCTCGAGACCTGGGGCACCTCGACATCGAGAGAAAAATGATATTATTGATTCAGAAACTGTGATTGTGGGCAAAGTTAATATAATCAGTGAAAATGCACTTCAGGAAGAGGAAAGTATTTTGTTGTATTATATTAATTTATTTTATAGTAGAATGCAACTAAATGAAAAAAGGGCGAATGCGTAAAATGCGTAAAATTCTACTCTAGCTGCAGTACCATGACCAAAGATCTATACAGCTAAGCGTTATGGTGTAAAATGGATGACAATCAGTACTAAATTTGATGCGCGTTTCCATGCTTCGGAGAGCCTTTTACGCCGTTGAATTTAACGACTGTTAAGTCTTCAAACATTCCAAGCCCACGAACCCCGTGGATAACTCTATCGGTAACAACAATGTTATCGTTAAGCGTTGTAATGCGGTTTGAAAACATCCGATAGCAGGTTGGCCACTAAAGTACACATCCAAAAACCCGCTTTGGGGCAGAGTGGAGAAGTTAGCTTCACCCAATTATGTAAATGTGTAGCAGTGGAATGAAAAGAGCATTGCAGCCAGTTCTATTATTAAAAATAACCACAATGTTACTTTTAGGAGGAAGACATAATTATTATTGATTGCCAAACGATAAAAGATCGCGATGAAATAAAAGACAATCAGGAACATAATAATTTGATCAATAATCAAAACAGTCATTTAGTACAACAAATCCTGGATTCCCATAAAGAATATTCTCAAACATCAGGAAAAACTGAAATAGTAAGTTTTTAACCACCTTGTTCCTAAAAATATCAACAGTGTTATAAGAATTAACTTTGCAGCTAAATGTCTCATTTTTGTCTATGAGATTACTTACGCGTTTAAAAGAAGATACTTTTAGTTAAAAATGTTAAAATAGGGTTATACCACTGTTGTAATTTTTATGACAAAGGGGGCGAATCCTTATCAGGAACAAGTGAGTAATAATATCTGTATTTATTTATTTTGGTCGACATGGACTATCGTGTACCAGGAGCGTTGGCAAATCTTGCCACTGTCTCCTCTATACCGACATCGTTAGAACCCTCAGGAAAGTGCAGAGACGATAGCAAGAGACATGATGGGTCTACGCATGAGCCATGGTGACTTGGCCCTGGTATGGGATTTCACTTGTGTGGATTGGCCCCATCACATATAACTGAAACATTTAAGAAGGTGGGGGCTGCGCGCCAGTTGATGCACAGCTTCTCAAGCGTCGCAAATATTCTTCTATTAAGAAAGATTATGAATTTGTGGTGCTTGCGATGATAACTATGGGTCCATGGTCGGCTGACATCAAAACATTCAAGCAAGACATTTCGACCAGACTGATTCTAGCCTGGAGTGACCAGAGGGCTGGCAGCTTTTTCACAAAAATAGCTTATTAGTGGCAGTATTTCACTGCCATCACTCTGGGCACAATGCAACAAGCGCATTTTAGATGGGGTTTTCATTTTAAAGTTAATCTTTTTATTATTATTATATTTTATTATTATGTACTTTTAATTTATTTATATTAAAATTTAAAGTACGTACAGTGATTATAATAGAGGCAAAAAATAAAATTTACCGATATACTGATCTTTATTTAAGGAATGGCAAATTAGTTCCCAAAAAGCACCTGATGTTTTCGTTCAAGAAATGGATCAATTGAGGTTCAGTGTTCAAGCTTTGTCTCGGATAGCTAATCCATTGGGTAAGCTACTGGATCATATTCAGGAAGACGTTGAAGTAATGCGTCAAGAATTACACCAATGGACAAAAATATACGAAGAAGCCTCCAAGGATTTACAAAAACAAAAATCGTTAGTATATCAACGGCACATGACAAAATACATTCTTTATCATAATAAATTACCTTAATTATATGAAACTTAGTACATAATATCGTAATATACACAATAACATGATAATAATAAATACTTAATATGTATAATGTTTTAGAATCAATGAGGATTCCCTGCTACCATATCATGCAAAGCTTAAGCAACTAAATATGGATGTAGAAGAAAAGCGCGAGAAAATTACAGATCTCAAGGTGTCGAATCATAAGAATGCGTTAAAAATCGAAAAACTGTTGGCTAGTGGAAATGTGCAATAAAGTAGAATTTTATTTACGAATATGTATAATTATACTGTACATAATACTTAGTAAATATTTAATACTGTGTGGTTTATTTTTCTAATATTTATATGCATTATTGGGTGCTAATATTTCATCCCGCTTCCGATATCGCTTCATCAGCTCCAGAGTGTAACTTGGCACCCTTTAACCCTTGGCAATCTTGGCATGTAACAAACATTTGAAGGTTTGTTTCTCTATCTACGTTTGAAGGTGATGTTTAATCTATATGTAGATACATTATACATATGTAACGTTAAACGATAAGGTTACTGATGAGCCTGCCTACCCCTATTTTTTTAACCTTCAAGAATAACACAGCATATTATTATCAGAAACACGCAGTTTTTAATCAAAAGTGTGTAGTTTATAAACTCTACATCAAAAAAATCGCACCTCCGCAAAAATAAACTTCAAGCATTATTAATCCTTAAGACAAGCAATTATTCCTACCAATATTGGTATCATTTGTAAGCCCTATAAAAACTCTTTTAAAAAAATATCCATTTCATTTCAATAAAGAAAAAGCTTGACACTACCATAGAGAAATTAAACACTACGTTAAACTATGTGATGTGACTATGAATGAAAATGGAACTTTTTTTTATAAAAACACCAGCAAACAGGCATACGGGCCACCTGATGGTGAGTGGTCACCGTCGCCTATGGACATCTGCAACACCAGAGGAGTCGCCTACTGATTCTCCTCTTGAAATTTTGTTTTGTTTTTTGGGTATAAAAGGGTCAATACAAGCTTATTGGGGGATAAATTCGCTACCAACCGTCGAAGAAGACACAGAAGAAAATCTTCCACCAGAAAAACGTCCTTGAAGATGGATACTACTGCTGCTGAAGCCGCCCAAGTGATCACACTACTGCAATCAAGACTACAACAGTGTGATGTCGCTCGGCAATTGCACTTAAGCCGCTTTTCTGTTCGAAGAGTGTACCAGAGGTTCCTGCAGACTGGTGGCTTTGTCTGGAGGCGTGAGTCTGGTAAACGTCGCTGCACCTCTGCGAGAGACGACCGATTCATCGTATCGAAGTCTAGCAGTACAGCAGCTTCAAGTAGTTCGTAGAAGGGCCGAGAGTGTCTCTACAGTTAGAAGAAGACTAAAGGAGAGAAATATAGTGGCTAGGAGACCTGCTACGGGTCCAAAATTAACCGCAGCGAATCGGCGAGCACGCCTGCAATTTGCTCGCGCCCACGTCAATTGGACCCAGGACCAATGGAGAGTTGTTCTCTTCTCAGACGAAACGAGAGTGTGCCTTTTCTGCAACGAGTATGCAGAAGACAATGGGAACGTTTTGCCTAAGCCTGCATCCAAGAGACGATAGGGTACGGGGGCGGTTCCTGCATGTTCTGGGGCGGCATGTCGGCCGACGGCAAAACTGAACTTTCTTGCGTCTCCCGGACCGGAGGTACTCGCGGGCAAGGGTCGATGACTGCTCACCGGTACATCACAGAGATCCTGGAAGATCATGTGGTCCCCTATGCTGGATTTATTGGCGACGGGTTCACATTAATGCACGATAACACTCGCGCGCACACTGCTGGAATTGTGCGCGGCTACCTTCAAGAGGTTGGGATCCCTGTCATGCAGTGGCCAGCGAGAAATCCAGATCTGAACCCGATAGAGCACCTCTGGGACCAGTTAAAACGCAAGGTTAGGTCCCGTGATCCCGCTCCCACGACTCTTCAGGAGCTCGAAGACGCCATTATTGAGGAATGGGACAGTATCCCTCAAGAAGAGGTCCTAAAATTGGTTGCGATCCATGAGGGAGCGCATGGATGCCGTCATCAGGGCAAGGGGGGGTAACGGTTTTAGGTTAGTTTTAAGCAACTTTGTTTTGAAAAATTAATCAGATTTAATTAGGGCCCTTTTAAGGATTTTTATTGTTTTGTAATTTTTTCTCAGTTCCAATAAAAAAAAATGATGAATGATTGTTTTTGCATTCTCTCTTTCCTTACCTTTCAAATGATACCAAACATTACCAATATTTCATAATACAAATAAGATTTAAAGATGTATAAAGTAGATTTCTTAAAAGGTGCGATTTTTTTGAAGCCGAGTGTATAAAGTTATAGACATGTATATCTATCATTTGAATGAGGTTTACTTATTTCAAACATAAGTTTGCTAGAATTTTTATTTCACTCACTTGTGCAAACGCAAACAAACAAATACAAGGATTTCTATTAATAGATGTAGGTAGGTACTGCTCGTAATCTCCAATAAAGTACTTTGTGTATTCTCCTTTATCTATTTTGAGCAAATCACTTACAAACCTAATTCTAGTTGAAATTAAACTCCGTTATTTATAAAATTACAGTGTTTAAGTATCATTTAAATAAAGTTTTAAATAAATCGTTAAAAGAAGACAGGAATATAGGCATATTATGACACTATTGTAATTTTAACTAAGGTAAAAGACGGTAAAAGAAAAGATCGCAAATCAAGGTCTCCGACTATATTTCCATCATAGACTTAGGATATACTAGCGTGAGGATGTCCTAAAGGTCGATTTATATCATAATACATAAGTAAGTTTAAACCGTTTAATTTATGTCTATGATTTATTTTGATCCAATAGCTGGATCCAGCGTCACTGGATTCCAGCGCTGGATCGGCACTGGATCAATGTAAACATCCAGTACAGCATCTAGCATCCAGCGTTGGATCCGAATAGAATGGATCCTATTTTTTAATCCAGTGACCTACCCCGCACGCCGCGCACCCCTCGCCATTGTCATTGGAATGGAATCGTGTAAACAACGGGCCAGCCTCTGCCGCGTACTCGCATTGTGACCACACTTTTGTTTGTCTGGTATACAAGTTTGCCAAGGGTGTTTTGACACTTATATCTATTTTCTAAAATATGTTTTTTTTACCGTTCTTCCTGAAACAATTAATTCTCATCGTGAAGCCATAAATTCAGATTTTTTTGCTTGAATCAGTACGATACAAAGGCATAAGAATAAATAATACTACGACAAAGGTTTTTAACAGTATTTTAATTGCCTGCGCTTTCCAAGACGCGGAATACTCATTTTTGCTGTAAAATTGTTTTCACAATTAAACAATTAAAATAACAGTGCCAAAACATGTTTTTTCGGCTTGCCTCCAAAACTCCATTCGTCACGTTGTAGTAAAGAAGCCATGACATGACTTTACTTGAATGTCTGACTGACTTGACTGACTTTTTACTAACGACTTACTGACTTTACCTATTATTACTCGTCCAGTTTCACCGAAACTGGCAACTGGCAAAAACGTGATGCAAAAATAATACTTGATGCTGGCAATATGCAGAGTTTGCGATGCCATAATTGAAGAAAAAAAAAAGTTCTGTGATGTCTTTCTTGACTTGGCAACCAATGAGGAACGAATCCCCCTTACGGAAGGAGTTGAAATACCTACAAGAAAAACGTGCCATACCTACACTCGACGGTAATTACAAATGGCGGATTCGACTAGAGCTGTTTCTGTTCGGTCGATAGACATTATCGATAGTTCCATTCTTGTTACAAATAGGTACACTGGAAGTGATCATCTATCCTAGGGCTTGAATATCGGTTTGTAGGTAAATTAACAAATTATAATAATATAAAATAAAATATAAAAGTTATACTTCCATTAAAACCATCAGTAACTCCGAGGTGTGATTAATTAAAACGATGGGCTAACACGTTAAACGTAGTTAAAATTAAACTAATGCCACGTCATACTAACGTCAGAGTTTATAATATTATGCAAAAAATCACGAATGATTCTCTCGCTCACAATTGCGAATTGATGATCTTGTACGGTCTGATGTTTTGTATGTCTGCTGGTATGGTATGTCCTTTTTTATCAAGGTTGTGTTAGTACACAAAATAAAATATCCAAGATATTGATAATCACATTTATTTTACTTTATTGAACATTTCCTTTATTTTTAAAAACAAATATGTACCTAAAAGATAATAAAACATAATAGGGAGGTATAGTTGCGTAAGCTTAAGGTACCTATTATAAATTATCTGGACTCCTGAAGACCTCTGGTCATTAACAATTTGTATAAAGGTAGGGACCATACAAGGGACTAAGACGAATGTCCTTAAAAAGAAAGCATAAATTTTACTCAAATATCTACCTGAAATAAAAATGGACAGTTTCTGCATTTTTACTGACAAGCAGAATGACACATAATAATTGTTGGGGATGGCTTATATAGAGTTGACTCTCTCCTTATTAGCTACGGCTTGGCTAGGTTGCAGGGAGACGTCAGTATGGCATGGTGGCAAGGCTCCGATTGGCTAGCTGGCTGACGCGTTCGGTACATTCGGCCATCCTGGAATAATTGCTCCTGTAATGGGAACAGACCGTAATGGTTAGCATCTGGAACAACAGATCATTATGGCTCTTAATTTAAGGCTGGCTGACTCATGACTGGCTGAATAATGGCTGGCTGACTAATGGCTGGCTATTAATATTAAAGCCTGTTTTAAAATTTTATCTTTATATTTCCGTTCAAGATATATACCTACATTTTAAATATAATAAGATGTCTTTAAATAGATAGTCTTATCAGAACTATACAAACAGGGCGCTATCCAAGTACCCTAACTCGCACTGGACCAGCTTGGTAAACTATATGGCATGTACCTTCTCTAGTCAGGAGAGACCAGTGCCCAACAGTATAACATTTAACCATAGTAGGTATATGAGTAGATTGATTTATATCGACTATGTATAGCTATCCTAAGTAGGCGGCGTGGTGTTAAGCGATTACCGTCGCGTCCATATGCGACGGTAATCGCTCGCGAGCAACCCCAGCTCGCTCGCTTAACACAACGCCTATACATATACACGCACACACACATAACAATAATAATATATAACAACAATCATATATATGTGAACAATAAATTGTTAAGTAATTAAAAGAGCACACATCTTTCTTACCAATAAAGTTTGTGATGGTAGGCCATCATCACGTAGTACTATATTATTCATTGTTCTGTTGAAACATGAATCATAAAATTGAAGGGACAAAAATATACATGTTTTCTTGTAGTGTTTATATTTTCAGACTCTTCAATCACTGGTGACCTAAAACAAAATACACATAATGTTAGTTATGAGAGGAATGTCCAGCAGTGGAACATTAACAGAAGTTTAAATTTTAATTTGCTGATACAACTAATTTTTCCAGTTATACAATTGTGAAAAAAACATATTTCATAAGCCCGATATTCTTTACCCTTTATCTTATGTATGATAATTTTATCGATATGGGAGCAATCAATACCGCAACACTATTTTTCATACAAAATGTTTTTATAAAATTGTATAGTGAAATAATCGTAAATATAAATGAAAATGAAAGGAAACGTGATCCAATATCTTTACTTAAGACTTTTAGCAAACATTTCATTTGTAAATTTGTAGAAATCAGGGGTATTTCGATGAAATATGCAGTACGTACCGGCGTAATGTACATGATGCTGTTTTTTCCCTCTTCTGCCGCCGCACCCAATAAAACTGCACTTTGGCATCTTCTTTTACACCACTTCACCTTTCTCAATATAGGATTTGCTAAAAAACACCACAAATAACGAAGAAATTCTAAAAAAAACTATCCACAACAAAGCTCACTGACAGCTCAAGTACCACATGAAAGGGTAATAAAAAATGGCGAATCGGCCGCAAATAGGTATTACCATGACGTTACAGAAAAATGTTGCCAAAATTGGCACGTTCAACATTAGTGCTATCTCTTATCGCATGAGTAGATAAACATAAGTGAGAAAGACACAGAAATATGTTTATAAGTTCTTCATCGGATTATGATACAAAAGTATAAGCTACGCTTTATATAGACAACTGTTTCAGATCCATAGGTATCATTATCAAAGCTTGGCAACACCTTGGCAACATTGATACGTTAACTGTCACTTCTGCCATTCCCTAATGTTTAGTAATTATTTATTTTTGTTGATTCGTTGATTGTTCAATCGTTCATGTTCTAAGGTTTTGTTGATTAAAATAAATAGATTTTGAAATGGGGAGTTTGGACAAAGGTGTTTTAACAGGATTTATTTGTCGACTGTGTTCTGAAATGCACCGTGTTGTACTTCACATTTATGGGGAGGAAGGCATACGTTTATGTATATCTGAAAAAATCAATAGATATTTGTCCATTAATGTAAGTTCCTTTTAAATAGTTACTATACGGTCGATCCTTTTTTGTAAGTGGTATTGTCGAATTAGATGGTCATTATGCTTGCAGGTTTCTCGTTCAGATCCACTGCCAAAAACTATTTGCAAAAAATGCTTAGAACGATTGGAAAACCAGCACAGGCTCGTGATGCGTATAGAACACGCTGCAAATATGCTGAAAGGACAGAGAAGAGCAAGAGTTGGTCGTGGTTGTTATGTCAGTCTTTGTGATACCTCCAACAACCATTCAAATCGTTCTGTAGATGAATAGCACAGCTAGGCTACAAAAAAAAAATAAAGTAAGCATTGCTATTAATCCCACATTGATGAGACATGCAGATACAATTTTAACAACCCATATTCACTAAGTGGCAATGGTGGTTTTTTGGATAACATCTGTGGTACAAGATCAGGTACTTGTAAAATTCAGTTTATTTCAACTCACTAGGACCATAGAACAAAATATAAATATGGGTATAGTTTTGATTTGTTAATCTCACTAATAATACATAACTGTATCATTTGTAATATTGAAATGATTTATTTTTACAAAGTTACTTATTATATTAAACTTTCAATTTTGTCTTACTTATGGTTCAGTTTATCATAGTGTGATGTTGATTGAAGAAGCTATTGCATGAACTATCATTTGTAAAATAAAAGTATTGTATTGAATTTTGATTAGGTAGACAACAGTAATCAGATGACATGAGTTTTCAGAGTTGTTAATGATCTGATTTATATCTGTAATTTTAGAACAAGAATTAAGGTTTTCTATAAAAACAAGTTCATTTAAATTTTCTTAACTGTGGTGGTAAGGCAAAATGCCAGTTTTATTGAAATAGTGTGTCTTATGAAAGAACACTTACATCCAAACAGCCACATACAAAGAATGTTGTAGTAGTCTGAAAATTGTATTTAAAATTTGGAAAAAAATTAGCTGCAACGCTAATGATTTAATTTTAATAAATTAATGGAATAATTATATAAGTTGTTTGCAATTTCAGTATTGTAACTATGTACATTTTAATATGCCAATATAAAGCTAATGCCAACATAAACTGATTTATGGCACTACAATAGTCAAATCAAATGCAGATAACCAATGTAACCTAGCATCTAAGTCAGTATAGATATGTCATTGAAAGAAAGAAAATTTTTTTTTTTCATATTATAAATACAAAATATTTGCTCAATGAATATCACTTTTTTCTGGTTACCAATAACTGAATGATCATGTTACTCCTAATTCTAATGAGGTATTGTCTACAGAAACCTTCTGTCATAAAAATTTAATATAAAATATGGAACCTATATATTAATGCAGACATTTAAAAAATCCCTCAGGTTTTTTTTTTCTTGCACTTCTCATAATTTTCACATAACTGCATAAGGAGAGGGTTTCCAAAAATGGCATTTTTGTTTGTGTTTTATTTATAAACATTACATACTAAAATTCTGTTAAAAAATAATATGTTATTTTTCAGTCTTTGATCTAGAGGGTTTTGTGTATATCATATATATACTTGATCATAACTTTATTGCACTGCATTGAACTGTAAAAATCTTACTTTATTTCAAACTAGCTGTACCCTGTGCACGTTGCTATGCTACATACTAAAATAAATTTAAAGGAAAGACATTACAGAAACCTTTGTTGGCTCATGCACTGCACAACACTTTGCATACATGATCACATGCATAGTTTAAGATTCTATAAAGGACATACAAACAAACATAAATTTTATATATGTATAGATTTAAAAGACCAAGGAAGTTGAAAGAAATGCCTGAGTGTCACATACAAATAGAGGAATAGAATTGAGTATTGATACTAATTCATTTCTATAAATTCACCCTTTTGCATGTTTATTTTAACTGAATTTCATCATACAAACTCAGATCTAGTAAAAACAAAGCAATAATTTATGACTTGCACTTGTCACTTAGTATAATGTATGGATAACAGTGGTATTTTTTGTCTCATAAAACCTTCACCTTAACATTCATTAAAATTGTATAATAAAAAACTAATTCAAGTGACTAAAGTTTAAACAACATTTATATGAGAAAGATAAGAACCCATTTGAAGAAGCTTCTACAATAATCATATCTGGCTGCAACCCATTTTTTAATCCCATTGCTGGGCACTGGTCACATCCTATTTTTGGGCAGTCCTAGAGATTAATTTACCACACTGCTCCATTGCAGGTTGGTGGAATCACAGTCATGGTAAAGACAATATTGTTTGTTTAAAAGTTTTTATAAGTTGCCTGTTCTTGTTCTTTAATTATATAAATAAAAAAAACAGACCCAAATATTCTAATATGCACCCAGGAAAATATATTTGTAAATTATTGTTTCGACATGAGATTGAATCGAATATAGTGTCCCATTAGTAATGTACCCATGAGATGTGCCTAGTAGTGCAGACATTCTTGCATCAGAAGCACTAAATTTCACAAATTTTGGCTGAATAGTTTTTAAGGTACGGGGTCAAATCTTTTATTTTTTAAATTCTCTTGTTTGGTTCACTAATTAAAGTTATCAACAAATACTGTTATATTAATAAAAATTAAACAGAATATGTAAATAAATTGAATTATTTTGTTTTCATTTTGAGTGTTTATGATAAAAATCCGCATATATTTTTAAAGTTGTTGAGAATCTTGTAAACATGTATAAAAATTTCATTCACCTTTAAATACTGACCCTAGGGCAACTAAATTAAGTGAATCTCATGCAGAATGATCTGCTGTCATCAAATCTATAGGTTACATTAATAAAATTATAGGACACCTTTGTATGTTTATATGATGAAAAGCACTTAAGCTACTGTTGCTGTTTCTTTTATACTCTACATTCTACAAATAAGGTATGTATCTAGATCATAGAATGTGTTTCAGAGTTAGATAATAAGTCTCTTTAATAATAAGTGTATATAAAATATGTTCTAGATTATAAATTACATTTATTTAAGATATAATAAAGTAGTGGTTTAGTTATTTTTTACACATTGACTTAATTTAATGTAATATTAAAGTCAATGTGATATGTATACATGTATAAAAATATAATTTTTTGTGCAAAATTTTTTTTTGGAGAAGAGATCTTTTATTAAGTTAAGGTGTGAAATGCAAATTAAGTTATAAATACCTACTTAGAAATAATAGAAACACATTTTTACTTGAAGTTATTTAATTCATCTAATAAAGATTTACATTTATCCCTCAATATTTTCACAGCTTCAACAAATATGACACTAGAGTTCATTGCACCAACAGACTCCACATTAACTGAAACAATTTTTTTACAGTCACCAAGATATCAATTTATTTAATTATTTATCATTTACTATTTTACTACTTATAAGTCATTTTTGAATTAGAAGTAGTAAAAATAAAAATATATATTAATGGCAATTAAAATCAAAATATAGTTTAATAAAAAAACTAACAGACGCTTTAAAAGCACATCAAACTAAAAAGTGAAAAATAATACTAAAAATATTGGTATTATTGTGAAAAAAATCATGGGACGTTTTGTGCCATATTTTTCGTATATCAAGCAACCCATGCTTTTTTCACAACAATACTAGTATAATTTTTATAACTATTTATGTTTCATTTTAAGTTTGATTTATTGTTAAATACATTTTGGATAATGAGATACTCATGAAATTATTGTTATGTCACAGATTCTGGATGATAAGTATACAATGTTTGAATTAAATTAGTCAATTAGTGGGTCAAATTAAAGTCTAAAGGAGTTGGTTACATACATACAAACTAAAAGTGAAGCTAATGAAAGTGTTCATAAATTGAAACAGTTCATCCATATTGACAGGGAATGCTACAGAAATTTTCCAGACCTTTGTTTAAAAACTAAGAGCTTTAAAAATACCTAATATGAATACAAAATTATTAACTGATGTTAGATTCAGAATTATCTGACCATGACCCAGGCTCACAATAATAATATGTATGTAGAAATTATAAAATTTAATCAAGATGTGGTTTACTTTTACAAACCATTATAATTTATTGTTTTGAAAAAGAGATAGAATGAGTATATTTTTTTACTTACATATAAAATGATCTCTAATACGGCTGAGTATCACAGCATCCTTAATTTCATCATATCTGTAAACATTTCTGCTGCAGCTGTCATAACGAGCTTCTTGAACAAATGCTTGGCCTTTTGAATCTATACCAATGACTCCTGGAGAAAAGCAGCTTTGAAGTAAAGTTGCTTCGCTGCCACTTACTCTTCTAGTTAATGTTATATCAGGCAGTAAACGATAGGATGCAGTGGCTAAAAAAACATTTGATTGATTATAATCATTAAATGTTCACTTTTATCATCAATAGTTTTCTATCACAAATTTTTTAATCCCACAGTATTTTAGTTTATTTAATCAGTATTCTTTAATTTTATTTATTTAATTATTATACTGTTATTGAATATTCATTGTGTGGATGATGTGTTTATGAATGAAAGGGATTTAATGTAATATACTAACCGACAGGAGAAAATTTTGCATGGTCTTTACCGATGCCTTTAACAGCTACTAAATGGAGATCCAGTTCATGGCCAGGTCTCATTTTTGATATGAGGATGTCATCATGAACAGGCCCTACGTCTGCTTCTTTGTGGACTGAAGCTTGGTTGCCGATCGGACACCATTTTATCTGAGATGAGTATACTGTAAAAAATATATTTTAAAGCTGATTAAAATTTCGAATTTCCAATACATGCTTAAGTTTTAATAGCATATCAAAAATAAGGCGTTGTTTGAATTGTCTTCGGCGTATTTGACTTCTTTTATTTTATTTGTTCTTTAAACGAAATCTAAAGTTTTAGGATCCACATCCAAGCCATTAGTCTTTGAATCACGTGATTGAAATTACCTGAGGAATCTCCACCTATACATGCCTATACCCATTGGCTACTAAGGCTGATTTACATTGATCCAGCGTCGCTGCATTCCAACGCTAACGCATTGCTACTGGATCAGGTTGTCTACATTCAATTCAGTAGACATTCCTACTTAGGGTGACAACAAGTTTGTAGCAAAAATGAGTTCCGCGTCTTGGAAAGCGAAGGCAATTAAGATACTGTCAAAAAATCTTTTATCATACTGCTTCACGTGAAAATATGTACTACATCTATGGCTTCACGATGCGAATTAATTGTTTCAGGAAGAACGATAAAAGGAAAAGCTTATTTTAGAAAATAGATATTGATAGGCAGACCCTGTTTTGATTTAGACATTTTTGGCAAACTTGTACTATATACCAGATAAACAGAAGTGTGGTCACTATAGGAGTAAGTGACGGAGACTGGCATAGAAAGTGATAGGCAGACCCTGTTTTGATTTAGACATTTTTGGTAAACTTGTACTATATACCAGACAAACAGAAGTGTGATCACTATAGGAGTAAACGACGGAGACAGGCAAAGATAGTGATAGGCAGACCCTGTTTTGATTTAGAAATTTTTGGTAAACTTGTACTAATACCAGACAAACAGAAGTGTGGTCACTATAGGAGTAAGCGACGGAGACTGGCATATATAGTGATAGGCAGACCCTGTTTTGATTTAGACATTTTTGGCAAACTTGTACTATATACCAGACAAACAGAAGTGTGGTCACTATAGGAGTAAGCGACGGAGACTGGCATAGATAGTGATAGGCAGACCCTGTTTTGATTTAGACATTTTTGGCAAACTTTTACTAATACCAGACAAACAGAAGTGTGGTCACTATAGGAGTAAGCGACGGAGGCTGGCCCGTTGCGTTTACACGGTTCCAGTGGCACGGGACGCACGGCGTGCGGGAGGATGTCACTGAATTGAAAAATAGGAACGAGTCTATTCGGATCCAGCGCTGGATACTAGGCGCTGTACTGGATTGGAACATGTTTACATTGTTCCAGTGCCGATCCAGTGCTGAAATCCAGCGACGCCGGATCCAGTTGCTGGATCAATGTAAATCAGCTCTTTCTCGTTATAACAGTGGCAGTTGTGACATCCAAATGAGACTGATCTTCCTATTCCTGATAAAATTTGATTTAATGACCAATCTTCTATGTAATTCGAATAAAATGTTGCTTTCTGAGCAACACAGCAGATAGGCCGCGAATACATTTTATTCCATTAAAACATCCTGTAAAAAAGCCAAGTCTCGATAGATCTGCTTGTTTTTCTATAAAAGTTAACGAAATATCTAAGCAAAGCCAAGTCTAAGCTTCTTTACAATATTTCTTTAGTAATATATGTATGTAGTTAATTTTTAGACCAGCCGTTGAACATTCTTTATGCACGTTAACTTATTGACACATTCAATTCAACCAAATATTAATAAAGAAATCGGGTCTCTCTTTATTCCCCAATACAGAGAAACCCGAGCCTGGACCTTACTTCACCACGCTCGGATGCGGATTGATGGAGATGTGGGTTAGTGGATAACTCGCTGTTGGATGTTCTCAAACTGCCCATTAGGCCTCCGACAAGGTTTAACGTCTATATCTATCGATAACAACCGGGACCGACAGCCTAACGCCCCCTTCATAGAAATCATAAGAAGCACGTATAAAAGTATTTGTGGAATAAATTTCAACTTACTCATTACATCGGAATTGAACAATTGGTCCTAAGTCTTATGAATTAAAATTTGCAAGACAAAATTTCAGATTAAGAGTTTTTAAAAATTAAAAACATAGTCTTTATAATGAGCATGGATTTGGGGGAATTATTTGATTGTTCTAATACTTTGCCGCGAGGTGGTGAAATTGCCATACACCGACTTCTGTTGAAAAATCGTTCATTACGGCGAAACCATATTGTACTGCAGTGAATGACTGCCTTTATTTAAAATTTCATTTGTTTTATGGCAACATTTGCTTTTATACGGCAGCAAATTCTTTTGTCAGTTTGAAGTTTTCGTCGGTTAAATTTTGTTATGACGCTTGCTCAACGGTTGAGTCCTCCCAAACTTCAGTTTAAATACATGGGAAATACTTTAGATAGGTAAGTCAACTTTTGATATTACATTCGTAAGGTTTTGTTTGAGTAGATAAAGAGTAATTTACTAGAGTTTTGTGTAAATTAATGTTAGATTTTTTGTTGGCAAATTCACCAACCCTATACGAAATAAAAGAGACTGCAACTTTACCACGTTTTGTTACAGTATAGGGTTGGCCAAAAGTGTTACACGATTTTTCTAATCGATGATTAAATATTAGGTATGTTAAAATTGAATATTATGTATTATTATAGAAAATGGGAAAAACTAGACGTAAATTATTTCGATGCAGATCCTACAAAAACTATTCAGAAGAAATGCTAGATGTTGTAGTAGAACTAGTAATCCCAAAAAAGATATATAGAGAAGGTGTAAAAAGGTTTTATAAACCAAGGCGGAGGATAGAAAAGAAAAGTTTATTAAAACATTTAAACATACCAGGAGGTCAGCAACGACTTTCTGTTGCAGAAGAACAAATGATTAAGGTTTTGATTGTAACAGCAAATTTTGTATCACCACTATTACGATTTGACTTTAGTTAAATTTTTTTAACTATTTAAATTCGCAAAAATTATTTAATCGAAAATTGCCGGGCATATGGTGGATAATTGAAAATTAAATTAAGAAATTATGACAACGGATCTCAATTGCGTACCTAATTTTGATGTTTATAAAAAAATCTTAATTTTAAAAATTTACTTCATTAAAAAACATAATATCAAAAATTTATGATCATTTTTAGTCATTGTTATGTCTTCATAAAGTTTTAAACATACATAATTATATTTGGTTGTTTTTGTTTTAACAAGCAAATTTTCCATTTAGTTTGAATAAATCTAAAATAGGTTGTTAAATTTATCACATTTACAAAAAAATCACATAAAATGCGTAATAAAGCAATTGTATTACAATAATATTATTGTGACTCAGTCAATTGAAAAGTTGTTATAAATTATTTGCTAGAATTCATTTTATTTAGACCCAATAAAATATCAATCAATGCAATCCTGCCAAATGTTATGGTAAACTTTGCCATAAAATTTATTGCATAGTTTTGTTATTATTAAATCATTTTACAATAATAATTTGATAACAATTTAATTCTATGTTAAATTTACTACAGTTCTGCTTAGTTTTCATTGTAGGTCTACATATGGTCTACATACATTTTTTTTACGTAATATTGTTTGAAATTCTTCTTCACGCTTCAAAATGGCAATGTTGCCAGGTTTGACGGTACCTATTATTCTCTTTTGTTTTTATGGAGAATTCGTTCACTCAATAAAAGCTTCCTTGGCCAAATGGTTACGTGGGCTGACTGCCGAACTAGAGGCCCAGGTTCAAACCTCAATCAAAACCATATTGCGTTTATTTATTATTTTTTGTGTTAAGTAACACTGACAAATGAGTGTTTTGTTTGAAATTAAACCTAAAAAATAAATTGTTTTTATCCAAGCAATGCTCGGTCGTCCAGGTACTCAACAAAGGCATTGAATCATAAACAATGTAGACCGATTAGCGTAAATAATATACATGGTAGTATAGCGTAGTGTTTAATTTCTCTATGCATGGTAGTAAATCAATTGCTGACTTATTCGCAAAACATTTTGCTATAACGCCCTTAAGCGTGCAGTCTGTGGTCGATACCCTTCCCAGTCCCCTTTGTAATTCTTCAAAGCCAATCGAATTTCAGCCATCAGATGTTTATACTGCAGTTAAAAGTATGACACGTGGGAAATCTCCCGGGTATGATGGATTAAGTATCGAACACGGAACACATACCTACTGCATGCAGGTGGTTACGTATATGAACATTTGTCATTGTTATTTAATCTTTGTATCCGATATACATATCTACCATCTAATATGCTGAAAACAATTATAGTTCCCATTGCAAAAAATAAGACTGGCGATATGTCAAGTAAGTCCAATTACAGGCCCATATCGTTGCTTGGGTACAACGATTGGTAAGGTATTTGAGCGGCTCCTACAACCCGAACTGATGCGGAATGTTCGGATTAGCGATGCTCAGTTTGGTTTCCGTCCCGGACTCTCTACAGACTCCGCAATATTATCACTCAAGCATATTGTGAACTATTATGTGGCGAGAGATACATCAGTATATGCATGCTTTTTAGACTTAAGCCGTGCCTTCGATCTAGTAAACTATGAACTGTTGTGGACTAAAATGCTCACGTCTATTATTTATCACAAAATTGTGGATCTGATGAGATACTGGTATGGGAACCAAACTAATTGTGTGAAATGGGGCGACGCAACCTCTAACGAGTACCTATAGGTTAGAATGTGGTGTCCGCCAGGGAGGGTTGACCTCTCCGAATCTCTTCAATATATACCTATATATAAATGACGAATATATACCTATATATAAATAAAGGAGCTGAGAAGGACCAATATCGGTTGTCATATAGGAAGAACATGTTTTAACAACCTGAGCTACACGGACGATATGGTCCTTCTCAGTCCCTCTATCAATGGACTGAGAAAACTTATTTCTGTCTGCGAGAATTTAGCAAAAATTCACGGTTTGAAATATAACGTCGCTAAAACTGAAATGTTAATTTTTCGCTCGGGTAGAGGTCTGGAGAGGGTTCCACCTGTGTTCTTAAACGGTTCGTCAGTCCGGGTTGTGGAGAAGTTCAGATACCTGGGACATGTGTTAACTGGTGGCCCGAGCGACGACGCTGACATCGAGCGGGAGCGAAGAGCCCTGGCCGTTCGCTGCAACATGCTGGCGCGCCGATTTGCTAGGTGCTCTAAGGGTGTTAAAGTCACTCTTTTTAAAGCATATTGCATAAACTTTAACTCGAGCCAGCTTTGGAAAACGTATACCAAAAGAGCCTTTAATACGATAAACGATGCCTTACGCATCTTATTGAAAATGCCACGGTATTGTAGCGCGTCGGCCATGTTTGCCGAGGCCGGCGTTCCAGTCCAGACTACTTCGCCGTTCATCGAGCTAGAATTGCCACTTTCTGGAGAACAGTGCGCGATTCCACAAACGAACTGTTGACAGTCGTGGCTCAGGCTTCACCGGACAATATTTATTTTAAGCACTGGATGTACGTCCATAAAACTATAAACAATTGTTTGTGTTACATTTTAAAAAGTTGCATAATTTTCTATTGTTACAACCTTGGTTTATTTTAATTTATTTATTTGTAAATTTATTTCTGTATGGGTTACTTTTTATATACCTGAAATAAAGATTTATTATTATTATTATTTATCTTTATTTCATTTACCTCTGTGATTTTCATATAAGTCTTCTGCTCTGAAAGATTCTTTAGGTTGCGTTTTGTTTGCAGTACACTTAACCTTGAGTGAGTACTCCAAAGTATCAAATTCTGTTCCTTCTGTTGCATCTGAAAACATTTCCAATAAATATATTTGCATTATATTTTGCAATGCAGAAAAATTTAAAGTGAATGAGGTTTTAAGTTGTTACTGTCTGTGGCAACAATGGAGTCATTATAGGACGAAAATATATAGGGAACTATTTTCAGAATTATTAAACTACATATTAATTAAAAGTAGAAACACAAAGAAAATGTCCTTCTTTTTCGATGTAGACTTTATAGGATTCTTGATGCACCACAGACAAGGAACTGAGTATTTACTGATTATAGTTTTATGTATAAATTAAGAGTTAATGACTAATGTTAACATTGCCTGCATTGAGTGCTTAGTGTTTGCTGCAAAAAAAGTTAATATTCAATTTTACTATCAGAGGTGGCAAATACAAGATATTGGCAACACTCAAAGTGCGAAAAATACATTAATAGATTTAATGGTTAATTTTTGTCTACCTAAATAACCATCTGAAGTGGACTGTATGAATAAAACGCTTCTTCGATTTTTCTTGATTTATTTCTTCGTATTTTCTTCTTTAGGAGAGAGCCGGGCTGGAACTGACGACAAGCGGCTACAGGCCTCATCTTTATATAAAAAAATTCCCGGCCGCTGATTGGTCGACCAATCACGTGCGAGCATGCGGACCAATCAGCGCGCACTCCAGAAAGCTCGTCAAGGCCGAGCGTCATGCCGACCAATCAGCGCGCACTCCAGAAACTTCCTCAAGGCCGAGCGTCTTTGTGAGATAGCCGCTTATCGCCAGTATCCCTATCTCGCTCATTGTCTGTCTCTCTCTTACATATAACAATTTACGTACTTAAAGTATTATTACAACAACTCGACATAAAAGTACGAAGTATCTAGAAAGAACAATAGAATAATATGAAATCTAAATAAAAACACACACATATAACACATTATCCTACAAACTAAGTACAAACTAAGTAGTTTTAACTTATAACTAATCACTGGGCTCGTCGTCCACAACATTTCCTCCCCCCGACGCAGCCTGCGTAGTCTCCATCACGACGAGCTTCCTTACAGGCCGCTTGAAGACTCCAGTTCGGGTGCGGACGTCAGCCGTTCGTATTCCGCCGTCTGGACCCGGGAAGGTGCGCTCGACGATGCCCATTGGCCACACATTTCGTGGCAAGGTGTGGTCGACGATGATCACGACGTCTCCGACTCGTAGTGGTCGCTTGATGCCCGATGACTCTCCTCTGGGTACCAGTGTGGGTAGGTACTCTCGAAGCCAGCGCTGCCAAAAGTGATCGGCGAGCGCTAGGCTAGCTCTCCAGGTTCTTCGATCTGTTTCTTCGCACGCACCGTTGAGAGGCAACCCCATCGATGACCCCAGTAGGAAGTGATTCGGAGTCAATGCTTCAGGATCTCTGGGATCGACGCTGACGTGGGTGAGAGGCCTCGCGTTGATGGAGAACTCCGCTTCGGTCATCAAGGTGTACAGGACCTCTTCCGTCGGCTCTTTCTCATTCAGGGTGGCGGACAGTGCGACTTTGACGGAGCGCACCAGCCTTTCCCACGCTCCCCCTTGATTCGGCGCACCCGGAGTTATGTAGCGCCACTCCATCCGATGTAGCAGTCCCTCGTCTCGCAGCACAGGTGCCCACTCAGCATAGGCAGCTCGCAGTTCTTTATCGGCTCCACGGAAGTTGGTGGCGTTGTCTGAATACATTGTTTGTGGCCACCCCCGTCGCGCTGCCATCCGTCGTAGTGCCATGATTGCTGAGCTCGAGGAGAGTGAAGGTACTATCTCCAGGTGCACGGCGCGGGTCGTCAAGCAGGTGAAGAGTGCTCCCCATCTCTTCTCGCGTCGTCGTCCGATCTTCACTGTCATGGGCCCAAAATAGTCCACCCCACAGTGACTAAAGGGGCGCTTGAAAGGCTCCAATCTCTGTCGTGGTAAATCTCCCGTGGCCGGTACTTGCGGTCTTGCTCTTCTTCTCTTGCACATGGCACAGTCCTTTTCTACTGTGCGTACCGTGGGCCTCAGGTGTATAATCCAGTATTTCTGCCGTAGGTCGTTCGTCACGCGTTCTCGGTTCGCGTGTCCCGCGGCGCAGTGTTCTCGTAGTACGAGAAGTCTGGTGACCCGGTGGCGACCGTCCAATATGATGGGTCGCTTCGTCTCTGCGAGCGCTGTAGCTTCTTCAATTCGACCTCTAACCCTCAGTATGCCGTCTTCTAGCACTGGATCTAGCCGGAACAGGCGACTGGTCTTCGGAATTGGCTTCATCTTCTCGAGTCGTTGTATCTCATCTGAAAAGCTATCTCGCTGTGCTCGTCGGATGAGTGCCTTTTCCGCTGCTTCCACGTGTCGGCATTCCAGGCGTGTCGCTCGGCATCGGCATATGTCGATGAAGGCTAATACGCGCGCTGTCGTCCTCATCAGTGTTTCATACTTGGAGAAGCGGCTAGGATCGGGTAGCCACTCTTCTCTCGCGACTTCTGTGACGTGCAGCACCACCTCTTCTTCTTTGTCTTCGTACCCATTTCTTTCTTCCGGCCATTGGTCTTCGGGGAGTCGTAGAAAGTCAGGCCCCCGAAACCATCGATCTTCTGCCGTTATGGGTGTGTTCACGATTCTCGTGGCATCGTCTGCTACGTTCTCTTGAGTCGGGACCCAACGCCAGTCTTCTTTCTGCGTGAGTTCTGATATTTCTCCCAGGCGATTCGCGATGAACGGCGTATATCTCTTCGCGTCGTGCCGGACCCAGTGTATCACAGTCATGGAGTCCGTCCAGTATGTTGTTCTCTTGACTTTGACGCGATGTTCTTTCTTGATTGTTTCTGCGAGTCTTGCACCGATGACTGCTGCCTGTAGTTCGAGGCGCGGTATCGTCTGAGTCTTTTTCGGCGCCACCTTTGCTTTGGCTGCTATGAGGCTCAGATCGTAGCTTCCGTCGGATCGGGCGATGCGCCAGTAGGCCACTGCTGCATATGCTTGTTCGCTGGCATCGCACAGTACGTGAAGCTCCAAGTTCTGGCAGTCGTGCAGAGCGTATCTTCTTTCCAGTCGCAGGTTAGATATGCTGGATAGCTGTTTCATCCAGCAGGCGAAGAGATCGTTTTCTTCTTCCGGGATTGGCTCGTCCCACAAAATCTTCAGTCGCCACAGACTTTGGAGTACTATCTTCGCTCTGATGGTGTAGTGGCTAAGGAGTCCAAGCGGGTCGTAGACGGACATCACGGCGCTTAGTGCTTCTCTCTTCGTCGGCGCTCGGCTCTGAGCGCGCACTTCTGCCGGGACCCTGTTCATGGACGTGTTGAACCCCAGCTCATCCTTCTCGGGATTCCAGTAAAGCCCCAGTATCTTATTCTCGACGCCGTCTCCTCCAAGCTGTGTCGGCGTGGTTGTTCGCAATTCTTCTGGTACGTCCTGCAGCACGTCGGTGTGGCTAGTGCTCCATGCTCTGAGTTTGAATCCTGCTGCAGTGTGTACCTCGCGGAGCTCTTCCACGGCGCGGCGGGCTTCGTTCGCGTCTTCATAGCTTGCCACCAAGTCGTCCATGTAGTGGTTCCGCGTGATTGCTTCCAGGGCTAGAGGGTGCGAGTCAGCATGTCTTCTCGCGTTGTAGTCTCTCACAAAGTGCGCCATGAAGGGAGAGCTTGCGGCGCCAAAAATCATACTCGTCATCTTGTAGTGGCGCGGTGGTATCTTCCGATCGGCTCCCCTCCACAGGAACTGTTGTGCTGGCTGGTCTTCTCTGCGTATTTTTATCTGCAGAAACATTTCTTGTATGTCAGCCGTGACTGCAACTGGCTTCTCTCTGAACCGGAACAGGATCCCAGGTAGAGACATCAGCAGGTCGGGTCCCTCTAGCAGATAGTCGTTCAGGCTGACTCCCCGATTCTTCGCTGCTGCGTCGAATACTAGTCGCTGCTTCCCTGGTTTGTTCGGGTTCTGTACTGCGAAGTGTGGTAGGTACCAGCAGACGGGACTGACTATCTCGCTCCCGTCGCAAGGCTCGGCGTACTCTTTCTGCAGTAAGTTCTCAATCTGCTTCGTGTATTCTCGTTCGAAGCTCGGATCGGCGTCCATTTTCTGCTCGATCTTCGTCAGGCGTCGTAGTGCTGCGTCGTAGCTGGGTGGCAGTTTCACATTGTCGTTTCTCCATGGCAACCCAACTTCATATCCCCTTTCTGTTTTCTTCATTGTTCGCTCTACGATCCTGATAGCGCGCTCATCTGCGTCGTTCACTCGCGGCTTGTGTGCGATTCCCAAGGCTTCGATGCAAAAATGATATTCCACCAGGTTGTGCAGGCTTTGCATCTGCTTCTCTTCGTCTGCGCCTTGTTGAGCGGTGTATACATGCAGCACACTATCTCGGTTCCTTATCATGCTGCGCGGTACTGTCCCATGGATGACCCAGCCCAGTTGTGTTCGGGATGCGGCTGGTAGGCTCGGCTTGCCGGTCCTCAGCTCCTGCGACACGATGTACTCCCAATGGTCCGCTCCAATCAGAAGTCCGGGTTTACTGGAGCCGTAGCAGACCTGTTCTTCGGGCAAATCACGTAGATGTTCGTGCTTCAGCAGAGAGCTTGGAATCGATTGTTGTCGCAGCTTCATATCCTTGATGGTGTGCGCCCGTATCTTGTAGAAGTCATCCTCCCCTTTCACGTGCACCGTGACCAATCTGCTGTCTTCTTCTTGCTGCATAGTGCTGACCCCTTGCATGTGCAGCGGTGAGTGCGTCCCCTTTGCGCCGATGCTTCTCGCTATTTCCTCGTCGATCAGCGTGATTGTAGCCCCTTCATCCAGTAGTGCGTAAGTCTTCACCTCCCCCCGTGGACCGACGACGGTAACAGGACACATCTTCAGTAGCACCGTTGTATTTGAAGTATTTAGTGCTAGTACCGACTCGGCGCCGTTGTTCTTCGTAGGCGGTGAGGGCTTTGAAGCTTCCTGATTTCCTTCCTTGTACGCGTAGTGTAGACTGGAGTGGTGAGGGCGACGACACTGGTTCACGCCGCAAGGCTTCGCTCTGCAGTAGCTTCGGCGGTGTCTCTTCATTAGGCATTTGAAGCATAACTTTTCTTTTCGCACGAAGTCCCACCGTTGATCGATCGATAGTGCCTTGTATGCGGGGCACTCGGGTAGCTTGTGATTCTTCTTGCAGCTATGGCATTGGTCGTCCGGTCGTTTTTCTTCGGCGACGTTATAGATGGCGTTACTTTTCTTCTTGTAGACAGCTGCTGGTGCCGGCTTGACCTCTCGCTTCGTCGTCGATGGTGCCGTGTAGTTGTATCGCATCATCTGGTCGGCTTCGCGCATCAGAAAACGTGAAAGCATAACAACCTCTGGTTCCGACCCATCGTTGTCCCTGGCGTAGTCGCTCCATCTTGCTTGTAGAAGCGGGCTTAGCTTATTCAGCGCTTCTTGCTTCAGCATTGGATTGTAGAGGTAGGCGTGACGACCGACGCTCTTGATGACGTGCACGGTGTTCTGCAGCTTGACGGCGAATTGGTTGACCTCCACAGCTGATGGTCCACATCTTGGCAGTTTACTCAGCTCGGCCATTGCTTGATTGATGATGAGATCCGGTCGTCCGTAGCACTGCTCCAAGGTCTTCATTATGATCTCCGGATCCGTAGCTGAGTGCAGCGAGGCAGCCACGTTCTCGCGTGCTTCTCCCTTTAAGCAGCTTCTAAGTCTCTGCAGGTTCTCCGCTGGCAGCAGTCTATACATTTTCGTGGTGTCCCGATACATCGCCTTGAAGATGAGCCAGTCGTTGGTGTTCCCGTAGAAGACAGGTAGGTCCGGGCACTTGGACCTCGGTATATTCAATTTCTCTATCGCCTCCGTGAGTGCTTCTAATGTTCTTCCGGATACGGGATACGGCCTTTCTTCAACTGGGAACTGTAGTTGTCTGTCTTCCCTGACGCGCGGCTCCCCCCGTGGCTTGAGGGGATGAGCACGAAGCCATGCGTCGACCTTTCGGTTGTGTTCCGAAGGAGTTTCTTCGTGGTCGCTTTCTTGTTCTTCATCTCGTAGCGCCGCGAGTTCTGTCGCTAAATTTTTCTTCACAAGTTCGGCTTCGATTTCGAGTTGCTTCTTCCTAATTTCGGCGAGCTTCTTCTCTGCTTCCATCTCGGCGAGGCGCATTCGGGTTGCGGTTGCACTCCTATTTGACCGCATCGAGCGTGCCGGCGATCTGGCACGTGCGTTCCCTCGATGACCCTCAGCGTAAGCGGCGCGTGCGGCCTCGTTCGTAGCCGCTGTCCACGCCATATTATGTGCCCCGTCGATCGTGGTTCCCCATCGGTTGGCGCGAGCGGCGTCGTTCGTAGCCGCTGACCACGCCCCACGTGACTCGATGGTAGCTCCCAGATGAGTGGTGCGGACGGTGTCGTTCGTAACCGTCGGCAGCCCAACATATGTCTCGTCGATCATTGTCCCGAAGCGGATGTTGCAGGCGGTGTCGTTCGTAGCCGCCGGTAATCCTTCACATGCCTCTTCGGTCGTAGTTCTGAAGTGGGCGGCGCGGGGGGCGTCGTTCATAGCCGCTGGCCACGCCCCACGCATCTCGTTGTTCGAAGCTACGAAGCTCGTAGTCTTTGGCCAGACGTCTACGAAGCGCGCGTAGTCGCTCGTAGTCATTCCTCTCGTAGACGTCGGTAACCCCATAGGTATTTCGTCGGTTGCAGCTCCAGCTCCTAAGGTGCAGGCAGCCTCGCTCGTGGCTGCTGGCCATACCGGTCGCGTCGCCTCGATAGTGGTACTCATGCGGTAGGCTCGGGGGGCGTCGTTCGTAGCCGCCTGCCGTGTCGCGTCGATCGTTGTACCATCGTTGGTGCCGCGGGTGGTAGCCATCGGTAGCGCCTTGATCGGAGTTCTGTCGCGGGAGCCGCGGGCGGCCTCATCAGTTGCCGCCGGTCGCGTTATGCGAGTTGTGCCGTCCGGAGTTCCGTCATGTGTGCCGCGGGCGGCTTTCACGGCCGTCTGCCCTGCTCTCTCCATAGTAACCGCCGTGTCGACTGTAGCCTCCGTGTAGGACGTGCCGGGAGTGGCCCTGCCGGCGTCGGTCGTAGTCCATGTTTCCTGACACGTGCTCGGTGATCTTGGCGGGTCTAGCGAGAATCTACGTTGTCTTTCTAAATCAATTTGACGTTCTTTTTGTATTTGACGTTCTTTCTGAATGAGAAATTCTCGCCTTTCCCGCTCGCGGTCATCCTGTTCTTGACGCGGCATATCCTCCCGTTGTTCGGATGCGTCGGCTTGACTCCTTGTGACGACCATTTTCTTCATTCGGCAGCGATTACTCTGTAGCGCAGGCTTCTTTTTTCCTTAATCCGGCAGCGATGGACCAGACTGAAGTGGACTGTATGAATAAAACGCTTCTTCGATTTTTCTTGATTTATTTCTTCGTATTTTCTTCTTTAGGAGAGAGCCGGGCTGGAACTGACGACAAGCGGCTACAGGCCTCATCTTTATATAAAAAAATTCCCGGCCGCTGATTGGTCGACCAATCACGTGCGAGCATGCGGACCAATCAGCGCGCACTCCAGAAAGCTCGTCAAGGCCGAGCGTCATGCCGACCAATCAGCGCGCACTCCAGAAACTTCCTCAAGGCCGAGCGTCTTTGTGAGATAGCCGCTTATCGCCAGTATCCCTATCTCGCTCATTGTCTGTCTCTCTCTTACATATAACAATTTACGTACTTAAAGTATTATTACAACAACTCGACATAAAAGTACGAAGTATCTAGAAAGAACAATAGAATAATATGAAATCTAAATAAAAACACACACATATAACACATTATCCTACAAACTAAGTACAAACTAAGTAGTTTTAACTTATAACTAATCACTGGGCTCGTCGTCCACAACACCATCATTAGACAAATTAGACAATCAACCATCATTAGACAAGCTATAATGTAAATCAATAAATAAATAACAAAATCAGGTTTCACCATTTTTAAATCAGCCTTGACAAATAGATTTGGCTGGAACTTGAAAGAGATATGAATTACTTATTTTTATTTTCTTGGTGTATTTCAGAGTTTTATTGGATGTCGATGAATGGAAGTCGAAAATATTTTATTTAATATTGTTCAATAACAGTTATTGTTAAGTGTCTGTACAAAAGTCGGTACAAATTATCTTCAAATTTACTGAATTTAAATTAGTTCTAGTAAAATCACTATTGCTTTACTGTTACATATAACCAACTGATTTTTATCTGACTCACTCTGTCAGTTGTCTGACTGATTTTGACCATTAAAGTCTAATTTACATTGTATAAAATAATGTCAACTTAATTATGTCTATTAATCACCAGATATTTTTTGGCACTTTTTAACCTCCCCTCCTCTTTGATTATACATGGTGAGGTTTAAGACTAACCCCCCACTTCCCCCTATGTCACATGTATTTTTAGTACCTACAACTAATCTTTTTTTTAAATATTACAGTTATAAGTATCATTATAATTTTATTTAAGAAAATTAAGGAATACAATAATTACGTCTAGAAGAAGACAGAAAGGTTGCATGTTCTTTTTGACTGACATAAAAATAATCAACGGCGAATCAAGGTCATGCTACAAGCTGCTTACGATTTTGTACGCATATATGATTTTTTTGAATCACACTCATAGCCCCATATATACCCTGTGTCGTGGGTACCATGGACACATACAAAGTCAGAAACACAAACACCCAGACCGAGAACAGAAATTTAAACTCATCATTAAAATTTCTGTTTTGCTGGGAATTGAACCAGGGACCCTCCGATTGGCAGTCCGGCATGGTAGCCATTGCGCCACACAGGTCGTCAAATACACATAACGCCGCTTTCCAGTTCAGTAATTGCGCGTTTGCTGAGAAAAGAAATACAAGTCCTCCCAATTGTGATATTACGTGATTTTTTTATGGACCCCTCTTTCGAGCCTCAAATGATTAATGGAGAGTCCCTTATATACAATTATAAAATTTTACCTTCTGGGCGATATTCAAATAGCCTTGGGTCTGCTTTGAGAGGAATTAGTCCCAATCTATGAGCCAACACCTCATCTTGTATGATAGATGTGTTGTTTTTTATCATAACTTTTTCTATGGCCATGCTGGGAACCTCACTCAACATTAATCTCCGGAATGCATTTGCAAACGCTGGTTGAATGCCAATTAAATCAAATTCCATTTCATAATTCTTCATTCGAACAATGACAATACGAAAGTTCTTTATGAATTTCTTAAAGCTCCATTTTTGGTCAGCCATTCCATAATCTTCTGCAGCATTCTGTAAGACTAAGATTTTGATTAATAACCACATAAAACTCTTTTGCCAGGTTCTCATGAGGTATGCATGGGTAAGAGCAGAAAATATTTCAAAAATGTGATAAGCATTAAAATCAATTTTTTCTCAGCATTGAAATATGTGTTTGTTAGTAAATTATTAATAAATAATATAAATAATAAAACAGACTCTCTTTCTTAAAAGGTTATGCTTGTGTTTTGAAAGTAAAATGGTTTGATATAAAATACAATATTAACATCAAAATTATTAGGTACAACCTTTACGCGAAATTCCTCCAGAAACACTTTGGGCTGCGGTCTTTCTTCTGATTTCGGCATATTTTTGAATAAACAATATTTATGAGCACAAATATATTGTTATAACTTCTTTATTTTTTTGCTACAGTTAAATTATAATCTTTCCCTATGAATTACTTTACTATTTACTACCAGACCGAAATGTACCACGTGCCCCTTGCTTCCAGCAGCTGCTGGCTGCACCCATAGATAATACACTCAGTGTGACCAGATTATTTTTTACGAAAATACCGAAGCACCTCAAAAAAATACTGAAATATACCAACTTGCACAGGGAAAATATACCAATAAAAAGACTGATTTTCAAAATTTTTAAGTTTATTCTATCATCATCATTGTATGTCAGAATTGTATTTTAACATTCTATTTGAAGGATTAAACTTAACACAACCTCCTTGATCTTTTACACCTTGCTTTGTTTTTAAAATTGCTGATACATTTTTGTTTATAAATCTGTTTCTTTGCTCCGTTTTTAGGGTTCCGTAGCCAAAATGGCAAAAAACCGGAACCCTTATAGATTCGGCATGTCTGTCTGTCTGTCTGTCCGTCCGTATGTCACAGCCACTTCATTCCAAAACTATTAGGACTTCAAAGTTGAAACTTGGTAGGTACTACACGGTCAACCTAACATGACACCTGGCTGTGTACTCTACCCTTCTCCCGCTTCACCGCGCGCACCCCCGCCGTCGCCTTACCAGTACAGTCAGCAGCACAGTTACCATTGCACGATAATTTTAAAGATATTTAAAAAAAGCTCTTTAAATGTATCACGTTATTCTTGTGCTATTTTTACGTTTATATTAAATGTTTAAACCTTTTTGTAAACATAACATACAAATAGAAAGTACATATCTAATTTATTTATTCATGCATACTTAACAGTTAACAAAAAAAATATACTTTAAATATAAACTTACGTAATTTTACATAACTATAAGACAAAAAGTGCTTTAAAAATAAAAAGCATTACTAAGGGGGTATGGCCACGAAGTATTACGGCTGCCACCCTACCATTGTGACTTAAATCCAATTGAATATATTTGGAATTTAATAAAACAAAGGGCGGCAGACAAAAATATTGATCAGTCTGAAAGAGACATAGAAAGAATAACAAGAGATGCCATAAAATCAATAACAAGTGCTGATTGGAAGAAAGAGATTAATCACGTGGAAAGGCTCCATAAAGAATACTGGGAAAAAGATAGGTTGCAGGAAATCAATGAAAGGGAAATTATTATTTCTCTTGGCGGAGAAGAAACTTCCTCAGAAAACGAAGACGAAGACAACGAATCTGATATGTCTGGAATAGAAGAAATTAGTTATAGCGATTGAGAATAATAAAAAAAAATAAGTGTTTTTTTTTATTGTTTTATTTAACTATCTGAATAATTCTTAGAGCATCAAAGTTACTGACTCACCCTTCAGGAGAGACGGCATAGCGCCTCGCTTCGATACATAATTTTTGTGCCAAATCTGGTGCGAGGAAAGAACGCACACATTTTAATTTTGTCACACATTCATAAATATTCTTTCAACGCTACAGACATACATTTCGAAATATGTCAATTTCAATTAATAACGTCATTTTCTATGCACCGTCAACATTGACACCGACACACACAGACATAATAGTTGTACAACTAGAAGGCACATTGCGCATGGACGTTGGGACGAGGGGTTCGCCCGTAAAGGCCACTCCTCTGACGGGTGTCATACCTTGATGCTTTGGTAAACGGATGAATATAGTAGGTAGAATTAATCGTCTGCTATACAAATGATTACAATAAGATAAAGTGGTTATTGTCACTAATGTTAATCAAATATTTTTTTTTTGTATTAATAAACTGTCTACTAAACAAATCTTAGTTAAATATTTTGGATATTGCATTTTTTATGGAAGACTATAAAAAAATTATAAGAAAGAAATGAAACACAAACTATTTTTATTAACCTTTATTGTAACATCCATCATTTATAACTTTTAGTACTTATCTCATAAAAACAAAAAATAATCCAAACAAATAACTATGTATTATTAATATCCTAAATAGTATTATTTTGGATTATAGGGCGACTAAGTTATTTATCAATTTAACAAACAAGTTTTACCTACTTCGTAATAATTTTCGTAAAAAATATGAAATGGAAACCAATTTTGTCGGCTGACTGTACTTAACGCGTACGTCATTCGAGCCAGGTCTCATGTTAGGTTGACCGTGTAGTAGATATAATCTCTGAACCGCTTTACGATTTATACAAAAATAAAAATAAAATTATTAAGGGGGGCTTTCCATACATGGAACTCAAACAAAAAAAAATTTTTTCATCAAACCTATTCGTGTAGGGTGTCTATAGATAGGTCTTTTAAAATGACATTGAGGTTCCTAAAATCATTTTCTCTCCCCCCCCCCCCCTCTAACTTTTAAAGTACCTAAGAAAGTGAAAAATCTATCAAAAATATATGTTTTAGATCTCAATAAAAACTTTCGACGAAAATTGATTCGAACAAGATATAGGACGCAGTTCTCATATCAGAGATTTACTGAAACTAGTTAGGTAAATTTTTGTACTTGAACGTGCCATCACTGTTATTTGCGTCAAGTAAAATAAAAACAAAAGGAAAGCGCTCTATTTATATGATGACAAAAACGTAATACAAATGGGGAAATTCCCGATTTATCGAAAGAATAACCTCAAAGATTAAGTTGAGTGCACAACAGAAACTTACTTAAACCGTACTAGATGATTCGATACTATTAACAATTTTACTTCGGCGGACACCTGCCATGTCCTATCCGTAACATTCTGATCTTTGCCTCCTGAATGAAATTATGAAATTATATATAGACGCGGGCGGGGACGATCGCTACGGTGTTGCCATAACTTTTTATCCAAAATATACCCAAAAATACTGAATTCCGCCTAAATACCTACAAAAATACTAATGCTTGGAAAAGTCGATAAAATATACCGAAAAAGTATTAAAATACTGAATATGGTCACACTGAATACACTTATATACAGGGCTGCACCAACAATTTGTTTGACACAGGTTTGATTTGAGTCGGTTTGACTTCATTGACATGACAAATGACAATGACATCTCTCAACTGTCAAGATTACGAAAATGTCATTAAGTGTCAGTGTTATTTTTCGTTTCGTCTCGGTTGAGAGCTTGAGAGTCGTTGAGAGTACAATGTTCCTTGCATTGCACCACACCACCGCACTGAAACGGGCGCAAGCCTCACATAAATTATTTTTACATAAACTTAGGCCGTTTGTCCACCGACACCGTTACTTCACCGAGAACGAGATGACGGCACCGAAGTAGCGTTACATTTAAGGGCCGATACATTGGCCAACATCCAGGGCCCTGCGAGCAAGGTGCCCTTTTAGTGCAGGGTCGGGAGCTTTCGATTACACTACGCTTGAAATCGTGCCAAACTCGACAAATGTTGCAGTTTATGTAGTTAATCTGTTAAGAGAAATGTTATGCTATTAGTGGCAACACAAATATACCTGCCACCCAAATTCTAATTACATTTCACGATATCTAGGCCCTGCAGATTGGGGCCGCTCTACCACCCTAGATCGGATCCCTGCTCTGGTAAACAGTTATAGGTAGACAGTAATAAGTAAACAGTAATAAGTAAACGGTAATTGGAAAACAGTAATTGGAAAACGGTAAATGGTATACAGTACTTGGTAAACAGTAATTAGTTATTAGAAAACAGTTATTGGTTTACAGTAATTGGAATACAGTAATTGGTAAACAGTAATTGGCAAACAGTAACTAGTAAATAGTAATTGGTAAACAGTAATTGGAATACAGTTATTGGTATGAAGTAATTACTAAATAGTTATCAGTAAACAGTAACTGTGTGTGTGTGTAATTAACTGTGTAAAACTAAATTTGTATTGTTTTTAATTTCTAAATAGTATTAAGTAAATAGTAATTAGTAAATTTTATTTAAGTTATTTCCATAGTATAATGTCGTATGGTATTTTACTGTGGGGAAATGCTGCTAATATCGACACAATATTTATTTTGCAGAAGAGGGCTATTCGCGCAATTTGTAAATTAAATTCTAGAGAGTCTCTGAGAGAAAAATTTAAGAACATTTGTATCGCAATATATTTATGAAAATATAATCCTTACTAATATTATAAATCGGAAAGTGAGTTTGTTTGTTTGTTTGTTTGTTCCGCTTTCACGCCGTAACTACTAAACTGATTGCTTTGAAATTTTGCAGACGTAAAGTTAGAAGTCTGGATTAAATAATAGGGTACTTTTTATCCCGGAAACATTTGATATTCCCGAGGGAAAACTAAAATATTGTTAGCTTCATACCGGTTCGGTGATAGATGGCGCTGTGTGTCGTTTAAAACAAGGTAATATATTGCAAACGAATATTCACATGTAAACTTAGAAGCTAAATGATACGATAATTAATCCCCGAAAATGAGGAATTCCCGAGGGATGACGTACAATTTGGTTTATCGTCTAAACTGGTTTCTTACATCTACTTATCATGTGTAGGTACTTAGTATTTTTTTTTACTGCAGCTAAGTAAAAACTTCTGTACTTATTTACCTACCCTTTAACCTGGTATAATAGACTGTTCCAGAGGGTTAACAAAAGTTATGAATAATCAAAAATGAAATGAAATATGAATAATGAAAATATTTTGGATGAAGTTATGAGAGAAACTACTGATTATTTACCTGTAGACACAGTGATAGAAACAGAACATAGTACCTCATATCCTGTAGAGTTCTTAAATTCTTTGGAATTATCTGGGGTGCCTTCTCATAAATTAAAATTAAAAGTAGGGGTTCCGGTGATGCTCATGCGTAATGTCGATGCCCCTAGACTGTGTAATGGTACTAGGCTGGGTGTCACTCAGCTTGGGCGGAATATTATTACAGCAACTATTTTAATTGGCGCAGCAAAGGGTGAAAGTGTATTCATTCCTCTGATTTCGATTATTCCAACAGACTTCCCATTTCAATTTAAAAGACTTCAATTTCCTATAAGGGTTTCATTTGAAATGCCCATTAAAGCACAAGGCCAAAATCTAAGGGTTGCTGAAGTACACTTCGAAAAACATTGTTTTTCGCATGGTCAGCTCTATGTAGCGTGTTCCCGGGTATTCAGTGCCCAAAATCTGCATGTTTTTGCTCCCCAAGGTAAAACATATAATATAGTTTACCATTCAATTTTGGTTTAACAACTCATCGTATCCAGCGTTATATCGCGCTTCTTAGATTTTCCCGTGGGAATGAGAAGTTTTCTTATAGTTGTGCTTTATTAATGGTATATGCTATTTATGGTAATGCGAAAGTAACTCCGTCTGTCTGTTGTTCTTTCACGCCTAAACGGCGGAACGGATTTTGATGAAATTTGGTATGGAGGTAGTTTGAGTCCTGGAAAAGCAATGTTTTACCGCGGGAGAACTTCTCATTCCCACGGGAAATTCTAAAAAGCGCGATATAACCGAATCTCACGCGGGCGAAGCCGCGAGTGGAAAGCTAGTGTAAAAATAAACACGAATTTATGACCTTTTTGGATTTACATAGTTTGAACTGTGTTTCGACAAGTAATGGCCACAAACTTGCATTCCCCAAGTGTAGGCTCCGCAAAAAGAGCCACTCTTTTATCGGGATGTCGATCAGAATAAATAATAAAATCCCGGAAAGTGTTCATTCCCTTCCTTTGCACAGATTTAAAAAGAAAGTCAAACAAGTCCTGTGCCGCAAGGCTTATTACGATCTTAAGGACTATTTAATTGATAAAAAAGTTTGGGATTGGGCTGTAGTCCCACAAGGCTGTTTCTATAACTGAAAACAGTAGTTGGTTAACAGTAATTGGAAAACAGTAATTGGAAAACAGTAATTGGAAAACGATAATTGAAAAACAGTAATTTGTAAACGGTAATTATTTAACAGTTATTGAAATAAAGTAATTGAAAAACAGTAATAAGTAAACAGTAATTGGAAAACAGTAATTGGTAAATAATAATTGATTAACATTAATAAGTAAACAGTTATTGGTTTACAGTTATTGGTGTCAGCCAATACTGTAAAATAGTAAAAATAAATTACTGTTAAGTATGTAATTGGAAAACAGTAATTGAAAAACAGTTATTTGTTAACAGTAATTGTTTAATAGTAATAAGTAAACAGTAATTATTTTACAGCTATTGGAATACAGTAGGTAACTGAAAAACAGAAATTAGTGAACAGTTATTGGTTTACAGTATATGGAAGACCAGAGGCGGCTCGTCCTAAAGAGCGCTGGTGCAGTGCACTCCCAAAAAAATTACATAGGTAACTTATGTCCCTTCATAATACATACTATCCTTACATTACATTCATTCTATTCTACTATACCTATACATAGTATAATATATTAATTATTACCTATATCTACGCGTACATTTAGCGTCAAGATGTAACGAGTGGAGCGCCAGCGATTGCGCTCCTATGAAACCAAGTTTAGTACAATTCCTAGCGCTGTATTCAATGAGTGCGAAAGAGAAACATCGACACAGGCCGAGGCGTGAAACAAAAGATTTCGTATGAGAAATTAACATAATCTGGAGCGCCGCTCACGCGCTACGTTGCCAAACCGTGGGTTCGGCCGTGACGGCCTGCGCGATGTTGCCGTTCTTATGTATACATATACAAACAAACGTGTCGTCTTCTTTGTCAGTTATTGTGTAGTTTTTTCTTTTAAATGAATATTTAAAAAAATAGTTTATGCGCAACATTTTGTGTTAAAAATGGAACAGTACAGTGTATCTTTTATCATTTGTATCTTTTAATATGCAGTGTGAAAAAAACTTTCGAAATACGCCTTGAACTGAAAGCAAAAATGTAGTACGAAAACTAAATCTTTTACGCGTGTTTTTAAATCTGAACAATATTTCAAAACACATTGGTTGTGTGGATATGAAGAAAGCAATAAATTAATTTGTTTTCCGTGTCTTGTGGTTATCAACTGGAAGTGACACCGACAGTGGTCAACAGTGGTGGTGAATCTGCTTGGATGGCAACGGGTGGTAAAATATATTTTTTGTTTTTTTTGTGAACCCCCATCGAAAAATGTCACTAGCCGCCACTGTGGAAGACAGTTATTGGTAAACAGTAATTGGAAAACAGTAAATCTTAAACAGCAATTGGTGAACAGTAATTAGTAAACAGTAATCGGAATACAGTTATTGGTATAAAGTAATTACTAAATAAGTATCAGTAAACAGTAATTAGTAAACAGTAATAAGTAAACAGTTATTGGTTTACAGTAATTGGAATACAGCAATTGGAAAACAGTAATTATAAAACAGTAATTGGTAAACAGTTATTAGTAAACAGTAATTAGTTAACAGTAATTGGTTTACAGTTATTGGAAAACAGTAATTTGTAAACAGTGATTGGTTTACAGTATAAGAAGACAGTTATTAGTAAACAGTAATTGTAAAACAGTAATTTGAAAAAGTTATTGGAAAAAAGTTATTGATAAACAGTAATTGGAAAGCAGTAAATCTAAAACAGTAATTGGTGAACAGTAATTAGTAAACAGTAAATGTAATACAGTTATTAGTAAACAGTAATTATAATGAAGTAATTGTAATACAGTAATTAGAAAACATTAATTGGAAAACAGTGATCGGTAAACGATAATTGGTATTTACAACAATTGAAATACATAATTGGAAAACAGTAATTGGTTTATATTTATAGTAATTGGTTAACAGTAATTGGTTTATAGTTATTGGAATACAGTTATTAGAAAACAGTAATTTGTAAACAGTGATTGGTTTACAGTATATGGAAAACAGTTATTGGTAAACAGTAATTGGTAAACAGTAATTTGAAAAAGTTTTTGGAAAACAGTAATGGTTAAACAGCAATTGGTGAACAGTAATTAAGAAACAGTAATTGTAATACAGTAAATGGAATAAAGTAATAAGAAAACAGTTATTAAAAATCAGTGATTAGTAAACGGTATTTGGTTAACAGTAATTGGGGAACAGTAATTGGGAAACAGTTATTGGTTAACGGTAATTGTAAAATAATAATTGGTTTTCAGTAATTGGAAAACAGTTATTGGTAAACCGTTATTGGTAAACAGTAATTAGTAAACAGTAATTAATAAACAGTGACTGGTACACAGTAATTGGTTAACGGTAATTGTAAAACAGTAATTAGTTACCAGTTATCGATTGGTTTACAGTAATTGGAAAACAGTAACTGGCATACAGTATTACGTTAAAAGTAATTGTAAAACTGTAATTGGAATACAGTAATTGTAATTCAGTAATTGTAATACAGTAATTGGAATACAGGAATTGAAATACAGTAATTGATAAAAACAGTTGGATTACCATTTACTAAAATTTATCAACCAATTATGGTAATCAACCAATTATGGTTGATAAATATTAGTAAATAGATAAAGTTAAAAGTAATTGTAAAACTGTAATTGGAATACAGTAATTGTAATTCAGTTATTGTAATACAGTAATTGGAATACAGGAATTGAAATACAGTAATTGATAAAAACTGTTGGATTACTATTTACTAAAATTTATCAACCAATTTTGGTAATCAACCAATTATGGTTGATAAATATTAGTAAATAGATATTGGTTTACAGTAATTGGAATACCAATTGTAAAACAGTTATTGCAAAACAGTAATTGGTAAACAGATATAAGTTAACAGTAATTGTAAAACAGTAATTGGTAAACAGTATTTAGTAAAGAGTAATTGTAATACAGTAATTGAATAACAGTAATTGGCATACAGTTATTGGATAACAGAAATTGGAAATTGGAATACAGTTATTGGAAAACAGTTATTTGATAACAGTATTTGGAACACAGTAATGGTAAAACAGTTATTAGTAAAAAGATTGTGGGTTAATAGTAATTGGTTGACAGTTATTAATAAACAGTAATTGGAAAACAATAATTGGAAAACAGTAATTGGTATACAGTATTTAGTAAACAGTAATTGAAGACATCAGGAGATAAAGGCACTATGTTACTAATGAACTATTTTGAGATAACTGACAATTTGCAAAAAGTTATGTAGTTTCTCTTGTCATAACTTTTTGAAAAAAATGTGTCTGGTATTCAGGGAAACAGTAAATTTGTTATTGCAATTTTAATTTTATTTGGATCTGTTATGGTTAAATACTGTGATATTTCATATTTATGGCACCTAACACCTTTATGAACTGTAAAGTTACTTAAATGCATTAGTTTCGTTATGAATGAATGCATTGTATTATTTACTTAATACAAAATAATTTAAATTAAAACAATATATTATTGAAATTTAATTTTTGTATTCAATAAAAAGCGCAAAACAATTAATTAATACATATTTTGAAATTATATGGTTTCATAATAGCCCTTATAAGCCTCAGGTATAAACAGTACTAATTAAATTAGGCATAAACAGTAATAATTAATTGTTTGCACGCAAAACACTTTTTTGTGATCTAAAACATTTTCTTTGTTGGTAGAGTTTCCCCAAAAGGGCCAAAAGACAATTCCATATCTCAGAATTGGTGCCATGCTGATGCAGCCATGATAATCTGTCATAAGCGCTTTTGATTGACAACTTTGCGCAACATACGTAGTGCATATGAAATTCTGCTCAATTTTTTACAAAGATAGTCAACATGGGATTTCCACTTCATATTAAAATCAATATACAGACCTAAGAATTTTGTTGTTTTTGTTTCGCTAATTTTTTTACCTTTATATTGTATATCAAGTTTGATATTCTCATGTTTACGCTGTTTAAAATTTATTATTATTGTTTTATCTAAATTGACTTTTAAATTGTTAAATTCAATCAAGCCAATTAATAATATGTGTCAGAGAAGTATTAATGTCCATTTCAAGATTTGTAAAATCATAATTGTAATAAAGTATATTGCTATCATCCGCAAACAATGTCATGTGGTGATGAGTCACGTTAGGTAGATCATTTATATAAATAATGAATAATAAAGGTCCTAGCCTAGCACACTTCCTTGAGGAATTCCAAGTTCAACCTTTCTACGGTCAGAATCATATGTTATTTGCGTTTTACTTTTGAAACATAATTGTTTAACTTGAGTAAATTGATACCGGTCAGTTAAATATGATTTAATTAGATTATATGCATTTCCCCTGATTCCGTATTTACTCAATTTATGCAGCAATATATTATGATTTACGTGGTCGAAAGCCTTCGTAAGATCCATTTATAGAGCCGTTATCGGTATTCTTTTATCCATATTTTCTATAATTTTTGCCAAAAAATTAAAAATGTCTAAGCTGATGGATTTATTTTTTCTAAAACCAAATTACTGTAAATTCAAGGTTTTGTTGGCTTCTAAAAACGAATACAGAGCATTATATCTATAATGCTCTGTATTCTTTTGAAATTTTTTTGAAATTTTTTGAAATTTTTTGAAATTTGAAAAGGTCACCTGACCTTTTCAAAATTTTTTTTAAAGAACCGGTAAAAGAGCTAAAGGGCCTGTAATTATCAATGACTGAAGTACTCAACTTTTTATATAGAGGTTTTATAATTGTAATCTTTAATTGCCAAGGAAATGTGCCATGTTCAAATTTGGGATGTATCTTTAACTATTTTCGTAATAATTCCATCACAACCAGGACTCGCAGTGTTTTTTAAATAAATGATGATTTTATAAATGTCACTTGGAATTGTCGGCGAAATAAAAATTGAATTTAAATTGTTGAATGTCAAATTAAAATTACATGTCATTTTTGGCCTTCGCGACGTTAATGAAGTAATCATTAAATATAGTAGCAATTTCTTGCCCATGTGCTATAATCTTTCCATTAATATTGATTTCGGGTGCACTGTTTGTGGGATATCTCCTTTTTACCGACTTCCAAAAGGAGGAGGTACTGTATTCGGCTGTATGTATTTTTTTTATATATGTTCACCGATTACTCCGCCGTTTGTGGACCGATTTCCAAAATTCTTTTTTTGTTCGTATGCTTATACTCCCGAGGTGGTCCCATTGTCACCAAATCAGGATCTGATGATGGGATCCTGGGGAAATTGAGGGGAACTCTCGAATTTTATAGGCACACACATTGATTTTTTTATACTTTCTGAAGCATAAGAGATATTTGTGCATAGTAATTATCATCTCATGTTGCTGAGCTGATGATGGAAGGTACTGCGACAGTGAGGAGTTGAGAGCAAATTCTTTCAATAAATAGTTTTTTAATCGAAATCTCACATTCCTGAGGTGGTCCAACTGTCATCAAGACAAAGTCTGATGAGGGGATCCCAGAGAAATCGAAGGGAACATTCAAATTTTATAGCAAAACAAAGTGATTTTCATATTTTTACTGAAGCAAAACAGGTATTTGTGTATAATTATCATCATATCATGTCGCTGAGCTGATGATGGAATGTACTACGACGGTTAGGAGTTGAGAGCAAATTCTTTCTATAAATGGTTTTTTGTTCAAAATCTTACATTCTTGAGGTGGTCCAACTGTCACCAAGTCAAAGTCTGATGATGGGATCCCAGAGAAATCGAAGAGAACATTCAAATTTTATAGCACTTCAAATCAAAAGTTAGGAGCTGAGAGCAAATTCTTTCATTAATTTATACGTTCAGGTGGACTGATAGTGGTTTCAGGCTGTAAGATGGCTATTAGATAACATAATTATAAAAGGTAAATCTCTTTAACATTTAGAAGTTAAGTGATTTTTTTCCAATTATGCTTATACATATGTACAGAATTATTAGTTACTAAAAAGAGTGAAATAAATTAAGTTTTTAACAAAAAAATAGAACCGACTTCAAACGGTAAAAAATAAAATTGTTCAGTACCTACTTCATCTTGCTTATGGTAATTACTCTTAAAACAATTTTTGGAGTCGGGCCCTTAGTAAAATGTCCTGTTATAGTAAATATGTATAGTGTACCTTTCGTTCTGAATTACCATAAACAAGAAGAAGTAGGTACTGCCCCACTGTCTGTATTGTCGGTGCCCATTTAGAACGAATGGTACGACATTTTAGTAAGGGCCCGACACCAAAAATTGTTTTAAGAGTAATTACCATAAGCAAGAAGAAGTAGGTACTGAACAATTTAATTTTTTACCGTTTGAAGTCGGTTCTATTTTTTTGTTAAAAACTTAATTTATGGAGTTATTAATTATTTTCCACGTGGCTTTCGTTTTATTTACCAAGCTGTTTATGTAATAATTATTTTGGGATTTCTGTGTCACTTTGATTTTTTTTTAAACGTATGTTATAAGTTTGGTAGTTGCTTTTGGTTTCAGTACAAGGTTTAAGCCTATAATTCCAATTCCAAAGCAAATGACGTTTACACTTGCTGCAAATTTTAATGCCCCGAGATTTCCACTTGGGCTTTACCTTAGTTTGAACTTTTATTCTTAGAATCGGAACCAGAGGTCATAGCAGTTTAAACCAGTCATAAAAATAGTCAAATTCTTGCTGAGGTTCCAACATTTTATACACATCTTTAAAAACTATATTCCAATTACTGTAAACCAATATCTGTTTACTAGATATGAGCGCCGCGCCGGCGCGCCGCCGCCGCCGCAGATTCGCCGCGCCGCCGCCGCCGCGAAAAGGTAACGGCGCGCCGAGTGAGCGAGAGAGATAGTTTAATCGGTCACTAGTCAAATAGTATGAACGTGCTCGTTGTTGAAGTAGGACGCGTTAAGCAGTATTAGCTCTGAAAAATGGCTGCGTCGTCGGCTCTAGAAAATGTGTACGTTTATAAAACGAAAAAAGAAAAAAATACAGTGACGTCGCTACGGACGCTATCCCGAGTGAAATCAAAGCACAGTTACTGCTGGAACTATTTTGAAAGCTTAATTGTAAATTAAGATGAAAAAGAAAGAACAGTTCTCAACGATCAAGTGTTTTGTGACGCATGTCTAAGAAATGCAAAGGAAAAGACTGCTATTTATGGCTATACTTCCTCATCTATTTTTATTTTATTTTTGATATTATTGCAGATTAGTGGTCAGAAGGGTTTAATTTACCACCTTAACTAAAAAAATAACGAAAACTATCCTCTAAAGCCTCTTAATGCATTTGTGGCCTTATGCAAATTTCCAAAAATCAACTATCTGGCAGATGCCTGGATATCGCAAAGGCCTTTGACCGGGTCTGGCACAGGGTCCTTTTCGCTAAGCTTTCATCTTACGGTCTTCCCATGAGTCTATGCAACTGGGTGGCAAGCTTTCTGTCTGAGCGGCAGATTAAGATCATTGTTGACGGATGCTGCTCAGATATGAAGCCCATTAACACCGGTGTTCCCCCAAGGCTCAGTGCTGTCTCCTATTCGTTCTGCATATCAATGAAATTCTGCAAAAATCACGCGGTATACATTGCTATGCAGATGATAGTACGGTGGACGCACTATACACCTGTCGAGCCAATGCCTTTCGGTCACAAGTGGAAGAAAACAGAATCAAACTTGTGTCTGAAGTCATTCCTTCGGTCACAAGTGGAGGAAAACAGAATCAAACTTGTGTCTGAAGTCGAGAACTCTCTGGAGTGGTTCTCGTAATAGGGTCGACTTAACCTTGTTGAGTTTAATCTTACAAAGACACAAGTTTGCGCGTTTACCGCTAAAAAACACCCATTTGTTATAGCGCCCAAGTTCCAGGGAACCGCACTCACCGTTGGCGAAAGTGTCGGTATCTTGGGACTTGGGAGTTGACATTACGAGTAAACTGCAGTATCGGAATCACCTGGAGAACAAGGTCAAATTGGAATCCAAAAAGCTTGATGTCCTCAACAGAGTGAGGCAGTACTTCACCGCGGGGCAACTCCTAACGCTGTATAAGGCCCAGGTAAAACCTCACAAGGAGTACTGCGCCCATCTCTGGACAGGAGCACCAAAATATCAGCTATACTCATTTGACTCCGTTCAAAAGCGCGCAGTCCGAATCATCAACGACCCAAGCTTGACCGACAGGCTAGAACCGCTAAGCTAAGAGGCTCGCTCTGCACGTTCTACCGACTTCACTATGATGAGCGCACTGAAGAACTTTTTAAAATGATGCCTACGTCAACATTTCATGAATATACCACCAGACGAAGGTTAAAGTGCCACCGACACCATCTGGACTCGTGGCGGTCCTCCACAGTCCGCTATGCACGCTCTTTTTTTTACCACGGACGTGTAAGTTATGATGGGACAACCTTCCAGCTGAGACATTTCCAGTGGACTATGACATGGGGTTCTTCAAGAAAGACGGCGATCGCTTAACACCACGCGGCCCTTCTGCCTTTTTGTAGTTTATTTATATAAAAAAACTATCCTGTCATACACCGACCTGCAATATCGGAGACATTTCCATTGGACTATGACATGGGGTTCTTCAAGAAAGACGGCGATCGCTTAACACCACGCGGCCCTTCTGCCTTTTTGTAGTTTATTTATATAAAAAACTATCCTGTCATACACCGACCTGCAATATCGGCGAATTGTTATTCGAAATTGTATAATTATGTTGTTTTTTTTCCTAAGTGCCAAAAATGTCTCACAATATCCTGAACCGTAATTTATTTATTTTTAAGTTTTAATAAATGTTAATATTTTTATCGATACACTACGTGTTTTTTTTATTTTTTATCTGCCAACATCTAAAAATCCTTTGGAGGTCACGCCGCCGACGACGCTCCGCCGCCGACTCCAAAAATTCGGCGCGCCGCCGCCGTCCTCTTACCCATCGCTCATATCTACTGTTTACTAATAACTGTCAACCAATTACTATTTACCAATTACTGTTTTTTCCAATTACTGTATTCCAATAACTATATTCCAATAACTGTATTACAATAACTGTATTCCAATTACTGTATTACAATTACTCTTTACTAAATACTGTGTACCAATTATTGTTTTCGAATTTCTGTTTTGCAATAACTGTTTTCCAATTACGGTATACCAATAACTGTTTTCCAATTACTGTTTACGATAACCGTTAAACAATTACCTACTGTTTACCAATCACTGTTTTCCAATTACTGTTTTACACTTACTGTTTTCCAATAACTGTATTACAATATCTCTTAACTAAATACTGTATAATACAGTAATTGAATAACAGTAATTGATACACAGTATTTAGTAAAGAGTAATTGTAATACAGTAATTGGAATACAGTAATTGAAAAACAGTAATCAGTAAACAGTTATTGGTTTACAGTAATTGGTTCACAGTTATTAAAATACAGTTATTGGAAAACAGTGATTGGTTTACAGTATAAGGAAGACAGTTATTGGTAAACAGTAATTGGAAAACAGTTATTTGAAAAAGTTATTGGAAAAAAGTTATTTGTAAACAGTAATTGGAAAACAGTTAATCTTAAACAGCAGTTGGTGAACAGTAATTAGAAAACAGTAATTGTATACAGTAATTAGTAAACAGTAACTGTAATACAGTAATTGGAATATAGTAATTAGAAAACAAAAATTGGAAAACAGTAACAGTAATAGTAGTGTTGCGACGAATTTGACAATAATCTCAAAGCCAGCGAGAAGGGCCTTAGACTCAGCGTGCTTGAGCAGTTGGAAATCATTAAACACAATAACAACGATTGTATTACACTGCTGAATGAACAAATCGATGTTTCCAACTCTCCTCTATTGCATATTTTTACCAACCAATCGGACAGTTGATTTCACTCGATTCTTTTTAATGTTTCGAGTGACATCAACTTGACATTTGACATAATACATTTTGACGTATCACACACGTCACTTCACCGAGTCCGATGGAGGGGAGTTGAAAACGTATATAAGGGGGCTGGATCGGCCATTGCCTCACTTTGCTATAGGCCGATCACCCTGCTGCCCACGTTGTCCAAGGTGTTTGAGTCACTGTTGCTCAAACACCTCGTGCCTCACTTAACACCTCGTCCCGAGCAGTTCGGATTCCGGCCGGAACACAGCACGACTCTCCAGCTGTCGAGGGTACTGCATCAAGTTACCGCGGCCCTCAACAAAAAGGAACGCGCGTGTGCAGTATTCCTCGACATGGAGAAGGCGTTTGACCGTGTTTGGCACGACGGCTTGCTGTACAAGCTACTGCAGTCGTCGGCGCCCCGGCGCATCATCAGAGTGATCTCCAGTTTCTTGAAAGATAGGAGCTTTAGGGTGTTGGTAGACGGGGCTCTATCGAGCGTACGTCACATAGAGGCCGGTGTCCCACAAGGGAGCTGTCTGTCCCCGGCCTGCTATTCCTGTTACACCGACGACATCCCGGCGCCTGAGGAGGCGCTGCTAGCACTTTATGCAGACGATGCCGCCTACGTAACAACGTCTTTAAACTCGGCGCACGTGATCGTAAAGATGCAGCGTGTACTAAATGCGCTCCCCGACTGGCTCGCCAAATGGAGGTTGTCGGTTAACGTGGGAAAAACGCAGGCCGTCAGGATCGGCGGCTCCTCGCAAAAAGATCCCACCCTGAAGCTCCTGGGACAGGAAATCGAATGGTCCACCAAGGCTAAATACCTTGGCGTGACCATCGATCAGATGCTGACCATGGTACCACATGTTGGGACTGCCACCACGCAGGCGAGGGCGGCAGCTGCTGTACTTCGCCCGGTGCTCACCTCGAGTCTCCATCTGAAGGCCAGAGTGGCTATTTATAAGGCCTATGTTCGCTCCCGTCTCACGTACGCGGGGCCGGCCTGGTTCGCCCTTCTCAGTGAAGCGCAGCGCAAGCGCTTACGCGCAGTGCAAAGCGTGACACTGAGAAGGATAGCCAACGCGCCCCGTTACGTGAGAAACTCAACCATCCAGAGGGACCTCCGGGTTGAGCCGCTGGACGAGTTCATCAGCTGCCTTGCCCAAAGGATGTTCGCGCGCACGGACGCGTCGCTCCTCGCGCATCTGCGCGGGCTGGCGCCTCTGCACGCGCGCCCCCCCGACCGCCGAGCCTTCCCGCGCGACCTGCTCGCGCAGGATTAGTCGCGGGAGGACTTAACACCAGCAGCCCAAGAAGAGAAGACGCCAGGACTGTCCGGAGAAAGGTGTGGATAGGGGAAAAAAAAAAAAGAACATATATAAGTATTTAAAAAAAAATATTTATTTATTATAACAAAAAAAAAACATATATATATATCATATATAGTAAAAAAAATATAGTATTATTAAAAAAAAATGCCCTCCACACCGGACTCCTGACAGTTCCTCTTCAAGAAGACGCCCAGGTCGGACCTGAAATCAAGTAAGAAGATCAATAAGTTAAGAAGAAAAAGAAGACCACGACGGGGACCACCCGGTCCCCCCCCCAAAGACCGGGACCATATTTATGGCCCGCGCAAGAGACACATGGCAGGGGAAGTCCCGAAACATGCGCCCCGGGCCCCTTGCGGGGCTCGAGAAGAATTCCCGGATTGCCTCACTTTGCGGGTGACCGTCGTAGAGTCAATAACCCTGATGATGCTCTGTTTTGGGGCGAAACACGTGTTGGTGGTGGTACGTATGTTGGTGTATACTTTTTGTTGTTGCATGTGCATGTGTCCTATGTGGGAGGGAGGGAGGTGCTATTGCATGAAAAAGGTATACACCATCATACGTTCTGGTTGCGGATTGTTGCAAAGTAGTTTTTTACCTAACTTTATAACAATGGAGTTCCGCAAAGTAACGCCTGATTCTATTAATTTTAATAATCTCAAGGAAGTCTCCCTGCTCCGTATCGAGCAGCTCGAACTAAATGCCTCTGAGACAAATTCTTGTAAAACACAAAATCTGTTTAAAGAGCTGGTCGAGGTATCCCGCGAAGGAGTTCCTATCTCCACATCCTCACAAACTGTCACCGTTGATCTAACCGGTGAAGATTCTGTCGTAAACTCGCCGGTGCGTCTCAGTGGTGGTAGTAGGAATAAAATAAAAAAATATATTAAATTAAACAAATTTATCAAGAAAACTAATAATTTAATAAAAAATATTGATTGAATATGATATTGGCACAATATTTACCATGCAGAAGAGGGCTATTCGCGTTATTTATAATTTTAGCTGTAGATAATCTCTCAGAGAGAAATTTAAAGAGATAAATATTCTTACACTTGCATCGCAGTATATTTATGAAAACATAATGTATGTATATAAGAATAAATCGACATTTACCACATTTAAGGATTTACATAGTTCGAACTGTGCTTCGACCAGGAACGGCCATAAGCTTGCATTCCCAAAGTGTCGGCTTCGTAAAAAAAGTCACTCTTTTATTGGGATGTCTGTTAGGATCTATAATAAAATTCCAGAAAAAGTGCAATCCTTGACTTTACACAAATTTAAGAAAACTGTTAAGCAAGTCCTATGCCGCAAAGCCTATTATGAAACCAAGGACTATTTAAATGATAAAGAGGTTTGGGATTAAACTTAACTCACATAAGGCTGTTTCTATATACCATGTAATAATTTTAACATTTTTAAAATTTGTGAGCGGATGGCAGTGTGATAGCATTGACACACACACGATAGCTGTCTCGTGTGCTCCTTGTCGCCCCACAGTCATGCTGCATAATAAATACCCACTGTACCTGAAAATTTATTTGAAACAGGGCTGGAGTTTTTTTCCGCCCGCTTTTTTCTCCTAGCCCATATAAGCCTTAGCGCACCCAAAGCGGATGACGGTCAGCTGATGACCGTAGAACAATGAAAAACATCAAGTGTATATTATTACCCAGGATGTTAATAAACTATTTCATTTCAAACTATTTCATTTCATTTCATTTCAGTAATTGGAAAACAGTGATTGGTAAACAATAATTGGTTTACAGTAATTGGAATACATAATTGGAAAACAGTAATTGGTTAACAGTTATTGAAATACAGTTATTGGAAAACAGTTTTTGGAAAACAGTTAATGGAAAACAGTAACATGAAAATGTTATTGGAAAACAGTAATTTGAAAACAGTAATGGTTAAACAGCAATTGGTGAACAGTAATTAATAAACAGTAATTGTAATACAGTTATTGGTTAACAGCAATTGGAAAACAGTAATTGGTAAACAGTAATTGGATAACGGTAATTGTAAAATAATAATTGTTTTACAGGAACTGGAAGATAGTAATTAAAAAAACAGTAATTAGTAAACAGTAATTGGAAAATAGTGATTGGTAAAAAAAAATCATTAGTAAACAGTTATTGGTTTACAGTAATTGGAAAACAGTTATTGGTAAACAGTAATTAGTAAACAGTAATTTCGAAACAGTGATTGATAAACAGTAATAATTGGTTAACGGTAATTGTGTAACAGTAATTAACGTTACGTTAAAACCATTTACGGTTGACAGTAATTAGTTACCAATCGGTTAGCAGTTATTGGTTTACAGTAATTGGAAAACAGTAATTGGTAAACAGAAATTGTAATGCAGTTATTGTAATACAGTTTTTGGAAAACAGTAACATGAAAATGTTATTGGAAAACAGTAATTTGAAAACAGTAATGGTTAAACAGCAATTGGTGAACAGTAATTGTAATACAGTTATTGGTTAACAGCAATTGGAAAACAGTAATTGGATAACGGTAATTGTAAAATAATAATTGTTTTACAGGAACTGGAAGATAGTAATTAAAAAACAGTAATTAGTAAACAGTAATTGAAAAACAGTAATTGAAAAACAGTAATTAGTTAACAGTAATTGGAAAATAGTAATTGGAAAACAGTTATTAGTAAACAGTAATTTCGAAACAGTGATTGATAAACAGTAATAATTGGTTAACGGTAATTGTATAACAGTAATTAACGTTACGTTAAAAACATTTACGGTTGACAGTAATTAGTTACCAGTTATCGGTTAGCAGTTATTGGTTCACAGTAATTGGAAAACAGTAATTGGAAAACAGTAATTGGTAAACAGAAATTGTAATACAGTTATTGTAATACAGTATTTGGAATACGGTTATTGGAAAACAGTTACTGCAAAACAGTAATTGGTAAACAGTTATTAGTAAACAGTAACTGGAAAACAGTAATTAGTACACATTATTTAGTAAAGAGTAATTGAAAAACAGTAATCAGTAAAGAGTTATTGGTTTACAGTAATCGGAATACAGTAATTGGTTTACAGTTAATGAAATACAGTTATAGGAAAACAGTAATTTGTAAACAGTTTACAGTATATGGAAGACAGTTATTGGTAAACAGTAATTGGAAAACAGTAATTTGAAAAAGTTATTTCAAAAAAGTTATTGGTGAACAGTAATCAGTAAACAGTAATTGTAATGCAGTAATTGGAATACAGTTATTAGAAAATAGAAATGGAAAACAGTAATTGAAAAACAGTGATTGGTAAACAATAATTGGTTTACAGTAATTGGTTAACAGTAATTGGTTTACAGTTATTGTAAACAGTAATTGGTTTACAGTATTTAGTAAAGAGTAATTGTTAACTAATAACTGTTTACCAATGACTGTTTTGCAATAACTGTTTTCCAATTGGTTTTCCAATTACTTTAATCCAATAACTGTTTACTAATACCTTCAACCATAATTGGTTGATAACCATAATTAGTTGATAGATTTTAGTAAATGGTAGTCCATTTACCAATAACTGTTTTTTTTTCAATTATTGTATTCCAATAACTGTATTACAATAACTGTATTTCAATTACTGTATTCCAATTTCTGTATAACAATTAATGTATTCCAATTACAGTATTACAATTACTTTTTACTAAATACTGTATAGACTGTTTTCCAATTACTGTTTTGTAATAACTGTTTTCCAATAACTGTATTCCAATAGCTGTTTTCCAATTACTGTAAACCAGTAACTGTTTACTAATAACTGTCAACCAATTACTATTTACCAATAACTGTTTTTTTCCAATTATTGTTTTCCAATAACTGTATTCCAATTACTGTATTCCAATTACTGCATTCCAATTACTGTATACCAATAACAGTTTTACAATTACTGTAAACCAATAACTGTTTACTGTCAACCAATTACTATTTACCAATTACTGTTTTTTTCCAATTACTGTATTCCAATTAATGTATTCCAATTACTGTATTCCAATAACGGTATTACAATAACTGTATTCTAATAACTGTATTCCAATTACTATATTACAATTACTCTTTAGTCTTTACTTAATACTGTGTACCAATTACTGTTTTGCAATAACTGGTTTCTTGTAATACAGTAATTGGAATACAGTTATTGGCATACAGTTATTGGAATACAGTAATTGTAAAACAGGTATTGTAGTACAGTATTTAGAATACAGTATTTGGAATACAGTAATTGTAAAAAACAGTAATTGGTAAATAGTAATTGGTTGACAGTAAACAGTTATTGGTTAACAGTAATTGGAAAACTGTTATTGGTTGACAGTAAACAGTTATTGGTTAACAGTAATTGGAAAACTGTTATTGGTAAACAGTTATTGGTATACAGTATTTAGTAAAGAGTAATTGTAATACAGTTATTTGAATGCAGTAATTAGAATACAGTTATTGGAATACAGTTATTGGAAAACATTAATTGGAAAAAAGTTATTGGTAAATAGTAATTGGTTGACAGTTATTAGTAAAAAGTTATTGGTTTACAGTAATTGGAATACAGTTATTACAAAACAGTAATTGGTAAACAGTTATTAGTAAACGGTAATTGGAAAACAGTCAGTGGTATACAGTATTTAGTAAAACAGGTATTGTAATAAAGTATTTAGAATACAGTAAATGTAAAACAGTAATTGGTGAAAAGATTTTTGGTTACTCGTAATTGGTTGACAGTTATTAGTAAACAGTTATTGGAATACAGTTATTGGAAAACACTTATTGCAAAACAGTAATTGGTAAACATTATGTAATTAATTACCTACGGTGTAAAAACGTCGGTTCGTTCGGCGACATTGTTTGGCAACGAACATACTTTCTGAGTGACAAAAACAACAGATTCACTAAAAAGTAAGCTCCGAAATTCGTTAAGTGTCGCATAACTACAAAGAGATCTAAGCTTGTCTACGATCTCGAAGACATGGCGGGTAAACTTAGGGGCGTGGCACGTGAAGGATTTTAAGCTTACTTAGGCAGGCAGAGCTGAATTTTTCCTAGTAAAAATTCAAACCTAAATATACCCCCCTTTTTAGGTTAGTTGGTGTAACTGTTCGTTTTTATTTTCTTTTAATTTATCTTATTTACTAACTATGTTTCATTATTTTTATACGAGAGTTCGATACTTTTTATTGAAAGCTCCATAGGTTTCACTACGTTTACATTTTGATTTTTCTATTTTTTCAAATTAGGCACCTAGGTACTTTTCCTTCGAATGACAAGACGTCATTATAAATTTCTTTATCCTGTTACTTGTATTCTGAGGAAACTTTAATAATAAATTATGATCTGTATATAAAGAAGTTCAGTAATAATTTTTGTATATATGCTCGGCGGATATTCAGAAAACTTCGATAGCGTGATTCAGGAATACCCATGGCGCCATTTTTGATGAGTAGCGGAAAGTCGCTACAATTTAACTATGATATTTTACATAAATGAAGTTTCTTTTTCATGCCTTGTGTACCAATTAGGAAACCGACATGTCACATCCTAGATGCTATAAATTGCACCAGGTCACACTTGGTTCTTGCTTTGCTTCGCATGTCTAACGATGCCACAGTCAAAAAGAATACTCGACACAGATATACAAATTTGGTCGAATTTCAGGGATCGCCTGCACCCTTCTTTATTCGATTAAATATTCTGAAGAGAACTACCCCCGGGGCTCCGGAGTGAGTATATCGGCCGCCTGCGTCGGATATCGGTATTCTGAGGCTTCTCTTCGAGTCTCTATCCGACTGCGACTCTTGTCCACGCTGCACCAGGATTCGTGTCTCCGGCGACCTCAATCAGCCCAACAACAAGGCCAGTGTTAACCCTTTCGATCTAAATTTACTAGCTCTGTGTCTTTATTTTCCTCTCTTTATTCCATCCATCCATCCATCCATCAGCCTTTTAAAGTCCACTGCTGGACATAGGCCTCCCCTAATGTTCGCCACTCCGTCCGGTCCTGCGCCCTCTGAATCCAGCGGTTTCCCGCTATCTTCTTTAGGTCGTCAGTCCACCTGGTTGGAGGGCGGCCTGTGCTCCTTTTGCCGAGACGTGGTCGCCATTCGAGGACCTTTCTTCCCCATCGGTTGTCAGTCCTCCTAACTATGTGGCCTGCCCATTACCACTTCAGCTTGCAAATTTTGAGAGCTATGTCGGTAATCTTCGTTCGTCTACGGATTTCATCGTTACGGATTCTGTCGCGTAGAGAAATACCAAGCATAGCCCTCTCCATCGCTCGCTGAGCGACCTTGAGCCTGTGGAAAAGGCTAACTGTAAAAGACCACGTCTCAGCGCCGTAGGTCATCACTGGCAACACACACTGCTCGAAAACTTTCGACTTCAGGCACTGCGGTATTCTGGACGAGAAGACACTTTGTAATTTCCCGAACGCTGCCCAACCGAGTTGGATTCTACGAGTTACCTCTCTCTCGAAGTTGGACTTACCCATACGGATCGCTTGACCCAGGTAAATATACTCGTCGACAACTTCGAGAGTAGCGCCATCAACAACGACCGGTATGGGTGTGACATGGACATTAGACATGATCTTCGTCTTGTCCATGTTCATCTTAAGACCCACCCGTTGGGAGGCGCTATGGAGGTCACCTAGCATTGTGCTGAGTTCTTCCAGGGACTCCGCCAAGATGACTATATCATCGGCAAATCGAAGGTGTGTGAGGTGTTCGCCATTGATGTTAATACCAAGCCCTTTCCACTCCATCAGCTTAAACACGTCTTCCAGTGCAGCGGTAAACAGTTTCGGGGATATAACATCCCCTTGTCGCACTCCGCGCTGCAGTGGAATAGGTTCAGTGCTTCCGTCGTGGACTCGGACTGTCATGGTTGCGGCTTTGTATAAACACTTCAACACCTTGATGTACCGATAGTCTATCTGGCACCGTTGGAGAGACTCTAGCACCGCCCAGGTCTCGATAGAATCGAAGGCTTTCTCATAGTCCATTTTTTTTTTCTTTCAGCGGTGAAAGAGCGTAGGCATTATAGAAATCAGTTTTATATAGTAGTCGTATATGGAGTTTCACAACGACCACACCTATTTTCTTTCTGAACAGACACGCGGTCGAACCCTCAAATTAAACTAAGTAGGTTGGTATGTATGTAAGTACTAATAGAAAAGTTTTTTTCTGATGTTTTTTTCACGTTTTTAGAGCGTGTTTTTTTTAACTTCGATAGGAATTGAAGTAGTACCGTACAAATCCAAACGTATAAAATGCGACTAAAGGTCTCTCTCTAATTTATTTACTTATCAAGACGGAAAGAAAGAGAGAATATAATTTTCAAAAGCAAAAAAAAATTGTATCGAGGTAAAGTCGTGCTTAAAGCTGTATTAGGGGTTGGTCCAAAAGGCAAATAAAGAGATTGTGTGATAAAATTACACCTCAAACAAATGATTATGAATCGATAGGTTCTCTAGTACACTGCGACACTTATTTGTTTAATGACGCCTCCTAAATGGAATAATGGAACACACAGTCGAGCAGTAAAATGCAGCGAAAGTATTGATGTTGGTGCCCGCCAAATGATAATCTGTATCAACAGTAGCCAGTACTTATGCAACAAGCGAACGCAGGCTGCCACTCGCCACCATCAGCTCTTGCGGACCAGTGTTCCGGTCGCCGCTCAAGCCGCACTAGCGAACTGAGCTCCATACCAGTGCCATTTCAAAAATTGTGATCTGTTGTGATATTAATATTAATCTTCCTGCCATCTATCGAAAAATGAAACCATTTCACGCCGTAACATTGTTTGTTCTAGTGGTCGGATATTTCAAATCTGGTAAGTTCGTTCTGTCAATTTCGCATTCATATAACTATCCTCTTACAAGAAGATAAAATGTTTAAGTTAAAAATCAAAAGATCAGTTTTATCTGTAACGATTAAAATGTATAACGATGAATAAAAGAGCAAATTTCAAAACTCACTTTTAATTTTGAAACAAAGATAAGATTCTCTGAATGTTCTCTATGTAGTGGATAACAAATGTACTTGCAGGAAAATTATTAGAAGTACACGTAAAAGATACCTATTATAAATATATATTCTTGTATTGATTAAAAATTCAAAAATTCGGGATCAATATTTACATGTATGAAGGTTAGCGCAGCATTTTTGATAATTTAGACCACAGTGGAATCATTAACTCATTGTCTTTTTTCTCTTTGATTTAGAAGTCATTTTGAGTTAGTTCCACTAATTCGCACTTGGCTAGCGTGGTGGACTACGTCCTAAATCCCTCTCACTTGTGAGAGGAGACTTGTACCCAGTAGTGGGACATAAAAAAAGTTGAAAAAGAATGGGATAGTTCAAATTATATTAGGTATAATATATATTTACAAAATAATAATATCCACCTTCCTCCAACAACCCACATTGGAGCCGCGTGGTGGAATAAGATCCAGGCCTCCCCAAGAATAGGTAGACCCGTACCTTGCAGTGGAACAAACAAGGTTGCAGTCAGTAATACCATTAATACCTATCATAATATTAGACACTTGCATAAGGGTGACTCATTGTTTTAAATATTTGTGACCTTGTTACGATTAAGAAGTTGAACTAGAAAGTCGGTCGCATTCAAATAATGTAACCGAAAAATTAATTTGAGTACAACCTAGTACCTACTTTAAATAAGTACTAATTACTATAAGACCTATAAATTTTTTTGGATGATGGAAAGAAAATAGGAACCTAAAATTGATAAAAAAATCAGGCGCGGTCGCAACCTTCAATTTTGGGGTCGCCAAGAAATTTCAGGGGGTCACTAAGAAATTTGGGGGAATAGGTGTTCCAAATTGGCTTGTTTCACCTTCCATCTACGCACGACTGATGGATTTGTGGGGAGGGGTCATGTCCCCTGTGACCCCCACTGGGACCACGCCTGAAAAAATATACCAAATTATTAGGTACACTAAAATAATATCTTACTTATTCACACCTTTCTTATTTATTCATATATTTTTTCAAGATTATGTTATTATTTATAATTATTAGTGCTCTGTATTAAACGAAACTTAATTACACATTATTATAATAACTAAGTAAATTGACACCAACTTAGAAGATGAAATTCATAAATGATAAATAAAGTGCTGGAAAAAAAATCATTACTACTGTTTCAATATTATTACGTATAGGTAACCTATTAAAATTTTGTAACTTCTCATTTGTACCAACACTTAAGCGGTCGTTAGTCGCCACTCTGCTGGCATCTAACGTTTCTATCGCCCAACCCTGAGTTGAGTGTTGCTAATAATGTAATAAGCTCATTACGGATAATACTTGATTTTATCACAATCCATTAAAAAATACAAGTAGCATATGTATAGGTATCCATATATGGTATATTATAGGTATATATGTATGTATTTACGTAATTTTGTATTATTAAGTACACGTTGTTTCTACCATTCGTAGCTCTTCTCCAGTCGCCGGTCTGCTGGAAGAGGTTTCTTTAGAAATAAGCAGTACCTTTGTACAGACTTTTTCCATAATATCAATTTCTCTTGTATTTTTTCTTGTGTGTACATGAACAATAAAATAAATAAATAAATAGCATAATTTTGGCATTAGGTTTATATGGAAAGTCCCTGCAGCTTCGGGATTAAGAATAGAGCTACGGTATCCCTTGCCTCGTCGTCTTCCGGGGTTGCGGGCGGTGAGAGTGGGAGCTCGATCCGTCCAGCCAGCAGCCCCTGGAAGGAATTAAAGAACAGGAGCTCATTGTATATTTAAAAATATTTTTAAATACAAGACAAATTGTAGCAGTCGGGACCCATTCTAGAAAGTCAGTCGTCTAAATCTGCAATGTAATATAGGTATGCGGTATTCACTAAGCCTCTATTTCCAGACTGGGTCCCAAATACCACAATTTGTTTTGTATTTAAAAATATTGTAAAATATACAATGAGCTCCTGTTCTATAATTTACCTACTCCTAGTAGTCGATTTTTAAGTTAAGTGCAATCGGGTATGATGACTTTCTTGTTTTAGGGTTTTTACATTTCCAAATTACACATAAACGCAGTCGGGTCTAGTTTTCTTTGTAGGTCCCGTAATTAGTAAGTAGTCTACAAATATTGAAGCAAAAAATTCCTATATTAATTTTTATACTGCTGGGCACAGGTCCCCTCTCTGAAGTGATAGTGATGTAGGACCACTCAAAGTCCACTCCGCTGGCTAAGTGCAGATTGGTAAACATCATACCTTCGAGAAAATACAAGCAACTGCCAGGCATGCACGGTAATGTAAAACAAGCACCTATAATGACGCACATAACATGCATTTTTCAGAGTTGTCGGGTATGTAAGGGTAGGTTAGGTTAGGTTATATCATTGCTAGTTAATCAAAACTACTTAATTAAAGCGCGCATGGCCCGGCGGTTAGCGTAGAACGCTAACGATCTATGCAACTAAGTCAAACGGGCGCGGTCTGGTGTGAGATGGGTGACCGCTAGTGGCAAAAAAAATTTCATGCGCGTTTCCGTGCTTCGGAGGGCACGTTAAGCCGTCGGTCCCGGTTGTTATCGATAGATAACAGTCGTTAAACCTTGTCGGAGGCCTTATGGGCGGTTTGAAAACATCCGACAGCGGGTTGGCCACTAACCCGCATCTCCACCAACCCGCATTGGAGCAGCGTGGTGGAGTAAGCTCCAGGCCTTCCCAATAATGGGGAGAGACCCGTGCCCAGCAGTGGGACGCAAAAAGGGTTGCGGCCAATTAAATTAGATAGGTATTATTTAAATTTACATAACTTACTTAATTAGGATATTTCAGGCAAAGGAAATTTTTAAGTTGAGCTAGCAGCTTTTTCTAGCAACTTACCTTTACTTAAAATTACGTGTTTTAGCTTTGCGTGATTTCTCGGAAACAATTTCAGAGTAGCTAAGCAAAACTGACAATCCGCTTCGTAATAGTAATAATTATAATTTTCATTACTTTATACTGTGTAGTAATTACTCTGTAAAAACTTATTGGCTAAGCATATTAAATGTAAGGGTATTACTTTTATATATTGAAATTATGACTAGCATTCAGCCCCGATTAGGTACTCTCGTATTAAATTGTCAAATTTTAGAACGACAAGGCACGAAATACAAATGTTTAATATGTAGGAATAATTCACATTATTATGGGAAAATTAATTAATTAATGAATGATTTTTCTATTTACCTCGAAATTCATCCATATTTTCTCACATTTTAAACCTTCCCTGAATTTCTACAAATATTTCAAGACCAAAATTAGCCACATTGGTTCTTTCGTTCTCGAGTTTTATCCGGACTTAAGTATACTTTACTAATCTACTACTACGAATAATAATTAAATTATTAAACTACAAACTATAATTAAAAATGAATTGCTGTTTGCAGAGATTAAAATAAAATTTGGAATATTTTTAATAACATTTACTAAAATTTTAAACTTAAATAAAATATCTTAAGTAAGTACAAATAAATTTAAATTATTTTAGTACAACAATTTTTAAAATTCCTAAAATGGCGGATAACATAGAGGGCATGCGGGTATAATTAAAGGTGGTCCAATCGTGTTTTAGCCATACCAAGATATCAAAAATTTTACAAATCTGAATGATCTATAAGAATATATTGTTCATGGGCCCAATCCTTTCCACTTATTATGCATTCAGTCACTTGATCTGTAACTTCTTGAGAAAGAGTTTGAATATTTTTCGATTTTGTCAACGTCATTTCACCTTTTCCTTTATGTGCACATACCATGTTACCTGAATAATAAAAAAATAAACAATTAATGAACAAACATATAAAAAGAAACCTTATTTTTTCACTATTAAGAAATTTAGAACATCAAATAATGTCCGAGTAGCTACCTGACTGGATCGTATCCGGGGATACCCGATTGCTATCATTCAACGTCTTTCAACACATTTCTGAAATTGCGCAAAAAATTACAAAAATATAAATAAATGTTAAAATACATCAATCTCAAATAACAAATGATAAAAGAGAAGGGCGTAAACTTATTTCTTGTACTTAATATTTTTTAATGAAAGCTGACGGGAGCGAAAAAAATATTTTTGCACTCTTACATCACAAAATAAAAAGCGCGCCGTCCGCGGCCGATACGTAATTTGTGCTTACATGTTCAACCACTGAGCGCCCACGCCGGAACTAAATTGCTTTTGATTTTACTCCATCCATAACACTTAAATTTGAACTATATCTATACATACATAGTTATAGAGATACTGAAAGGTCTGGGCTACCCGCAGCGACGGCGCCGTCCGGGGCTACCCATTACTCGTATGTTATACCCAAAAGTTGTTTTTCTAGCAGGGATGATCGATCGTAGATTCAAGCGAGTACACTCGCAGTTCAAACTTACTATTTTTTAAGACTTCTGTATCCCATATCTAATTATAATGCAATCAAAATATAATTTGCAGTTCCGTTCGATAAACATTATAAAGATAGTTTATAGGGCTAAGAAAACCTTAGCGTTATAGAAATTGGAGTGTAATTTTATTTGAATTAAATGTATTTTCAGATCACATTTTTCACTCGATACATTATGAATGATCTTTAAAAGACTTGCAAGGAATAAATAACCGTAGATAGGCACAATGTGGTTTTTGCAAGCAAGTATTGTAAGTTAATCATAAGTTGTGTAAGTTGCGTAAGCAACTTACGGCACGAAGGTACGCAATACACCGCATAATCGTAACAGGAAAGTATCTGATTGAATAATAAAAATCTTAATTGCTAAATGTAACGAGTTTTTCTTAAGTCTGTGTCCTTTCCGAATGATTTGTTGAGATGATTATCCTAAATTTATATAAATACAAATGAAAATTATGCACTGTGTATTATTTTGTTCATTTTGCGGTTTTTTACAAACTCTTAGCGAACGTTATTTTATGGTATTAAAACGTTACTTTAGAATACAATAATTAGCTTATTTACAGTTTAGCTATAGAAAACCGAAAGTGGATGATATTTAATAAATCTTATACTTAAAATAATACAGGAAAGTCAAGACATAAGAATAAATAATAATGATCAAGAGGTCTCCATTATTAAACGTTATTTTTTATTTCAATGTTCCTATATTACCAGTGTTAATACTATAATATTTATTAGGTATAAATACATATGTACGTAAAAAGATCCAATATCGAATTTCGAGAAAAACATCTAGCTACTCGTAAGTACAGAATTAATTTTCAACATTATCATCTAACGTTAGATGTGACTAAAGTGCCGTCGGTTTAACTTCGTGGAGTAATTCCAGAAAATGTAATTATTTAAAAACAATTTGATAATTTAAATTATTGATTCCAAGAGTATTGTGGTACATTTTGTATGCAGATAGTTCGTTGACCTCGAAAATACAATAAAAACTATACTATTTACTAGTACATAGTATCAGTCCTAGCCTATCATTTTCAATATGTTTCAATAGGTCAATGCTAATATAAATTTTATAGGTCATTAGTGAAATGTATATATATTAAGCCACACAAATGATCGTAACTAGGTAGTATGAACGTAACGTTCGAGTGTAATATCAAAGCTACACACCGCATATTATTATATAAAACTTTCTTCGGATGAAAAAGAATTACTTACTCGCAATATCTAAAGTGTATTAATCATATAATTATAATATTGTTTTAAAGAAAGGTATAGTATAATGGCTAGGTACATCTCAAAGATTTCGAGTATTTGAAAGTTTGCGCTCACAGCACGATGGTAAAAAAGACATCAACGCATATCCTTACATTGCTATGACAACGTTGCATATAAAGTTCTCACAAATATTTACTGTCATTTTTTAATATGGTTGTAATTAATTACATTGATAATTATCAGACATTGAATGTCTTACTTAGCTGCCAAGTGCCAAGCAACCTCTTAATAAGTAGGTAAGTGGCTTATTCGATTGTTAATGCACAAGGTTGTGATTTGTGATAACAACCGGAACAGCCGCTTACAGCCCTTCGAAAATTTTATTTTGCGTAATCGCAGTTTTTATGCGATACAGCAGTTTTTAAAACAAGTGTAAAACAAATTTCAATTACTTATTTTTGAACTTAGACACTAAGTATAATTATTCATTTGGGCCACAACCCTTTTTTCGTCTCACTGCTGGACACGGGTCCCATTATCGGGGAGGCCTGGAGCTTACTCCACCACGCTGCTCCAATACGGATTGGTGGAGATGCGGTTTAGTGGCCAACCCGCTGTCGGATGTTTTTAAACCGCCCATAAGGCCTCCGACAAGGTTTAACGACTGTTATCTATCGACAACAACCGGGACCGACAGCTTAACCTGCTCTCCGAAACACGGAAACGCGCATGTTTTTTTGACACTAGAGCGGTCACCCATCTCACACCCGACCGCGCCCGTTAGGCTTATTTGCATATATAAATACATACTTGCATAAAATTTGTATTTCATGCAAGTATGTATATATATATACATAATTGTCCTCAATTTTTTAAAATTGGCAGAGTTAGCAAGAGTAGAGTAAATTGAGTAAAAGTTCCTGTTATAGTAAGAGAACACCTGTTAGAACTGAAAGTATATCAAGAAATTTTGAGTTTCAATTGGGACCAATGAAATATATGGAGAACAATTATACACTTCATGCTAATGATCCTTTCTAACGTCTAACGTCTTATTAAAAAAAAAAAACGACGGTGAATAGGTATCTAGTCCTAATTTTAGTATCTTTAAATCATAAAAACTCTTATGAAGTGACTTGTCTGTCTATCTGGTCTATTAGACGCTGTCTTAGATAAAACTGAATGCCATATGCACAAATATTACGTATCCGCGCGCGGCGCTATGATTTGGATTATAATAAAATTATCTATAAGCGAGCAATTAAGCAAGCACGTCCAATAAAAATGTATTAGTTCACAATAAATTATTCGACTTATCGGAAACAATAAACTTTCGTTGGTAAATAAATATATTTAATGTCGATAATGCCAGCTATCTTATTTAATTTTCCTATTCGTATTAAATTCAGTCAAATTATTTCAGTTTACAAAAGTCTTTAATAATTTAGTCGAACTATATAACCTAAGCATAAACACGAGTATATAGAAGGAAATTTTAACATTTTTAGGGTTCCGTAGCCAAATGGCAAAAAACGGAACCCTTATAGATTCGTGATGTCTGTCTGTCTGTCTGTCCGTCCGTATATCACAGCCACTTTTTTCCGAAACTATAAGAACTAAACTGTTGAATTGAAACTCAGTACGTAGATGTATTCTGTGAACCACATTAAGATTTTCACACAAAAATAGAAAAAAACAAATTTTGAGGGTTTCCCATACTTAGATTTGAAACTCAAAAAATTTTTTCATAAAACCCATACGTGTGCGGTATCTATGGATAGTTCTTCAAAAATGATATTGAGGTTTCTAATATCATTTTTTTCTAAACTGAATAGTTTGCGCGAGAGACACTTCCAAAGTGGTAAAATGTGTCCCCTCCCTGTAACTTCTAAAATAAGAGAATGATAAAACTAAAAAAAATAATATGATGTACATTACGATGCAAACTTCCACCGAAAATTAGTTTGAACGAGATCCAGTAAGTAGTTTTTTTTAAATACGTCATAAATCGTAAACCACAATTTAACTTTCATTCAATCTTAATGCAATGATTTCTATGGATAATCAAAGATCAAAGGCAATGATGTATTTCTGTTGCCGCTATTGTTATACAAATATTCATTTTTTATTTAGGAATACCTTAAAGTTCTGTATTTAGCACTTAATGAAGAGTCAAATTGATTAATTTTTGGGTACCTACCTCAAGTTCCATCTTAATTTTATTGTTGAAATATCCTTTGATTCATTGTTAAAAGTCTTGATTTCTACGTAATAGAGATAGCAATACTTAGTTAGTATTGTGTGGCAGGTAGGTACCTACATCAAATTGGATATAATTTACAGAATTCAATTATGTAAGTCCTAAATAGTAAAATGCCTGGAAATATAACGTTTCACTCTTAGCCCCACAGTCTACTCTAGTAAATATACCCTGCGTCGTTGGTACCGGATACAAACAATGACATGAACACAAACACCCACACCGAGAACAAGAATTGAAACTCATAACTGTGCTCATAATTTCAGTGTCAGCTTCGCCGAAAATCGAACCCAGAACATCCGGTAGTACGGCATCATAACCGTCAAATATGAATATATGCATTTGCCGCAACCCTTTTTGCGTCCCACTGCTAGGCACGGGTCCCGCCCCATTATTGGGGAGGCCTGGAGCTTACTCCACCACGCTGCTCCAATGCGGGTTGGTGGAGCATTTGCATTTATATACTATTAAATATACACGAAAAATGTTACAAAACTGCGTATGATACAATGTTGTCAACAGACCGTATAAATTGTAACATTGCTACGAAATATATTAAATTTAAAAGAGCACCTATTTCTCCAACGGAAAATCACGAAGTAGTCATCAACAGACGCGATTGTGTTACAATGACGAAAGGACTCGCGATGAGTGAAACTACTCGAATTTGATTGCTTTAACAGGAAATCGCCTAATTTGATTTAAGAATAATATTAAATATTTTTAAAGAATTTGAAAATAATGTGATGCGCTCTTTTATTATTTATATTTTCTTGGTCTACCTACTTATTTAATAATTGTTATGTTGTTGATCTTATAATAATTAATTAATAACGCCTGTAATAGATGAAAGACAATACATACGGTATGTTATACCGTATGAATTGTCTTTCATGATCAACACAACAGTTTTTAGTGTATGTTAATAATAAACTAGGTACGTAATACATATGGCAGTCCCATACGGTACGGAGTAGGTACGCTTGCAACACTGAAATAAAATTTCCTGTGCATTATATAATCTAACGAAAATATTAATTCCCCCAAAATATTCAAAGCTCAATCTACCAAACTGTTTCCACCTACCAACAATTTCTCACCATCATCATGGGTTGACTGGGAGAGAATGTCATTAGGCATTAAGTCCGCCCATTGTTATCCTAGTTTTTAGGTAATAACAAAAAAGAATAAATAAATTAAAAATAGAGCCAAGCTCCTGAATCATCAGTCATCGCACCCTATCTATATCATTCGGAGGATTTTTTCGTTTGATACTTTTTGAGTTAAGTGCGTTCATAGTGTTCATACGGTCAGACAGACAGCCGCGGCTGGGAGACTTTATTTTATAATATGTAACGGATGACGTTTCCTGCTCTATACATACGAAATCTTAATGATAAAAAAGATACAAGTACATAGGTATAAACCCTAAAATCACACAATTAGGAAATACAATACCAACAGCGTCCTTTACATGGGATCAAAACTCAAATCTAAAAGAAATTGTGACTTTAAAGCACTTAAAAAGTTCTTAGTTATAAAAGTATAGGTCCTGTTTGGTCTCTGAACTGAAGGTTTTTTTTTCGCTGGAAAAAAATCATAACCGCAAAATAAAATAAAAATGCACAATATGAGTTACCTAATTAATAATAAATAATAATTATGATTCGTAAATTTAACAAATAAATTAGTTATATTATTCCTTAGTTAGCAAATGTTTTCAAAATACTTTTTGCTAAACTTTTAGGTACCTACATTTCTATTTGTGGAATATTAGTTTTTGCCTGCCCGTAAATTTAAAGAATGCGGTCATCGGGCGAAAACTGTACCAAAGTGTTCGGAACGAATCTGTAGGTATTATTGCGTAAAGTATTGAACCGATTAGTCACAAAATGTCTACCATCTAAATAATAAGTCATTGTTAATAAATGGGCACAAGGCTCCAAACGCATAAAAACCAAGGTGTTTTCAACAGTCATCAGCTTTCCCATCCCATCCCATCCCATCCCAACCCATCTGCCTGGGTTGGGATGGGATTTTAATGGCATAGCGAAGAAACCTAATTTATTTATCCTAAGGTAATCAAACATCTGGTCCTAGAAAATATTTAGAGCAATCAAGAAGTTATGAAGGATATATATATGATCGTTATTTTTTAATCCAAATTAACAATAATATCTGCTAATCTACAGTCTTTATCGGCATTATTAGAATTAACTTTTACCAAGCATCTTCTATTATTACAATCCGTTACAAGAAAATCGGTTCTCGATTCTTTGTTGTTTGTCATTTTAATAAAAAAGGAAATTTCTGTTGCATACATAATTTCAAATTTAAATGTCTGTGTCATATGAAGTAACTCTACGGCAAGCCATATCCGTTAACATTTTTACTCAATATGTCTGAGCTGGTTTTTAAGGATGTGTACCAGTGAACTGCATGTGAGTCATTGACTTCGCAAAACTGTCTCCCATTTATGTAATATGCGGTTTGGTAGCTTTTCTGAACCCGTGCTCTCAATAAAATAACTTTACATAAAGTTTAAAAAGATCTGAATAAAACGCACTTGCGTAACGCCATATTTCATATACTTTTTATCATAATCGGTATTTACATTTGAGTCTTGATTTGCATCATTCACTTAGTAGCTCTATAGCCTATCAGTAAAACACTGTTCGGACATTATGAAAAATTATTAAACCGCAAGATACCTAGTTATGTATCTTTTTTTGGTAACGGGGGCAACCTTCAAAAGGTACCCGGCACCTTGGGAGAGGATACCGGCTTATGTGGGATTTGACCGCACTAAAACCACCTCGGTGGCCTGCCTCTGCGCTTGGGGAGGACTTCGGGATCTCCAGTGGAACGCACCGGTGTACTCCACGCGCGGCGCCCAGAATGGGCCCATCTTGGGAAGAGCAGATGGGCTTTCCTGCGCCTTCCGATGCTTACGGTGGCAAGCGGACACGCACACACCTCCCCGTCCCCCCGGGGCTGCTGGCTGGGCGCATCGAGCTCCCACTCACACCGTCCACAACCCCGGAAGCCCCCTTTTAGTCGCCTCTTACGATCAGGCAGGGGATACCGTAGCTCTATTCTTAATCCCGAAGCTACATGGACTCAATTAGTGTACCACGGGATTTTTTTTCCCGATGGACCAACTACTCGGTAGTCCAACTAAAAGCGTTCCCGGTAGGTACAACCAAACAAAATCAATCGTAAAAATTGACGAAAGTTTATCATAATGTGGAATGGTTTTAGAGTAGTTTTAGTCTTAGACCTATACAGTCACTCATGAAGACGGGCGAGTGTTGCGAAGCTGAGGCCTTAGTGTAAGTGTGCACATGCGAAAACGTTACTATCGCGTTTACGTTAAGAATTTAACTATCGACCTTATTCCTTTCATATTAAGATCTATCTGTCCAATTTTAACTCTGACGCAGTAGTAACGTTTGCGCGTTTACAAACTCACACTAAGGGCTCTGTTGTGCGTTTCAAAGTAGCGCGACTAGTGCCTGTGCGACTACATCGAAAAGCCGCAGTGCGTAAAGGGCCTTCTTTTTCGTAGGTAATAAGCAATGTTAAATTTTATGTTGGATGGATGGATACGAACTACATAGTTGAAATCGCACGCGAAGGGTTCTGCTGTGCAGCACCAATATAATATGTTTAAGGAATTATTAAAGAAACCAAATGTGGAATAAAAACTTCTTAAACAAGCAATACAAACGTAAACATAATCATATGTACAGTCTGCGTTTAACTATTTTTTATCTATTATTTCTTTGTGTTACTTTGTCTTGTTCTTAGTGTCGTACCTGTCAATACCTTGATGCTCTAAGATATTCAGATATACCTAATAAACTATGTAATTTATAATCTTCTGGACATGTCAACCTGGAAAATTTTGAGTCAGAGACCTTTGTTAAGTAATTAATAAACATTCATTATTATTGTTGGCTGCAACCCTTTTTGCGTCCCACTGCTGGGCACGGGTCTCTCCCCAATATTGGGGAGGCCTGGAGCTTACTCCACCACGCTGCTCCAATGCGGGTTGGTGGAGATGCGGGTTAGTGGCCAACCCGCTGTCGGATGTTTTCAAACCGCCCATAAGGCCTCCGACAAGGTTTAACGACTGTTATCTATCGACAACAACCGGGACCGACGGCTTAACGTGCCCTCCGAAGCACGGAAACGCGCATGAAATTTTTGCCACTAGCGGTCACCCATCTCACCCCTGACCGCACCCGTTTGGCTTAGCTGCATAGATCGCTTGCGTTCTACGCTCGCCGCCGAGCCATGCGCGCTTCAATATTATTGTTAAAAAAGTTTTAATTATGAATTTATTGTTCATTCGTACTAATCAAGAATATAAATCAGAAAGTGAATGTACAAATATGTTGGTATCTACATACTTCCCTCATAAATATAATGAAATATGTGCAATTGTAAAATCACTGATTTTAAATCAGAGTTTAAAAGTGGTGTAGCATAATTTGGTCTTTTAGTTTCGCCTTGCCTTAGCAATAATTTCAGGCAAAAAATGGAGGGTTTACCGATGAGTAATAAAATTGTTCCTACCCGCTTTGAAATAAAGCGGTGGAGTAAGCTCCAGGCCTGTTCAATAATGGAGAGAAACCCGTATCCAGTAGTGGGACGGAAAAGGGTTTATAGCGAAAAAATAACAAAAATCTTAAAGTTCTTACCTCTTTACTGTTCAGTGCTAGTTCGGCAAAAAGATCGCATCCATACGGGAAACTCAAACAAACTTTGAAAATTTTCACTATAATTTTTCCTTGACAATTCCAAAAACGCAAAATGTACCTACAATTTTTTGAAAATAGATACCTAAGTAACAAAAAAAAATTTCGCGTCGCCTACAAGTACCTGCCAAGACTACATCACTATATAAGGCAAGTCATTTAGATTCTCCTAGATTATTAATGTTTCGCAAAATCTAAGAGTTCTGAGGTAATAGGTTCATGCTTAAGTTTTTTTTACTGATATAATGCTGCTTTGGAATTGCATGGATTATGAAGTATATATCAAAGAAATTTTATTCCAAAAGTGGTACCTACTTCCAGGCTGGTCAAATATTAGATCGTTTGTATTATGGGATCATATTTAGCCCATTCGCCGATTTAATGCTAGAATGGAAATAGATACATCGAGGTTGTTCTTATTTATTTTATTTATGTATAATAAGTCAAGATCTAATGATGTATATTTTTCAACGTCTTTTGGTGTCCCACCGCTGGGGACAGGTCTTCTCTCGGAAGTAAAAGAGATTTAGGCCATACCTCGCTTGCGAAGTGAGGATTGGTGGACATCATGACCTCGAGAAACTGGTTTGTTACGTGGTAATTTTTTAAATTCTTGCCCGTGGTCCAACCGGCTAAACCATTGACTTTGTTTCGTTTTGTAAATTACACTTGGTCTCGTCCATAATAGACAATACAAAAATATATGTAGTTTACGATTACCTATGTCTAGAGGGACGACACCAAGTGGAACTACAGCACGGAACAAGAATGGCAATGGCTTAGCCGATTGGACCACGGGGACGCACTTAACAATTTTTTTGTCAGAGGTAGCGTTCCAATTCGGTATCCCGTGTCGAAGATCCTTTTGCCAATCGACCATGATCCATTATTGTCACCTTTAAAATAAATTAATTTTTATATTATTATTTATGGTATAGTCATAGATCGCACTTCAAACAAACAAACAAACGTCCAAGCGGTCGCACGCGAATAGTTGCGATGACCCGATTGATTATCACAACATTCACAACTCCAAGGTGGGTGAAAACTATAGGTATAGATTTAGTTACATCTATTTACCATTATCTATCACCGTGTGTGCCTGAGCTTTACAAAAAATTCTGGAAGATATACATATCAACCCTGCTTGGCAATCATCCGCATAAACTATCATTACATAACATCTGTTTGAAGTCGGATTTTTTAATTAAATTAAAAAAACTTTGAATCTATAATATTGATTACGTGCCAAGAAAATATGTCTAAAATTACTGTTGCCTTGAAGGCTCCACCTCCGCCTCCCACAAATAAAAAATCGATGATGAAGTGAAAAGCTGAATTCTCCAGAAAATGCACCAGTGAGTGTCACTTTTCGCTCCACCATTAAAAAATTTGCGAATTGAAAAATAGAGTAGCTTGTCCACAAACAGTCACCGACATCTGTGCTGTCAGAAAAAAAAATCCTAGTTCTTGCAATGTTCGCGGAGAAATGTGGGGAAATTTAATGGTAAAATGGATTGATTATACTTTATTTCAAAGAAAAAAATATTATAATTTATTTTAGATGTCTTTTAGAGAAAATTCCATATAAACTTTACTCCATTTTTCACCCCTTTAGGGGTTGAATTTCTAAAAATCCCTTTATAGTACTTACTTACATCAAGTTTCTAGGTACAGTAACACAGAATACCATGGACTTAAAATATACTAGCGTAATTCTGTCTGTACAGACACTATTATGTACTAATCTGATGTAGGTACTAACGTAAAACAAAATGTAACAGTCGGCTGTGCGTCGATATAAAAGTCGGTGAGATTTGACTTTTATATGTATAGACTAGTGGCCGCCCACGACTTCGTCCGCGTGGACTTCGGTATTAATCATAGCATGATGTTATAAAGCCTAAAGCCCTCGGGTGGCTCCCCTGGCTAAGGCGGAGGCTAAGTATTACATAGTACCAACGTATATTTATGTAGTTAGTGTAAATAAGTGAATATTATTAGTGTTTGAATTATTTCGTTGCAACATGGTCGCGGGTAGTTTACCCACTTAACGGTGCATTTTCGTCGACCTTCATTGATGCGGCCGGCTGGACGAACTTGCCATTCTCTCAGATAACACCCACATTTACATTATTATCAGACAGTCAACAAAGCGTGTGATTTCACTAAGCGCATTGTGAATAAATCTACGTCGCTATAATCTCTTGCAGTTGCGATATGTCGGAAGCCCAACAACATTTAAACTATTTTTTTACGTGTCTATCTAGGTACATAGGTACTTATATATAAAGTGGTAGAGCAAGCATGCACTTTAAGTAACTGTACAAAAAGCAATGCAATCTTGGAAATCGTAGCCAATTAACTTACCTACAGAGTTACTCATTTCCATGACCTTTGTCACACCATCGGACTGAACTTTGGAATGAAAGATCAAATAATAACACAAAACATAAAGTAGGTAAGTAGGTACCTACCTACAATGGAAGAAAAAATATATTTTTTTTGTATTTGAATTAGAAATAAGGTAATGTACATTATGTAAAGTAGTTATTCTGTCATCCAGAAGAAACGGCTAGTAAAGCGTGCCGATGGTCGCGGTTTACAGTCCGGTAACGAGGGGGTGGGGTCAGGAACGATGGGCTGGCAAGGGCACGGAGGGGCAGGCGGTGCAGGGCTCCGACTGTTATGAATCCTGGCACGGCAGAAGTATCCAAAATCCGGACGCGTCATACAAAGATTATCCTCCATGCAAGCGTCAAAAATCGTCTGAGTCTTTCTACATTTGTTAAAAGAATAATCACCCGAGCTCTTATCGATACACCTGGAATATTGGTTGAATTCATCGAGACAGTTTGCCTTTATCTTCCTAAACAGCTGCATAGAGCAGGCCGTAACCTTCTTGCCGAGTTCGACGCAAAGACGCGGGTCATTACACTCTTGTCGACACAACATAAATTCGTTATTAATTCCTTCGCAGCATTTTCCAACGTAGGGAGCGGCTGACATTAGGGTCGAAGTCGAGAGGTTAACCTCCGGCACGGTTAAAGTTGAAAATTCTGGCAAATCCACTTCTTTAGTTATCACCATTTTGTGTCTGTTATTCTTTTAATAGTCTCGTGCTGTTTGTATAATAGTAAAGACTTGAGAGAGATTTAAAGTAAATTAAATAAAACTCCTCTATTGACAATCGGCTCTGTTGACTTTAGCAATTGACAGCAAAATATTTTTTCATTACATTTTTTTAAATATTATTTTTAATCATGAAATTTAATAAAACGCTGTTCATTTGTAAAATACTTAATAATTATTTTTTGAATAGTGCCTACTACATATTCACAGCATGAATATTTATATTAGGTACATTTTTCCACAGGACAATGCCAGTCTCTCTCGTGTCCAGCAGTTCGTACCAGCAGTGGATGGCTGGACCTGTTCCCTTTGCCCTGCAAAAAGCACAGCGAGTGTCGAGTCATGGGCAGCCAGCATCTTTGCTGCAAAGGATTTTGCACAAAGGGTGTTTCGTCAAGTGCAGCTCTCAAACGGTAACCTGCAAACAACTATATATTAATATGAAACGACATCAAAAGTAAAATTTACATATATGTAATACCTAGTAGTGATCCGGTCCGGCTTCGCTCGGGAAATTCTCTCGGAAACAGTACATTTTTCTTTCGCTCGGAAACATTACATTATTCCCGGATAAAAGGTTCCCGGAATAATGTATTGTTTCCGAGCCTATACCTATCTAAGTCTATATTCCAAAACTAAAGCTAAGCTTACCTTCAAACCGATCCATTCAGCCGTTTTTGGAACATTCATTTAAACATCCAAGCATTCGCATTTATAATATAAGGAAGGAATTTATAATGTACGGATACGTAAACATGTTTATAAAGTATAGATTTATTATACAAGATATAAGTACTTACTCTTAATGTCTGTGGTAGGTATAGATAAATCAAAATCACTTTCATTTATAAATGTACAATTGAATATTGATTAGCTTAGAAAGATAAATATAAATGAAATTATGCTTTAAATAATTATTAACAGTTAGAGTAGGTAGTAGGACTTCGTAGATTTAAACGCGTTTTAAAAGTGAGTGGTTAGGGTACAGGTTAAGGCCAGACTGCAGTTTATAGTTTCATAATAATTTGCCATCAGCAACCAGTAACATACGTACAAGAACGAATTAAGAAACATGAATTATACTTAACACATTAATAATTTGCGTTACTAGAGACAGTTTTGAAATAAGTGCTATTTTTTAGATGTACATTAATAGGTAGGTATATCTGCTCAACAAAAAACGTGTAGCTACTACATACCTAGTTTCTTAGTTTAGGGGTATGAAAATAAGGATCGTTATAATAAGTAATTCATCGTTAAAATTTTTAAATACCATGTACGAACTTACATTAATAAATGATAAAATAATTATAATATTAAATATTATAAGTAATTTATTGCGTGACAAACCGCTTTTTTATTTGTATACATTATTTAAGAATGCATTGTCTTTTGTTTGTTTTCTCTCAAAATCTGTTAGGTTGTAAAATCGTTGTTTGGTTTGCCTCATTATCCGGCTCGAAGGACCAAAAAATAAAGAGGACAGCGAGGGATCAGAGGTGGAGACAGGCGCGGTCGCAGCCTTCAATTTTGGGGAGGGTGAAATTTTGGGGAAGAGGTGTCCTAAATTGTCTTGTTTCGCCTTCCTTCTACGCATGACTGATGGATTTTGCCATGACTGATGGTCATGTCCCCTGTGACCTCCCCCCTCCCCTGGGACCGCACCTGGGTGGGGAAATGTAGGAAAAATAATAAAAACTGAATACTTATGAAGTATGTGAAGTAGATCAAAGGTATTAGGGTTTTTGAAAAAAGAAAATACATAAGTTGTAATTGTAAGTCATATTTAGTAAGTGATACTAAATATGACTCATTAAATAAAATACGAAGGCTAGTTGTAGATCGAAAATCACTTATTATTATAATTATTTTACACATTTGTTCAAATTTTGTGACTAACCATTGATGTGTTTCACTGTATTAGAATTAAGTTGTAGATCGAATATAACTTATTATCATTATTATTTTACACATTTGTTCAATTGTTTATACTATTTTGTGACTAACCATTAATATATGTTTCACAGTATTGTCCAGCTTAGATTCATTAGGTATAATGTAAACGTACGAGTATGCATATTATACCTAACGAGTGTTTTTTTAGTGGATCTCAATATGAAAATCAAAAACTGGAGAACATAATATTGATAGGAAGCATGAACGCGTTTACGGGTTAAGAATCGGACCGTCGCGTCACTCGTCTAGAAATATTCAATGAATACAATTCACCAATTTTTTTCCAACCAACGACATATTATGCTTGACTGAAACCTATTTTGACAAAATATTTTTGTAAAAAAACCGAAACGGTTCCTTAGACACTTTTATCCTATTAGGACGTCTAGCCTTGAAATCGATAATCGATATCGTGAATTTTTCAACATATTTTTGACCCTGTTCTGACCTTTTTATGTGGATACATATATTATGTGATTCTTTTGTAAAGTTATCGAGCATATGGAGCTTTTTAAAATATAATACATTTGATAACTTTTACAAAATGATCGCTCAAAAAAACCGATACCTCGGCGCTTAGAGTACGGCCCCTATTTAGCAATTTCCCCAGAGAACCAGTTAAAAAAACCCTCGGTATAGATGATACCTTCATCACAGTAGGTTCATTGCAACGTCGCCGTTACATCAAGACAATAATTATCATTGAGCTAAAGTAGGTACGCACTGCTTCCGTTGCTTTGAAGATCAAAGCCCAATTACATATTATTTCCCCCTAACAGCTTTTTTAGAAAACAGGTCCAAGTGTAGTGTAAATAATTTAAAAAAATGTTAAGGTGAGTAAAATAACCCCGATGAAGCTCTTGTGCTATAATTTTCTTTCATAGTTCTATATATTTCTATAAGTACGTTTTTTACTGTAACTCTACCTACTACATAGTTTAAACTAAATGTATAATAAGCAAATAAAATAAAAATTTGCTTTGTTACATAATGCACTACCAAGCTACCAACATAAATCCCAGTCGTGTATGTAGGTATAGGACACTTTTATGAAAATAAAAAATAAAAAAAACACACGAATTACGAGAAAGCCGACATTGCAAGGTAAACTAGACTTGGACCTGTCTAATCGTGGGCAATGTGGGCATCGTTCTAGACCCAACGAGGTGGCGAGCAGTAGTGTAGACCAGTTGAGTAGTAGCTCCAGCACCAGCACCAGCACCTCCACCAGCACATCCACCACCACCACTACCACCACTACAACCACAACTACAACAACTCCAAGTACCACCAGTTCCACGACGACGACGACGACGACCACGCCGAAGCCGACGACGACCACGGAACCTCCTCGGCCATTCCTGCAGCTGCTGCCCATACAAACAGCTACAACGACGAAGGCCAACCCCGCTAAAATAGGTAATTTATTTATTTTTTGAATTCAACTTTGGTGTGGTCGCTATGTCATTACACGATAATGTAGGGAACCCACTGTTTACAAATTACCTTTTAAGGATTCACGAAAAAAAATAACTAGTTGCTGGCACTGGCACTGATAGTATGTATGTAGGTACTAGTAGTCAATACCTTTAATGCTCTAAGTAGCAACCACTCGTAGAACTAATGGTGCCTACATAAATTTTTTTGAAAAGATAAATCAAAATGTAACTTATTTTCCTTGTAGGGTTTACACGTCACACTTATCTGACGATTTGAGTTTAAATTGCAATTGATAACTGATCATTCTAGTATAAACAGTTTTTTTTATTGGAATAACAATGCATTGTGAGCTCATAGATTTCTAACATTGATAAATAACTTACTTATGTAACTCTGCCCATACAATTTATAACAATACAATTACTTGTTACGGAACTTGTATACGCTTTGCAGGCAAGAATCAAAAACTTGTGTGTCCGAAAGCACCAGCGCCCATAGTGCTGTTCCCGATCCCGTGCGAGAACAACGCGCAGTGTCGCATCAGCAGCGGCCCTGGGGAGGTCTGCTGTGACGGTCGCTGCGTCAGAGGAGTGCCAGCGCCGAGGCCCAAGGCAGTGGAACAAAATCATCAACGTATGACTATTTTAATTTTGTTGTAAGGCAATTATTACTGGAACTCTACAACCCCGAACCGATCTACACATTCCCACCTCGTACTTTTATATACGTAGTGGGCCAATTTCATAACTTGTTTGCGACCCGTTTCTCATCCCACAGCTGGAGACGTATCTTGCTCCGCCACGCTGCTCCAACGCGGGTTGGTGGAGATGCGGTTTAGTGGCCAACCCGCTGTCGGATGTTTTCAAGCCGCATAATATATAATATATATATGTCGCAGTCGGATCGTATAATCCGCCGTATTACATTCCGGCTAGCTATTTCCTAAAACAGGGCTGTATTGTAATGCGGCGCACTCTCGTTCAGCCGGATTGCAATTCAGCTAAATTAGCGAACGTTGTATTGTATGAGCTCTTCGCGTTCGTCAAAGCGGCGTAATATCGTGCCGCCCAATTGCCTATATGTTACAGCCAAAGTAATAAATCCAGATATTATATAGGTATCATCTAGCCATTATTTATAATATCTACTCAATTTAGATAAAGTGATAATTGACAGTGAATTAATCACTTTCCAAGGCTTGGATAATGTAATAAAACAAGTGGCTCTGTGACATCTCCGGCGCTGCGGGAAGACCACTCCCTCCGCCCCAGCGTAAGAAAGCGCGGCACCTGCGCTCGCCTTCGCAGCTACGGCTTTTTGGTCGCCTTCGGCGACCAGCCTCAGCCGCTCCGGCTCTCTTGATGCCTGCGCTTACCTACGGCGGGCGGGGAATGGTCTCCCTCCGCGCCTCCGGCTTTTTATATACACTCTAGGGGTAGTACAGACAAGACCACGTGGATAGTGGGGTGCTCTGATTCGGTTTGGGTATTTTTCGAATATAAATAATTATAGTGAAAATGTGTTTCAGGGTGCCTACGAGGCTTCATTACAATGAGGCTAAACGTGAGCCGCCATATTGTAGAACGTATCGCAATAACAATCCGGCTAATCGTGGACCCGCCACAATACAGAACGGCCCTGTTTTAGGAACCGGCTAGCTGTAATGTTATACGGCGGATTATACGATCCGACTGCGACATATATATGGCCCCCGACGACAATAGGCATGATGACACTATCAAAGAATCAGAGAATAAATGGTTTTACAAAAAATATATGCTAAAAAAGTTCTAAAATATGATCCCGTTTTAATATAAACATTAAGATTAATAGGATTTTCAATAAAATAAAAGTATTAAATACAGCAATCGGCCATGTCATCTGAAACGCCATACAAAAGGAATGACGTTACGTCTCAGTAAGTGTCATCGTGTTGCTTTAAGTTTGACGAGCAAGCCGACGACGCCATGACACCTACGAGCGTTTTCGCGCTAAATTCAAATTACATAGCAGAAAATAGATTAATTTACGTTAAAACTTAAGTTTATTGCTGAAATAAACTTTTTTTAAAATTAATAAAAAAAAATTAAAAAAAATTAAAAAATTAATTTTTTTTAATAAACTTTTTTTTACAATAAGGAAAGTTATTTAAAAATGTGTCATCATGCCCATGTTCAACTACCGTTATCTATTTTATTTTGTTTGGAAAACATACAGTGACCATACTGACCATATAAAATATCTTATAAACTAAATATGTAAAACACCATTTAGCTAAAATTAATAGAATCAGGCGTTACTTTGCGGAACTCCATTGTTATAAAGTTAGGTAAAAACTACTTTGCAACAATCTGCAATCAGAACGTATGATGGTGTATACTTTTTTCATGCAATAACACCTCCCTCCCACATAGGACACATGCACATGCAACAACAAAAAATACACAACAACATACGTATCACCACCAACACGTGTTTCGCCCCAAAACAAAGCATCATCAGGGTTATTGACTCTACGAACGGTTGTCTCGCAAAGACTTTGCGAGTAATCGTCGTTTGCTCCTACTGCCGAACGGTTCGCGCAAGATCCGACTTAGTTCCAGTTGCCAACAGAATTGAAGCACGTATTGTAACGTACCAACACTACCAACAGAGAAATTTTCGAAATAATTTAAGCTAGGAGAATAAGGTCAAGTTTAATTTGTTTACTTATTTGCGAATCAGTTTTAGTAAGGAAATTAGACAGACTGAAAAGTGCAAGTTACTTTTGTAAATCAGATTATTTATTTATTTTTATAAATAGCCTTCCGCCAGCGGCTACGCCCGCTAGGACCCGTATTATAGGTTCCCGCAGGACAAAAACCATCCTGTCCTTTTCCAAGGTCCACTCTATGCGTACCAAATTTCATTAAAGTTCAGTAGTTTAAGCGGGAAAGCGTAGCACACACACAGACAGACAGACAGAGTTACACGCAAAGTCTGCGATTAACCGTCGTAGAGTCAATAACCCGGTTGATGCTCTGTTTAGGGGCGAAACACTTGTTGGTGGTGGTACGTATGTTGGTGTGTATTTTTTGTTGTTGCATGTGCATGTGTCCTATGTGGGAGGGAGGTGCTATTGCATGAAAAAAGTATACATACACCATCATACGTTCTGATTGCGGATTGTTGCAAAGTTCTTTTTACCTAACTTTATAACAATGGAGTTCCGCAAAGTAACGCCTGATTCTATTAACTTTAGCTAAATGGTGTTTTACATTTTTAGTTTATAATATATTTTATATGGTCACTGTATGTTTTCCAAACAAAATAAAATACTTTAATTTCGCAAAATCAGTAAAATTTACTGATTTGGAGAACGCTGTGTTCTCCTCCTCCTGTACGGTATTCTAGGTGATTTGTCTCTCCCTGGATACTTTTTTCCACGAGTGATCTAAACACCCCTTTCTAGTTATGTAAATTAGGGTAATGCATTGAAATAGGCTATTGACATTGAAAGGCTAGCCAATGTCTTATTACATTAAACGTCAAAGGCCTGAGGGTGATATAGCCACAGCTACTAGCCCCACTAACCCACATCTTATCACCAAAAAATGCGCATTAGAGCAGCGTGGTTGAGTAAGCTTGGCACTTCCCGAATTATTGAGTGAGACCCATTGAGAAATAAGGAAGGTTGAAACCTATTGATCAATTTTTTAAATCTGCAATTAATTAAAATATTAATTTTAAAAATTAGTCAAAACTAGGTTGCCGCATCTAATAGAACACTTTTACGAGCATTGGAATATTCCGAGTGTATACTTACGACAGAAACAGATGTTGACGTAACTTACGAAAATTTCTCAATTATACATAAGTGGTTAATAACATAATGTCTCTTTAATTTTGCCTTTCACAAGACAGGGTATTGTTAAAGTAGTGTAAACTTATAGTATAAAACAGTAAAAAGCATCGAGTGCTCCCGACCACGGACCTCCAAAGCCCCTCCCCCTGGCTACGCCCGTGCTCCCGACAGCAACCTCGGAACGGATGGTGATGCTTGCACGTGTTCTTCGGTACAGGCAGAGTACCACCGATCTTTTGAGTACCTACTCCTGTCTTCTTCTCAGCCCTCGGTCGGAACCAACCAATATGTCGCACCCATAGAACCTATCAAACCTATCGCGACTTATTCAAAAAATATAAATTTTGGGAATCGATAAGTAAATAAAGTTTTGTACGCTTTTTTTTCAACCTTTTTTACACTGGCACAGGTCTCATCTCACAAGTGAGAGGGATTTAGGCCATAGTCCACCACGCTGGCCAAGTGCGGATTGGTGGACGTCATGCTTTCGAGAAATTATGAATTTCTCTCAGGCATGCACGGTGATGGAGAACATCGTAATCAATTAAATATCACGATATTTTCCATCACCGTGGAGCAGCGAATTTATTTGTCAGAGGTGCGCGCCGAGGATTTGAACCCGGGATCGGTCGCGTCGAAGACCGCGGTTTTTTACCACTCGGCCATCGCTGCTCACAAGTTTAATAAAAACTTATTATTAAAAGTGTACGCTTACACTTTTAATAAGTTTTCAAGAATAAATTATTATTATTATTACTTTTTGTTAAAAATGGAGGTTATTATATTAGTGTGAAAATTAATAAAACACCTAATAATTATAATTTTACTTCATTTTTAACTTACGTATCTACATGTTAAATAAGAAACTGTAAATAAGGTGTTTTTAATACAGTTGCTCAAAAAGTGGCGTATTACAGGGACGTTAGCGTTCGGTATATGGGCTATTACATACTCGAGCTTTTTTCTTTACCTTTTCCGACTTAGACTAAGAATAATGTACTATTTGGTCTATGTTTTCCCAACTTGTGCGTACTCTTTCCCAACTGTCAAAATAATGTATATTAAAAAGAAAAAACCAACCACTAAGCTTTTACTAAAAAAAAACGACGGGTTGCACTCCGGGAGTGCCGGCAGAAGTGAAAACTTGAATATTAACGTTGTGCATTTTTGATATTTTGGAATGGTTGTGAAATAATTTTGCACGAATTGCTTTAATTATCGGTATTATTTTTCATCTAATATTTTCAGTAGGTTTTCATCTAGTATTTTGATAAAGTAGATACTCACTCATTTTCTTTCACTATTTCTTCGTCACTTTTTTCATTAATGGATGCACTTTGTTCAATATTTTAAATACTTAATAAAATTATACTTGACGCTGGCAATATGCAGAGTTTGCGATTCCATAATTGAAGAAAAAAAAGTATACACAGCCGTCAGACGAGCCGTCATCAGCTGTCACCCCTCCGTCTTGGTCTAAGAGCCGGTGATTATAGAGATGTGCTAACCCGAAAATATCACAAACCGGGTTGAACGGTTCGACTTTCTATGTAAACCGGTTTCAACCCGGGTTGATCAAACCGAGTTGCTATGCGGTTCAAAACTTATAGTACCTGTATGAGGAATCGATTCGTGAATTTTATTTAAACACCTTCAGACATGTCGGGTTTTAAACTTAAACTGTTAAAATAGGTTTATTTTTACATTTGTGAGCATTGTTGTTGAGCATTTGTGTCGCTAGTGGCATAGAGTAATAAGTAATTATATATTGCTCGCTCACTATAATATAGTACTTACATAGTGTACATATACATAGTAATATAACAATATAATAGTATAACAAGTCTATCTTGACATTGTATAATAACAAATTATACTTAATAATATTATAACAATAACACTAACACCAATAAACATAAACAACGCTAACACTACTTTCAAAAACCAAAAAACAAAGGATAAAAATTATAAACAACTAAATAACTCGAATTATTTTCCAATTGCACCAATATGCGTTTTATTCAAAAAAATTACGTAATAAACAACAAAAAATGCAAAAAAGCGCTCAAGGACAAGTGTAACCATGGCAATTGAACAATCAATGTATCCCACTGAATGGAAGGTGTCAAGGGTCTTACCTATCCATAAAACAGGTCCTAAAGGCGAAATAAGTAATTACCGTCCAATTGCGATACTTTGTGTTTTTGCTAAAATATTTGAAACCATATTACACGCGCGAATTTCTAAACAGCTGCAGGGTTGGTTTTGCGATGAACAACATGGTTTCTTGTCGGGTCGCTCTACTACCTCGAACCTGTTGAACATAACTACGCTGATATCTGAGGAACTGGATGCCAAAAGACAAGTGGATGTCGTGTACTTAGATTATCAAAAGGCATTTGACCAGGTGGACAATGACATACTGCTGCGCAAGCTGGCTACATTATTTTCTGCAGATCTCACCCAGTTCTTTGCTAATTACCTTGCTAACCGCAAGCAGTATGTCCAGTACAACGGTCACAGGTCAAACCCTTATGATGTCACATCGGGCATCGGGCAGGGCAGTTGTTTGGGTCCTCTTCTCTTTTTGATCCTGATTAACGACCTCCCTAAGGTACTTAGACACTGTTCCTGTCTCATGTTCGCAGATGATGTGAAGCTTGCACTGCCCATATCGTCCGTTGATGATGGAGTGCGCCTCCAGGCTGATATTAATAATGTTAATGCTTGGGGTCTACTCAACGGCCTACAACTTAACACCAAAAAATGTGCTATATTGTCATATACACGACGACATCAGCCAATAAGCATCCAATATTATATCGCTGGTCAATCCATTAAGCCTGTAACATCAATTAGGGATCTCGGTACCATCTACGATAGCAAGTTAACGTTCTGCGATCAAATAAACAATCTCCAAACCAGTGGACGACGAAATCTAGGGTATGTACTCCGTCAGTTAAAACATTTCCATAAGTCTTGCACATTGAAAACCCTTTATAATGCATTTGTTCGCAGCAGACTTGAAACAAACGCTATTATTTGGAATCCACATTCAGCAATCCAAAATCTAAATATCGAAAAGATCCAAAAAAGGTTTGTACGGTATGCTTACAATAAAGTGTATGGGTACTATCCCCACCTATATCCCACGCATTTCTTATTAGGCATGCTAGAAATGCAAACATTAGAGGTGCGTAGACAAATAACATTGGTAATGTACTTCTTTAGCTTAGCCCGTGGAACCACCTATAACCCGGAACTGCTAAGTAGGCTCGGATTCGCAGTACCAACCTGGAGTTCAGTGCGGTCCGGCCGACTGCGGGTATTTGCGGTACCAGCGGCGCGTACATCTCTTGGACACTGGGCTCCCCTGACAAGGGCGATAAGACTGATCAATTCGATCACTAAGAGCAACCCTAATCTGGACCTATTCGCATGCAAACCCCGCTGTTTTCGCACAGCTGCTAGTCGCCACATAGAAAGAACAGTCATTAGTAGCAGTATTGCACCTTGAACTTTTTTTTTTGTTGAATGTTATTTATTATTAATCATTATTATTTGTTATTAACTTCGCAATTAATTCAGTGTATAATTATTTCTATTGTTCTTTTATATTAAAAATTCACATATGTGTTTGGTTTAAACTGTAAACATATGTAGACAAATAAATAAATAAATAAATAAATTGAATTGAACGAATTTACATAAACTTTACTGCAACGACATAAGGTCTACTCTAAATTAATACTAATGGTCATCGTTGTCGCCTACCCACGTTTTTATTCGAAAATCGGGTTTATTCGGTTCGGTTCGGGTTCGCCCGCTCCCGCTCCGGCCGTTCAACCTAGCAAAAGCGCGCGATGCGAGGCTACGAGCCCGTTCGATTCCGCTCGTTTCGTCTATCCAAGTATCCAATGAAACCGAGGACAGTCAAACCGAGTCAGCCCGAGTTGATATTCCCAAAGAGTATGTAAAACCTGACATTCACTCGTTCGGTTATTACAAGAGTGAAGGTGATACGAAAGAAAATTGATTAAAATTAATTAAATTTAAAATAGCTATGGACACTTTTCTATAGTCAAGTTATCATAGGCATATATGTTTATAAATTATATTTGGTAAAAAATATGTCTCATCGAATTATGAGATCGGTGAAGGTAGATCTTCCACGTCTCCTCTACTATCTTACGAAATTTTTCGATCAGCACACGTGACCTCGCGCGAGTTTCACAGTTTTTACCCATCCCACAAAAGTGCTCAACGCTGCTAAAGAAGTTTTCACTTCAAAAATAATAGAAGTTTTTATGATTCATGCAAATATTTCTAAAAAGAAGCTACTAATTTGTTTCAATATCAGATTTAATGATTTGATTCAATGAGTTAAGTTAGGTTTCATTTCATTTCACTAGCCGTTTTCAGATAGCCGTTTTAGGTCGTTTCATGGCATAAAGTCAAAATCAAAAATTATTTTTTTGAATTAGGTCCCTATAATTCTAAGGGTGCGATGTATTCGCTCTCGATTCATTTTTGCCTATCTTTGGTAGTAGGATAAGATAAATTACTTATTATTTTTTTTCCTTATTACATAAGTACATACCAATCTATATGTTAATTATTTGTTAACTTTCTGTCACGTTATTGGGAAATTTGAAGCTAGTTTGAATACAATTTGGTACCATCGCAGATTTCTATCAATAATAACGTTTCACAGTGGGTAGATACATGCGCAGTCCCAGGGGGGGTCGCAGGGGACATGACAACTCCCCCCCCCCAAAATCCATCAGTCATGCGTAGATGGAAGGCGAAACAAGCCAATTTGGGACACCTCTTCCCCCAAATCTCTTAGCTGCTTTAGCTTAAAATTTCTCGCTGACCCCCTCCAAAATCGAAGGCTGCGACCGCGCCTGGGTAGATAGTATACCCACGACATATTAAATCAATCTATCATCTATGATGGACAAACAAAAAGACATGAACACAAACACCCAGACTGAGAACAGAAAATCAATTTCTGATTCGCCCGGAATCGAACCTTGGACCCCGCGACTGGCAGTCCATTAGTTTCGGTCTTTATGTAGTCACCTCTTGTTGGTAGAATATCGTGCCTAGCTCCTATTTTAGTACCGAGCTACAGTCGCCTTGCTGGTACGCGCCAACCTATACATACATATGTATTATTATATAATTATGTTTGTGAACACTAAGTATATCGTACAACTTCTTTGAACTAGCTATATTGGGCGTGATTCCTCGGGAGTGCCCCGCAGCGCCGCTGGGCGAGCTGCTGTTCGAGGTACAGTCGTGTAAGACTGACGCCGACTGCTGGCCACGAGTGTGCTGCCCTGACGGCACTCGCTCCTACTGCCGAACGGCTCGCGCAAGACTCGACTTAGTTCCAGTTGCCAACAGAATTGAAGCACGTATGTGTAACGTACCAACAGAGAAATTTTCGAAATAATTTAAGCTAGGAGAATGAAGGTCAAGTTTAATTTGTTTACTAATTAGCGAATCAGTTTTAGTAAGGAAATTAAACAGACTGAAAAGTGCAAGTTACTTTTGTAAATCAGATTATTTATTTATTTATATAACTAGCCTTCCGCTAGCGGCTACGCCCGCTTGGACCCGTATTATAGGTTCCCGCAGGATAAAAACCATCCTGTCCTTTCTTTTAAATTTCATTAAAGTTCAGTAGTTTAAGCGGGAAAGCGTAGCACACACACAGACAGACAGACTTTCGAATTTATAATATTAGGAGATTATGTAATCAAATTGTAAAACCTGAAGTAGAAATGGCCATCAACTTTTTTAGCTAGTGTATGCACAGTACACAATGCAGTGTGTAGTCCCATGCTTCTGGAAGCAAACATCAACGAATGATTCACTAGCAACTGGTAAGAACTCCATCAAGGAAAATAAAAAAGAATAATTTGCAATGTCTGCATCCCTAGACCCTGACAGTCTTCGACTATGCTTGATAGCTAGCATTACATGAACAGACATCACATGAAACATGGTTTACACCCTACATAATGTTAATGACAGGCTGGACAAGTGGACATGCATGTGTCATACATGCATCTTGGTGTTAGGTGGCCACTGCAGCCCATGGATGTTTAAGGCATATCCAAGATCACATGCAGCTGCGTTACTATTCTTGTCCCCAGCCGTGCGAATGTTCGAGCAATATCTGCAGTGCACGCCACCGCCGCAGTTCGACGCTTTTCCACAGCGTTGCAGCTCCAGCGTAGACTGCTTCCCCAACCTCTGCTGCGCCGAGGGTGGAAAGAAACATTGCCGCCCCCCTCAAAGAAGTCTCTTTTCTCTTCTTGCAGGTGTCACTCAGGTAAAATGTGTACATCAAGGTCTAGGTTGTGATTATTTAAAAACTTTTTTAAATTTATACGGAGAGTAAACTGAAGAAGATTTATAAACATTAGAATGTGTTAAATTTGTTTACAGTGAACATTTTACTTTTAATATAGTAATAGATATTTAATTAAATATCACGATATTTTCCATCACCATGGAGCAGCGATAAATGCGCACATTACAAATTTCTTTGTCAGAGGTGCGCGCCGAGGATTTGAACCTGAGGTTGGTCGCGTCGAAGACTGCGGTTTTTTACCACTCGGCCATCGCTGCTCTGAGAATTACGATGTTCTCCATCGCTGTGCATGCCTGAGAGAAATTCATAATTTCTCGAAAGCATGACGTCCACCAATCCACACTTGGCCAGCCTGGTGGACTATGGCCTAAATCCCTCTCACTTATGAGAGGAGACCTGTGCCCAGTAGTGGGACATAAGAAAAGGTTGAAAAAAAAATAGATATTTGTGCTATAATACCTATTTCACTACAATTTGCTCCTGCATCATATATCTATTACTATATCAAATGTTGTATAATGTTAAATGTAAAATTACACAGAAAATATTTTTAAATTGTGATTATTCATTTTTCAGAGGTTTGGATAACTTCAGTGCCTGGACTATAGCAAATAATACCTTAGATGTAATATTTTGTAAATTATGTAATTAGTTTTTTACATTTATATTTTCCTAATAAATGAGTTATTTAATTTATAACATTTTTTATTATTCTGTGTAAAATATTTAGTTTGTAATGTTGTATTTGTAAAATAAAAAGAAATGAGATTGGTTTTAAGAATTTATTAACCTAAAATCTCCCAGCATTTAGTCAAGCTGAAACAAAAAGGAATACATGAATTAACATACAAGAAGAATACTAGTATTTTTACTGTTATTAGTAATACTATATTAGTATTACTAACTGTGACTTCTAAAATAAGAAATGATAAAACTAAAAAAAATATATGATGTACATTACGATGCAAACTTCCACCAAAAATTAGATTGAACGAGATCTAGTAAGAGGTTTTTTTTAATAAGTCATAAATAGTAAACCACAATTTACTTTTCATTAAATCTTAATGCAATGTATGATGTATTTCTGTTGCCGCAATTGTTATACAAATACTAAAAATAGAATAAAATAAATATTTAAGAGGGTTCCCATACAATAATCTGAATTTTTATAGATAATGGTATGATAACGGTATGATAACTACCTATAACCAACCATGAAGTAGGGTCTCAAATCCTTACCCTGTTTGAAATGCTTACAAATGCTGACGAGGTTAAGATCTCGAAGTGTGACCGACAGCCGTGCATGCAATTTAGACTAAAGAAGCATTGAGGTACTACTACTACTACGTACGTCAGTGCATAGTATCTCGTTGTAAAAAAGGCTCATATATTTACAGCCTTCTGGGAAGAGTAGAAACATGAAGTTCTTGTACAGTACTTTTAATGTATTCCAATATTTTTTTATGGATTACCTTCTTAAATCCGATATCATGAGCGTACTCTCTGAAGCATTGTCGGCAGATGTTCAGACCATATTTGCGAATAAGGCCATGTCTGTTGGAACAGGCACGGCTGAAATGTAATGAAAACACGTGTTATAACCACAGTGCAAAACATAAGTTTACTATTTGTGACATTTGTGTTGGACTGCATTGTACACTTACCATGAGCGGGAGCCCTGTCCGTATTTTCGTGGGTGAGAATACCAAATATTTGCGTGACCCATCGTGAAAATACTAGTTTTTCACCAACAAGTACGATAGAACGTCCAAAATGGCGCTCAGACAGATAGAGAAAAGAATGAAAAGAATTTTATTTTTTTAATGCCAATGACATTAATTTAGACATTTAGTTTGGTGTTGCTACTTTTTGTATCGTACTCTGTGGTTGGTGGCAGTGAGACCAGAGACCATCTCAAAAGTGGCGAATCTGCCACTGCTACCATTCTGCTGTTCCAAAATTCTGCCAAAATCTTCCACAGGCTAGGCCAATTCCGCCAAAACTGCTACTCTTGACAATCGGTGCCTATATAAATGGACTATCCAACACAAAATCAATTTTTCAATTCTATCCAGTAGTTCCTGAGATTAGCGCGTTCAAACAAACTCTTTAGCTTTATATATTAGTATAGATAACTCAAAAATACACCTTGAAAATTAAAATAAATAATTAAGTTTAAAAAACTAAAAAACACGCTTTTGTGAAAATACGAACTAAAAAGTAAAAAATAAGAAGAAAATGTATTTAACTGTAAAAAAAAGCGTGGGGTTCATGGTGTAAATATTATTTGAAAGACCACCCCAAGCTTTTTTTATAGTAAAATAAATTTTCTTCTTATTTTTTACTTTTTAGTTCGTATTTTCACAACAGCGTGTTTTTTAGTTTTTTAAACTACATCATTTATTTATAATTTTTTAGTTGGATTTTTAGTCTCATATTATTGCATTGTTATCGGCCCTTGACCCCTGAAAAATGCAAATTTTCAAGTATATCAGACGCTTAGACGTGTTAAAAATATAAAACTTGACATTTGTTCCATTAAGTACCTTATGTCGCGAACTTATCAGCCGCCCCTCTTATATTTTTTTTTATCCTGATGATCCTAGTTAGGACTTTAATATAAAGTTATGAGGTTATTGTATTGTCATCGGCCCTTGACCCCTGTGCAAATTTTCAAGTTAATCAGACTCCTAGACGAGAGCACATGTGTTTTTCGATTCTTTTAAAATTCTTTTTAATGTGGATACTGACCAACGTTACGAGGTGTAATGTAACATGTTACACAACGAGCATTCGGGCAGTCAGCACGTCGTATTAAGAGGAAACCAGCGAGCAACGAGCCGCTCGTTGCCTCATAGCCCCATAGTAAGGTAATTAATACCCTGTGCCGTGGGTACCATAGACACACACAAAGACAAGAAAACAAACACCCAGACCGAGAACAGAATTTTAAACTCATCATTCAAATTTCTGTTCCGCCAGGAATCGGACCCGGGACCCTTCGATAGGCAGTCCGGCATGGTAAATAATGCGCCACACGGGTCGTCATAAAATAAATTTTGCATAATTCATATTGCCTTCATCTATGACACGCTCCTCAACCTTTTGTTTTTGCACGATGGAGCAACAAACATCCGTTTTGCATTTTAAATATTACGTTGCCAGTCCGGAGAAATCATTTTTGATCTACATTATATTATTAAAAAAAAGTCAGGCCAACGAGACGAGATAAATAATGTAAACAAACGGACTATTACCAAGTTACTATTGCGAGAACGAGCAACAATTATCACTGTCCTTATCATTCACGCAGTAATGGCGTCAATTAGTCGATGACAGCTGTTTCGTGGTACAGGAAAGCAGTCAGTACCGTAGTTGTCAACATTTGGTCAAGTTTTGACGGGAAGTCGAAAAAGACAATATGTTGTGCTCTTGTTTTATTTTCATGTTCTTGGTATATCTTTGAGTAATTGTAATTGGGATTTAGAAGACGCAGTGGTATAAAGCCACGTACTCATAAACATACAACTAATCAATTCATTCGAGCAGTGATTGTGGAGCGGTTAAGACCGCGGTTTCCGACACGGAAATACCGAGTTCAAACCCTCGGCTAGCACCTTTGGCAAAATAGTTTGTTATGTGCGTATTTTCCGCTGCTCCAAAAATATGAATTTTAGAATTGCGGTGTCACTTTCTCAAGTAGGTATTTGGAAGAAATGTTGTAATAAATAATAAATCACTACATATTTTAAAACAAATTCGCTTCCCACCGCTTTCCCGCGTCCCAATGTATGCTTAGATCTTTAAAACTACCCAACGGATATTGTAGCGGTTTTTTTTAAATAGATAAAGTAATTTCTGAGGAAGGTTTAGGTTTAAATTGATTATGCTTTTATGTAAGTAGACTAAAACATAACGATTTTTGTCACAAATCTTGCCTACTGGGAGAGTTATATTCTCTTTCGCCGCGTTAACCAGCGGAGAAACATTAAAGTGATGCTCTATAGATAGATATATAAATTTGCTATACAAAAGTTCGCATTAGTGTACTCTATCTCTTACGGTTGACTTACAATAACTACTTTTATGTGTAAAATGTTAATGAAAAATTTCACTTTATCTCGAAGCTGTTTTATTCTGTTCAGTATTAATCCTACTCTAAATAAAAACGTTAATTAACTTCGTCAAAGATTAAAATTGTACAAAATGTAATCAAATAAATACTTTAGAAGGTGATATTTTGTTTACCAAAAACCATCACATCCCCCGGCGCGCATTCTCATCGCGCGTCAATTTTTTGCCTTTAGTACTTAAATAGGTTTTTGTAAAGTAGATTTTAATGTATATGGCTCGAGCGAAGCTGGGCCGGGTCGCTAGTATATGCTATGTATATAATTTATTCAAATAAAAATGTTTTAAACTCCTGAAACTTTGTTTACATTTTTTATCTCGTCTCCTTGGCCTTACTATAGTATACCAAATGTTACATTTATACAAAAAATATTTACTCATTAAACATTTAAAATATGAGATTTTTCTCAAAATCTCGTGATTCCTAAAATCTTCCATTTTTATAATCCGTCACCATAATCTGCCAGAGGCAAAATTTAGGAGTGAAATCTGCCAAAATCAAAGACCAATAATCCTCAAGACAGCGGGGCGGTGTAACCACTTTGTTGGCGTCTCTTTTTCGCAGCCAGTGTTACCCACTTATCATATTTTCCCCCAAGTTTGGGTAATTTACAATATCAAGCTAGTAAAATTTAAACAGTGGCAGACCAAACTGTGAAAGGCTTGTGAATATTTGTTGGTTGTTGGTGAGCTTAGATTGGTTGACTGGCATAAAGTTAATTAGGTCAGCAAATTACAGGACATATAGGAGAAAATAAAAGACAAAGAGAAAGATTTTTATTTACAACACAAATATGGGTTTTACAAAAGCTGTTAATACATATTTAGTACGCCATATTTACCTTCATGAGGTATGCAAATATTACAAAGATAAAAGTAAACACTTATAACACAATTTATAAAAATGTACATTTATATCAATTTTTATTATTTTTATTTGATACACATTGTGACTTTTAAAATTTTTAATTTATTTCAGTATTTAGTTATTTGTTTATTTATTTATTTATTTATTCATTTTTATTAATATTTCGGATCGGATCCGATCGTCAGTTTTGGGTGCCCATATTGCGGAGTTTTTGTACATTAAGAGGAAAAAACTCGCAGGTTTTTATTTAATATTATTTGTTTAATTTAGTATTTCTTAGGACCAGGTACATTAAAAACTCTTTTAATAAAATCTGCATTACTGATGTCAATTGATTTTAGTAAATTACTATTTTCGCTAACAAAATTTTTAACTTTCAAATCTTGTATTATAATTGTTCAAGGCTAGCTGCTTTTTTCTCCAAGCGTCTTTTTTTCTGTGAAACAGCACGCAGCTTTTTTAATCTTTTCTCTGACAGAATTCGTTGTCTTTTCAATTTTTTCATTAGTCTCCGTGGTGTTCCTAATTTTTCAGTTAGTATATCGCCCACCGAATTTGTGTCAGGTGTTTCATCCATCGTAGACTTCATCTGAAATATCAATAGAGATGATGTTAATGTATGAGTTAGCTTAAACGATAAAAACATAAAACTATAAAAAATAAAGTGACAAATACCAAAAATATGGATGGTGTTTTATCCGTCATTATAACGTCCATCTGAAATATTGGTACGGATGTTAATACATAATATATTATTGTGACTACCAAAATCTTGTAAAATTCAAACTGTTGTGATAAATACCAGAGAAGATGTGTTGGGTGTTTCATCCGCCATTATTGCGTTTAATGAGGAAGGTGTATTAGGTACTCCATCCGTCATAATAACGTTCATCTAAAATAGGTATTGATACAGATGTTAATTTATGAATATCATTAGCGAAAACACGATAATTTGAACTGTTATATTAATTACCGAAGAAGATGTAGCAGGTAGGACATGTACATTTATCGATGGTAAGGCACCACGGAACAGAACAGTTCTCTTTAACCTTTTGATCAACAAATAGCTTTCAAAATGAACCGAACAAATTCGGAATATATGGATGGTTTCTAATCACTACGTCCAGTGGCCTGAATCCATTTATTGTTGGCAAAAGAGTCAATTGGAAAACTGAAAAAAAATAATATTTCAGCAACATGAGATGAAACTCGTCTGGTAAATTTCTCATAATGTCTAATACTAATGTATGGAGTACCTTTTTATAGTCTGTCTGAGTGAAATTTTATATGTCGGGAAAATGCTCATAATGTGCACCCAGCCTATAACATTTTACTGGTCTCCACTTAAATAGTTGTATATAAACAGATGGGATTTAAGCCTCCCGCTTGAAATGTAACTAACTACTAATGAGGTAACACATAATCTTTGATTTTATTATTTATGGTCACTGTTTTTGTTAAAAATAATTATATTTCCATAAGATGGTTAATTTTTTACTAATACGGGTAGGATATTTTGATTCGAGATCTGACAACACAATTTCGAATTTGACAATGTTTGAAATGAACAAATATAAGTTTATTTTCACGAATTTCACTATATTTACGTTGAATGACTAGTAATAAGACAAAAGTAATTAAATATCTATATAAAAAACAATACATATTTAGTACATTTTTAAAGAGAAGTATTTAACTTACGCGTAAAATGTAATGCCTTCCGGCAGCCTTCCTATTTACGCTCACTGCGGCTCTTACAACCTAAAATACTGCAGCTTACCATATTATGAAACTCTAAAAATGTTATTTGCTTTTAATACAACACAATTTACAGCTGTGAGAATCGATTTTAACACATAAATATTATAAAACAACAATGTCACCCCGACTTCCACAGTTTGTCTGCCACTTATTTAAAGGGCAGTGTCAAAATATGTGGTTACACCGAAAAGGACAGAAAATCTCGCTCCCATCTCTTTTTAACAAGTTCATCCAGTATATTTCGATCTCGCTTTAGCGTGCCGTAATGAAAAATAGGCCTCTGTCTATAGTACGTAAGTACATTATTCTTAGTCTAAGGCCAAAATGGTCACACTGATGAGTGACATAGTTTTTTTTTCTTTCGATTATGGCATCGCAAACTCTGAGCATATTGCCAGCGTCAAGTATAATTTTTGAATCGCTTTGCCAGTTTCGCGGAAACTGGAAGTAGAAATCGGTAAAAATAAAATCAGTAAGCAAGTAAGCAGTCCGTCTAGTCAGTCAGATAAGCGATGGTTACTAGAATGCGTCTAAGGGAATTTTGGAGGTAACTGGAAAAAACGTTTCCACACCTTAGAATAATTACATTATAGAAACCATGTTCGCGGGCCGAAATCAGGGACTAAAATATCGATAATAAAATTTTATCGACAAATATTTCGATTTTTCTATTATCGATAATTAAATATCGATACCTAGTGTCAATACTCAATATCCTAGGCTACACGACGTTGCCAAATCGCACATTACGTGGGTGCCTATGCGTGTTGCCAATGTTTACGTCTGGTGTACAAAAACAAACACGTATTGTCTTCGTTATCGCTCCGCAGGGAATACCATCCCCCCGCCCCCCGATCATTTCGCTTGCCATATCTGGCAACGTCGAACTCGCACGCGTTTATTACTTACATTATCGATAAAATTATCGATATTTTAATCGCTATTTTTATATCGATATCAAACTATCGAAATTTTATGGTTATATCGATATTTTTAAAATATCGATTTTAGTCCCTGGCCCAAATTGAAGCATTTTAAATTTTTATTGGTGCTATTATAATAATATTAATATAATAGCACCAACCAAACCAGTGCTATTAATATAATAGCACCAACCAAACAAACGCCGAACGTATTTACCGAAAAAAAAAGAGAGTTTGTGGTGTTAAAATGTGTCACAAAACTATAAAAAAACAAAAGAGATCTAATAACTTTTCACAGTGTAGTTTTCAATATTTTGTAGTATTTTATAGTTAACTAGCTGCGAAACCCGGCGTTGCTCGGGTTAAAATACGTCGCATGTTTAATCTAAACTTTAAAGAAAAAACCTATAAACCTTTTATAATCATGTTTTCTAATAGCCATCTTATAGCCTGAAAGAATACTACTGTCAGTCCACCTGAACATATAAATTAATGAAAGAATTTGCTCTCAGCTCCTAACCGTTGAGGAGTTGTACCTTCAATCATCAGCTCAGCAACACGATATGATGATATTTATACACAAATGCCTGTTTTGCTTTAGTAAAAATATGAAAATCAATTATTGTGCTTTAAAATTTGTATGTTCTCTTCGATTTCTCTGGGATCCCATCATCAGACTTTGACTTGGTGACAGCTGGACCATCTCAGGAATGTAAGATTTCGAACAAAACCCCATTTATTGAAAGAATTTGCTCTCAACTCCTAACCGTCGCATTACCTTCCATCATCAGCTCCCCACTCCACCCACCGCGATCAAACTCCCTTACTATCATCTACATACTAAGGGGTATTTACCACCCCAACGGGAAGTTGATTGGAGTTAGTGATAATAGAGAAAACCGTGTCTTTACATACAAAGAAAACCCTTTACTTTTTATATATATATATATTAAGATTTGGTGAAAATAAATATATTTTGTTAGTCAGATGAATCTGTGTGAATCTATTTAGTGCTTCAATTTTGACAGTGCGCTTGTATGAAGACACTCATTGTATATTATTATAAGTTCCGCACTGTTTTTTTTTTTCACAACACTAGCACACTGTCAATAACCTATATCAAACAAAATGCCATCAACATTATTCGTTAAAAAATACACAAAAATTATGAAAATAAAATAAGAGCAGAACATGAATCTTTCAAGTTCCCGCCAAAACTCCCAACATATAGTTCACAATGAATTGAAATCAAAATACAATCTGTCATAGGTTTAGAAAATTCCTTTCTTTCTGTTGAATGAACGCGAATGATTCGCTGGCGAGTAGGTGTAATTGCTGCATAAGATGTTTCACATAAATAAAAAGTGTAACTTAATATTTTCATTTTAATTTAAATAACATTATTAAATATCCATTTTGTACTGAGTTACACTGTTTTTATCAGGGAAACCAGTACGTAGAATGAACATATTATTTACTTCAGGGGTTGATTCCAATATTTCTAGATAGCCAAACCAATATATGACTAGACCTGGTCCAAATCTATTCCAATAGCACAACAGTTGCTCTTTTAAATATCCTGAATGATTTTCCTCATCACCAAAAAGAGCCTTACTTTCAATCCAGTTTATAATAAAATCATCTACTGCTATTGGAACATCCAGCTTAAAGTCTGGTGTTTTGTCATATCCACGTGATCTCAGAATATTTTCATCAGAGAAAGTAATGTTCATTAACCTTAGTTCTCTTTCTAACCGAAGTTCATATTCCAAGCCAATTGATCTAGAAATAATAAAAAGATGTGTATTATTTCTTTGTATTTATAGAATTTGCATTATGACAGTATGAAAAGACCATGAATAAATTTATAGTAAAAAAAGCAAAAAATATACTTCATAAAGGTTCCATAAAATAATCCAGTATTATTAAAATTATTTGGGTTATTAAGTTAATAATTATTCAAAAAATATATAAAATATAATACTGCATTCAGCCATGTCAGCTGAACAGCAATCACCAGTGATGAATTGATGAAACCTTAAAGAGGCTGCTCCACTCACATTGGAAACCATACTTAAAGATTACTAAAAATAAAATTGGGGTACAAATATACTTACTGTTTTATTATGTCAGCATAAGGTCCATATTGGTTATCATTCATAATAGCCTGAAAAAACAAATATAACTTTTACATACCTAAAGTGTGTAATTTGATGATAAATAAACTTTAAAGGCAAGTATAGGTACATTATAAAAATGATATTATACAAGAAAAGTGTTGATTGATAAATATAGCTTACAATAAAAACTTGATAAGCCAAATCCTTATTCTCTATTAATGTTGGATCTTTCAGATACTTCTTAACTGTAGTGGAATCTGAATATAGGTTTTGTAAGAGAGATCTGGCAAATAGTGATGGGCTGATTCCTTGGCTATCAGCTAACCTGTATGAGACATATTAGATTTTAAATTTAAAATTCATCCACTATAATACTAAAGTTTTTTCTTCAATAAAAATATGAGCAACTTGACTTCCTTCCATCAGTCACCCCACATCAGAGCAGGCAGTGTGACCCAAATAAGTATTGGGATGCAAAAAAGTATTAGGTTATCATCAGTTTATACACCATATTTTGTAACATTGTCTTTTGTATTATAGATATATTATTTAATGTTATTTTAATTCAATAATTAGGTAAGGTAAACATTTTTTTATATACAAAGAAAATAAAAATAAAATGTTTAAAGAACAAAGGCAAAAAAAAATCTGGGTTTGTGTTAGCGACTGTAGGTATAACAAAAACAAAACAATTTTTTTTTATGATTTTTAAATTTTTCACCTTCTTTCGTAAAAGGTGGAGTTTATTTATGATATAAAAAGCATATCAACTGTTTTCAAAATATAAAATTGTTAACAGTAGTGTGAATGTCATTGATTTGTATTAATTATGAAATGAATCGTATTATGAATGAATGATCAATACAATTAAGGATTGGTTGTGTTTTTAAAATCTTTAGTAAACCAATATCAATAAGCTAAAATGTTCGAAATAATACAATATTTAAAAATGGAATAAATTATTGTAGAATTGTTTCAATGTTGTAAAGATTTTAAATTAAATCGACTCTAACTCTGGATCTCTACTACTATCAATTTTCAGTTTGGCAGTGACAGATTGCCTTGATTTATGCAACACAGAAAACTAATTCTGTGTTTATCCTTTCAGTTCTGTTTTGAAAATTTATTCTGTTTTCTAGTGATTTCTACTCGTCCTGGACTGTTAATATGAACTGATTAATATTGCCCCATGTGAAAATGCAATATAATAATATGCGTGATATTAATGAGTCATATAATAGTCATGTTCTATGTTCGTTCACAATCTACAAATCACAACATTTTAAAGTCTGATATCTTTTTTCGGCTTTACCGAATTATAATAAACTAGCCTATAGACTCCGGTACTATCGCCGAATTTAATGGATATTCTTTTATTATGGGATTCTTCGATTAAATTACAATTTTAAGTATGGACACTTTTATTCTCATACATCTAATCACATTTAACATCACACATATTGATTGAGTACTCCTCATAATTAAATAGTATATTATAGAATTTACATTATATATTTACTTACTGTAGAATAACATCTCCTTTGTTTTTATCTCTCATCAGTGCTTCATATAACTCATAGTACTTGCTTGATATTACAGGAGATTTTCTGTAGCTTTGTTTCATTGATCTCTGTACCAATAGTGATATAATGCTTCCAAGTGTGTTCGAGGGTATGCTTAACATAGAAAATGATTAGTATTAAGTGAAAGCCATAAGATACTTCCATAAACTTTGATAAAATAAAGGACACTTACTCATTGTATTTTTTTCGTAGCACATTTTCTGATTTTCGGCTAAAGGCCGTAAATTTGCTAAAATCTTCCACGATGGCATTATAAACTTTTAACGACATAGGTTTAATTTGTATTGTTGGTGTTTCTGACATGATGTTCAGTCAGTTATGTTACAATAATTACAAAACGACGTTCTTAGCCGTTAAAATATCGTTTTTGATGGATTTGATGGATGCATACTAAGTGATAGATAACACTAACAGGCTTCGTTTGGTTTCGATCTACGAATGGTATGTTATTTGGTATAAATCACAGAACACAATTACTCTAACGAGGTATAAATATGCGAACACAAATAAATGTGTTGTGACTTGTGTTATGTATTCTAAACTATTCTATGCTATGATGAATGAAAATGAATGAAATGCAAAATGAAATGAATAATAGAATTTATCTAATAGCAAGGTACTCTGTGTCTAATTAGGGATGGGATCTGAGATCGATTAATCGAAGAATCGGTTTTTCAGTTCAAAAAGATCGATATGTAGTACTGAATCGATTCAGTGAATCGATATTTCACCCTTGAAAATCGAAATTCGATATTTTCTGTTTTGGTATAAACCATAAAATTATTTACAATTAGTTGAATTGAATGTACCCGTCGTATTATAAGAGTGTTGCCTGTTAAAGGGTTAATTACTCAAAAACTCGCTAGATGGCTGTGTAAACACACAGTTTCCGTAGACTCTCTTTGATAGAAAAAACATTACGTTTGTATATGAGTATCGTAGGATCATCTGTTCCTAGTGAGTGACTTTTTTCAATTGCCGGGAATATCATAAGTGATGAGCGGAACCTCATGGATCCCAGTAGACTTAACAGACTATTGTTTTTAAAAAGCTTAGATATTAAGCATTTGGAACTATAAGCTATAATGTAACCAAAGACCAATAATCCTACAGACAGCGGGTCGGTGTAACCACTTTGTTGGCATCTCTTTTTCGCAGCCAGTGTTACCCACTTATCATATTTTCCCCCAAATTTGGTAATCTACAATATCAAGCAAGTAAACTATAAACATTGGCAGTCCAAACTGTGAAAGGATTTATATGCTTGTGCATTATTGGTTGACTGGCATAAATTTAATTGGGTCAGCAAATTACAGGACATACATATAGGAGAAAATAAAAGACAAATACAAAGATTTTTAATGGCACCAATATGGGTGTTTACAAAAGCTGTTAATACATATTTAGTACGTCATATTTACCTTAATGAGGTATGCAAATATTACAAAGATAAAAGTAAACACTTAGTTATAACGCAATATATAAAAATGTACATTTATATCAATTTTATTATTATTTTTCTTCTCTTTATCCTTTTGGTCAATAAATGGCTTTCAAAATAGACCGAACAAATTTGGAATTATATTGATGGTTGCCAGTCAATACGTCCAGTGGCCTGAATCCATTTATTTTCGGCAAGAGCGTCAGTTGGAAAACTGAAAAAAATATGACAGCAACATGAGATGAAATTCGTCTGGTAAACTTCTCATAATGTCTAATACCAAATACCAAATGTATGGAGTACCTTTTTATAGTCTGTCTGAGTGAAATTTAATATGTCGGGAAAATGCTCATAATGTCCACCCAGCCTAAAACATTTTACTGGACTCCACTTAAATAGTTATATATAAACAGGTGGGATTTGAGCCGCTTGAAATGTAACTAACTACTAATGAGGTAACACATAATCTTTGATTTTATTATTTATGGTCACTGTTTTTGTTAAAAATTATTATATTTCAATAAGATGGTTAATTTTTTAGTAATACGGGTAGGATATTTTGATTCGAGAACTGACAACACAATTTCGAAGTTGACAATGTTTGAAATGAACAAATATAAGTTTATTTTCACGAATTTCACTATATTTACGTTGAATGACTAGTTATAAGACAAACGTAATTAAATATCTATATATAAACAATACATATTTAGTACATTTTAAAGAGAAGTATTTAACTTACGCGTAAAATGTAATACCTTCCGGCAGCCTTCCTGTTTACGCCCACTGCGGCTCTTACCACCTAAAATACTGCAGCTCACCATATTATGGAACTCGAAAAATATTATTTGCTTTTAATACAACACAATTTACAGCTGTGAGAATCGATTTTAACACATAAATATTATAAAACAACAATGTCACCCCGACTTCCACAGTTTGCCTGCCACATAATTAAAGGGCACTGTCAAAATATGTGGTTACACCGAAAAGGACAGAAAATCTCGCTCCCATCTCTTTTTAACAAGTTCTTTAAGTATATTTCGATCTCGCTTTAGCGTGCCGTAATGAAAATAGGCCTCTGTCTATAGTACGTAAGTACATTATTCTTAGTCTAAGAATGTAACCAATACATTTAAAAAATAAATGTCATGTTTTATACCTGATCTGATATGATAATAGAAATAATTTTTATTTTTGAATTCCCTGATTTTACTAATAATAATAATAATAATTCATTTAATTCAAGAAAATAATTCTCATATAAAACTCTAAATCACATTAAAATTAAATTATAAAATTACAAAAACATAAAATTAAAATTAAATTATAAAATTACAAAAACATAAAATTAAAAATATAGAATAAAATTAAATGAAATAAAATTAAATGAAATGAAATTAATCCAATTAAATCACATCAAACCAAATAAATAAAATTAGACAATTAAATTAAATTAGATTTTTTTTACATTACCTTAATTATTATATCTGGGGTTCTTCAAGAAAGCTGTAAAAAAAGCTCTCCTTCAAAGCCGGTTTGGCAAAGAGAGATCTCCCGCCGGGCGAGGTGGTCATGCCCGGGGAGCGGCCGCGCTCCAACTGACTCAATTCGGAGCTTGTATATATGGTAGGATATTCCGAAAACTTCGATAGCGTGATTCAGGAATACCCGTGGTGCCATCTCTTGATGAGTAGCGTAAGGTCGCTACATCACCCCCTGCTCAGACCGGAGGTCGATAACTTCTATCCATGCTTGAGTAATCTTCGCTTACAAGCGCCTTGAATGCCCTCTATCTGCGGTGAGTCGAGATGTGAGGGTGCAGACCTTGTGTCGCCCTCTGTCCACGGTGAGTCGGGATGTGAGGGTGTAGCGAAGTGTGGAGATGCCCTCTATCTTCGGTGAGTCGAGATGTGAGGGTAGGTTGGAATGTGGAGGCGAGTAGAGTGGGTACTCGAGCCGTCCACGACGTCGCAGGAGGCAGCTTGATCAGGAACAGGAAGCGTGTACATGGTGCGCTGCGATGAACCTGACGAGCTGGTGAAGTGATGCTGCAGTCGATCCAGGGAGTGAAGGTGCGACTGATGAAGGTCAGAAGGGACGTATTCTTGTCCGGGGTCACCAGTTTGGCAAAGGGAGATCTCCCGCCGGGCGAGGTGGTCATGCCCGGGGAGCGGCCGCGCTCCAACTGACTCAATTCGGAGCTTGTATATATGGTAGGATATTCCGAAAACTTCGATAGCGTGATTCAGGAATACCCGTGGTGCCATCTCTTGATGAGTAGCGTAAGGTCGCTACACCGGCAATGCTCGGGCGGCTCCCCTAGGGTTGCCCGTGTCCATAGGCGACGGTGATCGCTTAACATCACGCGGCCCGTCTGCCTTATTGTAAGGTTTATTTATAAAAAAAAAAAAACCTAGAGGACACTGCTAGGTCTGCCAGCAATATGCAGACTGCGGCAGTGCCACATAAATGGACAGTCCAATCTGTCCGCAATCATCATCAGAACCCTGTTGGAGCTGTCCCGCACCCGCCTCACAAGGGACGCTGCTCGCAGACGCATCGTGGTCCAAAAAATTGAACACGGGCCTCCGCAAACATACCCGATGCACTGCAGAAGCGGGGCAGCCCCATCAGGATCCTGAAGGCGTTGTTATACTGTACACGCAGGGCCCCATAAATTTTTTTCGTGTACATTCGCCATAGGCCGCAGGTGTAGAAGTTGGTACAATAGGCTCTGAATAAAGTGATTTTCACATCCCTTGAGCAGTTTCTAAACCTGCGGGCTATCATATTCGCTCTGATAGATAGAGCTCTTCTCTCCCGTTCTATATCCTCGTTGTCCTTGAGGTCCGTTGTCAAAATGTGACCCAAGTATTTGAAACGGCTCACCCTTTCCAACGGGATAGAATTTAGATTTAACTGGGGTACAGTTAGGCCACGTCTCTTAGAATCCACCTCAAATACCATAAACTGACTTTTTTTGGCATTATACACCAGCCCATGCCTAAGAGCGTACTCCTCACACACTCTTAAAAGCCGCTGCAGACCCCCAACCGAGGCGCTGAGTAGCACCATGTTATCAGCGTAGCTTAGGTTGTTAAGGCACACCCCGTCAACATGACAACCCACATGCATGCTGCTCAGCTCCTCAATCAACCCATTAACATACAGGTTGAAAAGTGAGGGAGAACTGAGCCCCCCCTGCCTCACCCCACATTCCAACCCATATGGTTCTGAGTAGGTCCCCGCCCATCTAACACAATTGACCTGATTGCTGTACCAGAACCTAAAGATCCTTATAAGATCTTTAGGCATTTTAATTGCTTCCAGCTTTTTCCATAGTATGTCGTAAGAAACCAAGTCAAATGCCCTAGACAGGTCAAGAAAGCAAGCGTAAACTGGTGTATTACGTTTGCGATAATATTCGACAGTATGCTTAAGAGCCAGTATAGCACTCTCTGTGGATAACCTTGGTCTAAAACCAAACTGGTTGTCGTGCAGTACTAGATGTTTATTTAAGTGGACATTAAGCACACTGTCAAAAACCTTCGCTACTATAGTCGCCAGTGAGATGGGTCTATAGTTATACCTATCTGAAGGATCACCAGTTTTGCTTTTTATAACAGGCACTACCACAGTCCTCATCATTTCTGTTGGGAGATAAGCATGACTGACACACATCGAGTAAAGCATTGCCAACACTCTCGGTACGTGGCACCCACCGTAGCGCAGGTGTTCGACACTGAGATCATCATGCCCGGGTGATTTACCTCCAGCGATAGATTTAATCGCTTTTATAACCTCATCGTTAGAAAAATGGGTTACTTCCACTACAAACTGATCATCAGTGTCCGCACAACCCAACGAAGGCCCTAAAGGAGATTTTATAATAAATTGTTCTCTAAAAATATTGGCAATGTTTTTCGGATCACTTTCCCCAGTGACGCTCACTGGAGGGCCAGGCCGAACGTTCAATTTATTGGTTGTCTTCCAAAAAGATCGAAAATCTTTATTAAAATGTTGTGAGGCCAGAATATCCATTTTAATTTGGTTTTGATTATTCTGGCACCATTTTAATTTAGATTTAAAATTTTGCGACTCTCACACATTTCGGAATACTCTACACCGGTTGTTGGTTTGCCACACGACACCCAAGCATGAAATTTCAGCCTAGCCCTTTCATGAGCTTCTTTTACATGTCTGTTCCAGCCAGTCACACGTTTACGCTAACATTTATTATGTTTACGATGACCATTACTAACATAAGCAGCATTACGAAGCACATTGATAAAGTTTTTATATACACTTTCTATAATTTCTCTATGTCTTGTATCATTACAATATAGCCCGTAGCAGTGTGTCAGCTCTGTCGGATACTGTATGTTACATAGCTTCTTTTCGCATTCACTCTTATATTGGGCTACTTCTTCCACAGATCTTTCCCCCCACAATACGTAGTTGGGGTCCGGTAGATCTGTAACCACCCTAGGTGTTAACACATCCAAATTACATCTAATTATAAGAGGAAAGTGATCCGACCACGTCACGTCATATTTTACATCAATATCAAGCACAGTCTGCGCAGCAGAATGAGTTACAAGGCAGTGATCCAACCATCGTTTACTTCCATGCGCCTCACTTATGAATGTGTACGTGTCTGTCGAAATGCCTAATTTGTCTATGTCTATACAATTCAATTTTTGCTCAATAGAATAATTTATGAGCTCGTTAAAAAACAGTTCATTCGGGTGCGCATTAAAATCTCCCAGTACAAACACCGATTCGACACTTAATTCATCTATTAATGCACTTACAGTACCTAAACAATCTGTGAACTCCGCCAAGTTATCTATGCAGTCCACTGGCATATAAACACATATTACAATTGTCGGATTCTGTTTACACATAATCTTAATTGCACACATACGACTATTATTGCACTGCACAACAGTCACATTTTGAAATACCGCTCGCCTCCAAAGTAGGGCCACCCCCCCATAGGGAGGGCCGGCCCCGTAGCATTCCTAACGTAGTTTCAACTGCAGACACGCCTGTAGCACCAAAGTCGCTGTCTATTGAGTTTAGGTAAGAGAGATCGTGAGGTAGAAGCCATGTTTCCTGTAGTGCTATTAAATCTGCTGACTGACAAAGCTCTCTGACACTATCAATAGAGCGTTTAACATTTTTACAGTTATATGTAACCAACTTGTATATTGCACTGCTATCCATTAATTTGAGGATATTTGCCGGAAGCAGACACAGGTGGATCATAGGTTTTATTTCTATATTTGAAGTGCACAAATCTTCTAAAAATGATTCCCTTCGGCCATAGCTTTTCGTCCATAAATAACGGTAACTTAGACTCAGTCACAAAGAACTTATATGCATTATGATCTCTTTCTTCTTTCATAATGATTTTTTCTAAAGTCACAGTTTCTTTTATTCGCAGTTTTATGTAATCCGAGATGTCCGCGTCACTGGTATCTTTGTGAATATTGGTAATAAACATCGGTATTTTCCTATCAGCTGCTTTAAATTTGCTGCCAATTTCGCACTCAGCAGCCCCTTTGTGTCCCAAATATCTGTATGACAATTTCTTTTTCTTTTTCACCGTTTGCCATTCGTTCTTTTGTTCACTTACAAATTTGTCTCGTACATTAGATTGCATTGCATTTGTAACGTTAGTTTCGCACAGTGAAGCGCTCGTATTTCTTTGCAACAACGGACGATTATTATTTGGCTGAGAACAAATCACACCTGCACTTGCACTGTTATCTGATTTGTTCGAAACCGCAGTGGCCTCATCTCTTAGCTCCGTCCCGCTCGCTCTTGCCTCCGCGCCTTGCATCTGACTAACAACACATGCGCTGGCGCTCGCGATTGTCGAAACCGCAGTTATTTCTCGGGCCTCCACGCGCTCGGACTCCACTTCTGTCGCACCCGATTCTTTGCGACAGAACGAGACAGGAGAATGCACGACGTTATTTATTATAGGTGACGTTTTGCTTGCCGCCCGGTCAATGACCTTACTATCAGCTGTTTTCTGCGGTGGAGTAATATATTGTAAACCAATCGGTCCACTATCTGGCGGGCTATTTCTTAGACAAGCACCTCTTCTCATGTTAATGTTGGGAGTATTGGAACTCGCAGAAAATATCTCAATTATAGGTGTCACTTTTTGTTCCATTATACTGAACTGATTTTGCAATTTGAGTATAGCTTTAAGAAGTCGAGTAACTTCCACATGATCAAATGTAACGGGTGGAAGTTTATGCAACTCTTTAGCTACAAATATAGGTAATAGTTCCTGATCAGTAGATTTAAGAAGACAAATAATGTCATCTAAGTCTCGCGACATTCTTTTCTTACAATCTTTTCTACGATTTTGCCTTTTAGCATTAGGCAATGATTCGTATAGAAGAGATTTTGCTTTCACAATTTCATCCACACTGAAAGAGCTTGTACACAATTGGTGAATGCTTTCTTCGTCCATATAATCCAACACATTTTGTAGGAAAGCTAAAACTTCACAAATCACCACATTGCAGTTCGAACATTTAACCGTCGTCGAGGTCATTGCACTCTATTACAATTACCGGTTTAGCATAAAGCGTAAACTGCGCGACTGAAGACATCGTTTAATTACAATATTTTACTTGTATTAAATGCGAAGTACTGAACAATATTATTTTTTACCGTTTAAAGGCGGTTTTGTTTTTGTTATAAAGTTATATAATTTCACTCTTTTTAGTACTTTTAATTTAATAATTCTGTATTGTTTAAACATAATTAGCGATATTTCCACATTATTATCTGGGGCTATAAAATTCGAGAGTTCCCCTCGATTTCCTTGGGATCCCATCATCAGATCTTGACTTGGTGACAATAAGACCACCTCGAAAGTATAAGCTTTCGAACAAAAAAGAATCATCAAAATCGGTTCATAAACGACAAAGTTATCCTCGAACAAACATAAAAAAGCATATATACGGTCGAATTGAGTGACCTCCTCCTTTTTTGAAGTCGGTTAAAAATAGATCGATTTTTTGGAAATCGATCTTTTAGACCTCGATTTTTTTGTGAATCGATTCATTAGGTCACGAGTCGAATCGATTCAAAAATCGATCTTTTTCGGAAAGAATCGCCATCCCTATGTCTAATAGGAGAACTTGGAACTCACAGTCAACTCAACCATCAGTCAACTCAACTCAGTGTTTTGACTTTTGATGTCAGTCAGTGCGCGTCAGTGTCACTATAGTGTCACTGTCCCAAATTGTCACAAGTGTATTTGCCATTTTTTTATGCATAATGCCAATCTCAAGTGATTATTTGTGACTGAGTTAGAGTATCAAAATTGACAGGTATGAGTATGACACCCTCACCGTCAGAGGGTGAGTTAGTACAGTACGTAAGTACATTATTCTTAGTCTAAGGCTGTGGTCTAAGGTTAGTGCCCTTGATGCTCTAAGCTGTATGTGTATCCAATTTTTGCACTTTTTGTTGAAATCTGGCGATATAGTTTATGCCTGCCCTACACGTTGCGAGAAATCATTCAGAGATTGGCCGATTTTTCTCTGAACAGAAATCGGAAGCCCCTAGTGCCTCCACACGTCACCGATATCTGATTCGATCGTCAGTTTTCCGCAGAAGTTCGCACAATAAACATGTTATCAAGATGAGAAATGATGATGTCGCTCTTGCGTTATTTATTAATTTATTCATTTAAACATTAGTGTGAGGCATTTAGTACAATATTTGCAGGTCTCAATGCATAATACGAGTTCAAATAAATGCTACCTTTTCAGGCTTCACACATCATAATATTGTAAACTTACAAAATAGAATATTAAAACAGTAATTATGTGAGGAACTTAATATTTATCATTAAATGTCAATAATACAATTACATATAATATTTTTATATAACGACGACCCCTGTGGCGCAATGGTTATCATGCCAGACTGCCGATTAGAGGGTCCCGGGTTCGATTCCCGGCGAAGCAGAAATTTGAATGACGACTTTAAAAATTTCTGTTCTCGGTCTGGGTGTTTGTGTCTGTGTGTGTCCATGGCACCCACGACACAGGGTATATCTGCCTTATTGTGGGGCTTTGAGTGTGAAATGTTTATTATTTATTATTATAATAATGTCCGACAAAATATACGATGTCTGTTTGATAAGTCGTTTTAAAAAGTTAAAAATATGTTTTTTGAAACAATTATTGTTTAAGTCTAAAATAATCGTAACTTTTCAATTTATCAGGTAGTTGGTTGTATATTCTAATTGTCATAATAAAACAATTTCCAGATGTCAAAGATAACTTGGTTCGATGTATGTATGTACATACATAAATAATTTGTGACTATTTAGAGTGCGCAATTTGCGGGTGTAGATTTCACTTGGTTGCTAGGGGCCTAATTATGTGCTTAAAGAAAAAAAATCGAGGAGCATACATATCATTATATATAATAAAACTAAGTTGATAAAATGTGCGTGCCGATAAAACTTAAAAAGGAGTCCCAGCATGATACAGAGACTTATATATTGTGATAGCCCTTTATCCCCCCTCGAACAAAAAAGTTCCCGTTTTAACCTAAAGGGCGTGTTTTTAAAGATATAAGGTCTTCTCCAACCCTTCAACTTGGAAATTAAGTGTAGTGGCGCCATCTGTTGTCGAGTATTTGAACTTCATTCAGAACAACGATTATTTGGGTTGCATTTCGAAAGGCGCTGCGAGCAATTGCAGCATTGTCGAGAATATTCTAGAAGGTGTGAGAATTTAGTTTTACAATTAACAAAGCGCAAGGGCAAACTTTAAAATATTGTGGCATCAACCTCAAAGAATCCTTCTTCTCTCACGGTCAGCTATATGTAGCTTGCTCAAGAGTAGGAAATTCGAATAATTTATATATATAGACCCCGGACCATAAAATGAAAATGTTTATAAACAAGTAGTGTAAATAATGAGAATATGTTTTCTATATTTTTTTTTACTTTTTACGTCATAGTTTATTTTTAATTTCAACTACCACGTGAACTCATATCAACTCCCGAGCGAAGCCGGGTATCATAGCTAGTTATTGCATAAAGCACGCTTTAGGCACAATATAGATATAAGTATACAGTAAAGTAACTTCATACTATCGGTCGAATTGACACACGCACAAAGACAACTGTCATTTACACGGCCGCTAAGTAAACTAAGTAAGCTAATAGTATGCAGTGCCACATTGCGCTATGGACTGAAAATCGAGTTTCACAAATTCATCTTTTGGAACGAAGTTCCTTATCACGCGTTGCGAAAGGGGGCTAGACGGAAAAAATTAAGACGAAAAGTTGTAACGACACTTTTTGCTATAAGTAGTTGTAAGAAGTGCGGCTTACAACTATAGCAACCGCACTCGCCATTGCTTTACTTTGTTGACTCCTATCTTTCTTATGACCGCTGTAGGGACAGCAATTATATGTTTGTGTCATATTATTTCATACCGATTCGCCAGTCACGGGTTGTTCGGGGCGGCAATCGGGTGTGTGCAAAATTGGAACAATATATCGAGTGAATTGGAACTATTATTATCTTTTATTTATCCCCGACACCCGTGCCTCAACATTGGTGACCCGCGACTTACGGCTTCCGAAGACGACGACCGCCGCGGTTTAGTTTACTATTGTGATCAATATTCGGAACGATTTTTTCCTGCTGGACTTCAGTATGAGTAAACCACAAGCTACCAGTATGACACAAGAAGCGAGTGACCTGGCGACCATCTCCGTGTCGGCAAGGATTCCCGAGTTTTGGGCTGACATGCCCAGGCTATGGTTCGCCCAATTTGAAACAGTTATGGAACCGCAGAAACAGGGGGACACGGCAAAATTTAATATGGTGGTAGCCAAGCTTAATCGCGACGCTCTGCAGCAGGTAGGCGATTTGATCATGACGCCACCGGAAGACAACAAGTATAACACCATTAAGACCAGATTGTTAGCCGTGTATGAAGAAAGCGCCGAGCGTCAGTTTCACAAACTTGTGAGTGAAATGGATCTAGGATCGCAGAAGCCATCTCAACTGCTCCGCAAGATGTCCGAACTGGCTCGCAATACCAACGTGTCTGCTGATGCTTTGAGACGCCTTTGGGTGTCGAGACTACCAGGTGCTGTAAAAGCAGTTTTGTCAGTGGCCCAAGACGATACAAAATTGGATAATCTGGCCTTAATAGCCGATAAGGTCATGGAAAATCTTCATGGAGGCGACGTTGCTACCGTTACTACGTCTGCCCCTTCAGTTGTTCCCGAGTTGGTGTCCCAGATGATGCAGATGTCTTTGGAGCTGAGAGGATTGCGAAGGGAGGTGAATGAAATGCGAGGTCGATGCTTGCCCAGGACGCGTGGAAATGCGTGGCACCGACAGAGGTCAAGGTCGCAACCACGGCGCCCGCAGAGGACCTCAGATAACCCGAAATGGCTATGTAAATTTCATTATCGCTATGGAGTGCACGCGAAGGCTTGTGAAGAACCATGCAACTGGAAGCAACCTGGAGTTTCTACTAATTCGGAAAACTAATCGCCGCCCAGTCTTGCATGGTGGGGGACTGCACTGCGTTACCTGGAAACCATCGTTTATGTGTTATGGACCGGAAGTTAAGAATTTCTTTCCTCGTGGATACAGGTACAAATGTATCGGTATTACCGGTAAGTCAATTTAAGGGTGATCGCTCAGAAAGTAGTTATAAATTATTCGCTGCAAATAATACAGAAATAAAAACATACGGATTTAAGTATTTAGAGTTAAATTTAGGGTTACGTAGGAGTTTTAAATGGAACTTTATAGTTTGTGACGTTAAACAAGCCATATTGGGCGCAGATTTTATTGAGCACTTTAAATTAATTGTAGATTTACATAATAAAAGACTTATAGATACTGTAACAAATTTACGATCGGATGGGTCCATCATACGGTATGACGAGCCTTCGGTTAAGAGCATACAGAATGACAATCCGTATAGGGACATTTTAGAAAAATTTTCAGATATTACCAAGCCGACTTCTTACAAGGAAAACGCATCTCATTCGGTTTTTCATCACATAGTTACTCACGGTTCACCGGTATGTGCGCGGCCTAGGCCACTACCTCCGGACCGATACATTAAAGTAAAACGAGAATTTGAATTGATGCAAGAACTCGGTATTTGTAGACCTGGTAAGGGGGAGTGGTCGAGCCCGCTACATGTAGTACCTAAAAAAGACGGACAGATACGTCCGTGCGGTGATTACAGAGCACTTAATGCTATAACAAAACCTGATCGTTATCCTATTCCTAGATTACATAATTTTACATATATGTTGCCGAATAAATGTTGGTATTCACGTTTAGATTTAAATAGAGCTTACCATAATATATCCGTTGCACCAGAGGACATAGAGAAAACCGCAATTGCTACACCATTTGGCCTTTATGAATTTCCCCGAATGACTTTTGGGTTAAGGAATGCGGCGCAGACCTTTCAAAGGTTCATGGACCATCAGGTGTTAAGGGGTATAGAGCGGATAGAAAGCGTAGATGGTACAGGTGAGTCAGCACTTTTTTGTTATATAGATGATATCCTTATAGCGTCAGATTCAGAGGAAGTTCATAGACAGCATTTGATAAAACTTTTTGAGAGATTAGATAAATTGGGTGTTACTATTAATTTAAGTAAATGTGTATTTGGTAAATCTAAACTAGAGTTCTTAGGGTATATGGTTTCAAAAGAAGGTATTAGTCCGTTACAGGAAAAGGTGCAAGCTATTACTAGCTACCCAAGGCCTGTCTCTATAGAACAGCTGCGACGATTTTTAGGCATGTTTAATTTTTATAGGTCCCACCTACCCCATGCTATTGCATATCAGGCTGAACTTAATAAGTATCTGCATAATTCTAGAAAAAAGGATAAGACGAAAATTGACTGGACTGACACGAGTATTGAAGCTTTCGAAAAATGCAAATTAGGATTTAAAAATGCTGTTACGTTATCTCATCCTGCTATGGACTCGCCATTAGCCCTTATGACAGACGCATCCGATACATGCATCGGTGCTGTATTACAGCAAAAGATTGATGGTAAATGGTTACCGTTAGGTTATTATTCCAAGGCGTTATCTGCTACTCAAAAGAAATATTGTACTTATGATAAAGAATTGACCGCTATTTATATGGCTATGATACATTTTCGTAATATGATTGAAGGTCGACAGTTAACCATTTTTACAGACCACAGACCTCTAGTTTATGCATTTTCTAAGTTAGGTACGGATAAAGAGATCCCTCGAAGAGCTAGGCAACTGTTGTATATTAGCGAATTTACTAGCGACATACGGCATGTTAGTGGAACAGAGAACGTTGTAGCAGACGCTTTATCTCGAGTAGATTCTATTATTTGTCCCACGTCCATAGATTACGATGAGCTCGCCCAGGCCCAAGAAGGCGATAAACAGGTCACACCTGAGCGAAACGGTAACTTGATATTTAAATATATAGTAATTCCTGGTAGTGATAAGCGTGTTTATTGCGAAGTTTCAACGAGTAATGCTAGACCCGTTTTACCTTTAAGTTTTCGTAAAAAAGTATTTGATATTATTCATAATATAAGCCATCCAGGAGTTCGTACTACTAGGAAAATCATAACACAAAAATTTTTTTGGAACGGAATGAATAAGGACATTAATGATTGGAGTAGAGCATGTTTAGTTTGTCAAAAATGTGAAGTTAACCGTCACACAGTTTCAGATTTAAGTAATTTTCCTCCTAGCAGTAGATTCGAACACATTCATACAGATATAGTAGGTCCTTTCCCTACGAGTAGGCAAGGATATCGTTATTGTATTACAATTATAGATCGTTTCACGCGTTGGCCAGAAGCTATAGCAGTTTCCGACATATCAGCTGACACAGTCTCTAAAGTAATATATGAACATTGGATTTGTAGATTTGGGTGTCCTACCAAATTTACAACAGACCAAGGTAGACAGTTTGAGAGTGACCTTTTTAACGCGTTAATGAAGCTTATGGGTGTACAGAGGATAAGAACTACCCCGTACCACCCTCAGAGGAAAACAAGCGGGGTCCGAGACGAACACAAACATAGTAGTAGATGCTACGCATGAGACGAAGTCGGCGAACTGTCGAGTGCCGAGCCGAGTTCAGCCGAGCGATCCCGAAGCCGCCCGAACCACCGACGAACGATTTCTCTGATGAAATTTCATACTGCCGACGACGACCGATAAATTGAAACGAATCGGAACGATTACCATCCATCCACACCGTGCGAGAAATCTGAACTAACCGGTTTGTTCAGAGAAATCTGAAGTAATCTGAACGATTTCTCGCAACGTGTAGGGCAAGCATTACAGTAATCAGTCAGTCAACTTCTCCCAAATCTCCCACAATATGACTGTATTTTTAAACCAGCTGTAAGGCCTTCGACAAGATTTAACGACTGTTTCCAATCGATAACAACGTTGACCTAACAAGATCTTAGAAATCTTAGAATTTATAAGTCTATGATGCGGTCACTTAACTATCACCGGTTTGGGCACACTGAATTTGGCCCGACTTTTTTTTTATTTTCGAACTTTTTATATTTTTTTATTATTTGTTCGTCGTTTGTTCCTTATTGTTCGAATGTAAAAATTGGTCTTTATTTATTTATTTATAATCAATTAAACTAATAATTATCGTTTGTTCGATCACTATTGACCCTTGATCACTATTGAAAAAATATAAAAACATCGAAAAAAAACCGGCCAACTGCGAGTCGAACTCACGCACGAAGGGTTCCGTACCATTATCTATAAAAATTCACGTTTATTGTATGGGAGCCCCCTTAAATATTTATTTTTTTCTATTTTTAGTATTTGTATAACAATAGCGGCAACAGGAATACATCATTGCCTTTGATTATCCATAGAATACATTGCATTAAGATTTAATGCAAGGTAAATAAAATTGTGGTTTACGATTTATGACGTATTAAAAAAAAAATTTTTTACTAGATCTCGTTCAATCTAATTTTTGGTGGAAGTTTGCATCGTAATGTACAGCATATATTTTTTAGTTTTATCATTCTCTTATTTTAGAAGTTACAGGGGGGGACCAGCATTTTACCACTTTGGAAGTGTCTCTCGCGCAAACTATTCAGTTTAGAAAAAAATGATATAAAAAACCTCAATATCATTTTTGAAGACCTATCCATAGACACCCCACACGTATGGGTTTGATGAAATATGAAGTATGGGGAACCCTCAAAATTTATTGCTTTTTTCTATTTTAGTGTAAAAATTTTAATGCGGTTCTACGTACCTACCTAGTTTCAACAGTATAGTTATTATAGTTTCGGAAAAAAGTGGCTGTGACATACGGACGGACTGACAGACAGACAGACATCACAAATCCGTGCACGGGTGCCGTTTTTTCCATTTGGCTACGGCTAAAAGTGGGGCCAAATTCAGTGAGCCGCCGCCGCCGCCGCGCCGGTTTGGCCGCTTTGACGACTCTGTGCTTCTTTTCCTGTATCTTATTTTTCTATGATTTTTTCTATATTTTCAACTGTCATAAATAAATCTGAGTTGAGGTGTTTTGGCGGGAAGTCCGAAGGGACAAGTTGCGCTCTTGTTTTATTTTCATTTCCTTGGTGTATTTTTGACTTATATCAGGATAAAGTTGATGGCATTTTGTTCGATATAGGTGACAGTGCACGAGAGTTGTGAAATAAAATAACAGTGCGAAATATGTTTTTTCAGCTTGCCTCCAAAACTCCGTCGGACACGATCTGTTCTGATAAAGAAGCCATTACTTTACTTGAACCTGACTGACTCTGATTTTTTTCTATGACTACTAAGTGATGCAAAAATTATGCATGACGATGCACAGAGTTTGCGTCTTGCGAGTGGCGACGCTATTATTAGAAATGAAAAGAAAATTTTGATTGGCTGAAAGGATTTTTATCCATTGCCGTAAAATTAAATAAAAATTTGTTTCAATGTCACTTAAATTGTCAAAAGTCAAAATCTGAAAAGACAGAAAGGTCGAGGAAAATCAGCAGAATATCGATGTATTGTTATGATTCAAGTTACGTATTCGCAAAAATACTTATTATAAATAACCACTGATAGTATTAGTTTAGTAAACATAGAATAGAAATATATCTGCACGATGGTTGTGGGTGCATTTCCTATTGCAAAATTGTCAGTGTTACTTGTTAAACAGATAAGTAAACCTATTGCAAATGCTTGCAAAGAACGAGCCAAAAATAGTCCATTTTTTAGGACTTACGTCTGTATGCCTCCAGCTCAATGTATGTATTCTTAAAATTAATTAGCACTGAGTGTGTTCTGCCGACTGTTGTTGATTTATTATTTATTGTACAGTTTACAACTGGTGTGAGGTGAAGGCAAAAATGTGGATCTTGAATTTGGGTAAACCAGTAAACATTCCAGTACTAAGCCAGGAAATGGCTATTGAACTTGGTGCTAACCTGCTCGGTGAAACAGTAATCTTTGTGATAGGAGCTGGCCTTCTTGTTGTGGAGTATAATAGGTAAGAATTTCAAAGTAGGCATTACTAATATCCCCATCAAGTGTCAATGTTCTATCTAGTATCATGAGTGTACTTAGGTTTTGCTGCTTTTTTTTGCTTTCAGCTGATGAGCTGAATTGCATTGCAACAAATTTTTATTTGCTTAGATTTTCTTACACACAACATATCATCATCATTAGGCCACTGGTGGACATAAGCCTCCTAACACACACCTTACACATAACATATTCCTGCATAATAGTGTAAGATCTGTAATATAATACATGTTAGGTTATTTATGTCCAATAAAATGAAATGCTTTTAAAACATAGGCAGAGTAAGAAGGAGGCTGCTAAAGAAGCCAAACGAGAAGAAGAAATGAAGCACATTACAGGAACATTAACTGACCTTTACTTCACTGTTCAACAACAACAAACACAGCTGAGGGAAATGGAGAGAATGGTTCTTTCTATGGGTCAGTATTTTTTCAATACTTCATTAACTTGATCTATCTTTAATTTATTGTTCTACTTTTGTATTGGATACAGTTTGTACAAATACCTTCCCATGTGGACATAACAATAATTTCCCATAACACATAATGATGTGTATAAATTCTCATTAATATTGTGCAAAACTATTTAATTATAATTATAATGTAGGTAGTGTAGGTGTAGCAGTAATATTAAAGAATTTGGAATAATTAACAGGTATATTTGTGTTTTGATGTGAGAATTACATACATATTTATAGATAACAAAAAACAAGATATATTGTGTTTAATTAGTAAGAAGTATAGAGAGGAATCCAACCCTAATTTTTTTAAGGAAATGGTACCATTAAATATTTTCTGCCCAATAAATTTAAAAGGTCTGTGGGCCACTGGTAGAACAGAATTAGGTGGGTGATGCTATTGTGCCTCTGTAAGCTATTAGTTTTGGATGCTATCTACAGACAGTACAGCAGGAGCTTGTGAATCTTGTTGGGAGGGTTTGAAGGCTGTTATATAGGTAGCAAAACTTGCTTACTCTCATCAAGGAAGTCACACCACCAATTTCTATCAAGAAGTCATTCTGTTTGGTGTTTTGGTTGAAAATATGTGGCCACACTACTCTTGAGGTGTTCATCAACCACTGCAGTAGCAGTGCTACCATATGTTTAACTTGAGTTACTAGAAGTTAGGGACCATGGACAATAGAATCCACTTAAAACCAAGCAGCTTGTATGGTTGTCTGTACATTTTTTCTTAAAAACCTTGTTCCTTAAGAAAACAATCCAACAACTGATTAGTCTCTTTACAGCTTTTCCACCAATCCTGATTTATAAAACAACAAGCTGTTTGTGTTATTTTGATTTAAATGAACAGGCCTTGTGATTGATACCAAATTTATATTTGATAAAGAAATAGAAATCAATTTATTTTAGTTCTTGTTTGTTTTCTCATTTCAACTCAAGAAAAACTAATATATAATTTACAATTTTTCATCCATATTTAGTCATATATGTTTTATCTCTTTTTTATATGTGGAACTAAGTATCATCCATTTTTATATTTTTGTTTTTGTGATTGATACCAAATTTATATTTGATAAAGAAATAGAAATCAATTTATTTTAGTTCTTGTTTGTTTTCTCATTTCAACTCAAGAAGAAAAACTAATATATAATTTACAATTTTTCATCCATATTTAGTCATATATGTTTTATCTCTTTTTTATATGTGGAACTAAGTATCATCCATTTTTATATTTTTGTTTAAATTGACTGCCAGAATTTTGTGTGTTAATGTATTCTTATCTATTACAGGAGGTAAGAAACCAATTTTACCGCCGCAACCACCTCCAAGTGGACCAGCAGGAACTCCTCCACCTCCACCACCACCACCAGCAGCTGAACCTTTATCCACTCCCAAAAATATTTCCTACATAAAACATATTGGGAGCTCTATTACAACACCATATCCAGACAAGGGACTAATTCTGCAATCTCTCAATTATATTCAAATGGATGTGTTCAGTTCATTCTTTAAACATACAGATGAAAAAGAAACCAAATCAGTACATACAGAAAGCACCCCAAGTAAACCAATGTATCAAGCATCAGTAGTTTCTGAAGCCTTGAGTAATATAGAAAACACTTTCAGGAGTCTGTTTTAATTTCCTCTTAAATAATTTGTTAAAAATAAAATGTATTATAAAGTTTTTAATTTATTGCTAGAATCAGCATTATTCGTTCTTGGAACAAGTGTACAGCATTTGTAAATTTTGTGTTCACCAGTCAGTGTGTTTCAAGTTTGACTTAAATTTATTTTTAGTAAACTTGCAAACTTTTTATAATATTTAAGTTTGAGCACTAAATATTTTGACATTTTTGTTAAAACTGAGTATGCCTGTTAAGTACTGTTGGTGGTTTATTATTTATACATGTTTCTAGTTATAAGATTGACAAAAAAGTAATTAAAGCATTCATGGATTTATCAAAAGGTTGAAATACTTTCAATACTTGTAATAATTGAGTGTTATAAAATTTGTAGATTAATACATTTACACATTTAGGTATAGATATCCCATGATAATAAGCTTGTGGCAGTTACACACATACCACAAGAAATTATTATATAAATAATAAACTCAAATGTTTTAACATATTGCATTTATTTATTTAAACCCATTGAAAGCACATAATAATATCTATACTTTTGTAAACAAAAAACAGCATAATACTTGAATAAAATATTATCTGAATTGTTACTTACGGGATATATATCCTGATTTACTTTACTTTCGAGTTCCCGAAGCTCGATTCACTTTACTTTTGAGCTTGTGGGTGTTCGAAAATAAAGTGATTTGTGGTATATATCCCGTAAGTAACAAACAACCTTTCTCTGGCAGTGTGGAGTAAGCTCCAGGCCTAAATACCTATGCCCAGTAGTGAGACATAATAAGAGTTGCAGTCAATAATAAACCTTGAATTTTTTTGTATATTATATTAGTGCCTTGCCTATTAACATTAACTTAAAAGAAGTTAGGTGCTTATATCTGCTCCAGCCACTCATCCATATATTTACAGCCCTGTGGAGTTACCAATCCATCAGTAGAACACTTTCGTATAAGGGGACAAACTCCACAGGGTACCTGCACTAGTCCAGGCGGTGGTATGAGGGATTCTATTGCACGGTAAACTTTACTCCCATCAGGATAAACACTGCTTTCTGCCTTGCCATCATATACAAGTGTGTTCAATATTGTAACAACATGTTCAACTGTTAATGTTTCCTGAAACAAAATGACCTTGATGATAAATAGCTCTGATATTGACAATTTATTTGAATTTTTGAAGTAAGAAATGAATATTATAAGTAGCAAAATTTTAGTTGTAGTTTTTCTCAAAAATAATGGCTGACTGCAGTCAAGTCTTGGATAAGATTGCTTGCAATTGGTAATGCAATATTAGGCTGTTAACATGTTCATTACCACTACAATTTTCATGATGTCTTCTCAGATGCCGCATACATTCTACGGTTGACTCGCTAGACGAGTTGCCAGCACTGCATTATAATTTAATTGGCTCACCATGCGAGTTCACTGGCACTACGTAAAGGTAAATTCTATGTTTTGTTATTTTTGTGGCCGTCACAGTGCACAGCGCAATTAAAAATGTTTTAGGACTATTTTTTTTCTTTATAAATTAATTAGTGGTTGGTATTAAGCAGTGGTTGTCAATCTTTTTAGTTGTGTTGTCGTTATTGTTAAGGTTATATTTTGATTTTACAATTCTTTTGAATAGATCATTTAACCCTGAAATGATTTAATACGGGCTTTCAGTTTTATGAATATGGTATCAGATTAAAATGTATTATTTTTATTGTGGATATGACGAATTTAATAAATAACAATTTAGAAAAATAGTTTTTTAAAACATTTAAAATTGTACACACGTAAATCTTTAGTTTAGCATAATTATATTTAGTCTAAACTATAATTTCAAGCAGAAAATACGGATGCATTTTGGAATTATTAGTGAAAAACACTGAACTTGCCAGGCGAGTCGTCTGCACTGGAATAAGATTTACGTGAACTCTACGGAAAAGGTTGAGGGTCTATGTCAGGGAACTCGCCTGGCGAGTCCAAGGCATTGTAGAATAGTTTTTTTTCTTTCAAATATAAACAGGGTCTCCATACCCGGCCCACCACATAAATCTTTAGTTTAGCATATATTTTAGTCTAAACTATAATTTTGAGCAGAAAATACGGCAACAAAATCGTCTGCACTGGAATAAGATTTACGTGAACTCACTGGGCAAGTCGATGGCACTGAACGTGGTATCACACCTTTCTATTTAAGGACAGGGTCATAGCAGCAATGGATACAGCTGTGATACTTTCCTGAAGGAACTGTATTGTACATATTTATATTCAACTTACATTGCTAATCCTCAAATCAGTGATGTATTTTTGCACTTCAGCAGCACTTGCAAAAGACTGGGTTCTACCAATGATGGGCCCTTTTGGATTGTTTTTAATTTTTTCTGCTCTCATTTGCAAGAACCTCAAGCATTGACGATTAAGTATATCCACATATTCTGACTCAAAATCTTGATCTTGATACCAGGGACCCCCTGATATAGATTGGTCAGGTTCCAAATTGTACAGCATATATACTTTCTTTTTTGAAGCCTGAAATAAAATAAAACATGTACATGAAATTTTGACGACATAATGAAAGACTTCTTTAAAAAGCTTAGCGTAAACTTAACCTTATTTTGACTGTTTTAGCTTACAACACACTGAAATTGTACAGCATGATTTCACTTTAAAAGTACTTTTATATCTATTAATAAAACATTAAACATTCCTTTGAGTCCATTGCTAATTTTTATGCATTCATACAATTTTTTTGTGTGGCCAACAGCTCCTTTATACATTATCAAAATCTTTTTATTTTAATGGAAATATAAACATAGCTCAGTAATGAATCTGTAACATATAATAAGGAATTTTTTCAACATGCTTACATTTACACATTTCACAGCCTTGATAGCTCTTTTTCCTTCCAAGTTCTTTAGTACTTTTATTACTTGAGTGATTGCCAAGTTTGACCGAAGCCTGATGTCTCGCATCCATATTCCTTTGTTGCCTGCCTCTTCAATCAGATTGAACACAACCTTTTCTTCATTATCAGCATTTATTGTTGGTCTTGATGCCTGTGCTTTCAACCTAAGACAAAAATGATATGGATACATGTTGTAATGTATTCTAGTTAGGCTTGCAGACACTATAGTAGTAGTCACTAGGCTCTAGTGATTAAAACCGACCAAGGTTTTAATTTTCAAATCCCAGTGCACACCACTAAAACAATTTATTATGTGTATCTTAATCAAAAGCTCAACAGTAAATTTGAAAAAAAGCATTTATTCAAAAACCCAAAAGCTTTTTAAAGTCAATAATTTATAGCTTATATCTTAAGTAAAATCATTATTGACCTGATCATTTAAAAATTATTACCTATTATTTTGATAGAAGTATCCTATCAAAGTAATCAATGGCCTATCTTTTTATTTTAATGGTTTATTAAACTGATCTATAAATATGAATTACACAATATTTCAGGTAAGTAAAAGAAGTAAATTATTTAAAATGAATGTTACCTGTATATAAGTGAGCCACCTTGGTTATATAAATCAAACAGTCCTTGTTGCAATAATTTATTGATAATAGCAACAAGATCAGCATTTGAAAGATCGGGTATAGCGTTTAAAATATCTGCATTGGATATACCTTTCGGATTTTTCTTGGCAACGTTAATAATTTTTTCTATGAGGACATCATCATTTTTTGATTCACTCATTTTATCCTATTTTAAAAACTAATTTTAAAATCTAAATCTGTCGGTTTTCGATACTTATTAGTTAAAGATAACCTATAAAATCTACGTAAAAATATATTATTTAAATAAAAAAAGAAAATGGAAGAAACTTAAAGAAAGTTTTTTTTAATGCGTTTTACAGCATTGGATAAAAATCCTTTCAGCCATTCAATATTTTCTTTTCATTTTTAATAATGGCATCGCAAACTCTGTGCATATTGCCAGCGTCAAGTATAATTTTTGCATCACTTAGTTTAGTAGTCGTAGAAAAGAAAATATCTGTTAGTTTAGACGTCAGGTATCAGTCAGTCTAGTCAGTCAGTCAAAAGTTCAAGTAAAGTACTGATGGCTACTTTACGTCTTTACCAGAACATGTTCGATGGAGTTTTGGAGGCAAGCCGAAAAAACATGTTTTCGCACTGTTACTTTATTTTACAACACTCTTGCACTATCATTAACCTATATCGAGCAAAATGCCATCAACTTTATCCGATATAACTCAAAAATACACCAAGAAAACGAAAATAAAACAAGAGCACAACTTGTCCCTTCAGACTTCCCGCCAAAACTACCTTGAAGAAGGTAAATAAAAATCAAATGTGTCATATCATAAGTGATGCAAAAATTATACTTTACGCTGGCAATATGTACAGAGTTTGCGAAGCCTTTATAGAAAATGAAAAAAAAAGACATTAGACAGATCTGTCAATTTCTGTCTAATAATTAATTATGTCACTTTTAGACTAACAGCTTTTGAGTTGAATTTATATATTACAATAATATCCTTATTTTATGTTTGTTCCTTATTATCTAAAGGTATTGAATGTAATATTGAAGATATTCACTTCACATAAGTTCATATAATCGCTGCATAAACAATGAGACGATTGTCGCTCTGTAAACTCTTAGTGTTGTTGTGCTGTTGTTTCACTATTGTTTTTGTCTATTTTATTAACAGTAGCGATAGCAAGTCTGATTTGATTACAGAAGATAGGGATCTGGAGTCAAAATCTAGGTATTATGTTATTTTGAATAATGATACCAGTCTCTGTCAAAAATATATTATTGGTTAAGTATAACCAACTTGAAAGATCTTCATGTTCATTTGATTATTGGTTTCAGAATTGTTTTATCGTTTGTTGTATGCGATTCGAGATTTAATGAATCTCTAAATGTAATAAAATCAGCTTTATTATTTACTTCAACACCTCTGCATTTTCTTATTTTCACTGAGGAAGAACTACATACAAAATTCAATGAAACACTTAGCAGCTGGAGAAGAACATTGAACAATCAATTAGATTTTGAGTTACATAGGATTAGTTTTCCAGAAGACCATGAGGGTGAATGGTTGAACTTATTTAGCAAATGTGCAGCTGAAAGACTTTTTATACCTGTAAGTTAGCACTGACCATGAGCACATTCAATTTATTTACGTATTTGGTGGAGAGTTTAAATAATTGCAACATATAAAAAGCGTGTTAATCAATAAGAACATTGATATTTTTATGATGAAATTATAGGTGCCGAACACACTGCCCCAATGATCTGAGTTCTGCGTTCAGAGTTCATAGCTGCCCACACAGCAAGCGGTCTAGATATTCAGAGTTCAGTACTCCTTACAAGTGGTAACATATCACAAGCTCATTTTAACTTTAAAAATGCCACTTATGTCACTTGATAACAATAGTAGTTCATCTTCGGAAGATGAAATTCTATTTCTGTGGAGTCTTGCACAGTCTAAGAAAATGAGAAAATACTGGGTGCATCCTTTGAATGAATAGCGAGAATGTGATTGAGAATTCTTCATTTTATTTCCTAAGCTACTTTAGGATGAAAATAGATTTTACATTTAATTATGGATGTCAAATTTAATGTTTTAATGAATTGTATGATAAGTCATAAAATATGAAAAGTGGACACTAATTTTAGAAGGGCTATAAGCACAAAAGAAAGATTGGTAATATTTGTCTCAAATTGTAAAGAAAACCTTTGTCTTGCACTAACTCAATAAACTTTTCAACTTCGTTGGACATCATGTTCTAGTTTTTGACAAAAAATGGATCTCTGACAGAACATGCGTTCACTTTGACCGTTGCAGTCTAACTACTTTTTTGTGTGTATGATTGTAAGGAACTGTATATATTACAATGAACACCGAACGCAAAACTAGGAACTCTGACCGCTAGACTGCTTGCAGTGGGGCTGGCGTTATAATATGTAAAAAGGTCCATCTTAGCAATGTTAGTTAAAACTAGCTTTTTTCAATTTTTCATAAATAATTAGTATTTCAACCTATAACTTTCTTGTTTAAAATATAATATACTCGTATTATTGTTACCGAGTGAAAATTTCAACATCATATTATATTATGTTTAGTTATTATTGCTTGGTAAATGAAAATACTTGTGAGAATCATCATGATATGTACCTATTCATATTGTGCATGCTTACTTAACAATAATAACATACTTTCTTTTAGAAACTTGTTCCTCATATAGATGCTGCAATATATGTTGACACTGACACATTATTTTTGGGCCCCGTGGATGAGCTGTGGCAAAAGTTTGCACAGTTTAATAACTCACAAATTTCTGCAATGACTCTGGAAGATGATAATCCCAATGTGTCCTGGTATCCTAGATTTGCAAAACATCCCTTTTATGGGAAATATGGTAATAAATTAATCATTCTTCTGCACTGCTATACTAGGTATATCACAAAATTGGTTGTAAGGGCTCTCCTTTGCCAAATCAGTACCATTCTAAGTCAGTCTTAATTTTTTTTATTAATGATAACTGACTCTTAACATATATTTTGTTATATTAGGTTGTTACATATGAAATTGATGTTCAGTATTTAAAAAACTGAAACAAGTTTTTTTAAGGAAATTATTATTTAATCAATTGAAGTATGTGCCGGTGTTATCGATACACTTCCACCATTTTGACAGATTGATATGAATTGTTTGAAGGCAGTTATAACTGCCTCATCAGATTTGAATTTTTTTCCTTGCAACAAGTTATCCAAATTTTTTAAAGTGGCTAATGTATTAGAATATTATTGAAATGATCAGTCATATTGTGCAATAAAACTCAGCGATATATTGTATTTAACTGGAAAATCTCATGTGTAAAATTAGGTAAATCAGCGAGTTCGGCAAAATTTTGTATAAGTACTGGCTCTTAATAATCTTCGAGTCGTTTCTGGCCTGCTGCAGCACTGGTTTCACTGTGGAACTTGTATCCGTAAATACCGCGATTTTTTTTTAACAAATTTACCAGGAAAACAAATGAAATACGAATTTTAAAACAATGTTTTTCTGGCTTTATTTGTTTATTTCGAAATAAGTTTGAATATAGAATTTCCAATCAAACGCAAGATATTTGATTCCAAAGTTGCCAGTATTGAGTATCAGCAATTTCATAATATGTAATATGTAAGGACCTAATATTGCACATACTTATTGCATTGAATGATACAATGTGAAAATAGAAGGCCCTATATTATATTATACTAAACTTTTTGCACTATAAATAGTTGCATATTAATATTATTTTGCACTTCCTTTGAAATCTCTTCTGTTTATTTCTAGGTTTAAACTCTGGTGTGATGTTAATGAATTTAACCAGAATGCGGAGTTTTGGATGGGTTGACTACATGACGCCCATTATGCTGAAATGGAAATTATACATTCCTTGGGGAGACCAGGTACAGTTGTCACAACAGATCTATGTGTCTTTGAAGTTTGCTGCAAGTGGCAGCACAGAACTCAAAATTCTTCTAAATCAATAATAACAATTTTCCACACAACAGTAAAATGCATTTGTTTGTTGCACCAACTTCAAAGGGACAAAGATGTGTTATAGTGATAAAACACAAATGTAAATTTTTAGAAATGAGTATAAATCATATGTATTATCCTCTCCTAACAAATGAGTTTAATTTGAACTCAATGTGTTGTTATTCATTTTCCAAAGATAACAAGATACATATATTTATTTATGTTTCAGGATATAATAAACGTAGTATTTCATTACCACGAGCGAGCTGTGTATGTGTTATCTTGTCGATATAATTATCGATCAGATCAGTGCATGTATGGGGATGCATGTGCAGATGCCACTTCGCGTGGAATCTTTGTCTTGCATGGGAGCAGGGGTATTTTTCACAATCAAAAACAGCCAGCTTTCCAGGTAAACAAACATGTGCAGATGTACTGTAGGATTTTGTAGATTTAAATACTAACAAATGCATACATTTGAGATTTTAAATACATTCAGTATATTTTGTAACGTTATTATTACAATAAGTTATAACGTAAAAGTAACTTTGCCGCGGTTTTTTAGATTTTGGCTTATCGTCGAGATGCCATTCTGAGACTGTTGGCTTGTTTGCTTGCATGTCGTACTCTAAAATGAATCTATGTCTTATTGTCAGTTATACATATAACAAATAGCCCATAGATATTGTACTGTAGGTATGTATGTATGTGGTATTGGGATACCACAGATACTCACTCACGGATAATATTATATCAGCTCCTGCCATACACTAACCGCACGCGTCCTTGTTACCTCCTAGCACCAGCTAGCTGACTCGTCTGCGGAAAATTCGTCGAGAACAATTCGCCGAAAACACAATTCGCCGAAAAAACAATCCGCCGAAAAAATAATCCGCCGATAACACAATTCGTCGAAAACACAATTCACATATACTGCAGATATAATAAGGCACGTATTGGATTTCTTAATAATGTAACATTCTATTTGTTTGCAGGCAATTTACAGAGCTATTGAAGAACACGAGCTTGGTTCAGAACCTATAACCATTCTTTCAAAAATGGAGAAATACTTGGCAGAAATACCTACTTCAAATTGTGGAAACTTAAAAGATGCCTTTCTCAAAGTACCATTCGAAACGTTGATGCATTCTCATACCGAACCCGTCAGATAGAAGTCTACATTATTGATATTGAGTTAGTACAATGAAATTGTGTATTATATTGTGTATAAGTTTTCTTAATTTTATATTTGACTTAGTACTAAATACTCACATAAGTATTTACAGGTAATTGCAAATATTTTCACTTAAAAAAATTCGGGTGGAAGAGGAACCTTTCTATATTAAGTGAAATAACAATTTTTAAATTGAAATCTGTATAGAAATAAAAATTAAGTAATGAGCTGAAGAAAATGTACAAAAAAGTAGATACATATAGGTATAAATAGATACATTTTAAAATTTTGCTACAATTTATTAAAAGTACTGATCTCGTATTTTTTTCTCAAAATCTACCTATATAAGTATGTATATAATATATATATGCGGTGTCCTCTTGTCCAAAGATATTTGTCCCTCAAACTATTGATGTTTTCATGGGTAAAAGAGTATTTGAACATTTTAGAGACTCCGCACACATGACTCTTAATATCGGCGATCGGAGATTTCTCATGTATGAGAGCTTTAAGACAGGATATTTCCGTTCTAACTTAACCGTAGCCATAGTTAGTATTCTGTGACCGTAGGTATCCAATTCCATTGCTGTTAAAATATAGGTAGGTACCCAATGCTATTGCTAATTAACGTACTTTAGATGTTCTAAAACAATCAATAATATCTATACTATCCTCGTTCGATATTTATAAGCAGCAACACTAATTAACCCCGTAGGACGGCTTGTCGCGAGTCGTTGGTGAGTAACGAGACCACGGACCTGAGTTCTTCCGGGGAAGTCCTCCTGTTCCTCGTCTCCGATAGGCGGATAACAACTCAGCTGCTCACGCCAATGTTGCTTCCGGGCATTTACGCCATTTATGGGGGCCCATTCAGTGAGTCACCACCTGCCTCACCTTAGATTATACACCATAATGATCTAAACGGTAGTTCTCCAGCCCATCTACCAGTCCCTCGTTCGTTCATCCCAATAGACCCAATAGTAGTTCCCTTTTGTAGCAATAGTTCCCGTGCACCTGGCGGGGACCATCTTCGGGTCATATAACTTTTTATATGATACGGCCGACCTATGTCCCCATGCAAGCCTCTCAAACATCTCTCAAATGACCGGGTCAAATAATATCTTCGACCCGCTATCCTTAAGGAGAGATACAAATTGGACTGCGCCTGGTTTAGGGGGGGGGAGGAGGGGGCGAATTAGAGGAAGAGATGTGTTGTGATATGGCATGTAATTATCTGTATTTAAAAACAGTGATCATTATTTTAATATTTATGTATAAACACTAAAACACCATAATACAAAGTATGCTGTACTCGTCTATTTAAGGTCACATGTAAAATATATCTTAAGACTTAGGATTGACTAGCAGAGTAACATGTTACCTTGTTGATAAGTCTAAATAAATAAATAAATGTCAGCATTTTTAATTTATTTAAAAAGCTTACCGCTAACATTACAGGATTACAGTATGAACACCAAAGCGTTAGCGTAGTCATAATTTTTAACAAAATTTATACTTATTTATTAACCGTTTGACCGCCATAGACCCATAGTCACCCTATGCTTGACCAGCACTTTCGGGCTCCGGACGCCAACGACGTCTATAGTTGACCAAAAAACCCAGTCCATAAAAAGAAGAAATAAAGACATTTGAAATAATAACTGGTATTTTAATTCTACATTCCTCAAAAAAAGAAAGTCTCAGCAACATGTGAGCGTAAAAAACAGGAACTTTAGAGCCACAAGTACTGAGAAATATTGAACTAAAACACATGTACTTTTATCTTACGGTAAGGTACTACTACTCTAAGCCCGATCGTCCGAAGTATCGTGTACATATTTTCAAGTGATCGTTTTGTAAAATAGTGAATAAAATAAAAATATACAAATATTCGGAGCGTTGCTTGCGCTTAGAGTAGCCCACTAGCTTCGGAGCAAACGGTAAAATGCGTGATTCCGATAAACGCAAAACGCAATGCAGAATCGATGCACTCTAATAAAAGTAGCATGTGTGCACGCACAGGCTCCTAGAAATTATTGTATTGTGTCATTAAAATTAGTTTTAGAAAAAGTATTATGTACCCATATGTTACATATTTGGATGTCGCGAAAGTATTTAAGGTAAACGAAGCTTTTTTGTTAGTTTGGATAGGTACGTACGAGTATAGTAAAATGTGAGTATAGATGATTTACTAAGCCTACATACAAGTTCAATCACCTTTTTAATATATTTACTGGTTTAATAAGATAAAGCTCAGATATAACTAATCTTAGTGACACCTAGAAGCAGGCGCGGTCGCAGCCTTCAATTGAGGGAGGGGGGGGGGATTGTCAAGCTATTTGGGGGGATGGGGGTCGCTAAGAAATTTGAGGGAAGAGGTGTCCCTTATTGGCTTGTTTCGCCTTCCATCTACGCATGACTAATGGATTCCCCTGTGACCCCCCTCCCCCTTGGAACCGCGCTTGCCTAGAAGCTCAAAATAAACCTCTTGTAATTCAAGGCGCTCTGGATTATTATATTTTATTGAACATAATTGACTTCTAAAGTAGACTGTAAATCATGGCCCTGTATTAAGCGTTATAAATTAGAATATACATAGTTTAATTCTACTAGAAGACCAGACTCTGATATAGTCAAAGGAAGTAAACCGGTATTTACACTCCATGATTCATTAGCAATTGTCATTAGACCCGTGTCTTGCTAATTCCGGAACTAGGTAGTTGTACATAAAATAAGCAAATTTGCATATTATAAATAACTTGCCAAGCCGGTGTCGCTTTAATATTTGTTAAACACTTACATACCTACTCAAAATCAATAGTTGTTAAGGGTGGAGTAATGTAAGCGATGTATTTGGACTTAGGACATCATAAGAAAGCCTGGAAGTAATAATGTACCTACTCAAAATTTTAGGTTTAAAAATACTTATTCCTACCATATATAAGTGAATTATAAATAATGTCAATCATTGCTTCTATAACAAACCGATGTAATAAATTTATACTGACTATAATAACTGCAAATCAAATAACCATGTGCTGTTGCTGAATCAACCGAGCAAAAAAATGTTTCAATGCCGTTCACTTTAGAAGCTATCTATATAAAATAAATGCTACAGTTTTTGTTAACTTCATTAAACCTGTTTAACATAAGATTACCTAAAAATATTTTATGAATTTAATATGTAATTAATAGTAATTATACAATGTATACTGTTTTGCGGCTTGCTCATAATATTTGCACAATTAAGTGACAAGCATAATTTTCGTATTTTTGTTAGCAGAAACTCTATTTCATCATTTATAAACGCCAACATGTTGCAATAAGTAAAACATTCCTAAGTCAATCTTTAATTTAATTTTTCAATTTTTGCAATGTAGTTACGGCTCGATTTAATTTTTTATACATTTTATAGAACATTGGATAGATGATGCATAGAATGAGATATAATATTTCATCCAATTTATATAAGCACACATACAGATAAATAAAGAACTACTTAAGTCATTTTTGGCTATTGCGTGGGTCTCATGTCCACGCTCGATTAAAAGTGAAGTAAAGTTAACATTAAATAATTTTTATTTTTAAACCATTTTCCATGTTGTAGTTTTGTAACATCGAACTTTGTAACCACAAATCATACTAATATAAAAACGCGAAAGTTTGTAAGTATGGATGTTTGATACTCTTTCACGTACCTAAAAACTACTGAATGGATTTCAATGAAACTTTAAAATAACATAGGGGGTGAAAAATAGATGTTGGCCGATTCTCAGACCTACTCAATATGCTCACAAAATTTCATGAGAATCGGTCAAGCCGTTTCGGAGGAGTACGGGAACGAACATTGTGACACGAGAATTTTATATTAAGACTAGCTGTGCCCGCGAACTCCGTACCGCCCTTAAATGTTCGGGGTGGGCCACCTTAATCAGTTTGGGGGGGGGGGGGGGATGAAAAATAGATGTTGGCCGATTCTCAGACCTACTCAATATGCTCACAAAATTTCATGAGAATCGGTCAAGCCGTTTCGGAGGAGTATGGCAACGAAAACTGTGACACGAGAATTTTATATATTAGATTGTGGGACCAAAATATGAGGATGTGTCAAGTAAGCAGGAAAAAGTCTACCATCTGCGAGCTATTCTGGCGTGCGCTGCCAAAACCGCTAGATTTACACATTATGTAATGTATGATGGAAATGTTTATTATCTTAAATAGTCCTACAAAAAAACTTTAATAGTCCTACAAAAGGTCCAGCAGCACTTCAGAAGGGACTTCACTTATGCTAATGATCCTCTCTAACGCGGGTGAAACCGCGAGGCACAGCTAGTTTAGTATAAAAGTTTATTTTTGTCATACTGTTACGCTTTCCAAATTACTTACACCAAAGCAAGATAATACATACAAAGGTAACCAAAACAAGCATGGACAACGTTTATTAGTAAGGTGCATATTATGTACAAGAATATAGGTTTGATACTTTGATTGGATAAGAGAAACTGCAAACTATTCCGGATCTGCTTTTATTAATAAGGTCAAAATCACAATCACATCCCCGCTGGGGTGCATAATCTACTTCAGGCTCTCAATAGCCTCCCACTTATGCACGTTCTCTGCTATGAGCACAGTCCCCGAAAAATAGATAAAAAGTTATAGCACGTCTCCTGAGCTGTTCAAAAATAAGTTATTTGGGCTGTATGGATACTAACATTATAAATGGGTACTAATATTATAAAGAGGAAAGATTTGTATTTTTGTATGTTTGTAATTAATAAACTCAAAAATTACTGTTTCGATTTAAAAAATTCTTTCACCTAAGTAACATAGGTTACTTTTTACGGCGGGAAAATGCTTCATTCCTGAGTGAAAACGGGTAATAGGGTCAACGCGGTTGAGGCAACTGGCTAAACGCCTATAATTTTATATAGCAATGAAGCCTGGAATAGCACATAGGCTATTTTTTATCCTACGGGGACCCATTAAACGGGTCCACGCGGGCGAAGCCGCTGGCGGAAGGGTAGTTTTGTATACATTTGTTTTGTTTGTACCCTGCCTATGCCAAAAAAGGAATAAGGCACGAATACAATCATACTTGGCTGCAACCCTTTTTGCGTCCCTTTTGGGTCTCTCCCCATTATTGGGGAGGCCTGGAGCTTACTCCACCACGCTGCTCCAATGCGAGTTGGTGATAATCATACTAAAGTAAGTAAAAAACATAATGTATTCTATATACCTAAGGTTCTCAGGTTTACTTATTTAATTTGTTTAAATATTTATGAGAACAATAACATATACGATCTCTTTGTTCATTTTATATTATTTGTGTATGTGTGGTAGGTACCTACGTTAATGTAAAATATCCTTTTTCATAAAAGGTCATCATTAAAAAGTTTAACGTGCGTTAACCATTGTTTCCGTATTAAATATATGTATGTATACTTATCATAATTACAAACATAACTAAGGTCGGCTGATTCGATGTACTTTTAGATCAAATAAAAATGGCGTGGACATTTTGCGAAGTGATGAAAAAGTCTTTTAAAAACGACGAAACGTTGAGAAATGTCTATTAGCACCCCCCCGGTTCCATGTGTATTCTCTATCATGACTTAAAAGTCATTTACATGATACCATTTTCTTGCCTGTTACATACAATTAAATTGAAGCAATAAATGACTTGTATGGTCTAAACAACACGTAACATTCTTGATTTGTTATACAAGTTCTGTTTCAAAACTTTTCTTGGTGTAAACAGCACGTGCTATAATTTCTTAAGCAATTCTTGTAAACATCACGCGTGCTTGTCAGTACTGGAACCGGTGCCCATTGAATCTTTTATATTTTTCCTTTCCCCGTGATACTGCGTCCTTAATTTTTTTATTTTCATTGTTATTCCTTAGTTCCAAAACCGTCAACTCCAAATTCCTGTGCAAATGCTGCTAGTGCAGCATTACGTGCATCACGATTCTTATTTACATTTTCAGTTTTCCATAAACACTCATGATTGCGATAAGTCTCAATGAACTTTATTAAATCAGCAGAACCGAATTTTAACACTTTTTGGCTCATTTTTTTTAATAAACACAGTAGCTTCTGAAACGTTCAACATTCGAATGAAAAATTCGCCAACGCAAATACGTGCAATACTTGAAGCAACCCACTAGAAAATGGTACATGCACATACAAGTCAGGGTTTAGACAAGTCAAAACTTGTAAGCAATAATCGCCTAAACATAATTGTAGTGGTGTAAACAAAAGACATTTGCAATTATTTTTTGTCAAGACTTTCATATAATAATTGCATTCCATTTTTTTACTTATACCCGCGTGTAAACAGTTGCTTACAATTCTTGAAGATCAATTATTGCGCGTAATGTATTGCATTCAATTATTGCCCTTGTATGTACAAGAAAATGGCATCATGTAAATGACTCTTTAATCAGCGTTACCTTGTTGCACCCTCTACTATATGTTTGTGTCATAAACATCAAAACAACTAAAACCTAACCAAATAATTTGTATGCTGACCAAAAAATTACATATACATAATATATAAAAATAAAAATCACATCTCACGGTGTTTGTGGTCTTCCCCAGTCCACCGAAACTGATTTTTTTTGTATACGGTTATATATTAAATAATTAGTTTTCTTTTTTATATCAAGTAATCATATAAGTTGCGTACGTACTGACGGTCACGCTAGCCATACATTACTAGTTTACTAGTAAAAGTCACCTCTACTGGCTAAAAAACGTTCAGCCGTTACATTCAACGACTTGGCTTGATATTTATTTATTTATAGTTGTAATTTAGCCACCTCATCTAATGCCGGCGTTTAATTAAAGGGCTAGCCTTCCAATCGAGGGGCTGATTTAACCAGATGGCTGCGACATATTCACTGTCAATTAATCATGATTCGTGACAATGATCCTATATTGCGGGACAAGAAAATATTGTGACAGAGAATTTCGTTTATGTAAACTAGAAGTTATGATTAAAAAGAAGGCACTGCTTGGATATAAATTCTCTAGGCAGGTTTATATTTAGACGTTGTCATAGTATCTGCGGAATCTCATGCATATTTTTTCATAGTAGGTACTAGGTACTACAAGTTTAAACCCAAAACTTAGAGTTATAGGACATCATTTTGTTCACCTGTTTGCTTATGTTATTATCTTAAGTTATTTATAGCATTTTAAAGAAAAGGCCACGCTCGCAATAACAAGTAAACTTGTGTCGTATTGTGAATTATCAATATGATCATAAATTCATAATGTTGTGTTTTATTTTTGTTTCGTGCTTTATGATCATACTAGTGGCCGCCCGCGACTTCGTCCGCGTGGACTTTGGTATTAGTCATAGCATGATGTTATATAGCCTAAAGCCCTCAGGTGGCTCCCCTGGGGTTGCCTGTGTCCATAAACGACGGTGATCGCATAACACCACGCGGCCCGTCTGCCTTTAAAAAAGCCTTCCCCGATAAATGGACTATCCCACACAAAAAGTTTTGTTTCAATTGGAACCAGTAGTTTCTGAGATTTATTTATTTATTTATTTGTATCACCTTAAAATAAGGGTTACAGGGTTACAGTTACTTAATGCCTAATGGCATTCTCTGCCAGTCAACCCTGGGTGATGGTGAGAACTTACGGTAGGCAAGAAAATGTACAATTAAAAAGTTATTGGTATAAAAATAATGAAAAAAAATAATAGTTTTATACATACATAATACATACATACAACATATATACATACATACATACATACATACATATATAAATATATACATACACACAAAGCGTACATAAATATACAACAGCTATTAATGTCAAAAAGGTGACAGACATGATGCCAACTTATAATGACTCATTAGTTACTTGCTAACAGATGTTTACGTATCAACTCCTTAAATGTAGATTTTGTTCGCGCCTTTCTGATACTTTCGGGCAGGGCGTTCCAGAGCAGTATAGCCTGAACATTAAATGAGTATCGGAAAAAATCACTGTTGTGTGGAGGTATACAAAGCAAAAGGTTATTAGTGGAACGAAGACCTTTGTCATGAACTGAACACAGGTACTGAAAATTTTCCTTCAGATAAGTTGGAGAAGTTGGATCATGTAAGATTGAATACAGAACCAAAAGAATTCTAGAGTTACGCCTCTGACGAATAGTAAGCCATTTAAGCTGACTTCGATATCTGGAAATATGATCATACTTGCGTAGATTGAAAATAAAACGGATACAGTTGTTGAGAAGGCGCTCTAGCTTTTTTAAAAGTTCTTCGTTTAGGTCTGGGTAGCATACGTCACCATAGTCGATGAGATTATTGCGTTGAAATAAACATACAAATGTTGGCTCACAGCTCAGAATGCGGGTTTTTGTTAAATAAAAGATAAAACACTTTACAATTGCACGTATATTTCGTAGTTATGCAGTATACAAATCACATATGTAAATATTTCAAGAACGAATAAACCACCAACAGAACAAAAATGGAGTACTTACATATTAACAATCAACTTAACTATTATTCCTTCAATCCTTTACTTGTTTCACTTATTATTTTGTCTACGCGTTAACACTTTTTACTCTTTACTAATGCTTTTCCTTAGCCACGTCTCGATCCCTCAGTGCTTCCAACGTCCAACACGAATGCTTGCAGCTTGGTCGGAGAAAATAACGACAATTCATGTGACCGGAAGTTGGCTGTGATTAACTGACGTGTCGGAAACGGAACAATGGAATTACCGCTACTAAAAATATCATAATAATACGGAATTAGCTAATACAATATTCTTCATAAATAAATAAAAGCTAACAGCTCGGCCATCCTGCTTATAGCGTGTCCTCACGCTTTCTTACAAGTACAAAAGTACTATACATTTTCTAAAAATATTACTATAAATTACATTCTTTAACACATTATTTAATTATGTGTATAATGTACAATGTAGTTTATATTTATCGAAAGCTCTTAAATAAAATAAAATAAAAACAAGAAATTACGTTCATTGTACCCAATAATTGTATTAATAGCAATTAATGCAGTAAATCATTGTAATATATTTTTAATCATATTTTTAATTTCAAACTTAAGCTTTCTCATTTATACTGTAATCTTTTTTTTATAAGTAGAAAGAACATTACTTTTATACACTACACAAAAATAAATTGGCCTTAGTTTATTTATCTTAAGAATCCATTACCCGTAAACAAGCAATAAATTACTTCATATTAACATCTGAAATGAAATGTCAGAAAAATCATCATGAAATCTCAAATAAAGTCATAAAATAATTATATACCTAATATTTGGATTTGTATTTGGAACTTTTACACACTACACAAAAATAAATTGGCCTTAGTTTATTTATCTTAAGAACCCATTACCTAATTATATAATTTTTGGATTTGTATTTGGAGTCGAATTAGTTACATAAACATTTCAATTCAATTGAAGACCCCACATGAGTGATACAAAAAGGATCCCATTCAAAACTGGAAAAACTTATTGAATCTCACCCTCGTCCCCTCCACCGGGGCACTTTCACTCCATCCCATTACTATATTATTATGGCCCCTAGAACTCCACTAAAAGCTTTAAATAACAACAAAGTCACCAATTCCACATTTCCCGTCAGACCTTTTGTCAATTTTTCTTTCAAAAACCCGATCAAATGTGTTTAAACGACTCACTCTACTCAACAGCGAACTATTAAACTATATATTCTACTCAACCTTCATAGCAATCAACTCTAAAGCAATAAACATGTCCAAAAATTACTTACAAAGACTAATGCGAGACACCTTCTCACTCAGATGAAAGACCCAGTCCGCAACTACATTACCCATAACAGACAAATTTCACTTTATCACAAAGCCGAGGATCGGGTTCAGTCCGAAAAAAACAAGAATCCATTTTCAAGAAGTGCATAATGAGAACAAACAATTTTATATCCGTGACCAATCCCTGTAATATGTGCAAGCCTCATGAAGGCAAACACGGCTAACTAAATATACAAGAACAACCCTTACTATCACATCAATCCGTGCAAAAAATTTTAGTCCTTATCTAAACAACTTTTACACCAATATCAGTAAAACCAAGGTACCTCAAACAAGTAGAGAAGCAATCCCTGTCTATTAAAACTTCCAAGCGAAATCGGCCTTTTTGTCCTAACCCTTACCGCAACTCATTGCCCGCTTGCATTCCTATTGCCAGTCATAACCACTTGACCGCAATTCATAGTCTCCCCAATCCCCTGCATTTGTAGGCCCTTGCTGCAAGTGAATCCCCGTAAATGTTTACATCAAACTTGGACGCACAAACAGTTAATGCCGAACCTCTACTACTCTCGAGATTCACTATACTCCATAAGTATCTATTACATCCACCTAAGATAATTGGGTAGTTGACTGATGTCCAGAATGTGCCACTTATAAACAAAACACGAACACAGACTACCCACCATCACATAAATTCAAATAGTTGGAATATCAAACAATTAATTATTGATCTATCGCTTTCTAGTAAATCGAGTCCCACCAACATCCCGTACCATAACACAGGCTAGCGACGTCACTAACCAGCACTTTCTCTCTACCCTCCGAGTTGAAACGATCACATCCCGCACATACACTTCTCAAATTTATATGTTTGATGTCTAGGCGCCAACTCTACAGCAAAATTGCCAAATCCCCTACCAAGATCAAACCAGTTTAAAATATCAGTCAATACCCCAATTCCCTCCCCGTACCAGAGATACATTTTACTTATAAACACTATTACAACCAAAATAGGAGTTTTAAACAACTCTCATGTATGTACGTCCCACAATCTGTAAAATAACAGGCCACTGCTACGCAATATGATATATTACACAACACCAGAGAGGACGCCATTAAATCAGTAAATCGACCGTCCATATCTTACACTTGCTTTCTACACCCCCGAGCAATCCATGTTTATAAACGCCTCCTTCAGACAAACTAAAAACTAGGGCAATAAAAATCAGTTCATGATTCGCTCTAAAATGCAAAACGGATGGTTACCAATTTCTGATTGGTGTACTTTCTATGTTCATCCTATCAATAATTATTAATGTCGAACTCCCAGTTATTTCTATAGAGAACTAAGCAATCTGAAACACTCATCTACATCATAAAAGTCAATTGCTTCGCCAATAATATAACCTGCACTACAGCAACTTTAGTGGCCCTTCACACCTAACGGTACAATTGTATTTGTGGCAATACCTCTTCCTCACCTTTATCAGTTTGTGAATCTAATTTAAAAGACCTGAACCTATTCTGCTTTCAAACCAAATCAAAGCTAGTCTCGTCACACAAAGAACACTTTGCAGACATCTCGCCACAATGAAAAACATATTAGCGTTTTGCAAAGAAGGTACCAGGCTTCGATTAATACTGCTGAAGGCTTCAACCCTACATTCAATACCGTAAGTTTGATACACTTTTCGATGTCCCACAGTGACTGTCCCAAAATAATTTCGCACCCGCCCAGGTTCGGTAAATTGGCCACTTGAATTGACTGCGACTATAAGGTTACTTACAGCTCTCTACAAATATTGCCAAGCCCGACCAACTTTGGAAAAGAGCAGCGAATCATATCCCCCCATCTTATACACATATTTCTGAATATTCTTCCACCTTCGTAATCCAGATTAAAATGGTTTGCTCTTTACACAAAGGATCAAAATCCGGTATTACATCGCTATTAAAAGATTTTATAATCAGCGACCCAGCCCAGCCAGGGCGACTCAAAGACAGGTACTCCAGTTTTACCAATTTAACTAAAAAAAATTCACCAATTTAACAAATAACCTACGGAACCTACCTATTTCAACAAACTCTACTCCACCTTAACATGGTACGTATAACGCCACTGCGATTCAGAATTCCGCTCAACGCCGTACCACCGTTACATAATATGCAACCCCAGTGTGACGGGTGACGGGAAGAAAACAGCTTCGAAAACATCGCAGTACTTCGAATTCATATTCCAAACATTCAGTATCTGTGAGTCAACCTCAGGAGATAGAGACATCATGAACTCCTTCTCAGCGTTATTGTAGATGTGCAATTCCCCAGCACATTACCCCAATGTATGTCTGCTAGACCACAGTGCACGCATACAAAGCTCCCAAAAAGCAAGGCTCCCAACAAAGCCTCGTTATACTACAATTAGTTCGAAAACGAAACCCTAATGACTTATACACCTATCCCTTCCTCAAAATTCACACTATTGGCACGGTGAGAAGCGCATTGAAATCTGTTAGGTAGTTTGAGACTACCTAGTTCATATAGACAGAGACGCGTCAGCGGGACTAAATTTTATACGTTAGGATTGACAAGAACTTATCTAAAATTATCTCAATTTCAAAATCCCCTTGACTACCACTACAACTCACCGTAGCTCAAATACATATAAATATATAGTATATAAATATTATTACAAAATAGTTTGTAATACTATAATTTCAAATAATGTTAAATAGAAACTTTGCACACCAATGTTTATGTAATTCAATTTTTTTCTCTTTTTTTTTTGTAATTTTGCTCACTAAATTTTGGTTAATGTGAGACTATAATTTTCTAAACAAAACCAACTATTCATATACCACATTTTGGCAAATAAATAATTTCATTTCATGATTTCATTACATTTCATTTCAAATTACCGCTCAGATGCTGCTTCCCTCTACCGAGACGTTGCGAGTTGCGTTGTTGAGTCTTGAAGGCCTCCTCTGCAAACCTTATCGCTCCTTTGCTTCTGAATAATCTTACGCCCTCTAACAGAGGCTTTCGATCTCTCTCCATCCTACGCATATCGCTGCTCACCGGGCTTACTCCTGCTCGACCTGAGCGTCCATTGCCTCGGCTCGCTCCAGCCCGACCTGAGCGTCCTTTAGCCCTCTAACCTGGGCTCGTTCCTGCTCGACCAGAGCATCCTTTGGCGCTCAGACCTGGGCTCATTCCTGCTCGACCAGAGCATCCCTTTTAAGTCCCTCATACCTGCTAGACCTGAGCGTCACTTGGCTCTTAGGCCTGGGCTTACGTGTGCTTACCTTAGCCCTGATCGTACCTCCAATCCTAGGTAGTCTTTCTCGGGGGTATTCGTCCATAATATTATTATCTGCAAAATTACACATTTGAGTACATATTCCATTTTAATCACAATAAAAGTTAACAAAAATGAAAAGTGACACATTTGAGTACATATTCTATTTAAAATCGACTTTAGAATCGAAAAGTAAAAAGAGAACAAATTAATATAGTATTGTATTATCCAAAGCTAAAGAAAAACATCACCAGACTTCTATATGTCTATAATCAGACAATGGAATGTATTTTTCTCGAAAATGACATCGTAATTATCATCACCATCATCGTTGTCTTTATCATTATCACCATCAACACCATCATCATTTTTTTTCATGTTAAGCACCCCTAGGTGCAGTACAGCACCCACCACAAAAATAATTGAGGATATGCAAATCTGTAAGCCATCATTTCTTAAACACTAAGTTTTAACCTTACCTTCATTGTATATCAAAGTCTCATGCTTGTATGTATAGATATCTGAATAAATTTACGACAAAATTTACGTTACCAATAGAACCGCAAGACAAATACGAAAACATGATATTGGCACCCCCCTTGTAGATTGAAATTATGTAAAAAAAAATACAGTGTTACCGAATCCACGAAACATTCTTTGCCTTACAATCATTTTAGGTCCTAGTTGGCATTGTGGCACAGTGGATACGTTTTCCTAGAATATATAGCGATTGCTGCCTGTAAAATTACATCAATTTACATGTAGATAAGGTAGAATAAGTGGAAAGTGTACATACTCGTATAATTTCAGCATTTTTTTGTATCCTTATTATCGCAAAACAAAAAAAATATGAATTATGAATTATAAGCATCAAATAAGGTATCAGTTTTCATTCATATTTACAAAGGTCAATGTCAAATTTCAATTAATATGTGGATTATGTCGATGCAATACTAAATATAACATGAGAACCTCATCCTTTTTGTTGATGTTGGTAAAATAAGGTAGATCAACTCAAGCCATTGTATATTCATTTATCTTATAAAAAAAAGTAAAAAAAAGTGGGTACCAACTTCCTGCAAGGGCAATAAATTTAAAAGAAAAGTCACATTTATAAAAGCCTTCATCAAAACTAGTTGTTCACATCTAGTGTACCACAGCTGTAAAAAGATATAATTAATCATGCATCTTATTAATCTAAAACAATATATAAATCTTTAATGCACTAAACATATACGTAACATCTATTCTCAGGTCTTCAAATATTTATATCTAAGTCTATACACCACGGCGGTGTTTCCGATCCAGAGAAAAGAAATTAAGTTGATTTCATAAATTACGTATTTTAGTTCTTTAAATATCTGCGTTTGCCATAAATTATTCATATTTTGATAAAAAATAAAACTTCACTTTGAAGTGGGTTGATAAGTATACTGCAAATTTATTACAATAAAAGTTAATAAAACATGTGGTTGTAAAATAATTGACGTTCACCCCTAAGCGTTCACCGGTTCGATATTCCAACAAATTCAAGAAACTTCAATATATCAGAGTATTTACAGAATTGGCCGTTGTGGACGTGAAAGAAAACAGTAAATTCTCTTATTATCCCACTTCTGAACTGTTGGCTCACAGCTTAGAATGCGGGTTTTTGTTAAATAAAAGATAAAACACTTTACAATTGCACGTATATTTCGTAGTTATGCAGTATACAAATCACATATGTAAATATTTCAAGAACGAATAAACCACCAACAGAACAAAAATGGAGTACTTACATATTAACAATCAACTTAACTATTATTCCTTCAATCCTTTACTTGTTTCACTTATTATTTTGTCTACGCGTTAACACTTTTTACTCTTTACTAATGCTTTTCCTTAGCCACGTCTCGATCCCTCAGTGCTTCCAACACGAATGCTTGCAGCTTGGTCGGAGAAAATAACGACAATTCATGTGACCGGAAGTTGGCTGTGATTAACTGACGTGTCGGAAACGGAACAATGGAATTACCGCTACTAAAAATATCATAATAATACGGAATTAGCTAATACAATATTCTTCATAAATAAATAAAAGCTAACACAAATGAACAAACGAACAAACTCTTCATCTTTATGTATAGATTAAAATATTGATTAACGGGCTATATAAAAAAATATGAATAAGCCAAAGACAATACTATACTTCATTAATCTATTAAATAAAATAAGAAACACAAAATTTTTCTTTTCTTCTAATATTGAATGGCTAAAAGGATTTTTAAACAATGCCGTAAAACGAATGAAAAAATAAGAAACATAAAAGACAAACATGACAATTTTGATAGCTGCGTCAAAATGTAAATAAACAAACACAGAAAGTAAATAATTTTGCAAAGAAATAATAAAGGAAAAGCAAAGTATAAGAATAAAACAAAAGGAAGCTATAAAATACGATAATGGACGTGAATGAAGTAAGTAATAACATGTAGTGTATTTATAACACTACACGGCGCATTTCATTCATTTCATTTGCTTCCCGTGGGAATGAGATATTTTCCCGCGGTAAAAAGTAGCCTATGTTCTTTCTCAACATCCTTTCTATGTTTATGCCAAATTTCATCAAAATCGGTTCAGCGGTTTAAGCGTGAAAGAGTAGCAGACAGACAGACAAAGTTACTTTCAAATTTATAATATTAGTATGGATTGGCACAACAAGTACTTACACAGTTTACAAAGAGCATAGTAAAACAGCACTAGATAACATTTATTATTTACTAGCTGTGCCCGCGACGTCGTCCGCGTGAATAAAGACTTGCATAAAAGGGATTGATTAAAGATAAAAGATTATTTATTTGCATTGAATAAGTAGTAGGTAGATTATTCTTACATATAGTGAAATCACTTATAATACAATGTTCATAATATGTTCAGAAGACACCTAATTTATTGTTTCTAAATCCTTCAAACCTAAAACAGTAAGGACTGCTAACGACGGGACAACCCGCGTGGAGCAATGTTTATCATGCCGAACTGCAAATCGAAGGGTCCCGGGTTCGAACCCCGGCGAAACAGAAATTTCAATGATGAGTTTAAATTTCTGTTCTCGGTCTGGGTGGTTGTGTTTCTGTCTCTGTGTGTGTTCATGGCACCCACAACACAGGGTATATCTACCCTACTGTGAGGCTATATGTGTGAAACGTTATTTTTTTTACATTGTACTTACTTTTTTCAATGATGAGTTTAAATTTCTGTTCTCGGTCTGGGTGGTTGTGTTTCTGTTTCTGTGTGTGTTCATGGCACCCACGACACAGGGTATATCTACCCTACTGTGAGGCTATAAGTGTGAAACGTTATTTTTTTACACTATGTACTTACTTTTATTAGACTTAGGCTTTTATTTGAAATTATCTCCATCGATTCACTTTGTAGAAGAAATGAATATTGCTCAATAACGCCATCTACCGTATGGCATGTAAACTTTGTGGTTGATAAATCGAATGTCAAATTACCAAATAGGTAGAGATATTGAGATTAACAGTTGGTTCACTAAAAGTTTAACTATTCGTCACCTAGATGTCTGTAGTAGTCTCGTTTTGTTAAGGCTTTGTACATTCTGTATGAAGGTTTAGATTCCGTATCTTACCACCTTAATGCTGGATGTATTGAGGTTGTAAGATTTGGATTTCGGTTCGTTAGAGCTTGAGGCCTCCTCAGTATTGGGAGAGCTCCATGCCCAGCAGTGCAACGCTGAAAAGGTTGTAGCCTGATATAATGTAGCGATAACAGTCGTTTCATCTGCAGCCTGTTCATAATCTTTCACCCCAAAAGAAGACTAATAAGCTGAGCAATTAACTCAATGGAGCCCTGTGATGTAAAGTTCGGCGGCGGTGAGGCTCGCGATGCGCTTTTTAGGTACCTATAGTCTAGCCATACTCGGCCAACGAAAGAAAATGCAGTAAACTGATCAAAGTATATTTAATATTGTCGATCATATGATCGACCATATTAATCACTAATATTAGTGAGAGTTTAAAATAATTTTACTTAAATTTAAACTTTTATTTATGGTTTTGAAAGGGCTGTTAACGAAACTTTCATCTAAATTCCTTTTAGTGCCTCTTAAATTTATGTTGCGTATACTTTTTTTTGTTTATGACCCGATTGATATGAAATACACACTAATGTTACGGAAATTCATTCAACAATATATCTGTAAACACATCATTCAAAGAAGGGAAACGAATATGAAAATGAAATATTAAGTACGCTTGAGATAAAAACTTTCGAATCCATTTTATTTGCTACTGAGGAGTAGTTTTGAAAAAAGCTTAAATACGTTTCTCACTATATTAGTAAAGATTACAAATACAAAATTATAAGTAAAATACTCTGCACAAAAATATTCTGTGCATCAATTCTCGACACTCAATTTTCAAAGAGTTTCAAAGAAAATTGACATTTAAAGGATGAATTTCGGAAAATGCTAAAACACGTATTCTTTTATTTTGGTTACAAAATATTTATACCAAATTTCAAGAAAATCTATTGAAGAAAACCAAGTTTTCCATACAAATTTTCATCCCTCATTTCACACCCTTAAAGGGTGATTTTTAAAATTTTCTATAGCCTAAATGTTAGCGAGGTCCAATACATATGAAACAAAAAAAGTTTCATCAAAATCCGTCCAGTAGTTTTTGCGTGAAAAGCTAACAACAGACAGACAGACAGACAAAAATTTCAAAACTTATATTTTTAGCTTCTGTTACTTATAAAAAGACCCCTAGAAGTATTTTTTACACGCTTTTTATTAGCTTTACCTGTATGTTTGTATGTTTGTATGTTTGTAACCGACTTCTTTGGGCGCGATTTTGACCCACGGCCAGATTTCGTTCAAACTTTGTAGATTTATTGAGGATCGATGACAATACACTAATTTGATAAAATTATTCCATTTTTCAATTTGCAAAATATGATTTTTGTTCGATTGCGTTTATAGAGCTACAGCTATTATACGACTGTTATAGATCAAACGATCTAATAACGAGTATTTTAGCCACTTTAATTCAGCATCTGCTAAAAGGTGGAGTAAAAGTGCTAAAACATAGTGCTGTAAACGTTTATTCGACGTCCTTAAAGCACACATTAGCAAATATTGCCAAATAGTCGAGATAACCGCTATTACACGATAAATGGGTGTTTTAAGAACGGTTACTCGGCTCTTATACGATTAAAGGCTGAGTAATCTAATTACTATTCGACTATTTTGCTGCTTGGGTTGCTCATATTTATGTAGGGGAGTAGACTATTGGTGCTCAGTAACCGAAAACGTGTATGAGATATATAAAGAATATAAATAATTTGTTAAGTCGTAAGACAGGTGAAATTTTATGAAAACGTAAAAATTAAAAAAATATGTAACCTTGTTATGTAACAAGCCTAATGATAGATAAAGATATTTTTGAAAGAAAGAAGAAGGTTCTCAGTAACCAGTCCATTGCTCGTGGAAACATCATGGAAAGAATAAATAATCCAAACTAAAAAGTAGAAAATAAATAATAGTTAAAAAAAACTAAAAAACACGCTTTTTATAGAAAACCGAACTAAAAAATAGAAAATAAATTTTAATGAATTTAAATTAAGAAAATAGTGTTAAAAATTTCAATGAATATAAGTTAATAATAGTGTGAATAAAAAAATATTTTATTTAAAAAAAAGCGTGGGGTGCTTTTTAAAATATTATCGAAATGATAATCACTCTACTCATATCTGTCAATAAAATATTTATAACTATTGACACCATGCACCCCACGCTTTTTTTTAAATAAAATATTTTTTTTATTCACACTATTATTAACTTATATTCATTGAAATTTTTAACACTATTTTCTTAATTTAAATTCATTAAAATTTATTTTCTATTTTTTAGTTCGGTTTTCTATAAAAAGCGTGTTTTTTAGTTTTTTTTTAACTATTATTTATTTTAATTTATATGCAATGTACAGAATTGACCCTGCTTACAGTTATTATATGTATAAATATAAAATTGTTCAAGACATGTTATACTGACTTACCGTTTTTCAAAATTTAGATACCTATAAATACCTTTTGTAAATGCCAGTGGCGGATTTACCTTAAGGCCAAGTAGGCCCGGGCCTAGGGCGGCCAGCTATTAGGGGTGGCCATGCGTGGCGAAAATACACCATTTTAGGCAGTGGCGGATTTACAGTCTTGGCTGCCCTAGGCCGTGTAGTATAAGCCGCTCCTATTTCATAAGTGCTTGCCATGAATAAACAAGATACGCCTAGGGCGGCCAAGACTGTAAATCCGCCACTGGTAAATGCTCATTAGATGGCATTCTTAACCCTAGAACTACGCCCTAGAAAGATAATCTACGTCTTCTGTAGGTACGTAACGAAAACAAAATGTTGCTGTCTTATTCACACTTTGCGGTGTAGCGCTTTGTCCGTCTCAACCTACTCAGTCCCTGGACAGACTTTCCGCAGGACTACGTACTTCCGCTACCTCCCCGTGGTAAGTATAATATTTACAGAGATACGCGTATGGCATACGTCCGAATGACGTGTAATTAATAATTATCTTATACGTAACTTTTGGCCTAAGCACCAAGATCGTTTATTTACCGTTTAATGTTGTTTTTTCTATTGTCTTAGATAATTTTGACATAGATTATGTATCTACAATAAACCTCATCCTAGTTATATTGTGGAAGTTTTGGTTCAATGATGATGATGTAAGTACCATCTGAAAGCAATAGCGAAACAGAAGATGATTTGAGTCTTAATGATGTGCAGAGTGAAGAAACAGACGAAGTTGCTTATCCCCATAACGCTATTGTGCATGGCTACAATCTTTTTTGCGTCCCACTGCTGGGCATGGGTCTCCCCATTATTTGGAAGGCCTGGAGCTTACTCTACCTAATTCCTCCAATGCGGGTTGGTTGAGATGCGGGTTAGAAGCCACCCCGCTTTCGGATGTTTTCAAAGCGCCTATAAGGCCTCCGATAAGGTTTAACAACTGTTGTCTATCGCTAACAACTAGGATCGAAGGCTTAATGTGCCCTCCAAAGCACAGAAATGAGCATGGTATTTGCCACTAGTGGTTACCCATCTCCCACCAGACCGCACCCATTTTGCTGAGCTGTGTAGATCGCTTGTGTTCTACGTTAGTCGCTGAGCCCATATGTGCTACACTATTGTGCATCCTGTCCATTAAAAATAAGAAAGATATCTAAAACAACTTGTTTCAAGTGTAAAAAGACTGCTTCGAACACAGAGACAATGTTATGACTGTACCTAAATGTGATTTAGAGTTATGTATGTTAACATACTGATTTTTAGTTATTATGACTGAAACGTTAAATTTTTGTAATGAACAAATGAAGGTTATTTCGTTAGACGAAATAATTATATAGTATCATGTATGAAAGTCATTAAAAATAGTAACTAACATTTTGCAAGTTCAAGAGTTTTCATATAAAAATGCATTTACACCTTTCGCCACTCCTTAAATATTTCCATAACTGATGATCAACGCTTATTTTTTAATACCGTGCAACAGTTCATTATGGATTTCAAACCATAAGAAATTTAGCTGATGTGACGTAATTAAAACAAAATATTATTAGAAAATGGTTGCAAGTTTTCATTGCTTTGCTCTCTGAATATTTCATGTGTGTCAAATTTTTTAAGGACACTGCGAGACGCATCAACGATTGAGAAATACCTACGACGGACGTTGTCCTGTCTTGAATATGAATATTGCATTCGAATTGGATAGTGGTTAATTATTTTTAAATTTTCTAATTTTTCGTGCAATTTCCTTAATGTTTTCTTACATACGAACCATCTTCTGCCAATAACAAACACAACAAAAGAAGAATTAGCGAAATCGGTCCAGCCGTTCACGCTTGATGTGGTGACCAAGGGAAAATGGGATTCATTTATATATATAGAGAAGAAGATTAAGATTTCAAGTTACTATACATGTGACAGAGCTGATGGTAGGTACCTTTTTAAGAAATATTTTATACTTTTTATAAATACATATTATGACGTCGATGATGCGCTGCCTGCCCCACCACTGATTTGTATTTACACTTAAAATTGACTTGGACTACCTGCTCAGCTTGAATTTTATTTATGGCCTTCACTTCGCACCAAAACTAGTTTTCGTGACTCGATTTCTTTTCAGAGAGTTTGGTGGCTGTAGACGGGTTGGACGCGACCTGAGGTTCAAACCAGTTAAATCAAAATAAATTAAAACGAGCAAAAATGTCCAAAGTACAGTTTGTTTTTATTGTATTAGTATCAGTCAGTTTTGCCGTCGTTTATAGTCAAGTTAATGTAACTCCGTCCGAACAATGCTCAAGTAAGTAACAAAAAAATTATCCTATAAAATAAAGATGTGTTAATATCCCATTCAAAACCGGTATTTTACTTGTAAATAAGTAAGTGCTAAGTATTAAAAAACAGTTCACATTTGAAAAAATATACGTTGATACGGTTTAAATCAACTTAATTGTAGCAATAAATTTTGACGATCTTGTTAATCACAAGCCATCAGGGTTGTGTAAAGATACTTAATATTTTTAGGTGTTAACAATGCAAGGTAACTGTAGTTGCAATGAGCATGATACCTATCTATTTTAATTGTAATCCATTATGTAATGATTATGTACCTAGGTAATATTTTATATCTATATTTTATGCAAACTGGGTTATTAAAATCGTTACTTAATCCCTCTAAATTAATTGCATAGGTACATATTTTTGATTTTTTATACTTCTTTGCGCTGAAGATAATGTTAGTATAAATATGTAGAATGCTGAAGATATTCTCGATCACACTTTGATTTTTAAAGGTAGATGTAAGTATAACTTTGTGAATTAAGCAACGTTCAACGTACTTATATCTACTTATTTAGGTTTTTAATTATTTAGTGGCGAATAATCATTTCGCGATTTTGTTTATAACAAGAAACATAATCATCAGTAAGTTGAGGTTCTTGACCTGAACTTTGCACTCCACAGGATCCATAAGATCCTTATAATTTATCTTAACACTAAGTATAATTCTTTTGGCATCCTGCCTATTTACCTAGAATGCCATAGAAACAATTGAATTGAATTCATTGAAAAAAGTCTTTGTATGAGGTACATATAAGATGAATTTTTAATAAGTATCTCTGTATGTAAATGTTAACAGCCCCGGTCGCGCCACAGCATTTTACTTTTTACAACTTCAATGTAACTTTTAATAAAAATATAAAATAAATTGTACTTAATTTAATAGTATGTGCTATCTTTTTCGCTTGTTTATCCTTGGAATATATTTTAAACAATTTGGATAAAACTGACTTTAAAAAACAGCTTGTTTGTCAAACCGACAATGGACGTCTTTAGCTAACCTAGCTGACATTTTCATAGTAATAGCACAATACAAAGAGAGCTTCTCTATTGTGGTAATCTTATCTTATAATATAATCTTAATATATTATAAATCTCGTGTCACAATGTTTGTCCTCAATGGACTCCTAAACCACTTAACCGATTATAATAAAATTCGCACACCATGTGCAGTTCGATCCAACTTGAGAGATAGGATAGTTTAAATCTCAATTTACAGTCGCAATATTATTTTATTTCTGATATTTTAAGGCAGGACAACTCCGTCCGTCAGCCGGATTCGCTCTGTTAGTAACTGTCAAAAATTGATTCTTAGCGCCATTGACCAGAAGTTTGACATCCTCTGAATAACACTACATCTGTCACTATCTTAATATATATAAATCTCGTGTCACAATATTTGTCCTCAATGGACTCCTAAACCACTTAACCGATTATAATAAAATTCGCACACCATGTGCAGTTCGATCCAACTTGAGAGATAGGATAGCTTACATCTCAATTAATAGTCGCAATATTATTTTATTTCTGATATTTTAAGGCAGAACAACGTCTGCCGGATTCGCTCTGTTAGTAACTGTCAAACATTGATTTTGCGCCATCGTCCAGAAGTTTGACATTGTCTGAATAACAATACATCTGTCACTATTTGTTTTATATTTTTGATTTGGCAGTAACATAAAAACTCTTTGAGATGATAAAGAAACTAATCCTCTTTCAATATATTTAAGGCAGGACAACGTCTGCGGGGTCCACTAGTCTTAATATATATAAATCACGTGTCACAATGTTTGTCCTCAATGGACTCCTAAACCACTTAACCGATTATAATAAAATTCGCACACCATGTGCAGTTCGATCCAACTTGAGAGATAGGATAGCTTACATCTCAATTAATAGTCGCAATATTATTTTATTTCTGATATTTTAAGGCAGAACAACGTCTGCCGGATTCGCTCTGTTAGTAACTGTCAAACATTGATTTTGCGCCATCGTCCAGAAGTTTGACATTGTCTGAATAACAATACATCTGTCACTATTTGTTTTATATTTTTTATTTGGCAATAACATAAAAACTCTTTGAGATGATAAAGAAACTAATCCTCTTTCAATATATTTAAGGCAGGACAACGTCTGCCTGGTTCACTAGTATTGTATATAAATTACGTGTCACGTGTTTGTCCGCGATGGACTCCTAAACTACTTAACCGTTTTTAATAAAATTTGCACACCGTATGCAGTTTGATCCAACTTGAAAGATAGGATAGGTTACATCTCAATTTATAGTCGCAATATTATTTTATTTCTGATATTTTAAGGCAGTACAAGACTCTGCCGGATTCGCTCTTTAGTAACGTTCAAACATTGATTCTTTGCGCCATATCGCCCAGAAGTTTGACATTGTCTGAATAACAATACATCTGTCACTATTTGTTTTATATTTTTTATTTGGCAGTAACATAAAAACTCAGAGATGATAAATAAACTAATCCTCTTTCAATATATTTAAAGCAGGACAACGTCTGCGGGGTCCACTAGTAGTCTAAAAAATAAAATGAACAAACAATGAACAAAGGCGCTGTACCTATAGATCAAATCTAGGTATTTTGATTTTTTGAGTCAAAGTAAACAAACCCCCATTACATTTCTGCCTGTTCACAGTTTACATTTTATCGAAAATAAGTGACAGTAATTATTATTTACACTGTATTTTATTATGAAGGCCGTTTTTTTTAAAATTATTATTTATAAATCATATAACGTACGTTACGTACGTACTTAATTAAATTAAGAACAAAGACGAATATTTTTCAGCAAAATTCTTATTTTTTGCAGTTGTGTTCGTCCTTTTTTGTCGATGACGAACATTAACATGTATAACATGTATTAACACCTTTTGTTTGTCTTGTCAGAGGTTGTTTTGTATGTAGCATGAAGCGCTATCCTTTCATGTTCTAACTAGGTATGCTACCTATACATAGGTATAGTTAGAACCTAGTCCCTTTCTAGATTCTGGATAGGAGGTAAAATATCAGGCTACTGGCATAGGTAGGAAATATGAAAATGTGAAAAATACGATTATTTTTTTAACGAAAATCTAATACCTTTAAACGAGCAATTCTTGTATGTATCTAAATATATTTTTTGAATCTCGGAAACGGCTCCAAAGACTGATGAAATTTAGTACACTGGTTGCGGGGATGATAAATCGATCCACAAATTTTTATTGATAGAATTTGTAGTTTTTTTTTAATGTTTATGCAGTTAAATATAAAATTACACTTACCGACATCTATTGGAATATATATATTAATAATATTGTGGCGTAGAAAGCCGTCAAATGGTCAACATTTGACAATCCACCCTTCAAACAAATGACAAAGTCGATAATTAAGAAATACCTCTATAAAAATTTCGTCAATGTAATAAAAGCTGTCTTGGTCGAATGGTTACGAAAGCCGACTACGGAGCTAAAGACCCGGGTTCAAATCTCAAGTAGGCAAGTTGCGTGTTTTATTTTTTTGTGACAATTTTTTTTAATTGGGAGCTAGGTATTTCAAAAGGATTTGTAAAGTAACACTAAGTCAACGAATGCTTTGCTTAAAAATAAACCAAGCAAATAAATTGTTTTTATCCGAGCAACGCTCGGGCGTCCAGGTACTTATAATATAAGTAAGTATTTAAGTTAGAAAATTGCAAATAATGACAAAATAGAATAAAAAGTTTTTTTCTAAAACAAGGAAATACGAAAATGTGTTTTTTTTTCATCCTTTTAAAGTCCACTGCTGGACATATGCTTCCCCTAATGTTCGCCACTCCGTCCGTTGTGCGCCCTCTGAATCCAGCAGTTTCCTACTATCCTATCTTCTTCAGGTCGTCAGTCCCCCTGGTTGGAGGGCGGCCTGTGCTCCTTTTGCCGAGACGTGGTCGCCAATGTCGCCATTCGAGGACCTTTCTTCCCGACCGGTTGTCATTCCTCCTAACTATGTGGCCTGCCCATTGCCACTTCAGCTTGCAGATTTTGAGGGCTATGTCGGTAACCTTCATTGGTCTACGGATTTCACCGTTACGGATTGTCGCGTAGAGAAATACCAAGCATAGCCCCCTCCATCGCTCGCTGAGCGACCTTGAGCCTGTAGAAAAGGTTCACTGTAAAAGACCATGTCTCAGCGCCGAACGTCATCACTGGCAACACACACTGCTAGAAAACTTTCGACTTCAGGCACGGAGGTACTCTTATTCTGGACGAGAAGACACTTTGTAATTTCCCGAACGCTGCCCAACCGAGTTGGATTCTAAGAGTTACCTCTCCCTCGAAGTTGGACTTACCCATACGGATCGCTTGTACCAGGTAAATTAATATACGCGTCGCCGTCGACAACTTCGAGAGTAGCGCTATCAACAACGACCGACACCCATACGGTGTGACATGGACATTTTGATTTTCGAAGAGCGTTCGACATGGTAAACAATGATATACTTCTCCAGAAATTTGCTGCTGTCGGAGGCAGTACGTGCAGTGTAACGGATAAAAATATATCAAAATATGTTTTCTAATACATAAAGTAAGAACATACTTAATTATAGGGAAACAAAATATACTAGGTATAGTATAGTAATAAATATAAATACATATATAAATCGTTGTTGCATGCAGCACGGCAGCGGCGCTAATAGTCAGAAAGTCGTGCAGCAGAGAGGTACCTTTGAACCATCCAAATTTTTCACCTATAAATTGCACATAATACTAAAAAGTGCCTTCTTATACGTTACAGACCAGAACTTCGACAATCTCCGCGATAGAATTCAAGTGATTCCTTGTGGAAAAACAAGGTGTAAGCTGCGAAAGGGCACCAACACCACGGTCATCTTCAAGTTCAAACCCAGTATGTATTCTCACCCTACATACGACAAAGACAATTTGTGGACAAGGAAAAATACTACATTCTATTTTAAATTAACCTTTTAATATTCACAATAATTTTATCACAATACTTCGACGACCTGCGTGCTTTACCATGCATGTTCGATTCCCGGCGAATCAGAAATTTGAATGATGACTAAATTTTTCTCTGTCTGGGTGTTTGTGTTTCTGTCTTTGCATCTGTCCATGGTAACCACTACACAGGGTATACCTACTATACTGTGGGACTATGAGTGTGAAACGTTTTTTTAACACGCGTATCTAGGCCGAAATCATCTTCTGTTCACTCTATATTCAAAATCCGTGTCACGTCTTTCTTTCTCCGTCTTCCAAATCATCAGCCTACCAGTACCAGCCTATCTACCAGCCAACCAAGCATTCATCATACCTTAAACACTTAGTACCAAACATTTTTTCTCTGGACACCATCATTTTAGCCATACATTCCACACGGCCATCCTGCAATTCATCTGCCTCAGATGATAATAGAGTCGTTTTCATAAACTTTAGCTTCTAATAGCTTCTTCTTCGTCTTATCCAGCTATATCGTTCTTAACAGTATATTATCCGGTTTTTTCGTCTTTGTCGTCTTTTCCGGGTGTTGTTTCAGCATCACGAAATGATAGGTGCGAAGACTGCGTGTCGTGGGATAATTCCTTTAAGTCATCAACGTGAAGACATGTTGAGCACCATTCAACGTCATCACCTTCATTTCCCGACGTATCGTCTTTTGCGTCTTCGTATCTGAGTAAAAACTCAGCTTACGGCAATTTTCCAAACATATTTTAGTGTCGTCGCACACGGGCCACCAGCCACATCCTCAAAAAGCAGCCACCGACCTATTTATTTCCTGTTGTTTTCATACATTTTGTATGGACTCGCCGCACACTGTAGACGCCGGTGGTCCCCACACGCCAAAATCGCCACTGCCTTAGCTACAGAACATTATTAAGAGAGGTTACAATGGAAATGTGGGCGGGGCAGACGCGCCATCTCTACGGAAACATGCGTGTTTGGGTGTGATGCGTTCATTTGAAATCGCGTGATTGTGCGGCGCTAAGATTGGCTAGATTTGAAATTGCAAATATGTGCGTAAGCTTCGTGTTTATTTAAGTACAGATGTAATGGAGGTGAAAGGCGGGGCTTGATCGGCGACACGAGACATCATACGAACGGCGCATTATTGCCGTTCTACCTCTCTTAATAATGCTCTGTGGCCTCAGCCACAAAACGCCGCCATTAAACGCCGACATTAGCCACTCGCGCGATTCCCCACCCCTCTCTCCCTCATTTCACCTAACCAGTTCGAAGGCAACGCACGCACTTTCAGTCATTTTTTAAATATGGGGTACACTTCTGTCTGAATGGGCACCGACTACAAAACAGTTTTAAGAGTCACTACCATTACTCATAATAATTTTGTATGGGTACTTAGTAGTTATGGCATTGTCGTAAAGGAAACTATTACGACTTCGGGAAATGTAGGGAAATGTTTAGTTATAGATGACCTGATGTTACTCGTAATACCAGTTACAATCTAACAGAGTAATACACTTTCTCACTTTGATCTCAGTGACATATAAAATTTTATGTAACAGAAGTAGGTTCGATGGCACTAACACTATATGAGGGTTGACTTATTTATTACACACATTTACACATTATTACACATACAAATATATACTTTCACATAGCATTTGGGCATAATAAAGCGCTAGCCCCATCGTCGTATCGAAGAACTGTCCAGCATCAGGGTTTAACGATTCTTTTATTCAACGTTCTAGGTTTCAAATCGACGTTACAAAGTCAATAGAACATCTTTATTACCTAAATTATATGTATGTGCCTATAATATTTTTTGTTGAATTATTAATTCACTTATATTTATTTACATTAGGTATAAAATATATTGATATTATTATGATATGAGACAAGAGTACATTTTATATTAAATTGTATTTTGAAATTAATAATTATGTTTATGATTAGGTTGTCTATATTATGGTATGTAACAAACAATAGTCGTAAAGTGAAGAATTACCTAATGCAAAATTTCATCCAAAACTAAATTCAGTATCTCATCAAATCGGTGCGTGCCACAGAGTTCCAAATAAAATAACCCGCACCTCCCAGGTGCGTGCAATTGAGGAAAAACCTCTTAAGTCCGAATTTTTTAACATATTTTCAATATTTCAAACATTGAAATAAATATCTTATTTACATTACACAACGGAGTAGTATCTTTTTGTGTAAAATTCAATTTTAAAATTAGGAAACTAAATGTCTTAGGTACCTACATGAAAAATAAGAAGTTGTTTTAATTTTCAGAGTATGAAGTAAAGGAGCTCACCAATAGGGTCTACGCTAATGTCGTGAACATTCCATTACCTTTCATTGGAGTGGACGGAGTGAGTGCATGCCCGCAGATTACGCGCGTATCGGATGGCGCGCGCGCGCCCTGCCCTCTGGCCCCAGACCAGGAGTACACTTACACTAATGTATTCTTCATCGAGTCTTTCTACCCCTTGGTCAACCTCAGAGTTCACTGGGGCTTGAACGATGGCGTGCGTGACGTCATTTGCTTTGAAGTACCCGCTGTAATTGCAGCGGCTAACAAACATTAGGATAGATTGTTTGAAAATATTCACATCATTCCAAAAGAGTATCTCAAGGATTTGTAAATTAAAACGCCAGTGATATTAGGTATTTTTATAAGACGTATTTTATTACATTAATAAACATAATATTATCAGTATTTAAAGTAGATTTTTATTAACAATCCTACCTATTTATAATATTTACGTAACGAAAATAAACCTAAAATATATTCCTCTAAATTACCCCTGTATGAATCATTTAGTACTTACAACAAATAATACTTCTCAATTTTCCATGCCTACATACTATATAATTATGTACAAAATATTTAAGTTTGACCGACTATAATCGTTTATTACGGCCCTCAAAAACATGCTACTTTCAGCTAAATTGATAAAATGCCCTATTTTCATACTGCCACCATGGAACGCAGAATCGCTAAAACGCAATGCAGAATCGATGCAGTCACAAAATCCCTGCTCGCCGTTCCCAAAAGTAGCATGTCTGTGGAGACTTACTGATTTTGTCAAGATGACTTTGTCAGTGCTAAGCATGTGCTAAGATCAACAACTACAGCGACTAAATGTTTCAGAAAAAGGAGATGACTGTGAGACTTTAACTGCTAATCGAATGGGCTCATAAATTTATTTTTGCAACTTTTATTTCATGTCTCTTCGGGTTAATAAACTTTATCTTTTTTAAAGTCAACTTGAAAAAACCAATGGGTGCTCTTATCAGTGAAAATAAATTTTGCACTACTTAACAATTTTAGCAGGCATTTCGAAGCACATGATGTCCTTAGATCCTTCCATGAGTGCCCAATGTACCTTAACATCTATAGTCGGATAGAAGCTTAGAACCGGAAAACTATCCTTGTAGACGTATTTGGTACCGGCCTTCAGTGGGCAAGAGGCCTTCTCGCCGGTCTCAGTCTCCAGTTTGTCGCAGATGGAGTTCCCATCGACGCCTACAAATGGCAGCTGGACACCAAACACGTCTGCTATTACGTGGTTCTTCACCTCCTCCATGTCTTTTTCTGAGGAAAAAATAATATACTATGTAGGTATTTAAACAATTTTTTTAAAGGGTGCAGTAGAGTATCCAGTGTAAAGTTTCAAGCCTAAAAATACCGCTTACTTATGTCAAGCCCGCCATCAAGGCAACTGCACCTTATCACCGAAACACAGATTTGGTTCGCGTCAGAAGTGGGTGCAGCGGTCGTACTTCCCCGGTCGAACCATTAAAGTTCTACCACCTTCAACATATTATCTAGGACAACTTTATTGTTTGTCTAATATACTTTTTCACGAACGTTGGTTCAAAATACCTTCACAACCTTGGTATTGCGAGGGTATGGGCTGGCTTCCAGTGCAGGAGAGAGAGAGGGGGGGAGGGCATTTTGTCGTCCGGGAAGCTGGGACACAGGCCCACGAGAGTAAACAAACGAAAGACACAAAAAATTACTTATTTTGGGGCTTGCAAAATTTTAAACGCGCGAATTTGAAGCGCGAGTGGATCGGCGGTTAGCGTAGAACGCAGGCGGTCTATGCAGCTAAGCCAGACGGGCGCGGTCGGGTGTGAGAAGGGTGACCGCCAGTGGCAAAAAATTTCATGCGCGTTTCCGTGCTTCTAAGGGCACGTTATATAAGCCGTCTCGGTCCCGGTTGTTGTCGATAGATAACAGTCGTTAAACCTTGTCGGAGGCCTGGGCGGTTTGAAAACATCCGACAGCGGGTCCACCAACCCGCATTAGAGCAGCGTGGTGGAGTAAGCTCCAGTAATGGGGAGAGACCCGTGCCCAGCAGTGGGACGCAACAGGGGTTGCAGCCAGCAGCCAAAATTTAAAACTTGCTAGGGGCGCACTAGATCTGTCTACGGCTCTGCACATGGGCATTGTCTCGGTGTGCGTTACATAAGTTAGTTTAACAGTTAGTTACACACTAGCATCTAGTCTTACATGTTACTTTACGTTACTTTACAAAAAAAAAATCTTGTTTTGTCGATATTTTCTCTTATAGTAGGGTTTTAGCTTTTAACTATTTTGTATTTTTATTGTATGTAATCGAATTTTGAAACAGACTATGTGTTGCTAAATTGAGACTATTTTAACTCATAACATGACCCAACTCCTAACTACTTAATTGTCTAAATAATAAATTTTTTCAACCTTTTTTTTATGTCCCACTGCTGGGCACAGGTCTCCTTCTCACACAATTGAGAGGGATTTAGTCCATAGTCCACCACGCTGGCCAAGTGCAGATTGGTGGACGTCATGCTTTCGAGAAATTATGAATTTCTCTCAGGCATGCACGGCGATGGAGAACATCGTAATCAATGAAATATCACGATATTTTCCATCACCGTGGAGCAGCGATAAAATCGCACATTACAAAATTCTTTGTCAGAGGTGCGAGCCGAGGATTTGAACCGGGATCGGTCGCGTCGAAGACCGCGGTTTTTTACCACTCGGCCACCGCTGCTCTCTAAATAATAAATAATAAAAAAACAAATTGAATGAGCGATTCAAAACTTCAATGTTACACGTGGATATCAACATATAAATAAATTCTGATGACCTAACTTACAACAAGTAGTAGGTAATTACTACAGTCAATAATTTGATCAGTACAAACAATACATATATACCTGTAACACAGGTTTCGAACATACCACGCCCTTGCGTGTGCTAAAATCCTACTAAAATTATAAATGGGAAAGTAAGGTTGTTTTTTACTCTTTCACGCGAAAACTACTCAACCGATCATCATGAAAGTTTGTACATAAATTCTTGGAGTTATCAGAAGTACAATAAGTGAAATCGCGGGCCACATCTAGGTATTCAATAAAAAAAAATCCAATAATTATTATATAAATTAAAATGTTAGGTACTTATTAAAACTACACACATATTATATTACTCCAAAGTTCCACGAATTTAGGACAATAGGATAGTAGACTGATATTGAGATTTGAATATGTAGTTTTTATCATTAAAATAAGCATTATTTTAGTTTACTGTCGGATGTCGTATAAATTCAAATCATAATTAATTTTGGTAAAAAAATATTTGCTATAAGACAGTACAGACACTGTAAGACAGTGAATGTTTGATTAAGAGCAATTCCATTATTTTGTGGAAAAAGTTACACTGCAGATAGCTGTTGCTAAAAATCAAAAAAAGATTTACGAGTATCTTGTGCCACGGCAGTAGCTTCATGTAACATTTTTCGTCGAAAACTTAGAACGAAAAACAAAAAAATAACTTCATTGTGGAAATCCACATCCAATTAATTAATTGACGACTCGTATTGCGCAATGGTTGTAGCCAGACTGTTAATCAAGAGTCTCGGGTTCGACTCCCGGCGAGAACGAAATTAAAGTGATGAGTTTAAATTTCTTATCTCGTTCTGGATGTTTGTGTTCATGTCTTTCTTGTTGTCCATGGTACCCACGAAACAGGGAATCCTAGTGCAGGTGGGGCTATGAGTGTGTAGCGTTATTTGTATGAAGATTTCAGTCATCAAAAAATCTAATCACGTAGATCCTAGTAGGTATGATTTTTCATACATACCTTACATTGTGAAAAACAACATTAAAAATGGCCATTTATCATTATTCCATTTGATTTATTCTAACTGCAACAATGTGCAATGTTGCGCTTGTATTGTAATGGATGTTGATTATCTGCTTTAATATTCTTCAAGGATTTGCAATTATGTACTCGTATAAAACTAGTTTTTCAAGATTGATATTGAAATATAACGCAGTGGCAATTTTATTCCTCTATAAACAGTTGGTTTGACGTTAGTTTAATGAAGGTGACAATACCTCGGATACGAAGTCCTCTTTATGTAGATACCAATGACTAAAGTTACAATTAACTACCTAATAAAGCGACTACGACCCGTATGGCGCAATGGTAACTGCCTGCGGCCTGCCATTTAGAGTGCCCTGGGTTCGATTCCTAGCAAGGCAAAAATTTGAATGTTGGGTCTGGGTATTTTTATGCTTGTCTTTGTGCGTTCATGGCACCTACAACACAGAAAATGCAAGTGTATAATAATATACATACATGAGTGTGTTTAAAAAGCTAACGATAAACTGGGAAGTACCTAAATTAAAAATCAAACTTTATTAGATAAGCATAAAATGTTGGAGAATAATTAAAAAAAGTGCTAGTCTAATAGTGCCAGAGGCAGAAAAAATATATTTTCCTACTATATTTAAAGTGGTCTTTAACTTTTAGCCTGTAGCTGATCTGGAGATGTCCTGGATGTCGTACAAAGCTGGAAGGCCTGGAAGTGCTTAAGAAACCTTGAAAAACTGGAGAGTGATTGTAAAATAGAGAGTTGGAAGTAGACACAAAACCTCACATAAGTATATTTTAGATTTAATCGATAATGAAAATCAGAGAGTATGGCTAGCGTTATAATTTTATAAATTTATAAGATTTTGGAGCTTAGGAGATAATTTAAAAATCTCTCATACCTACATGGATGTAGGTAAAAGTAAGTAAAACAAGGGGTCAGTAAACAAAACAGACTGTAGTTCCTTCAGTTATATGTATAGGTATGTTTAATACCAAATTAGGACCATAGATTAAACAAATACCTACACATACAGATTTAAATAAAAAATAAATAAATTTTTACTTTAAATACTACATATCCAACTGACAATAGGCTGGATAAAATGGTGTTTAAATTATTTTTTTTTTTTTCTCTCTTTATGGCGATGGCGCAGACACGCTCAGCCAACGACAAGTTTAAAAACGGGGAAACGTATTTATAAAAGGACAAAATAAGGAAAGGATTTGCAAACGAAATTTAGGGAGAGGATCAGAAAAGCATTTAGGAGTAGTAATCAATTTAAATAAAATATAATAATAAAATATATATTTATGTACATACTAATAATTAGATTTTAATATCATTTTTTCTAATAAATACTGCTAAGATTTTATAAATATCAGGATCGAGGGTGGACAACAAGGTTGATACACAGGATGGAAATGGTTGTTTAAGTAAAAGTAAATCATTAATAAGAGAGGTACGATCATATAAACTGCATGCGAAAAAAATGTGATTCAGATCTTGTATTCCATTGCGACAGTCGCACTCAGAACTACCAATGATACCCAATTTAGTAAGATGGTCTTTTGTGCATGTGTGTCCAAGGCGCATTCGTATAAGAATTGACGTTGGTATCTTTTCAAATTTAAATTTATAAAACCAAGGTTTTTTTAAAACGGTTGGCTGAATTCTTTTATAATATATACCTTTTGTTTGAGAACTTGAATCCCAATAAGTACTCCATGCCTCATAGAGATAATCTTTTGCCAAACATGCTAAGTCTTGAGGATAATTTCTGTATGGGAAAATATCACCACAGCTCACCGCTTCATTTGCTAGATGGTCAGCAGTTTCATTGCCTTTAATACCACAATGACTTGGTAACCATACAAAAACTACATCAATTTTCTTTAACGTACATTCATGGAGTTTGTTTTTAATGTCAAATATTATAGAAAGCTGGGATTTTAATTTAAAAGGAAATTTTACAATTGCTTGTATTGAGCATTTGGAATCCGTAAATATGATAGCTTTTTTAAGCTTCATAAGCAATATATACTCAATTGCTTTGTAGATTGCAAAACATTCACCTGTATACACAGATGACTCAGGCGGTAGTTTAACTTTCTGTACTATGTTATATTGCGAATGGAAAACACCGACTCCTACACAGTCATTTTTAGAACATTTTGAAGCATCACAATAAATAAAATGATAATCGTTCCAATTTTCATTTACAATAGCGTTAAATTTAATGTTGCAATTTGAATCGGTTTTTAAGATATTGAAGTCTTCGACTTTCGGGTAAACATGCAGAGATTCATAGCTGCTGGCAAAAAGAGGAAGGAACGGCCTGGAGTGTGTGGGTGCTTCAATACATTTAAATCTTTCAAAGGTACTAACAAGGCGAGGTAAGTTTTTATGCGTCCAATATGGTGATGTCCGGTCTTCATATAATCCTTGGATTTTTATTACAAGAGGGTGATTAGTGAATTGTAGGCAACGACTATAGAACCTATCCGATAAATATTGTCTCCTTAAATACAAAGGAGGATCTCCACACTCAATTTGTAAAGCGTTAAGTGGGCTTGACTTCATAGCACCTGATATGATTCTAAGGGCTTTAGATTGTATTCTATCAAGCATTTTTAAGGCTGCTACGCTACATGGTTCCAAGAGAAAAGAGCCGTAATCAATAACACTCCTAATTAAAACATTATACATCAGCTTCATTGAAAATGGATGGGCACCCCACCATACACCTGACAGGCATTTAAGGATATTAAGGTTTTTCTCACATTTATTTGCAATGTATTGGCAATGTGGTAAACCAGTTAATTTTGAATCTAACAAGAGGCCTAAAAATTTAACTTCGTTTTTTACAGGAATAACGGAATTGTCATAAAGAATATTTATACTTGGTAAGCAACGCATTCTAGAGAAAAGAACCACTGTACTCTTAGGAACTGATAACTGTAACCCATGTGAGTCCAACCAAAGTTTAAGGTGGTGTAAAGCGATACTTAATGAGTTACATGCTTCACTGATAGAAGAATTATTTACATACAATAATAAATCATCAGCATATTGAAGGACTCTGACAGAGTTGGACGCTGTTATATTGTTATCTAGGTCGTATGTATAAATATTGTATAATAGAGGACTCAATACTGAACCTTGTGGGAGTCCTTTCCAAACTGATCGTGTAATTACCTTGCCTTCAATATTTAATTTAATGATTCTCTCAGACAGCATATTAACAATGAAATTTATAAGTAATGGAGGGACATTTAGTCTTATTAATTTAAGTCTTAATATTGGAATGAGGACATTGTCATACGCAGAGCTTATATCTAAAAACGCTGAGAGTACATTTTCGTTTCTACTAAAAGCCATACGTATATCGGTTACCAAGATACTTATATTATCGAGTGTACCCTTACCTCGTCTAAATCCATACTGACTATTACTTAATAGATGATTGCTCTCAACAAACCACTCTAACCTATTTTTAACTAAATGTTCCGTTATTTTTGCCAAAGTAGTTGAAAGAGCAATGGGGCGATAAGATGAAGCTTCTAATGGAGATTTATCTGGTTTTAAAATAGGAATTATAATTTGAGTTTTCCATGAAAGAGGAATATGACCGGTAATAATAATTGAATTTATAAGATGAAGATAATAAGAAAGAAGACTTTGACTATTGTTGGTTAGAAATGAATACGGTATCCCGTCTTCACCAGGTGAAGAGTCTTTTAAAGAGGAAAGAACACCTGTAAGTTCTGAATACGTAAAAGGGGAATGTAACAAAGAGTTTTTATCACTCTTTTGTGAAGTAAGTGGTGATATAGTATTTCCAGGTACATAAGGGGGAGCTAGCTTATCCATAAATTTATTTGCAACTTGATGTGGTATACTATACATAGGGGATACATTTAAATTAAAGGCAGAACGGAAACGTCTAATATTTTGCCAAACGAGGGATGGACTAACACTTGGGCATAGCGACGCACAAAATCTATGCCACCCTTCTTTTTTTTTCTGTTTCAAAAAAGACTTTGCTTCTTGTGAAGCCTGACAGTATATGTCAAAATTCTCAAAAGTCATTGATTCACAATAATCTTTTTCAGCTTGTTTTCTTTTCCTTATTACTTTGGAGCATTCTTCATCCCACCAAGGAGGAGATGGAATTTTCTCGGGACTATTATTTTTAATGGGGAATGTTTCATCTGCAGCTTCAATAATTATTTTGGCCATTCCTTCAGCACAGGACGGTTCCTGACCTGGACACACCTTAGGCAACCAAGACAATCTTTTTTCAATATTTAACCTAAATGTATTCCAATCCGTGTTGTTATTTAGTTTATACTTAAGACGGTAAGAACGTTTAGGGATTTGAGGTTTTGGATTAGGGAAGGAAATCAACAGAGGTTTATGATCACTACCATAAGAAGAAGAAAGGGCTTGCCAAGAGAGAACAGAAGCTAGATTTGAAGTGCAAATAGACAGGTCTGGTACACTAAAGCCTTCGCCAGGTTTAGTATGTCGAGTAGCAACACCAGTATTAAGAACACATAAATTATGGACATCAAGAAGTTCTAATAAACTTTCACCATAACAAGTGGATTTGGAGCTGCCCCATGATACATGCTGGCAATTTAGGTCTCCTAACAAGAGAAATGGTTGAGGAAATGTACTTAATAAATTATCTAATTCATTTAAGATTGCAGATGTAGGTTTAGGGATATATACAGATATGATATTTACATTATATACATGGGCGGCAATAGCACATATACCATCACTTAGTGGGGGCAATGGCAAGGAAGAGAAAGGGAAAGCATTATCAATGAGTATGGCCACTCCACCATACCCATCAAATCTGTCTTCTCTGAGACATGAATAGCCTGGTATTCTAAAAGAATAGCCAGGCTTTAACCATGTCTCAGAGAGTGTGACAGCAAATGGTTTAAATTTATTAAGTATGTATATTAAATCAGATTTTTTGCTAACTATGCTGCGGCAGTTCCACTGGACTATCTTGGCAGACCTGTCCATCCTGGTTTTCCGCATTATTCATTACATCAAGTACAGAGGCAGCGTTGTCCGGTTTTAAAATATTTAACTTTATTAATGTATTAATTAATTCATGAATTATATCTTGTATAGAAATATTATAATTTGTTTGATTTGTTAAAACAGATCCATTGGGTGCAGAGAAATTTGGATTATAATCTTTAGTAAGAGCATTGTAAGCTGTTTTATCATACCCCCCTGGTTGTTTTACAGGGATATGTGGTTTTAAAAACACAGTTTTCTTTGCTGATCTATTAGAAGTAGATTGTGGTTTAAATGAATTTACCTGTTCAGAAATGAAAGTATTGGAATTTGAAACTAAGGCTTCAGCATATGATTTAGAAATGGGAGGATGTAGTTTGGAAGCTTCCAAGTATGACATGCAGCTTTGAGCCATTGACAATTTAATTCGTTTCTGCCTCTCAAACTCTGGGCAGCATTTGCTTATTGCAAAATGACACCCAGAACATGAACAACAGAAAGCATTCATCTCATCAACTTTGCATGTATCACCAGTGTGTTCCTGACCGCATTTGAAGCAACGTGGCTTTGATCGACAATGAACCTTAGTGTGTCCATATTTACAACAATTGTAACACTGAATAGTAGGGAATATATACAGTTCTACATTTAAAGCGTTAAAGCACATAAATATTCTCTTAGGAAGAATTTGACCGTCAAAGGTAATTACAATAGTCTGTGAAGGTTTCCATACAGGTGATCCTTCAACTATGACCTTGTAATTAAGCCTACGTATTTTAATTATTTCACCACAGCCAATGGGTACTGTTATATTGGATTTAATTTCTTCTAAGGACCAATCAGCGGGTACACCTTTAACTAAACCTACACGTGATACATTAAATGATGGGATAAAGGCCTTCAAACTATTTTTTTCTAGCAGGGGACTTGAAACAAAGCTATTGGCATCCTGATAATTTGTAAATGACATACTTAATCTATTGCGCCCTATTCTTTTAAGGCTGCCATTTACAATATTTTTAAAACTGCTACTATTTTTCTTTAAAAAGTTACCAAAAGCAATAGGGTGGAGTGTGGTGCCTTCCGACTGTGATTGATGTACTTTTTGGATATGCACAAGGAAAGGAGAATTATCTGTTGGAATATAGTAGCGAATGCGTATTGGAGACTCTGGCACAGCTGGTTTAATAAATTCACTACCATTATTTGTATTTGTGACAATATCAGTTATTTTAGGAGTAATAAAATTACAAGAATTATTATCAATGGGCTCGATATTTGTGACATCACTATCAGTATCATCGGTGTTCTTAATTGCACCCTTGTTCTTTTTCATATCGAGCTCACTCGATTCGTCGCTATCTCTTGGACATGAGCATCGGCGTCTAGAATTTGGCTTAGAATTATCTGTCTTTAACTTTTTGTTACATCTTTTGCAAAATTTTTTACACGCTTTAACCCTTTTACGGTCGGATCTTACAGACCCATCCGTATCCATGCTGGAGTCTTTTAAATATACATTAGCTCCGACCTGGGGAATAACATGTCCCCCAGGGTCGAAGGGATCACCCTCCTCCTCCTCCATTAATACATAAGGAATATGAAAAAACTTACCACTACTTATATGTTGTTATACTAAATTTTAAATAAATACAAACTATACTAACAAGATATCTACAATTTACAACTTATCTGATCCTTTATACACTATTAAATAATAAAATTTTAAAAAACGCCAAAAAAACACTCCCGCCAACTTTCACGTTTCCCGCGCTTTTTCCGTTTAAATTATTTATATCGAGGTGCCGGAAGTTTTCGATGTCTTATGATTTCCTTATCTATTCTATCATGAATGTAATCATCCTAGCAGAATACTTGATTGGTATTGTGTGAGTGGGATCTTTCAAACTGTTTCGTATCTACGTCGTTCATAAATTTTATTGAGAGAGTGAGACTTATGTAATATTCATACCTGGTACAAAATTAATAGATATGTGTGTATCGGTGCCTTTTTTGAGACGACAGGGTGATCGCTTGCATGGCGTCAGCTTTACATTTTCTTTTAACCCTTCAATCGATTTGCCTGGAACATAAATAAAAAATAATAAGTATATTGAATAACAAAGTATTTTATTGTTGTTTATACATAATTTTAAATACCAGTAGAAAAGAGTACGCTATGTAACATGCAATATCAGGCAATATGTAACAGAACACCGCCAACCGCTAAGTATACCGCATTATAATTATCCTTGAAATCTTAAAGTTTCTTGATACAAGTAACCGCTGTTAGTTAAGGATGTTAACCCACAAAGAAAATAATTATTGTTTGGCTGGCTGCAACCCTTTTTTCGTCCCACTGCTGGGCACGGGTCTCTCCCCCTTATTGGGGAGGCCTGGAGCTTACTCCACCACGCTGCTCCAATGCGGGTTGGTGGAGATGCGGGTTAGTGGCCAACTCGCTGTCGGATGTTTTCAAACCGCCCATAAGGCCTCCGACTAGGTTTGACGACTGTTATCTATCGACAACAATCGGGACCGACGGCTTAACGTGCCCTCCGAAGCACGGAAACGCGCATGAAATTTTTTGCCACTAGCGGTCACCCATCTCACACCCGACCGCGCCCGTTTGGCTCAGCTGCATAGAACGCTTGCGTTCTACGCTAGCCGCCAGGCTATGCGCGCTTCATTCTTGTTTAAAGCTGAGTAATTATAAGGATAATAATACTAAATAAATATGATATAATTTACATTATCGAAGTTATCATACGGATTTATAACGTTATTGAAAATATTCTATTGCCTCTGTTCATCAGGGATCGGTCCAGTAGTATTTGACCTATTCAATGCAAACGAACATACAATGAAGTATTTCTTTTTTATAATATAAGTACTTATAGAAGTAAATATTACAAAAAGATTTGAACAATGAAAATTTGATTTTCTCCATAGTATAACATATAGCTTTGGTTGATATACTTGACTGTGGCTTATGGTATATTGGCATGAATTCGCTCGTTTTGCTTTACTTTGACTCAGAATACCAACAGAATGCTTGCGTTTTATTTTACCCTAGCGTAGGGGCAGGGCCATGCGCGCCCCGCGAAGTTGAATTTCAGACTATAACGATAGTTTTTATTCATTTCATTCCTTTCACTTTAGGTGGTGTCTTCAGATACATAATGATAGGTAAGTTTAAATGAATGCTTAGGTTGTAGGTCCAGGGGCTCAACTAAAAACCAGGCGCGGTTCAAGTGCGCGTCATGCTGATGCATGAGTGGCTGCTGGAGGCTGATGACTCCCCTCCCCCCCCCCCTTGCAGGTTGACAATTTTTTAATGTCCTCCTAAATTTCAGCCCAACTGATTCGATTCACTCGCCATCTAGTGTCGCTATCGGACATTTTATCAAGATTTACGAGGAACCTAATTAAATAAATAGTTACGTATTTATAAACTTTAGTAGGTACGCAGAAATTCAGTAAGGCAGTACCAGATAATACCTTTTTTTGGTAGGTATCGGGGGAGAAACCATCAAAAGGTACCCTAGGAAAGGTTACCGGGTTATGTGGGATTTGTACCACACTGAAACCCCCTCGATGGACTGCTTCAACGCTTGGGGAGGACTACGGGATCTCCAGTAGAACGCACCGGTGTCCTTCACGTGCTACACCCCAGAACGGGCCCATCTTCAGGAGAGCAGATGTGCTCTCCTGCACCTTTCGATACTTACGGCGGCATGCGGACGCGCACGCCGCTGTCGTTCCCGGGGCTGCTGGCTGGACGGATCGATCCCACTCTCACCGCCCACAACCCGGAAGCCCTCTTTTAATCGCCTCTTACGATCAGACAGGGGATACCGTAGCTCTATACTTAATCCCGAAGCTACAGGGACTACCAGTGCAATACCTATCCTTATACTACCTAGAGTATACGGACCTCAGTTATCACAGCAAACCAAAATTACTGGAGGATAGGCTTTAGGTCACGTTTTGCGGTAGCTAGCTGCAAGCCGTTCCTGAACTCAACTATACTGAACAACAGTACGTCTGTACATTGCAGATTGCAGCCGGCATTAAAAATATTCAGGTCCTTTAGAGTTATTTCTTGTTATTATATGTGAATTTTTTGTCAGTCTATGGACCTTAGGGCAAATGCGACAGTGAGGAGGAAAACCAACTTGTATCACACCATGAACACAAAAGCAAAAAAAACTTATATATACTTAATACCATGAATTATTCTTTGCAGGTACCAAATATTCCTTTCAATAAATGTGATCTGAATTTGTTAAAAGGTTTTTATGAACATGATTCATCTCAATAAATGTGAGCTGAATTAGTTTAAGATTGTCTTATTTATTACCTCAGAAGTTTATTACGTATATGTTCTATACTAATATAAATGGAAAAATTTGGATTTTGTTGCTCAATCACGCAATAGCACATAGACTACTTTTTGCATAGATGTTCGTCACGGAAGAATACCGGTCCAATGGGAAATATTATAGTGAAATCATCCGATGAAGCCTGGCCAGATCACTAGTTTTTTTTTTCTTCTTAATAGCGTCTCGGTATTTTGACCACTTTGCCAAAGATCACTAGTTAGTAATAGGTATAATACTAAGGAGGTTTAATGAATGCTCACAAACATCGTTGGTATTCTTGTAACGAATGAATGCATATAGTTGGATAAGCATTGAATATACGAGGGCTGTTTAATAAGTCCTTTTAAAAACTGTTTTCGAGGATAAAACCTTTTTTCTGGTAAATGGCATTAACACTGGCAAGCACAATCTTTCAAATGAAGATTATTGAAGACTATCAAAAAATCACTGAAGACTGTCAAAAAATCGCAAACCCTCATGGGTTTGCGATGCCATAAACTGAAGAAAATTTTTCGACAGGAGTTTTGGCGGGAAGTCTAAAGTGGCGTGTTGTGCTCTTGTTTTATTATCATTTACTTGCTGTATTTTTGAGTTATATCGGATAAAGTTGATGGCATTTTGTTCCATATAGGTTAATTACAGTGCACGAGTGTTGTGAAATAAAATAATAGCGAGAAAACATGTTTTTTCGGCTTCCTTCCAAAACTCCTTCGGACACATTCGGGTAAAGTAGCCATTCATTTACTTGAACATCTGACTGACTAGACTGACTGATACCTGACGACTTACTGATTGTTTCTATGACTGCTAAGTGATGCAAAAATTATACTTGACGCTGTCAATATGCACAGAGTTTGCGTTGCCATTATTGAATAATTAAACGAATGATGAAATTTTCAACAACTGTGAAAAAAATGAATTTTGTGCCGTTATAAAATATTTTTTATGAAGGGTTGCAGTGCTGCCACAATAAAAACTGAACTTGATTCTGTTCATGGCACTAACGCACCAACGCAACGTTGCAAACTGTTTATAACTGAATAAATGATTTTAAACCGCGTGGTCGGTCAAGCACATCTGATGCTCAATGCTCTGGTCGCTTAATCGAAGTCACTTCTGAGGATGTTGTTAAAGAAGTCCATAATATTGTACTCGACGACCGCCAAGTGAAGGTGCGTGCAATAGCTGAGAACACGAACAACATAGGCATCTCCACTGAACGAGAACCCGCCGCGCCCTAACTTCGCTCGGGTAAAGAGAATATAATTATACTTATTCTCATTTAATTTTTTCCACAACAGTATAGAGAACAGATATTATTATAATATGGACTGGATGGTCGTAGCGCCCACTGTATCTGGCGCGTTGACTCGATCCTATAGTTGATACGCTGTATATAATATAACTCTCCCAGTAAGAAAAATTGCTACAAAAATCGTTATATTTCAGTCAATTTACAAAAAAATAATTATCTATTATACACTTATCTCTTCCTCAAGAATCACTCTCACATCACATCACATCACATCAATATTTATTAGTGAAAACCGTAGGTACAAAAACCGTTCGGCAGTTTTTTTGAGATTAGGGCCGTCATACAGGCAGACAGACAGACGCAGCCGGGAGATTTCATTTATATCTATACAAAAAAATTTTTTTTTACAATTTCTGTCCGTCTTTCAGTTTGTCCGGAAGCTGATGCCAGGTAGCTGATGTAATAAGGAGTAACTTGGGTTACTTTTATTTTATAAAAAAATATTAAACTAAAATCCACGCGTACCAATTCGCGGGCAGCCGTTGAGACAAGCCCTGCAAATATATAAATTTCTTCAATATTTTAGGTGACGAGGGCATCCCAAAACTTAACTTTTAATTTTTCAAAGACGAAGAAGGGAACGAAGAAAGGAAAGAAGTGCCACTGATGCAATAAAGTCTGTCGGACTGACTTGATGGACTCCTGTTGGAGCTAAACTTATATGAGGCATAATGAACGTCCGGAGTAGCAGCGTAAAAGGCTATTTGACAAGTTTTCAAAAATATTTTAAAACTACAACAACAACTACAACTTTATGGAGTTCTGCTTGAGCTAGATTTACCCATGATTTGCCTCATGCAGCGGTGGTACTTCCCCGGGCGAACGATAATAGTTCAACCACCTACTGAATGTCCACGATGTCCAAGATGTCCACGGCTCGCCTGCTACTCTAGTTAAATGAAACTTAAACGAAAATAAACTTATAGGTCATTTTCTGTAAAGAACAATTTATAAGTGTACTTACTTATATAATATTGAATCACTCTCTGTCTATTGGCGAAAAACGCCAAAGTATCCAATATGTTAAAAAAAGCAAATTTATAAGAGAAACTAATGGATAATACAGAAAATATTGCCACTACATATAAAAAGCTTTAAAATTAACAAATTTAATACCTAATAATTGTAGGTTTCTTCCTACTCAAAAGTGTAAAGTACCTAGTACTGGTACTTATGTGTATTCCTTCAACCTCGACATCACATTTATATTTTTTTACAAATGTAGGTGTTCCTATTAGGTAGGTTCTAAGATTTCCATCGCTAATTATTACCTACATGTTCATTTTGTAAACTACAAAGATCTTTAGTTCAATGTCATCTTTTTGTTTTGCGAAGAGGAGTGAAGAGCAAAAAAACGGTAATTTTTTATCTATTGTCGAATTAAGAAAATATCGTTATAATGACTAAAAGAACTTGCAAATGATCGCAAATTCGCAACGCATTTAAAAGATGTGACTTTGATCATGAGAATAAATTACTTGTACCGGCACCGGCACCGGCATCGGCACCGTTACTTTGTGGAAATCCATAGTTATAAAGTTAGGTTAAAACTACTTTGTTACAATCCTCAATCAATATGTGTGATAGTGTTTGCTGTTTCAGGCAATAGCTAACCTACCTTAAGCTCATGCAAAAATATTAACTAGGTACCTACTTACTTAGGTAGTCCCTGTAGCTTCGGGATTAAGAATAGAGCTACGGTATCCCCTGCCTGATCGTAGGAGGCGACTAAAAGAGGGCTTGCGGGTTTGTGGGCGCATGGGCGGTGAAAGTAGGAGCTCGATCCGTCCAGCTAGCACTAGCAGTCCCGGGAAAGACAGCGGTGTGTGCGTGGCCGCATGCCGCCAAGCATCGGAAGGCGTAGGAGAGCATATCCGCTCTCCCGAAGATGGGCCCGTTCTGGGGCGTCGCGCGTGGAGGACACCGGTGCGTTCCACTGGAGATCCCGGAGTCCTCCTCAAGGGTAGAGGCCAGCCACCGAGGGGGTTACCTTCAAAAAGTTCCCGGCACCTCCCCCAAAGTGCCGGGTAATTTTTGAAGGTTATCCCCCGATACCAAAAAAGGTACCTACTTCGAAGTATTGGCCATTTTTCTACTGACATTCAAATACTTTTTGCAGATACCAACAATCTTTTAGACATCAGTCAGTATAGACATCAGCATATAACAGAAAACTAATCAATAGTTAATAAGTACAATTTTTGTTCCTAAGAGATTGGCTATGGAAACTATGCGGCACCTGCCGTTTAGACCATAGACTTTGTTCAAACCTTAGAGCATCAAGATATGACAAGTATGACACCCGTCAGAGAGGTGTGGCCTTTACGGGCGAACCCTTCGTCCCAACGTCCATGCACAATGTGCCTTCTAGTTATACAACTAGTGTGTCTGTGTGTGTCGGTGTCAGTGTTGACGGTGCATATAAAATGAAGTTGTTTATTGAAATTGACATATTTAGAAATGCATGCGTCTGTAGCGATGAAAGAATATTTGTGAATGTGTGACAAAATTAAAATGTGTGCGTTATTCGCCCGCACCAGATTTTGCACAAAAATTATCTATCGAAGCGAGGCGCTATGCCGTCTCTACTGAAGGGTGAATCAGTAACTTTGATGCTTTAAGGTTCAAACTGATAACTAAACAAGAAACCTAGGATGGCTAGGATACTACAATACGTACTTCCCCGATCAAAGCATTCAATTTCTACATGCTACCATTACATCATTATTTGTACGCAGTTTCTCTACTACAGAATAATTTATTTATTAATTACTAGTGGCCGCCCGCGACTTCGTCCGCGTGTACTTCGGTATTAGTCATAGCATGATGTTATATTATAGCCTAAAACCCTCCCCTGGGGTTGCCCGTGTCCATAGGCGACGGTGATCGCTTAACACCACGCGGCCCCTCTGCCTTTTTGTTCGGTTTATTTATAAAAAAAGCCTTCCGCGATAAATGGACTATCCAACACAAAAAATATTTTTTCAATTGGAACCAGTAGTTCCTGAGATTAGTGCGTTCAAACAAACTTACAAACGAACGAACGAACAAACTCTTCAGCTTTATGTATAGATTAAAATATTGACTAATAATTTTACTGTCGACTAGCTGTGCCCGCGACGTCGTCCGCGTGAACAAGGCGTGGGCGACGTGGGCCACTGCCTACGGCCTCGCGGTCCAAGGGGCCTCGCGCCTCGAAGGCCCGCGAAAGCAAATATAGATATAATTACTCATCTAGCAATAAATAATAATAAAAAACCAGCTAGCAAGTATCTGGCAATTCTAAACTACCACATTCGTTTTTTAAAGATCTAGTCTAGTCGAGTAGCGGCAACATTTGCTGGCGTTGCGGGTGATGAATGACGTGGGGAATTCTCGCTTCACCCGCTGGGAATTTCCCATTCTGTTTGCTCCGTCTATCTCTCTGAGCTATGCCGGTAACCCTCGTTCGTCGACGGACTTCTTCGTTATGGATTCTGTCGCGTAAAGAAATACTAAGCTTAGTTCTCTCCATCGCTCATTGACCGACCTTGAGCTTCTGGGAGAGGCTAAATTGTAAAAGACCATGTCTCGCCTCAGTGGCAACACACACACTTCGTAATTTCTCGACGGCTGCTCAACCAAGCTGGATGCTACGAGTTACTTCTCCCTTAAAGTTGGACTCACTCATACGGATCGCTTGTCCCAGATAGATCGTCGACTACGTCGAGTAGCGCTATCAACAACGACCGGTATGGGTGTGACATGGCAATTAGTAGTCTTAGTCTTGTCCATGTTCATCTTAAGACTCACCCTTTGTAAGGCGCTACGGAGGTCAAAGACACCTGCACTCGCACCGGAGTCCTTTTGGTTTTGGGACTAGGTACGCGTTTTCCCCCTGAGCTATTATAACTTTGTAGATGGTGGCGATATTTACCTTCCTATTCCAATGATATGTAGCAGTTTTTAATTGCCTGATAACATGGATAAAACAATGTTTTCTAAAAATGAAACCTAGCTAGATCGATATATCTCCCCCAAAAACTCCCACAAAAATATAACGTGAAATAGGTATACTGTCGTCGGCGCGCCAACAGACAGGCTTTCTTTTCGCTATTCTCAACTCAAGGCAGCGTCAGTAGCGCCATTACACCAAGTGGTGGCTTGCAAGTTTTAGTGGCTGCGAACTAGACTAGCCTTAAAAATCATGCGACATTTAGAACGGCTGTGTTCCAAAGAACGCATGATTTTTTGGCTAGTCAGATGTAGAATAGTCCGTCAATAAATAAGACTTTTCCAGTTACAGCTGGTGAATTAGTGTTGTGGGCATGCCCATAGTGCCCATATGGGTGGAACCGCGCATGATTCGACCAAGAAAGCTTTAATGCCATTGACGAAATTTTTATAGAGGTGTTTCATATCGACATTGTCATTTGTTTGAAGGGAAGAAGAAGAATTGACAGGTCGACATTTGACGGCTTTCTACGCTACAATATTATTAATATTCTCCAATAGATGTCAGTAAAAGTAATTTTATATTTAACGGCATAAACATTAATAAAACGACAATTACTATCAATAAACATTTTCTGGATCGATTTATCATCCCCGAAGGCCGAAACCAGGGTACTAAATTTCATCAAAATCTTTGGAGCCGTTTCCGAGATTCAAAAAATATATTTAGATATATATATATACAAGAATTGCTCGTTTAAAGGTATTAGATTAATAATATTTATAATAATATAATAATTCATTAATCATTAATATAATTATGTATAATTATATATTATATGTATTTATTTATTATATTTATTTATTTAATTTGATTTATGTAGCTTTTGTAGTATATTATTGTATATATATTATATTTATATTATTTTGTATATATTTTATAGTACCTATAAGTATTTATGTGCTTGAAATTATATTGTCTCAAACTTTTGTTTATTGATTTTTTTTATCGGGTTTTATTTTCTACCAATTTATTTATGACGCCTACCACATTTTTTCACCATCGCCAAGGGTTGACTGGTAGAGAATGCCATCAGGCATTAAGTCCGCCCATTGTTATTAAACAATAAAGGGTAAATAAATAAATAAATAAACATTACGCGTATAGTAATTAAATTCAATAGATTAATGTCAATTTATAATTAATTATAAAAAAATGACACACAAAAAAAAGTCAAAATTATTAAAAATTGATTATCCAAAATCTTAAATTTAAGTTTTGATTTGGAGTGTCTGCCAATAAAATTTGGTGGCATAGGTGTTCGCTCTAGTGCAAGTGTAGCTCTCCCGGTCTTTTTGGCTTCAACCCATAGCACAGTTACCCTTATCAGCAATATTTTAAACATTAATTCAGTTGATGTTCGGGTGGCCGGCTTGGATGAAGCTGTGGAGGCCTGGAAAGGTACCTTCCCAAACGAAACCTTTAATATAAAGGAAACATCTCTGCAACGGTTTTGGGATTTGCCTGGGTTAAAGGCTATGTTTGCCTGACTCCTTGATGAATGTACCGACAGCACGGATTGTGCGAGATTGCTAGCAGTATCTGATGAAGATTCTGGTCATGGGCTGCACGTATTTCCATCTCAAAATTTAGGCACAGTTTTGGACCCATCAACGCTGAGGAATGCGATAGGCCTCCGCGTTGGCGCTAAGGTGTGTGAACCCTATCAATGCTTATGTGGCAGAGGTGTGAGTTACTTTGGTCGACATGGACTTTTCTGTACCAGGAGTGCCGGCCGATTATATCGCCATGGCGCTATAAACAATTTGATCCGCAGATCTCTCACTGTCTCTGTACCTGCATCGATAGAACATTCAGGAATGTGCAGAGACGATGGCAAGAGACCTGATGGGGCTACGCTTGTGCCATGGCGACTTGGCCGGACTGGTATGGGATTTTACTTGTGTGGATACTTTGGCCCCATCACATATAATTGAAACATCTAAGAAGGCGGGGACCGCAGCCGACCATGCACAGCTTCTCAAGCGCCGCAAATATTCTTCCATTTCAAACGATTATGAATTTATATATGAGTTTTAGTTTTTATTATTACCTATTTTAAGTTGTTTAATAATGCATTGATACTACATTTTTTTATATTTGCATCAATTCGTATAATTATCCAAATATATTAAATTCCTAATTATGTTTATGTCATGTCATCTTGTTTTCTCAATATCTGCCCTACTAGGTAATAGAAAATACTTAAATCTCATCGCATTTAACTAATCGCATATAACTAATCGCATCTAATTACTTTTTAATGCGCGCTCTGGGCGGGATGGAACAATAAACCTATCTACCTAATTGCAAAATAAATTATTGTTTTCCATTTTTCCTTCTATTGAAAACAAGAATCAAGTTAGAAGTACCAGCAATGTTCATGGATTGATAAAAATTAATACAATATCGATTGGTTAGTTGGATTTGTAACAAAAAAAATCCTATAACCTAATAACCTATTATTAAAAAGGTGTTAATTATTCCACCTTGATAATTAATTGATAGATCAGCGACTAATTTTTGGCGTCTTTTAAATGATTTTTAATTATGACACAGCTTGATTAACACAGTTTTTAATAAAAAAAGAACCGACTTCAAACGGTAAAAAATAAAATTATTCCGTACCTACTTCTTCTTGCTTAAGGTAATGAATGACTGTTAAAACTATTTTGGAGACGGTGCCCATTCAGAACGAATGCTAACGAACGAACGCACACTACATTTACTAAGACATGACATTTTACTAAGGTCCCGACTCCAAAAATAGTTTTAAGAGTCATTACCATAAGCAAGAAGAAGTAGGTACCTACCTACTGAAAAAAAAATTTTTTACCGTTTGAAGTCGGTTCTTTTTTTTGTTAAAAACATAATTAATTTCACTCTTTTTAGTAATTTTAATAATTATGTATATATGTATAAGCATTGGAATTTTTTCTACTTGACTTCTAAACGTTAATGAGATTTACCTTTTATAATCATGTTAATCTAATAGCCATCTAAAAGTCTGAAAGAATACTACTATCAATTCACCTGAACGTATAAATTATTGAAGAGAATTTGCTCTCAGCTCCTAACCGTTGAAGAGTTGTACCTTCAAGCATCAGCTTAGCAGCATCAGGTGTTAATTATCGGGCATAAATACTTGTATTATGTTAAAAAATATGACTAAAACAATGTGTGTGCCTATTAAGTTTCAGTGTTTCCCTCGATTTACCTAGTATCCCATCATCAGATTTTGACATGGTGACAGTTTGACCACCTAAGGAGTATAAGTTTTTGAACAAAAAAATATATATTGAAAGAATTTGCTCTCAACTCCTAACCGTCGTAGTACCTTCCATTATCAGCTCAGCAACATCACATGATGATAATTAAACACAAATTAATTTTTTGCTTTAGTAAGTAATATAAAAATCAATTGATGTGCTATAAAATTTAAATGTTCTCCTCGATTTCTCTGGGATCCCATCATCAGATTTTGTCTTGGTGACAGTTGGACCACATCGGGAGCATAAGTTTTTGAACATAAAAACATTTATCGAAAGAATTTTCACTCAACTTTTAACCATTGTAGTACCTTCCATCATCAGCTCAGCAACATGATATGATGATATTTATTCACAAATGCCTGTTTTGCTTTAGTAAAAATATGAAAATCAATTGTTGTGGTATAAAATTTTGATGTCCTCTTCGATTTCTCTGGGATCCCATCATCAGACTTTGACTTGGTGACAGTTGGACCACCTTAGAAATGTAAGATTTCGAACAAAAAACCATTTATTGAAAGAATTTGCTCCCAACTCCTAACCGTCGCAGTACCTTCCATCATCAGCTCAGCAACATGAGATGATGATTACTATGCACAAATATCACTTATGCTTCAAAAGTATACGAAAATCAATGTGTGTGCCTATAAAATTTGAGAGTTCCCCTCGATTTCCCTGGGACCCCATTATCAGATCCTGATTTGGTGACAATGGGACCACCTCGGGAGTATAAGCATACGAACAAAAAAAAATTATTTTGAAAATCGGTCCACAAACGGCGGAGTAATCGGTGAACATATTTATAAAAAAAATACATACAGCCGAATACATTACCTCCTCCTTTTGGAAGTGAACATCAAATTTCCTTATTATTGCCATGAAATAATGGTTAATTTAATCTCTAATTTAATGTTTGCTTAAATCGCCTATATCTACTTATAAATTTTACCATAAGCAAAACTATGTATTGGAAAAAATATTGTTGTCAAAAAATACATCTGTAACTATGGTTTTGTTTGTTCTGGATTTGGTTTTGGACATACCTTGGGGAAAACTAAAACCAAACAACAATATTGCGCTCATCTCATCCCACCCATTCCCATTCTCCCAACTCCCTTCTCCCACAGTGCGGGGTTCCTTTTTTGTGTTAGTTAAGCTGTCGGAACTAATGAATCGAACCCAACCCAACCCATCAGTTTTAGTTAAAGGATTTACTTTTGTTTCTTTTTGGCGGGGGGCTTTGTCCTTCACCACCCTCTATTCGGGGGGCTTCGCCCCTCGAAACGATTCTTACCTATATCGAGCAAAATGCCATCAACTTTATCAGATACAACTCAAAAATACATCAAGATAATGAAAATAAACAAGAGCACATGATGTATTTTCCGCCTTCTCGCTAAAACTCCCCACGCTAGGTCGTTACTAGTTGGGATTAACTACGACGACGGTAGTAGCTTCGGGATTAAGAATAGAGCTACGGTATCCCCTGCCTGATCGTAAGAGGCGACTAAAAGGGGGCTTCCGGGGTTGTGGACGGTGTGAGTGGGAGCTTGATCCGCCCAGGCAGCAGCCCCGGGAAGGACGTGGTGTGTGCGTGGCCGCATGCCGCCGTAAGCATCGGAAGGTGTAGGAGAGCATATTTGCTCTTCCGAAGATGGGCCCATTCTGGGCGCCGTGTTGGAGGTCACCGGTGCGTTCCACTGGAGATCTCGGAATCCTCCCCAAGCGCAGAGGCAGGCCACCGAGGGCGTTTTAGTGCGGTCAAATACCACATAACCCGGTATCCTCTCCCAATGTGTCGGGTACCTTTTGAAGGTTTCCCCCCCCGATATCAAAAAAGGTCATTGCTAGTTAGTGTTACTAGTGACTGTTGCTAATTTTGAAGAAAAAAGAATGTTGCTGATTTAAAGTAATTTTGAGGGTGAAAATTGATTCTACGAGTATAGAGATGTTGAATCTATACTACAGTTATAGTAACCCACTTACAAAATTAGGCACTGAGTTATTAGTTCAGAAGCATTTATCAGTAGCTCTGATTTATTATATCTAATAATAATTGATGATCACAATTTACGCTGGTTCTTTGATATTCTGTTGATATTTCGTAAAAAGTTTTTTTTTTGTAAAAGATAAAAATGAAAAACCACAAACTTGGTTATTTGAATTTTTCACATAGGTAGGTAGGTATATTTTGAGGTTATGTGAAAAAATGTAAAGCTAAAAGTTGCAGATCTTTTTGTAATTTATTATTCCTTGCCATTTTGTCATATTAACTTTCTTTTCCAATGGCTTTCATCCTACTAATTTTGTTTTTCACTTTTCACCTTTTTCAAAGGTTCGGCGCTGGTCTAATAATAGACACGAAGGTCTTAGGTTATACCTATCCAAAATTCATAATTCTAGTAAAGCCATCAAGTGATACTAGGTACCTAATTGCAATTAAATAATTGCTTCTCTACACTTTTTATTACGAGTAATTACCTGCTAACGTTGTTTTGCGAAGTAAAAACAAGATGAACATTAACAAAAAATGAAAAAACCATAACGTGTAGGTAGTAGGTACTGTAACTGTCGCTTATTTTATTTACATTTCCTTTGTGTACTTTTGAGTCTTACAGACGCGGTTGCAGCCTTCAATTTTTGGGGGTGTCGCCAAGAAATTTTGGGGAGTCCCTAAGAAATTTAGGGGGAAAAGGTGTCCCAAATTGGCTTGTTTCGCCTTCCATCTCTACGCATATGACTGATGGATTTGGGGGGGGGGGGTCAAGTCCCCTGTAAGCCCACACTGGGACCGCGCCTGGAATCATATGGAATAAACGTTTGTGTTTTTCTGATTTACAATACAATACGAGAGGAATTAAAATAATAGTACTTAGGATATTTCTCATGGGAACGGGCTTGTTTTAATCGAATAATTGATATTGACTGACAACGACTGGACGACTAACTATGACGATGATACGATGCATTGATGATAATTTCATTTTATTTTATAACGGCAAATTTTTGTTAATGTCAAATAAGGTACCTACCTACCTACCTACTGCTGCTAAAACAGTTAATAAATTTTACGGTTCGACCAAAGAGTATGTAAAACCTAACGTCTATGATAATAATAGGCTTTTTAAATATATTTTTTTAATTTTTCCCGCTTCCAAAAAGGACTGTGTTCGACTGTATGTATTTTTAACCAATTACTCCGCCAAACAGGGCTAAAGATTTTCTCCGTGTGCTCTTTTCTTCTGCTCAGCATTGCCTAAGCGCACCCAGACAGAGCAGACAGAACAAAAAAAATAACGTTCACTAAGAGTTTTTAAACGAAACGTACAGTGAATAAAGAATATTTTATTTCATTACGTTTCGTTTCGTTTCATTTCATTTCGTTTCACTTCATTTCATTTCAATTGTAGACCGATTTTTAATTTTTTTTGGCCTAATAATTATAAATATAAGGCTTGTCTGGTTGTCACATTGTCATCAAGTCAAATACCGATAATGTCGAGGGAAACTAAAAATTTTACAGGCACACATAATCGTAATCGTAAATCGTATTTTATATTTATTTTATATACTTGGCTGCCGCCCCTATTGCGTCCCACTGCTGGGCATGGGTCTCTGCTTATTATTACGGAGGCCTGGAGCTTACAATTGCTAGGTGGAGCAGTGGGTCCAATGCGATTAAGAGAAGAACTAGTTAAACCTATTTTGGTTTCGGGCCCTTAGTATAATAGCAGAGCGTACCTTTCGTTCTCATCAGTCATTCATTACCACTAATTGTCAAAAAAATAATAATAAGATAAGTATGCTACTTTTAAATTTTACCTTTTGAAGTCGGTTTTATTTTTGAATTAATTATTTTTTACTTGAATTAGAAATTGGTAGGCAGGCAAGCTTCGTCCGAGACTTGAATGCAAGGTATGTTTTTCTTACGGTCTTTATTAGTGGCACGCAATGTGAAGAAATGCAGTGAAGCCTAAAATTATTTATCTTTGCTTATATTAAAAGATTCGATTCAGTTCACGGCATAGCTAAAGAATTTAGTTCTGCACAATAATTCTCCGTTAATTTTGATTAAATTTTATTGTTTTTCCTTAATAAATAAATAAGTACCTGGACGGCTGAGTGTTGCTCGGATAAAAACAATTTATTTTCTTGGTTTAATTTCAAACGAAACACTCATTTAGAAATTTGTCTAAAAATAAAACCTAGCTGGATCGATTTATTACCCCGTTTCCAAGATTCAAAATATATATAAATTTTTAAATTTTTATTTAGGTATAATATACAAGAATCGCTCGTTTAAAGGTATTATATAAAATCTGGGGGGTGGAGGTTTATTTGGAACTCCGTGGATTAAACCTTTAATAAAACTTTCTACAAATACAAATGGCTATTTAGTATGTATAATTAAAAATAATTTGCTCGCCTTCCTGCTTATGGTGTGGTATTTGAATAGTGAAAAGAAGAACGAAGTGAAACTAACAAAAGAACATCTTCATTATTTTCATTGCGTAGGTACCTCTTCTGGTTTACTCTACTTGCAAAATTTCGTATACAGCCTCTTAGGGACTTGTATCGAATACATCTTAGATTAAAACAAAAATAGCGGTAATACACATTTAATATTTCTTTACCTAGGTATTATTATGATATGACCATCAACTAAATTTTCTAATACCTACCTGGTTATCTTGCTTGTCTGTGAACTTCGAATAGTACCCACTTACCTATGATGTCTTCGTAAAAATTGGTTTCTGGTAATACAATATGAAAGCAGGTCGACCGATCGACCGAGATTCTTACGTAAATACACTTACCGGGACATTGCAGAACATCAGTTGCCACGGCCAGCGCGAGAAGGGAGCACACAACAAAACTCAATGGAACCATTGTGACGTCTGGCCAGCAAGTGCGTTAATGCTATAGTCACTGTTCACTGCAACTGCCGCCGCTCAAAAGCAGTCACTTAAACGGTTACACCTCAACCAGCCGATACTACATAGCTAAATGTAGCCTATAGTTTCCGTATAGGACATAAAGTTTAAAATAGAATAATACCTGTCCACGAAGCTATGTGTGAGCCGCAGATTTAGAATTCACTTTTCTATGACGGATGTATCCGAGCTACGCACGTAACCTGTACGTTGACGATGAGCATCATAATAAGGCTTTTTGTGATCTGTTTTTACCTATTATTTTATTTTGTCTCCGGTGATTATCATAAAAATAGATTTAGCTTAAAAGACATAAATACAACATTTTAAATATTGTTATGTATTGAGATTTGACACGTAGGTGCCTTCGATAATTATTGTTGTTCTTCTTCTTCGTCATCGCCTAGCTAGAGAATAATAATTGGTACCTATCCATTCAATAATGATGATTTACCTGTAGTCCTAAGCGGCTATACTTTGCCGAAATTATTAAGTACAAAGAATGGTTCAAGACGACGATTGCGATTGCTTACTTTCGACCACTTTTGACGCTCATTTTTTAGCTTTTAATTAAGTTATAGAAAGCCGAATAAAAAAAAAGAAATTTTCGTGTCTCGGGGATTAATTATTTTTAAATGTTAATAATAGGGCTGCAACCCTTTATGCGTCCCACTGCTTGGAACGGGTCTCTCCCAATTATTGGGGAGGCCTGGAGGTTACTTCACCACGCTGCTCCAATGCGGGTTGGTGGAGATGCGGGTTAGTAGCCAACCCGCTGTCGGATGGCAGGACCGCCCATAAGGCCTCCGACAAGGTTTAACGACGGTTATCTGTCGCCATCTCACACCACACCCGATCGCGCCCGTTTCGCTTAGTTGCATAGATCTCTTGCGTTCTACGCTAACCGCCGGGCCATGCGCGAATGTTAATAATAATAATATGAAGGTACTTATTATTTAACTAGCTGTGTCCGCGACGTCGTCCGCGTGTATAAAGACTTTTATAAAATGGATTGATTAAAAATTAAAGATTATTTATTTGCATTGAATAAGTAGTAGGTAGATTATTCTTACATATAGTGAAATCACTTATAATACAATGTTCATATGTTCAGAAGAAACCTAATGTATTTTTTCTAAATCCTTCAAACCTAAACAGTAAGGAATGCTTACTGTACATCTTACTATCCACTTTTCTCACGTTTCGCTTTTCTCGCGCAATCAGATTCTCTTTACAAATATGTACCTCTTTTATTAAAGTTAAGAGATACTGCTGTGCCCGTGGCTTCATCTATGTTAAAAATAGTATCTTTAGTAAATTGGGTGAATTTATACTGCAAAGAATGTATACTCATTCTATATACATAGCTTTAACCTACTGCAGAAAAGAGGTGCACTATACAACTACTTGTAGTTGGGAGATAAAATTTCTAAACATACACGTGCTTAGGATTAAACAATCGGAAAAATAATTGTAAGGTCAATTAATAAACTATAGGTTTAAAACTTGCGGACAGCAGTTTGGTCATAACTCATATAACATTGTGAAAACTAAAGCAGAAGGCAGGGTCTCTACACAGTGTGCTATCTGTATTTGGAAATAAAGAATATTTTTATAAAGAATATTTAAAGAATCCTTAATATCTCCATCAATCAACGTGTGTGGATGAGCCCTCGGCCCGTACGCAATAAAGAGACGCAAAAAATGAGTTAAGTTATCATTGGTCCAATTAACAATGTTCAGCATCATACGTATACCTACCCAACGATGGGACAACCCGCGTGGCGCAATGTTTACCATGCCGGACTGCTAATCGAACTGTCCCGGGTTAGATACCGGGCGAAGCAGAAATTTCAATGATGAGTTTAAAAACTGTTCTCGGTCTGGGTGGTTGTGTTTCTGTCTCTATGTGTGTTCATGGCACCCACGACACAGGGTATATCTACCCTAATGTGAGGCTATACGTGTGAAATGTTATTTTTTATTTTTTTACACTATGTACTTACTTTTATTAGACTTAAGGCTTTTGTTTGAAATTATCTCCATCGATTCACTTTGGAGAAGAAATTAATATTGCTCAATAACGCCATCTACCGTATGACATGTAAACTTTGTGGTTGATAAATCGAATGTCAAATTACCAAATAGGTAGATATTGAGATTAACAGTTGGTTCACAAAAAGTTTCTATTCGTCACCTAGATGTCTACAGTGGCTTTGTACATTCTGTATGAAGGTTTAGATTCCGTATCTTACAACCTTAAAGCTGGATGCATTGAGATTGTAAGATTTGGATTTCGGTTCATCGGAGCTTGAGGCCTCCTCAATATTGGGAGAGCTCCATGCTCAGCAGTGGAATGCTAAAAAGGTTGCAGCTTGATATAATGTAGCAATAATAATCGTTTCAGCTGCAGCCTGTTCATAATCTTCCACCCCAAAAGAAGACTAATAAGCTGAGCAACTAACTCAATGGAGCCCTTGATGTAAGGTTCGGCGGCGGTAAGGCTCGCGATGCGCTTATTAGGTACCTATAGTCTAGCCATACTCGGCCAACGAAAAAAAAATACAGTAAGCTGATCTAAGTATATTTAATATAGTGGACAATATTAGTGAGAGTTCAAAATAATTTTACTTATATTTAAACTTTTATTTGTGGTTTTGAATGGGCTGTTACCGAAACTTTCATACAAAATCCCCAAAGTGCCTTTGAAGTTTATGTCGCGTATTGTGTAAATGAACATAACTTTTTTGTTTATCACCCGATTGATATGAAATACACACTAATGTTACGGAAATTCATTCAACAATATATCAGTAAACACATCATTCAAAGAAGGGAAAAGAATTTGAGAATGAAATATTAAGTTAAGGTTAATTATTGTACGCTTGAGATACCAACTTTCGAATCCATTTTATTTGCTATTGAGGGGTAGTTTTGAAAAAAGCTTAAATAGAATTCTTACTATGTTAGTAAACATTACAAATACAAAATTATAAGTATATTACTCTGTACAAAAATATTCTGTACATCAAGTTTCGACACTCAAATTTTCAGAGTTTCAAAGAAAATTGACATTTAAAGGGTGAATTTCGGGAAATGCTGAAACACGTATTCTTTTATTTTGGTTAGAAAATATTTACACTAAATTTCAAGAAAATCTATTGAAAAAATTCAAGTTTTCCATACAAATTTTCATCGCTCACTTCACACCCTTAAAGGGTGATTTTTAAAATTATCTATAGCCTAAATGTTAGCGAGGACCAATATATATAAAACAAAAAAAGTTTCATCAAAATCCGTCCAGTAGTTTTTGCGTGAAAAGCTAACAACAGACAGACAGACAGACAGTATAGAATAGATTATTTTTAAATAACTTGCGAATTACATCGCACTAATTATCGATTTATAAGTATTCTCGTAACTCGTAATACTGTTGTATCGGAGTCACTTGGAGTACGAAGCCAAATTGGCGTCTAAAAAGCTTGGTGTCCTCAATAGAGCGAGGCCATAGAAATCGATTGTCTTTTCCAATATCTTTGAGCGAGGCAGTACTTTAGCGTCAGGAAACTTAGTGCTCTCCTAAGTCTAAGTAGTCTGGGGCAGCTGCTTGTTACACTCGCGATAAAAAAGATCAAATAGGTACGTGATTGATTACGGACGGGTCTTCCCACGGAAAATAAATGTTTTACCGCAGTAAAAGAACAGTCAAAAAATTAAACAATGAAAACACACTTTCATAAAACTAATATGGAGGACTCAAAAATACCTACGTAAGACACAAAAAAAATGAAATGAAACTACTTACGACACCATTCAAGTTCTCTCCTAGTGTCCCCAACTCCCCGATATGAGTTTTGATCTCTTTTTTTGTAGAGCTCTTATCAGCTCTTCATTATGTATACTTTACGTTTAATTAAGAGATTGATGTTAAATTTGCCACAGAATATTTACTATTAGAACGTACCTTAATTTACTTTGAAATTGTTCTGTATTTCTGTAATGTTCTTTGTGTGTAATAGCACACTAGCGATCCGGCCCGGCTTCTATCGTGTGATTGAGTTTGTTTATATCCATAAGACCTGATTATCAGGAGATATCAAAATTAAGAACAAGGCCGTAGTTACGGGATGGCTGACAGGGGCTCCGACTGACGTTTTGTCGATCTATTACGGACGCTTACGAATTTCTGGGACAAAGGCACTCAAAATTAAATGACTCCGTCAGGGAAACCTCCTATATCGATGGGTGTTTGCATTTTAGTGGCAGGCATTGTAAGTGCTTGGTCACATTGAGAAGCAGTAGAAGAAAAATCCTAAAAAAGAAACGTTGTCGCCAATCACGTGTTTACATAGTCATGGGCGTAACGAGGGAGGAGGGGGCAAGGGGGCAGCTGCCTCCCTCTTGGTCAAAGTCCAGATTCAGGGATTCAATAATCCCAAACATAAAAAGAAACCTACCTGACCAAGAACCTGCGTACGCCCATGTACATAGTACCTACAAATAGATTTAAGTCTATCGTGTTTACACTTCTCGGAGAAGGAAATTAGTTAACACATGAAATTGTCTCTTTGACCTTCGCAAAATAGTTGGACAAATATAGTATGAGTGACTACTGTTCAAGAAAAGAGCTTCCGGAAATCTTTGAGCTAATAAGGAAGCATTTTTACAAAACGCCATATTGGTGCGGAAATCATAACGAAATACCATGCTTAGATCATTAGCATAACTGACATTTATTTTAAGTTTTCAACACAATAAATCGGGATCTGTAAAATAACTAAAGTTAAATTTATAAAATAGTTAATTGATGAAAATGTCAGTGTCAAATGCAGCCCTTCATGCCGCATTTTTATGGATAAACACCTCGTTGGAATTTCCGAATGACGTAGAGAAACATGATATCGTCATCCGAAATCCGAATGACGTAGGTATAAACCTTTCTATATAAGTAGAACAAAACATTTCTTAAATCAATTTACGAGGTCAACGAACAAACTTCATGATACTGCCTGAGTCAAATTGTTTGGTTTTATTACGCTTTTATCTAGAGAGAGATTATAATGCATTTTTTTAATCATAATGTTCCATGTTACAAAAGCGATTTCAATGACATTTAGCTGATTCATACAATTTATTATTTACCATATTGATGAAGTACCTATTTATCTAAGTATAATTAATTAAATAGGAAAGTTTATGAACAAAAAAATTACTACTGCCGCATACCCATTTCACCCATTACACCTATTTCTGTCATAGAATTTGAGAATTTATTTCGATTTCTCTGGGATCTCATCATTAGATCTTGACTTGGTGACAATGGGACCACCTCGGAAGTATAAGCCCTTGCAGGGCTATCAAAACTGAGAGGGGAATCAAGTCATTGTCCACCACGCTGGCCAAGTGCAGGCTAGTTGAACCATTGATCATTGCACTTGCCTAATCGACTTCAAAACTTAATTAGAGTTGATGACCATTTCTAGAAAGTGAATCCGGGATACGATATAAGGGCACAACTCCAAATGAAGCGTTTGGGAGTCTGTAGTAAGAATCTTATGCGAAAAAAATAATTTGACTAAATAATTCATACTGCGATTGGACGTTGGTCGTAGCCAGGACCGCGGCGACCCCTCACAGCGCCTGTGTGCGAAACCTATGAAGCGCCTCTTTTTTACGAATCTTTATGTTTCAACTTATTTTTACATAATACATAGTTTTTTTTTGTTTACGAGGCATTTGTTGCGCCTATTACTAATCTACTTACTTATCGATACCTACTCCACTACAAAGAAATATGTTGTTGGTGTAACAAAAATAATTTCGATAGCGGCGCTCCTATTGTCTTGGCGCCTGTGTGCGCCGCACCGCACACTTCGCACATAAGGGTAGGGATGCAAACGATACATCGATGTTCAGAAAACATCGATGTTTTATTCATAGACATCGATGTTAACATCGATGTTTTTAAATACGATGTATCGGCGATACATCGGCGACAAAACGGTAAACATCGATGTTAACATCGAATGAAAAGTATCTATGTACGATGAGTATATAGATGGATAAACATCGATGTTTTCGGTAACAAATGAAACTGTACATTTTATCTATATGTTTTTGTCTAAGCAATAATTTGAAAATTTTGAAAAAATTCGATACTGCTCTTTAAGATACATGCAATAGCTCATTCTGTCCGGAATAATATCAACAAAATGTTGCGGAAGCATTTATCAGCATGTTAAAATTTGCAAAAGTTGTTGATAAATCATGTTGCAATAAAAATTCATTGTTTATAAAATATAGTAAATTAATTTCGCTTCCATTTCGCAACACTCTTTACTTACAACTCAAAACACTTCACTCTCACGAAGAATGAAGTGAGGAAAGAAAGATGTTTGGACGCGAAGGTTGAATTGAAGTTGACACTATTTTTTGTCCCTTGAAAAATTCAAATAAAGAACAAACTATTCGTTGGAATCTACAGCTTTATCCGATCAGTGTCATCTGGTGGAAAATAGTTAAATTTGATAGTCACCTGGGTACAAACAATCTACATAGGTTGAAGTACGGCTGGTACAGCCCGAGCCAATACATTCAATAAAAAAAAATAGTCACCTAATAATTTTTCAACTCGATAGTTGAAGCTGGTACACGCTAGATGGTGTCATAAATATTAATTGAGGTTTCGATGTTTCATTCTAATAACATGTCATACTCAAAACATCGATGTTTTTCTGCTAAAAATCGATGTTTATTTAACATCTATCGAATTCATTTATGACACTAATGACATTATTGACATTTAACATTTATTTATTAAGTAGCATTTGAGAATTTGTGATGGAAAAAAACATCGAAAAAACATCGATGTATCGTATTTTTACCGATGTTTTTCAACATCGATGTTTGTAATTTCAAACATCGATGTTTTTGGAACGATGTTGCATCCCTACATAAGGGCGGCGCGGCCCTGGTCGTAGCCCCGTCCCCTCTCATACACGCAGAGTGGGATGGCGTGATACTGAACTGGTATACAGTTAGCAAACTGGTTTGACCACGTTGACGCGACGTCAACATCGCGTTTGCGCAGCGTCAACGCCAACTTTTGGAAAGCGCTGGTGGGATAGTGGTATAATAAGCCATTAGCCATCTAATTTGACGACCCGTGTGGCGCAATGGTTATCACGCCGGACTGCCAATCGGAGGGTCCCGGGTTGGATTTCCGGCGAAACAGAAATTTGATAGATGAATTTAAATTTCTGTTCTCGGTCTGGGTGTATAAGTTTCTGTCTTTGTATGTATCTATAGTACCCACGTCCCACGATACACGTACTGTAGGGCTATAACAATGACCGTTTTTTTTAAATTATATTTGCTTTTTATTGACGGTGCCTATATTTTGAATTTTTTTGTATTACATTGCCGGTTAAATAAAGACTATGAAGAGTGTCAGTGATGATAATGCTTTAAGTTTGACATTAATTATAGTAAGTACTTTCAATATTTACACTTACTCTATCTTAAAAGCTTTTATTTGACTTGCAATGTATGTATGTATGTTTGTTCAGGTGGAATCTTGCTACTCAATTAATCAATTTTGAAGCAGATATCTTCAACCGATTGAGCTTAAAGGTAATATTCGTAATATCAGCAGCCACGTGTCGTTAAGTAGTCGATGCAGCCCATGGACATCTACACACAACCTTAAGAAAGCATGAGTCCTGCCTGATGTATGCAGTTACGTTGCTAATTCAAAGGCCGATATACGTCTGGCTGGCAACTAAATTCAATTTTTTGTTCAGCTAAGACAAAAAAAGATACTTCAGTTACTTTTAAATGCCAGTGCTGACAAGGAATTAACGCAGTAGAAATAGTTCGCAATATCAATGCTGCGTTTGAAAAGGGGACTGCTGATGATCGCACCGTGTGGTTTTGGTTTAAATCTATTGTCGAAAATTCACCCTTTTAACGCTAACTTTAGCACTCAGTTGTGACTTGTGAGTCGCGCTTATCAAGTTTTGAACAGTGGCCACTTTTCAACTGTACTGTACTGTAACAGTATAGTTGGAAAGTGGCGCTTTGCGTCTAACCAAAACTCTCGCCTTAAAGAACGAACCACGTGAAAGATAAGTTAGCTGCATGGTTAACGTTACCTTAATCACGTTTATTACAACCCACATTGAGCGGCGTGGTGGAGTAAGTTTCAGGCCTTCCCAATAATAATAGGGAGAGACCCGTGCCCAGCAGTGGGACGCAATGAGAGTTGCAGCCAATCACGTTTATTATTTGAAATAAGTGTTTTAGCATTTTTGCTAGGAAAACTGACGACATAAACCAAATTCGCTTTTCTGATTAGTTCTTGTTTATGATTTTATAAAATGTAAAGATAATTAAAGATGTTAACTTAAAATAAGGAGGTCCAGTTATTACATACGATCGATCAAAGCAGTGGTTTTTGTCCCATTATTGTCCTGTCTATCTGTGGGGAGTTTTGGCGGGAAGTATGAAGGGACAAGTTGTGCTCTCTTGTTATATTTTCATTTTCTTAGTGTATGTTTGAGTTATATCGAATACAGTTGATGGCATTTTGCTCGATATAGGTTAATGACAGTGCACGAGTGTTGTGAAATAAAATAACTGAGCGAAAACATGTTTTTTCGGCTTGCCTCCAAAACTCCATCGGACTGTTCTGGTTCCGGTAAAGTAGCCACCTCACTTTACTTGAACATTTCACTGACTAGACTGACTGATACCATATAATCTTTGCTGTTACCTGACGACTAACTGATTTTTTTCTACGACTAAAAAGTGATGCAAAAATTTTACTTAACGCTGGCAATATGCACAGAGTTTGCGACTCCATTATTAAAATTGAAAAGTAAATATTGAATGGCTGAAAGAATTTTTATCCAATGCCGTAAAACGAAATTTAAAAAAACCTGTCTGTCCGTCAGTCAAGTCAATGTCAATATCAAAAATAAAATAAATAAACTTAACCTATAGTTAGGCTATATTAAATATTTTGAACCAAGTTTTATCGTACTTGTAGTTTAAATGCTAATTAAAAATAAGAGTGTGTATTAAAATCAAAATAGCTTTGTTTTACAAAAAATATCTTTATATACAAATAAATAAAAAAGATGCTTTTGAGCTCCAAGTTCGTTACAAGAGCCAATCCATCAAAACTATTCTTCAGACAAACGCATAAAATAAACAAACAAAGCGTGAAAAAAGCACTACCAAAGTCAGCTTCTGACGTTATGACTTATTTAGAAAGAACACCTGAATACAACAATATAATACAATCTCTTCCCAAGTTTCTGTTAAGAAAGTACAAGTCGCCTGAAAGTATGTATTTAATTAATGAAATGACGGCCAAGGAAATAGCGAGTACCATCAGAAGTTTTTTAAATGATAGTTTACCAATAGTTGAAGTGAATCCTGGTTTGGGTATTTTAAGCAAGGAGTTGCTTCAGATACACAAGAAAACAAGACTTTATCTGTATGAATCATCCAATAGCTTTGCGCCAGTTTTAGAAGTAAGTTATTGTTTCAAGTAATATTTCATAGAAAGATTTGTAAAATGAAGTGTATGCTTAAAACTGTATTACTGTGGAATCTCTATAAGTTGAACCTTGTTAAGTCGAAATTCTCAGTAAGTCAAAAAAATTGCTATTCCCTTCGGCGGAATCCTTAAATACACGGTATCTCGAATTATTTAGACTTTGTAACTCGAACAAAATGTTACATATTAATACTCTATAACTCGAATTTCAAAAAGGAGACTCCGTAAGTCATAGTTAGTAAAATATAATGATGTCTTACTTGGAATTCCCCAAAATAATAGCAATAAAATCCAAAATGAATGATTGGGTTCATTGATTTCTCTAATCTTTGATCAATTGTTTTTGTCTTTTACATGTGCAATGAATGAGTACATTCACAAAATTTATTAAGTAACACAGCTGTGAACGTTATGTTTGTTCCTTGTCACCACAGGACACAATTACTTTTACTGGAGCTTGTCTGTCAGTATTTATTTTTAAGTCAAAATTTCAGCAATTAAATCATATGTATCTGGAAGTTCTTGTTAAGTCGAAATCTCTTTAACTTGAAAGTTTTAGCATTTCCCTTGATATTTGAGTTATTGAGATTCCACTGCATATATTATTTTTAAAAGTTTTTAGTAATCTATAACATTATTACATGTAAAGGCAAATGAAGCAGTTCATGGTGAATGATTGAATTCCAAAACAAAGTAAAGAACAAAGTAAGATTAAATATCTTCAACTGATAATGCAACTCAGAGCAAATGGACTAAAGAAATTAAAAATTTTCAATTTTCAGGATCTACAGAAGCAGTATCCAGGAAGATTAAATTATAAAATAGCAGATTTCTTTGGCATGTGGAAATTATCATTTCAGGATAAAATGGATGGAGGGAACAGAGTAGCCAATTTATTAGGTCCATTGTCAACAGAGGATAATGGTTGGTTGGTAACATTTTGTTGACCTAAATTTCTCTTATGTAAATAAAATTTATATTTATTATATTGTTACCAATAAGATATTAGGTATGTGTAACAGGCAAAGTTAAATAATGAACAGCTGTTTGAAGCAATGCTACTATGATACAATATTGTGTGTTACACAAATAATGATTAGATGTTGATTAAGGTCAAGGTAAAATCTTAAGAAGATACTGATAGATTCAGAGAGTGCAGGACCAGGAGTAAATAGGAGAACATTAACTAACCCATTCTTACTAACTATCTTCATGTCTGTTTTGTTTTGTTATGTCATGTGTATATGGACTGTAATGTGTCTGAAATAAAAGTATATTATTATTATTAAGGTTTAGGGGAGGACTATGTTCAGCAGTGGACTACTAAAGGCTGATGAATGGATTGATTCATGGAAAACTGATCAGTGAGCCTAGACAAGTGGCATTAGACTATTAAGTCACTATTGTAATGCATGTAAAATTTCATTAGCTAACATCTCATATATTTTTTATTCTATTCTACATGTGTTACAATAGTCTGATGTCACTAGTTTAAGCCCACAGATTATAGTGAGAATAATAATGTATTCACATAGCCACACATTACTTAAACACATTTGAAGAAACTTCTAGGTCAACAGTGTACAGCTTCACCAGCTTGTGGTCAGCTGGTTCACAGACTACAAAACATTAATTTTAATTAGGCAAAAAAAGAAGCATTTTTATGTTGTTTTTTAAATATCCATTTTGATTAATATACCTACTTACTGGAAACCAGTACATTAATGTATTTATATCCTTCCAGAAAGAGTAATCAAAATAGTAGGAGCAATGCCAGGCCTGAACTTTGTGAAACATCTGATCAATACAATTGTCTTCCACAACACTGGGAACCAGTTAGGGAGGCCTGATCTCTTCATCACAATGCCAGGGCATCACTTTGAGGTAATAAAACATTCAAAACTACTTCATGCATTTCAACAATAAATATCAGGTCACTATCCCACTGGCACTTTACGAGCATTGGTGTTTCTCCAACATTGTCGCGGCGCAAATGCGACGTTGACTTCGCGTCAACGTTTCTTTTTTCTATGAGCGGGAGCGGGCGGGGCTATGGCAAATGCCCAATCGCAGCATGAATTAGTTTACGTCTCACATGCTGTAAACTAGAGAAACGCCAATGCTCGTTAAAAAAACGTCAATGGGTGAGCGGCCTTAGATTAAATGAATCTGTATTAATCTGCGTCGCAAAAGTCAAAACTCATCATTTGATCTCTGCTTTGCTGGGAATCAAAATAGGGACTGCTGATTGGTAGTCCGGCTTGGTAACGGTTACGCTACATGGGTCGTCGTTCGTGATAAATTAAGAGCATACAAGCTATTAGTTAAGAAATTTTCTTAAGTCTAGGAACGTCAAGAATATTATATGTGCTATTTTTATTTCAGTCTTTAACAAATAGCTGCGTGAACTTGGGAAAACATAAAGCTTTACCAGCACTTTTTCAAGTGCTATTTGACTTTAAGATGCTCATAAAAATACCAAAAGTGCACTTTCTGCCCTGGACTTATTCAGCAAATGACAAAAACTTTTCCGTGGTATAGTATATTTATTTTTTGTCATGATACTAGGCCTTTTTAATTACAAAATATTTTAAGTACACTGGTGTTTGAGTTTCAGCTTAAAATAATTATCTAAGTTTTGTTGTGTGGTTAAGTTAAATTAAATTAAGGGGGTTATCCTGTGTTTATACTTGGAATAACATTTATCTTAGGTACCTATCTAGGTATATTTATCCTAGTTTCTTTAGGTCTTCGTAAAAAGGAGTAATCTTGTCTATATAAAACTCAGCTCGTGCTATTTGTTTCTATAAAAATTCTCAAGTGGGCATTCATGTTTATGTCAAGTTGTAATGAAATGTTTTACCTGTTCACAGATTGACGATAACTGCTTATATTTAGTAAACATTACGCAAAAGGAAAAGCTACCTTGCCCTCCAGATTATCTACCCCTGTTATGGTATTTCTTCAAACCGCATACATTTTCCAAAACTTCCAGGGTCATTCCTTTGCTAGAGTAAGTGATTTAAACTATTTTCTGGCTGTTCTGTAAGATTTTACCCATTTTGTTGTGTACGTAAACTTTCATAGCGGCCACGTTACGAGTAATTCGCCGTTTTGACGAACGCGAAGTGAACTCGTACAATGCGTAATTCAGCCGAATTGGAATCCGACTGAACGAGAGATCGCCGCATTACGAAACAGCAACGTTCTACAATCTGCTCAATTTGTTATTCTTATCATTTTTTTTTTGTTTTTAGGCAATGGATACCTGGATGTGGTGTATGGCTTATAACAGGGCAAGACCCACCAGATACTAATAAACTTTTATCACCTGGCGAAGAAGATGCCCCTTTACCGCATATGACTATTTTTACAGAATTCGGGGACCTTAATTTACAACAAAAAGTAACTGTATTTAAAAGGTGATTGCTTATTTTACTTCTACCAATAATTCAATTTCATAATCTATAAAGTATGGTATTTATATATAATCATGTAAAAAAACATTAGTGGTGAATAAAATGTGTAATAGGATATTTGCAAATAAAAGCGCGTTTTTGTGTTCTGGAGGGCTCATAAGGCGTCATCAGTAAAGTTATTAGTGCTCAGCTATGGCCTATGGGATGCAAAATAGTTGCTGCCAATCTTTAATGTATGGCTGCAACTGCGGGTCTCTCCCCATTATTGGGGAGGCCTGGAGCTTACTCCACCATGCTGCTCCAATGTGAGATGGTGGAAATGCGGGTTAGTGGCCAACCTGCTGTCGGATGTTTTCAAATCGCCCATAAGGCCTCCGACAAGGTTTAACGACTGTCTTGTCTTGTCGTGTGACGTGTATCTATCGACAACCGGGACCGACGGCTTAACGTACCCTTCGAAGCACGGAAAATGCTAAAGTCCGATAACTAGAATTACGTTAACATTTTTGGATGGGGTGTTCTTTACACAAATCAGTTAAAGACGATGTGTATTATCACCTCCTTATGCACCCCTGTCAGCAGTTTCATAGCTATGAAGCATAGCATATCTAATACCTTTAAACGAGCAATTCTTGTATATATCTAAATATTTTTTTTGAATCTCGGAAACGGCTCTAAAGATTTTGATGAAATTTAGTAGCCTGGTTACGGGGATGATAAATCCGTCCAGCAAATTTTTATTAATAGAAATTGTCGTTTTATTTAATGTTTATGCTGTTAAATATAAAATTACTCTTACTGACATCGGTTGGAGAATATTAATAATATTGTGGCGTATAAAGCCGTCAAATGTCGACCGTCAATCCGCCCTTCAAACAAATGACAATGTCGATATAAAACACCGAGAGTTCAAACCCCAAGTAGGCAAGTTGCGTTTTTTTTATTTTTTGTGACAATTTTTTTAAAATTGGGTGCTAGGTATTTCAAAAGGCTGTTAAGTAACACTAAACCCATGAATGTTTTGCTTAAAAATAAACCAAGAAAATCAATTGTTTTTATCCGAGCAACGCTCGGGCGTCCAAGTACTTTATACTAAATTCGTGTCTACGTCGGCGTCGTACTTAAACCCTTTTTGCGTCCAACAGCTAGGAACGGCATTAGGCGCTTTATTGGGATTCATTTTCACTAGTTTATTTCTTGCAGATAAATTATTCCCATTAAGTAGTTAAACTTCATCTTAAATGAAACTGAAGGAAACATACTAATACGGTTGAACTACTAGTGGGAATTATTTAATTATTTTAATTAGTTACAGCAGTAGAACTACTCAATTGAACTGGGTAGGTGGAAATGAGCAGTTTTTAGCTTGGTCATAGTCCCTAAGCAGGTTTCATTATATTCAGTTTTGTTTGACACGTAAAGTATAAAAAGTTCGTTTTCCGTTTTTCCAGGTTTATATCATGGCCAGAGTTCGAACAATGCCCTTTTAGGGTAACTATGGAAAACAATTTGCCCAAGTCTGTGTCAGCGATTGATGATGATGATGACAAAAATAGCAGAATTAGTGCTCACATTGAAAGCGATAATTCAGACTCTGATAATGAATCATGATCTATAGATGTATAATTTGTTAAATAAAACTTATTTTTTGGGGATATAAGTGTTTTATCTCATCGTTATTATTATTTACAATTCAACAATAGTGTAACATAACATGGCTTTGAAAATGTGTTCCTTAGTGGGGTTAAAAATACAGTAAATTGAATACGAAAATCAAAGTTTTATGAATCATTACATTATGACGTAATTGTTTATATTACAGTAATAACATAAATATATTCTCATATTAAATGTTAACCTAACATTGAACAATTCCAGAGTTGGTAACAATACATATTATTATATAACAATGACTTCAAAAGAAATCTTAGTACATGTCTAATTTAGCTATTTATTACTGTGGTGATTTACAGTTATTGTACAATTTATACATTTTCTTTTTATATACAAATACGAAATCGTACAATTATTTATTCACATTCTAAACCTCAATAAGTACAAATTTTTATACCTTCCTATTTAAAACATTATTTTTCTACATTCAATGCACACACTTCAACACCTGATGAAACTTTTGGGTACTTAACTATTTTTTCTATGTTTAATTTTGTACTGCTTTAAACGGTTAACATTTTCAAAATCAAACTTTTAATGTTTTTAAATATAATAGGTATTACAGAATTTATTTATTTAATAGATCATACCTTGGCAGATCAGCTAAGCAGTGGCAGCGTCACCAATAAATGTATAATTTATTGTAACTTACTCTGGAAACAAGAAATTCATCCAACATGGTTTATATGTGGTTGTGGTATGTGAAACATCTAGTATGACTTGAATATTAAAAAAAAAAACAAATCCTCCAAAATGTTAGGTAAAAAAGCTTCTTACTTATTTATAGCAGTTCTAAAATGGCCCTTTAGTGACCTAGTGAAAAAAAACATCAAAAACGAAAGACAAAACTATCAAACAGTTCCTCATTCACCCCAGCTCCATGTGTTCTCTCTCTCTCTCTCTGATCAAAATCAATCTCATATTTTGAGCACAAAAAAACTACATTTGGTAGCAAAAAAGGGGATTAAATATACAAATACCAGGGGGCGCAAATACTTATGGCATATATTCCTCTGAGGTAAACGGTTTTAAAATAACGTACATTTCTTTGAGACAAAGAGATGTAATCACGCAATATTTCCCTGAGACAAGAGGACTCACACGACACATTTCTCTGAGACCAGAGAATGCAAACACGACACATTTCTCTGAGACAAAAGGACGCAAACACGACACATTTCTCTGAGACAAGAGGACGCAAACACGACACATTTTCCTGAGACAAGAGGACGCAAGCACGACATATTTCCCTTAGACAAGAGGACACAAAAACGACACATTTCACTGAGACAAGAGGACGCAAACACGACACATTTCACTGACCCAAAAGGACGCAAACACGACACATTTCTCTGAGACAAGTTAGCACGACACATGTCTCTGAGATAAAGGGTCGCAAACAGGTCACATTTGTCTAAGACAAAGGGGCACAAACACGCCACATTTTCCTACAACAAAAGGGGCGCAAACATAGTTGCTTTATTATAATATCTACTGTATGAATGCTTCCTAAGCAAAGCTGATCCGCAACCGCAGGGGTAAATAAAATCATTAGATGTTTTTGACTAAACGGAACATTATGTAAAGTAAAACAAATAAAAAAAAAACAGTAGATAATGCAGAAAATGTTAAATATAATTTATAATACCATAAAAATACCTTGAGGTTGATGGTAAATTATTGTAACCATAAAAGTTTTAAATGTACATATAGAATTACTAGAGTTACATTAAATTATGTCCACAGTTTATTGCTTTATAATTTATAATAAGTATTGGAATATTTACTAAAATAAATAAAATCATAATACTATTGTGATTTCAACCCTCCACCAATTTCATATATTTACAAATAATTATTAATATTATGTCCTAGTTAAGTACATGGAATAACTAACCTTAGGTGAACCAGGCGTCGTTATAAATTTTGAAAATGTTTATCGTTATACATCCCTCTGTTACTTGATTTAGGTGTTAAATAGTTTAATGGTGGAATATCCAATATTTGATTGCTTTTTGTAGAAAAATTGCCCTGAGCTGAAGTTTTTTGCATGCTTAAATTAGTATGAACATTGAAACTAATGGTATTTAAGCCGTTTGGCGGTTTAACATTTGGACTCGATACAAAGTCCGTCCATTCATCGTCGTCAGCAAAAACTGGCAACTTTTTAGCTTGTGGTTGTTGTTTCGGTTTACTCGAAACAAAATCGCCCCAAATATCTTCATCAGATACTTCGTTATTTCGTGTAGAGTTTGTATCATTGTGTGCAGGAGAACCCATCTTTGATCCTCCACTGCTGACTTCAGTTTTCAGCGACTGAAGGCTTTCCACAGGGTTAAATCTAGACAAATCTTGCAAATCAATACCTGGATTTGGCCAATTAATTTGGGAATAGCTTTCTAAGGTAAGTGGCTGCAATATCTGGCCAGTATTTTGTTGGTTTCGCTGTGAACTGCTGGTACCAGCTATTGAAGGTTGTAGTACTGTGTTACTATGACTTCCTAAACTGAATACTGGCGATATTTTAACATGACTGTTCTTTGTATTTGGAGAATTACTTATTGGTTTAAGCGAAACAAAATTTTCTTTTTGTTTAAGAGTATTTACAGAATCTGTTTTGGAATGTATTGAGTGATTTGGTTTTTTAGAATCAGAAAATTGACCAAAATCATCAAAATTTTGGTTGATAACATTTGCCGTAGTTGCATAGGTACAATCAGTCAATGATGACTTAAAATTTGGTGCAGATTGGAATGTTTCGAAATCGTCAACTGCAGCGTCATTTTTGGTAGTAATATCGTCATTATTTTTACAGTTCACTTCACTATTTAGTTGTTTGGCTATATTCATGTTTTCATTCCACTGAGTATTTGATACGAACTCTGAAAAATCATCAAATGTTTCTTTGACTTCTCCAGGAGCAGGCCAATTCAACGTGGGCATAATTGGTTTAACTTTGATAGGTTGTAGTATTTGAGTTTGATAATTTGTTGCGATTGGTAAAGTACTGTTATTAACATCGCCTTCATTGACCCTGTTGAGAGTCGGATTTTCAGTGCTTGTATTTTTATTACTAACAGAACCTTTGAAATCCTGAAATTCCCAGTAGTCTTCATCGTTTTCTGAATTATTTATTTTATTTTTAGGTTTAGATAGTGCATCATCTTCTGGAAGGTTTTCATTTAGAGGTTGGGGCACCAAAACCGTAGATCCATGGTCATAATGAATAGTTTTAGATCTCGGTGTTTCTGAATCTGTTGGTGTAAATATGTGAGTGTCAGGCAAGTTAATTTGCCGGATAGGCTGTCCACTTATTGTGGATGAATAGATCTTGTCAATGCTTGGTGTTGTTACATTGGTAAACACATCCAGATTTGTTGGCCTGATAGCAGCAGTATTTCCACCTTCTGAATTACAAGCTGAAATCAGATAGATTTGTGTGTGCTATATGAGAGTGAATTATACTTAGAAGTATGAAGTAGAATTACACTTACTACATGAGATTTAAGCTTAAATTATAAATTATTACTATTATTTACAATTTATTACAGTGCCCAGTAGTTGTTAATTAATAAAGTGGGTTTAAAAGTGTACCAATGATAAATGGTATAAGATTTTATTTTTATTGTAGTATTTTCTTGAACGTTTATAACCGGCTTTACTCTCGTTACATTTTCCGGGGAGCAGGACTAGTTTCGGCAGAAAACTTGCCTCCAGAGACGAACTCGACGAAAGACGAAGGGCCTCGTTTAGGTTCAAATATATATATACAAATATGTTAATTCAACGTGACTTAAGCTGGTTATAAATAATAATGTTTAGTTACACTCGCGATTATAATAAAACTTATTTAAACCTCAACTTTAAGCGTAATTTAATTTCATAAAATATTTCTGTGCACTACATCACAACATATAATTGTATTTTTTAAATCTTCAACACTTATGGGTGTAAAATCTAATGTGTGTTCAAGCTGTAGTAATTATTTAGTAGCTTGCACTTTGTATTATTATGCATTTAATTTACTGCAAAAGCAAGCCAGTGATCAGTGATTATTTACCTATATATTAGTCCGTCTGAAATACATTATTCTAGCTTTTTTCTATTTGTTTCCACACAATAATAAATACAATTTGTTTTTAACATCATTTCTTAACTACATTGTGTGCTAAAAATAACGTTGCGACTTAAGCCTATATTTACTTACCATGTGTGAGTAAATCAGATATTTTGAAAGAGGAGTGTTTGTGAGCCATTTGATCTAGGGTAGCCATTAGATGTTCTAAGTCAAGTAGTAAGGCTTCAGCGTAGGTGTCTAAAGGAATGATGTTAGGAACAAGCGGTAAGGATAAAAGTGAATAATGTATCCGTGTGCAAGACATGCAAAAGAATTTTAGTGGTAAGAATAACTTCAAGAAGTTCAGATTGTTAGCATCTACAATTATAATTTGTCTCACTGAGCTATATAACTTCAGTATGAAAAGTAGACTTTGTTACAAAGTTAGCATTTTTTAGTCTTATACAAATATACTACATATTTATATCTCACTCAAGCCAAACAATGTTAACCTGCTGAAAAATGCTTAATTATAGTTATTGGATAAAAAGGCAAAGTGACACACTAGATAATTTATCAGTTTTAATCAGTTGTGTGTACTTAACACACAATTTAAATATGTAATTAATTTAAATGTTGATTCAAATATTCAGTATACCAAGTATAACTTACATTCTTGACCATCAGATGTGAAAGGATCTGTCCAGGACCCTGCCTCCTTATTCATATTCTTATCTATGTTCTGGTCCTCTGAATTGACACTGGAGCTAAACGGTTTTTGTGGCTGCAGGGGTGCCACAGTTAAATTAGCTGCATATTTAGGCATACCACTGTTCCATTTGGGGCCAAACAACTAAAAGAATATAACAAAGAAGCATAATTAGACTATTCTATTACTTCACCTTACATAGCAAAACTAATAAATTAAAACTTTGAAATTCAACTTACTATATTTCGGGAATCAATACACAGAGCTTTCAAAAGGCTTTTTTGGCCTAATGAATTGTTCCAATTAACAATATAGGGCTGCCTGACATCAGTGTCTACTAAATAACCCCAAGTTTCATTCAGTGAAGATTCTAATGTGCTTTCAAAAGGACTTTCATGTTCTGAAATTTCTGAAAGGAATATAGAGCTTAGTACGCCATTTATGCTCTCTACAATTTGAGCTTCACTTTCAGAATTGTTCTGCATGCTTAAAACTTGAACACTTTGTGATGCTTCTTTTTGATTAGCTTGGCTCAATTCAATGTCTCCTGTATGATTATTTGAAGATGATTTGAAATCATCAAAATCTCCAAAATCATCTGTATCAGCGTAAAGAAATTCTTCCCCATGGTCTTCTTTATTGATATCCAAATTGTCTGTTTTCATGTGTGAATTATTTTCTTCAGTGTCAAAATTTGCAGTAAAATCTCCAAATTCACAGTCTTTAGAAATTTCTTTGTCTTTGTGCCATGGATTATCACAGTATTCTAGTGTGGTTGCAGGATTGGTGTCAGATGATATAAATTGAAAATCATCAAAATCTCCAAAATCATCAACTTGATCATCTTTTTGGCCTAATACACTTGCACCTTTCTGTTCTGCTTTATATTCACAAATATTTTTATTCTCTTGATCTGATGCATTATTTAAAAATGGTAAAACTTTCAGAGTATCTTCTGTTTTAAATTCATTTCTGGCTATTGTAGCATCATTTACACATATATCATCAATAACTTTATCACTATCAAAAGCTTCTTGTATATCATCTTCATTAATTATATCTTCTTGATATGGCTTTATTCCTCCCTCAAATGTTTTTATGTCATCGTCTGTACCACCAGTTTCTGTAAAATCTTGAGTTACAATATCTTCTACATCTTTAACCTTATCAATAACTGAAGCAATTTGCATTGTTGTGTCTGATTCTTTATAAGAGGAAACAATTTCATAAGGTTCTGTATCAAATTTGCTTGTACTTGAAGCAGAGTCGTTCTGATCTTCTAATTTTAAATTTAAATCTTCTATGGCTGTATCTTCAAATCCTACTTTATCAACACTAGAACAATAACTTTCAGGCAGTACAGTAATACTATCTATATTTTCTTTAATTAGATTGTTAGGTAATGAACAATCAGCCTTTTTAGTGATATCTGCAGACCATTTGTCTTGTATACTTGTAGAAGTGGATGTAGAGTATATATAATCAGAATAAGCTCCATAATTGTAATCCTTACCATCATCTTCATCATCTTGTGATACTGCAAAAGAGAACAAAATGATTATGACACAAGGTAGTAATATTCTATACATATAATAAAATTATAGTCAATGTCTTAAGGTAGCATTCAAATCTCAGCCGATGCTATGCAGTGCTGCCACAAGCCTTCAGATAGCTGCAGCCCCAGCCGCGACGGACATGTGCAGTAGTCAAGTTGGAGTCTAATATGAACAGCTGTGTGTTGGGAGGTACTCAAAATGTACCTTTCAAAGCTGATCTATGTCTGACAACTTAAATCAACAAAAACAAGAACTTGTGAAGCAACCGAAAGAGGACAAAGAAGAGGATGATGGAATAATGTTACTCGTGCTCACATACACCGAAATGGGTTGAAAATGGATTAAAATAAAAAAAATTTAGAAAACAGCATAGAAAAAATTATTGTATAGTAAAAAAAGATTTCATATTACCACATAATTGAATAAAAAATCAACACAGAATACTGGCACAGACTAATGCATTACTCTAGGAAGTTATGTATACTGAAGACTATTATATATTCCTAGCTGAACTGACTGATTCTCAAACCTACTATGTACTGAATATGCATACTTTAATATCATTTCTTAAAAATTAGATCAAGCTGTTTATGAGAAGTACTGCAAGTAAAGTTGTGACAAGAATTTTAAATATATAGAGACATAAAATAAAATAATTATATGCCATTATTGGAGAATCCCATATTCCTATGGGAATATAAATGCAAAACAAAATCAATTTAAATTTTGTTTAAAAATAGTTAATTAGACATAAAAGACCTATTTAAGTAAAAATATAATATGTTATTGTGTAAACTTCAATTATTGATGTGTTTCTGTGTTGCCACAATAACAACAAATATTAAAAAACAGAATAAAATCGCTATTTAAGGGGACTCTCATACAATTTACATGATATTTTAGCTAGATGCTTGAAATATTCAGTTATATAAGCAGTCATAAAACAAACGATTAAAATAAAAAGATTAAATTAAACAAATACTTAAAGGGGCTCCCCTACATAGAAGACATGATTTTTTGTAACCCTTCATGCATAAGTCGAACTCGCGCTTGTCAGGTTTTTATTTCATTAAGTCTCCCTTCAACTTGAGGGTGCTATACACACATAAATGAATAGATTACTGGATCTATGTGAATAATTTTGTTCATAACTGCAAAGATCTACACAGAAAATCATCAGATCAGCACAATTTTTATCATGTGGATTAAGTTGACGCTATACTGAACATAAATAAAAAAAAATACCAAAATAAGTTCAGAAAAGAAAAACCAATGATTTGCCAAAGAAAAGACAAAAAAAGTACAAAAACAACACATTAAATTTCAAATAACACATGAAATTTCAATGGGACCCATGCCAGAGCATAGGTAAAATGCATGCAAAAAACTTATTAAAATAATTCACTTATATGAGAATACAATTTCTAATATTAATGTACAATTAATATTATTGTTAGGTATGTTAATTATACAGACTGTAAAGTTAATGAAATGGGGGTAACTACATAGTTAAATAAGTGTTAGTATGAAATCTAATACAATCATTAAATAAATAGAGGAGCTGTTTTACAAAGTGTGTAAAAAGTAATCTTAAAGTTTCAACAATTTATAGAAAGCTGGTGTTGCTTAATAGTCAGCATTTCAGTAAGGATGGTGTAATGTTAATGTAATATTTTTTGCAATTACTAACATAAATATTTAACGTACCTAACTTACCTACCTACTACTTATTAAACTTACTTACCTAATACTTATGTATTAGATGTTGATCAATGCAAGACATTATATTATTATACTGTTATACACACAGTGTTCATATATTAAATATTCAAGACGTTGTAATAATATAATATGTAGTCTTCATTTCAAACAAAGCGAAACAATAAATTGAGAAGGTCTTAGAACCACCACATTGAGTTCAAGTACTAGGTTTTTAATTACAAGTACAAATGAGACGTAAAACTTACAATTGTACTGTATATCAAAGTCTTCTGTATCTCTGTCGTCTTCACACTGATCGGGCGGCGGAGGAGTGCTACAGACAAGTGGAGGAATCGACATTCTTTCAAAAGCACGAAAATTCTCTTCGTAGCACAAGTTTGTAACGACTATTTTATAGCATGTATACACATTTGGTTCTTTTCACTATTAATCTGGATTCACCTCTAATGTATTACCATATTATTAAAATACGCTTTAGATCTCGGACAGCTGTTCATAATAATTGACTTAAATCTCTTTTTACTAACGACGACGAACAATCATCCTCGGTTGACAAAAAAGACAGCTGTCAGTCATATTTCTTTATGTTCTCAGTTCTGTAGGAGTGGCATCTCAGTCGTTTGACTATTTTGCCAATGTCAAGTGTACCTACGTTTCATGAAGCCATGAAGGTTATTCATGCTATGTTACGTTTATATCGCAGATAGAAAAACTATTTTAGAGCATCAAAGGTACTGACTCACCCTTCAGTAGAGACGGCATAGCGCCTCGCTTCGATACAATACATAATCTTTGTGCCAAATATGGTGCGGGTGGAAGAACGCACACATTTTAATTTTGTCACACTTTCACAAAATATTTTTCATCGCTAAAGACGCATACATTTCTAAATACGTCAATTTCAATTAACAACGTCATTTTCTATGCACCGACAACACTGACACTGATACACAGACAGACTATTTGTGCATGTGCATGTGCATGGGCTTTGGGTCCCTTTGGGACGAGGAGTTCGCCCGTAAAGGCTACTCCAATGACGGGTGTCTTACCTGTCAATATCTTGATGCTCTAAGGAAACTATAGATTGAGCCATCGCGTTACCGGTGTGGGATACATATACTTTCCCATAGTGTTGTTACTTTTTTCATTTTCCGGAATTTTCAGGGAATTACAATTTGATATAAGTAATTGCTACTAAACTCAAACTCATTCATAAAAATTATAAAACGTTTTAAAAACCTCATCGCTAAGATATATTTAGATTGTTTCAATTTTATCAATGTCAAATCATCGACACCAAAAGACAATATAAGACGATTTCTGACGAGGGAGAGAGGTGACTGCCCGAGCGAAGCGAGGGCTGTTTGAAATCGTGTTTCATCCCGTGCCACATACTGTATTTTTCATGTCACATGTAATGAAACAACGAGTTTTGATTTCTGTAGCCAGTCGAAGTAAGACTATTCCAGACAAATAGCGCAGTAATATCTTTTGACAACGATTTGACGACAGTTGTCAATGCGATTCTGACAGACTTGAAATAAAGACGTAAATTTATAATAAATAAATGAAGGTGCCGGGTACAAACAAACAACGTTGATTCTCCTCTAGGGCAGAAACAACGTTGTTTCTGACTGACACATTCGCATCGGTTTGAAATTGTCTTATTTCGATTGGCAAAACAGATATCAAAACTCGTTTGTTTCAATGCATGTGAGATGAAAAGCATATTTTAGATATAAAGGGGGCTTAAAAAACGTTTCGTAGTTTTTATGAATAAGAGGGTTTTTATTGTTTTATTTGTTATTATTAGGTTACCTGTATGTATGAAATGAAATGAAAATTATTTATTTGCGCAAATTTAATATTTCAATATATTACTAAGACGTCGTATGTGGGAACTCTGTAACCAAAATTTTCAAAAATGTAATTAAATTAAGTAATGAGTGGTTCACTTATAGCCAGCTAGTATATTATGAGTCTATGTATCTATCATATCCTAAGTACATTATTCTTAGTCTAAGATCATATCTATGCATGGGCATCAACTTTGCAAGGAAGAAAAAAAAAAACATCGTGTTTCTTCCTTCAGTGTTTCTTTGGTTGGCCTGTGGGGGTTTTTGGCGGGAAGTCTGAAGGAACAAGTTGTGCTCTTGTTTTATTTTCATTTTCTTAATGTATTTTTGAGTTATATCGGATAAAGTTGATGGCATTTTGCTTGATATAGGTTAATGACAGTGCACGAGTGTTGTGAAATAAAATAACAGTGCGAAAACATGTTTTTTCGGCTTGCCTCCAAAACTCCATCGGACATGTTCTGGTAAAGTAGCCATCACTTTACTTGAACATTTGACTGACTAGTAGAGACTGACTGATACCTGACGACTAACTGATTTTTTATAACGACTACAAAGTGATTCAAAAATTTTACTTGACGCTGGCAATATGCACAGAGCTTGCGACGCCATTATAAAAATCGAAAAGTAAATATTGAATGGCTGAAAGGAATTTTATCCAATGCTGCGTAAAACGAAATAAAATAAAAAATATCGTTGGCCTGTGGCGCTACTACGCTGTGAGAGTTTTGGCGGGAAGTCTGAAGGAACAAGTTGTGCTCTTGTTTTATTTTCATTTTCTTAGTGTATTTTTGAGTTATATCGGATAAAGTTGATGGCATTTTGCTCGATATAGGTTAATGATAGTGCACGAGTGTTGTGAAATAAAATAACAGTGCGAAAACATGTTTTTTCGGCTTGCCTCCAAAATTCCATCGGACATGTTCTGGTAAAGTAGCCATCACTTTACTTGAACATTTGACTGACTAGACTGACTGATACCTGACGACTAACTGACTTTTTTCTACGACTACAGTGATGCAAAAATTTTACTTGAAGCTGGCAATATGCACAGAGTTTGCGACGCCATTATTAAAATTGAAAAGTAAATATTGAATGGCTGAAAGGATCTTTATCCAATGCCGTAAAATGAAATTAAAAAAAAAAAAAAAAATACTACGCTGTCATGCGCTGTCGGCATTTTTAATGTTTATTTAATTAAGTTATTTATTTATTTTATTAATTGCTACATTTAATGGTGTTATTGAACAATTTGAAAAGACTTTGCGGCCATCAGGATTTAAATAATTGAGATGTGAGGATTTTATTTCAATATTTAAAGTTTAAACAAATTTTTCTGTACTTATATACAATAAAATTTCGTTTTATTGGTTGTGGTTTTATAAAATATCTCTTTTATTTTTATTATCATTGTACATTGTTTCTCAAAAGATGTAAGCAAAGTAGCTCTAATTTACTTCGAAATTTTGCCAAAGTGAGAGGGAGACTCAATGCAAACTCAACTTGCGAGCGATTGCTGTCAATAACCTTTGACATGTGTCATTTGCTTACGTGTCAGCTTCTTATTCCTATTGACCAAGCTGACTGCTGATACGATAGTTTTTTCCACAATATATAAGTAACTGCCGGATAATTAATTTACCAAGCATTTAAGTCTGTCGGTAGGTTTAAAGAGTGAAAATATTGCGGAATATATAACAATAGTGTAACATATTTGGAAGTTAATGTTTCACGTCGCGAATTAACCAAATTTATTTTATTAACAATTTTATCCATTCAGAAGGACGTTTTGCATTGTGAGCTTGTAAAACTTAATTTAAATACATTTAAGTCTTTGAATTGCGGCATTTATTTGTTTACTTAATCTGATATTTACAATTAAAAATAAATTTATTTATGTAGTAATTTTATTTTTGCAGCATATAATGTTATTTTTCTTGTTTACAGTGGATAAGCATATGCGGCAGGTCCAATGGAGCTGCAAGCATTGCTAGTGCTGTGTGGAGTTGGAGTGGCTGGTATTGCAGTGGTTCTTCTTATGGGTCTGTTCTCAGCATCAGGGACCAGCTATGAAGAAGCAATAGCCCAGCAGCGCCGAGCCACTACTGAACTCCTTGCTCTGGCTGATAACAAGAGCAAAGTGAAGAAGACCAATAAGAAAGCCAATAAAAAGGTATTATTTTCATCAAAACATTTCATTTCATAAAGCTCTTGATAATATTGCTTCTGCAAATCTGCTCATACTTATATAGAGGTACAATAACTTTTTTAACCAAATTTACCAAAGATAAGTTTTTTATATATAATTAAATTATATTTATATTTCATGAATATATATTCAATATAAATATAATATATTATATCTCCTTGAACTTTGATAAAAATTCTTGGCAATTATACTATACAATTTTTAGTGGTTTATGAAATAAAAAAATTACATGTGTATGAAAATGTTAGCATTATCCTTAACATATTGTCATGAAAACATATTATTCTAGTTAGCCAAAAAGGAGAGGAATAAAGATAATGCTACAGCAGCAACAGCTAGTGAGCCGGAGAGTGAGGCACCAGCAGAAAGTGGAGTGGAAGATGACCCTACGCCTGCTACCAAGCCTCATGTTGAATTCTCTCCACCTGTCATAGTTGAGCTGGCTACGGATACTCCTCCTAACATCAAGGTAAACCTACACTTCAATTACAATAAATTTATTTGGGAACTGACTGCAGGTAGCCCTGCTTTTTATTGGTGTCGATAGCAAAATAGTAAAATTTTTCTTAAATAAATGTGATAATTTCTTCATTTGCTCAACCTTTTATTGCATGTCATATATGTATATACCTAGTATACTATAAACTGTACTCTTTGCTGTCTAAAGTAATCGTTTTGGATATAATATCCCATATAATATAATTAATTCCCCCCTGTTTTTATTTATTTTAATATTTTTACTGTTATTGTTTATTTTATTCATTGTATTACAATACAAGAAGGATAGACACTCCATATACAGTTATAAGAGTGTGTTTGTGAGCCAGACTGACATGACCACACAATTAGTTTCAAGAGTTGTAGCATAACTGCATAATATCTCAATTCTCATCTTGCTGGAGAGTTTTGTAGCAACCACTTAACATCACATGCCCTGCAGGCTCTTCTGCTACTCTGAATAAAATAAAAAAATAGTCATTTTATTACCTTCATATGTATATGATTTTATTATTTTCTTTCCATACAGCAGAGCTTATGTAAATAATATCTATGATATTTTCCACATGCATGCAAAAATATTATTCATTTGGGAACCTCTCAATTAAAAATAAAATACCAATTTTACACTTATCTCAAGATACCACTACCATAAAATAAACGTGCATTCATGTCATCATTACATTATACACTTGTGTAAACTTTATTATGATGTATGTATGTATGTTTACACAGATGTTATGCCTGGGATGGATTATTACGTAAATACATATTATAGATACTAATACAACATTTCTAGGAAAAAAATGTGTTTGTAATAGAGTCACTATAAAACTGCCAAACTTTCTATCAAAAATGATGTTATGATTGTTATTTTTTTTTAATCAGACATCCTAATGGAAAATTGCAATAGATGTTTTAGGTATAAAAATTTGTCTTCAGTAGAACATTTTAATATTTATTGAGCACTTTGAAATGAGGATATGATTGTAGTACTAAAAAGGTTACATAAAAGCTTACATTGTATGTTGAATGCCACCACTTTTCCTTAGCTTCTTCCAAGATTATGGAACTATGAAGGTTGACTGAAAAGTTCGTGGCCTAGCCAAGAAAATGGGACTAAAGCCATTTTCTGAATAAATATTTTGTCAGGATAACAAAGACTCTTTGATCAAAATGATGATTTGTAACTTAAAAAAAATTATATGCAAGCTCTTAGAGTGCTTGCAAGTGCTTGTTCCTTGTAACCTACTAAATATAATGAACTAGATGTGCCCTGCTGTTTTACCCGCATTGAAGTTTTTCTCTGTCTGCTCTTTTCTTCAGCTCAGCATTGCCTAAGCGCACCCAGAGCAGACAGAACAAAAAAATAATGTTCACTAAGAGTTTGTAAAGGAACAGTGAATGAAGAATATTTTATTTCATTTCATTATAGCTTGATTTTTTATAGCCTAAAACCTTCCTCAATAAATGGACTATCCAATGCAGGAATAATTTTCCAATTCCTACCAGTAGTTCCCAAGACTAGCATTTTCGAACGAATAAATCTTTAGCTTTATAATATTAGTATAAATATTAGAATATTTGCAATTCAGACTTTGTTGATAATTCATACTTCTTTACATACACTGAAGAATTTATCAGCTATAGAAAATGCTACATTATTGAACATAAAGAATATTGTCTCTTAGTTCAATTTTATATAAAAAAATATCAACAGTGGAGAATTAATAATTAATAATATTAATAAATATGTAAGTAAAGTTATTATAAGTCATGTTACAAAGTTAGAAAATTTATGATTTCATAGTTTATTAGTAAGATTAAATTGAAATAATTTTTTTATTACAAGCATATTATTTGTCAAACATTGTTAGAGGCCAGAAAGACAGTGCTCCCAAAGATAAGAAAAACATGGGTACATGTGTTGTGTGTTTGATAGACACAAACAAGTATTAATGTTGCAAATTCTGTTTCATTCAGATCAAATGTGTGCTTTAATCTTCTCTTACATACTATACTCACAAGTGTATCTTTTATTACTTTTAATATTTATAAAGATACTTTTTATAAGATACATAAGCTTTGAAATGCAAAAAAATGCATGAAAAAAATGCAAGTCATTCTTGATCACTTTGTTGTATGCCTGTTGGTTTGTCTGTCAGTTTGTCAAAATCCCTTTTCTCGAACAGTTGTTAACTGTGAATAAAGTTTGGCTGTAGGCACATGTTTGTATAACAGATTTTATACATTTCACAAACGCAACAAAACCTTATGAGTAAGATCAGCACAAGTAAAGGAAAGACCTGGATCTTATACTAAGATCTAAAAATTAATGTATTTATTTTGGGTTATTTTTTTTTCTTGGATTATTTTAAAATTATAAAATGTGTTAGATATCGACTTACACTTTGCCATCTTATAAAAATGATAATATCATGTTCATATGTTTTTTATACATCAAAGAATTTGGATGCATTTAAAGTGATTTTAATATTTTTACAATTTTATATCATCATAGCAACATGCCAAATCAGGTTCTTATCACAAAAACATATAAAAACATAATAGTCACAGTTCGTGTGATGAAGATAATAATTTACAGTTATGCTTGGTGCACAAGCTGATAATGAAATTGCATAATGAACACATTTATAGTCATATATATCTAGGGCTGCCATCACCTAAATTGCCGACGCCGGATAAACACTGCAAAAATCCCGGACATTTGGGCGAAATATGGTTTTTTCCCCGGACATCCTTAGAAAAATATTTTTTGCAACAAACATATCGTTATAATTTTTTAATTCCATTCGATTGTTGACTATTTTGCCTGCTATCTTTTTTGTTGCTATCTTGTATGCTTTATGTAAGCTGAAGAGTTTGTTCGTTCTTTCTTTTATATGTTTTTTGAACGCACTAATCTCAGGAACTACTGGTTCCAATTGAAAAAAAATGTTTTGTGTTGGATAGTCCATTTATCGGGGAATTCTTTTTTTTTTTTTAAGACAGACGGGCCGCGTTGTGTAAAGCGATCACCGTCGCCTATGGACACGGGCAACCCCATGGGAGCCACCCGAGGGCTTTGGCTATATAACATCATGCTATGACTAATACCAAAGTCCATGCGAACGAAGTCGCGGGCGGCCACTAGTATATACATAAATAAATACCCCTATGCTGTTTTAGAATATTATAAAGGATTATTAGTTACTGATAATTATGTATTATGTCAGCTGGAATGTGTAAGGTAGTACGGTAAGGAGGTACGTAACATTCTTAATACTAAATAGGTTTTCAGAAAGTCAATGAAGTGTTACGGAAAATGAAATGTTATATGTTCCAAAAACCATGTCTTTACGGGTCAGTATCGAATATAACAAAATCGAGCAAATAATTGCAAAAAATGTATGACGCTCGGGTTCGATTTATGAAGATAATTGTGTGAGACGCCACCTGTTGTGAAGGTCAACAGTGACATCGAGACGAGTAAAGTCTATTTACTCTTACGTTATTCCATTTTATAATTTAATTTGAACACACCCGTTGAAATCAAATTTCCTTGCAGGAAATGTTAATATTAAATTATGGATTCGAGATCAGTCGATATTTTAAATCGGAACACATAACGATTGATCTATGATTATTTGAAAATTCAAGTGGAAAACAATGACTTATCAGATAATATTAACATTTTTGACACATACCAATTAATTACCAAATTCTCAAAATTGTTTTTTGGAATGTCCATATTGGTAAACTAATATAAACGCATATGTAAATAATAGATTGTCATCCAATTGGATAAAGTTATTGCGTTACTCTTGTATACAGATTCGCAAACGCGGCAAGGATCCTAAAGTTAAGCCGATATTGTTAAATAAAGAGGATCCGAGCTGCGTTAGCGATCCGAACGCGCTGCCCTCCTCGGCCGAGACTACTGTCTCCAACCATTTCGAAGAGATGCAACCTAAGGATGAGTTCGAGTTGTTGCACTCTACACTTGTCGGTGAAAAAGTGAGTTCCCCTCCCTCCACGCCGTTAATGATGAGCCGATATTTGGTGTTGATATCTAACGTTTAACTCCATAACAATTCATGAACGCAGTATACTTGTGTTCATTATTGATGTTTTTTATGCATTAAGTGACCTAAGATAGCATGTAGACCCTCTTTCTTTAATTATCAATTAATCATTCGATGCATGCCTATATATGTATGCCGTCATGCTTTTATATTGTAATGAACGATTTCCGTGGCAGTCATCTTCCTAGCCATATTAAAAACCATGCTAATAAATCCTAATACATACTGGAAATGTTGTAGTAATTTCGCTTATTTATATTATTCTTATTTATTTTTTGAGGTGTATATGTATGTTGTGTCGTATTTGTATATTCCGTACTTTCGTTCTGTATGTAATCATATCAATCGTTCATTACTAGTATGTTGAATTTGTACTCGTACTTCGTTGATTCGTTTCATGTGGGAATAACCTCAATGGTAAGATACAAAGCTATTAGTATAATGAACTTTTTTTGCTACTCAGTTAACAGAGAAGAAAGAGGACGTCATCGAAAAGAAGGAAACAAAGGCGGCTAAGTCGGCAAAGGGGGGCAAAGCACCCGCCAAGCAGCCTGTACCGGAGCCCGTGAAAGACGAAGGATCGCGCGAGAGACATAACATTACGGAAGCGCCCAAGGAACAACGCAAGGGTGGGTAAATCACTGAAAACTTTAATCGAACGATAGTTGTTACATAGAACATATTATAAAGTTTTTACATAAAAAAACAATCTAAATTTCCATTCTTTTTTCTTAAATTTTTTACTAGAAAGTTATTTTGCAAATAACGTAAATAAATTCTCCGTTTTCTCAGCTTTGTATGATTTAAAAATATGTAAATTTAAATCATACAATTTTTTTACAAATCACCAATAAAATTAAAAGGACGCCAACTAAGCGTTGCCTAGTTTGGGTATGTAATTCAAACTGGAAATTATTTCGATTTACGATCACGATTTATCTCTATATATAAAAATGAATTGCTGTTCGTTAGTCTCGCTAAAACTCAAGAACGGCTGAACCGATGTGGCTAATTTTGGTCTTGAATTATTATTAGAAGTCCAGGGAAGGTTTAAACAGTGAGAAAATATGGGACAATAATTGTGAAACTAATATATTACATACATACATACATTTTGTTCTTTTATTGCATATAGCCGAACACAGTACTATTTCCTTATTTTGGAAATCTTTAAAAATTTGTCTATTGGTCTAACACTAAAACCATTCCATATTATGATAACCTTTCGTCAATTTTTACGATTGAATTTTGTTTAGTTGTACTAACGGGAACGATTTTAGTTGGACCATCGACTAGTTGGTCCAGCAGTTGGTCCACGGGGAACGCGCGGCAAAAATATTGAACTGTCTTTTAATGTTATTAATTTCCTTTGAATTAATTTTCTATCCAGAAAACATAATACAATAAAAAAAATTGAGTGGAGTAGCAGACGAGCATGCAGGCCACGTGGTGTTAAGTGGTCGCTGCAGCCCATGGACAATTGCACACAACCTCAAGCAAGCATAGGTAAGTCTTGTCTGAGGTCGTATGCAGATGCGCTGCTACTCCGGAGGCTGGTGGTCGCCTCATGTAAGTGTGGTCGCCGTAACTGTGGTAAATATTTTGTAGTAGCAACATTTACCTACACCTATTACAAATCATCAGATTGGTACATATTGGTTCAGTATTAAATTACCATTTGCCCTCAAATCCTTTTAATTTTGTTTTTAACTTTTCTTTAAATTGAAATAATTCATCCAAAATATTTTTTGCCGAAACCATTACCAAAAAACAAAATATCCAAATATATGGTTCCTCTCCAGTAAAGAAAGTGGAAAAGAAGTCTCAAGCTGAGGAGGCGAAGAAGGAGAAGGAGGAGGAGGAGGAGGTGGTGCCGCCGTTGAACGCGCCGCAGCCCAGCGAGCTGACCACCGACAAGCTGCTGAAACTGGCGCTGGCCTCCACTGCGACCGCCCCCGCGCCCGCCGCGCCAGCCGTGCCCTCGCCCACCGGCAAGGGCAAGAAGAAGAAGCCGGAGCCTAACGTCTTAGCGCTGATGGGTGAGTGCTGTGTTATAGTATAGTATAGTAGACAATTCTTAAATACTTAGGACTAACTAAAATATAGTTTGGAGAAAGAGCCAAAGGCAGGCATAGTTTTTTTTTCTATTTTTTTTTATGACAGGTCATTGTCATAGTCACTATAGTTCATAAGGTTGGCCAAGAGTGGATTCTCGTACATACTTCTCAGGCATGCACGGTATTGGAAAACATTGTATTTAATTAAATATCACAATATTTTCCTTCACGATCAGAAATAGACACATATATGATGCACAGTAGGTAATGTAAAATATCTTAATTAACTAAATATCACAATATTTTCCTTCACGATTAGAAATTGGTATGTACATACATACATTGAAATGTGGGTAAAGCTTTAATTAAAGACAAAGTCTCGCATTAAGCGAACTAGTTAAGAGGAACTGCAATAATAGAGAAGAGTATAACACTAGGTACCAATTTCGGAAACTGGGGCATAAAATCCCGACGCCATTGCACGCATCAATTTTTTTTTTGTTTATCACTTGCTCACCAACCATTGTAATGAAATATGAGTATAAGACTGAGGGCTATACCAAATTTTTCAAAGGCATGGCATGTCAATTAACCAAGGCTTGTGTGGTGCAATTCACAATCCTTAAAAATTATGAAAAGACTGAGAAATGTCACTCACGTCTAAAAATGTGGCAGAAAATGTGAGGGAAAGTTCTTCAAACCTATCTACACTGAATAACAAGTGTTAACGAAGTGCTTACGAAAAGCTTAATACATGGACTGAAGAAACCAGTGTTAAAAGTGTAACATTGGGGCATTATTCAATGATCCACGATCGCGATCGAAATTGACTGTGTATTGGCTGCCTTTGACTTACTAAAATACTTTTACTTTACACAGACAGGAAATATATTTGTATTCTGGCTGACTATCTAGACATAAAAATAAATATGTTTGTGTACTAGCTGGCGAGAGTGGCAACGTGGCAGTGAGCGAGTTGGTCCGCGTGATCCGCGAGGCGGCGCTGTCGCGCACCGAAATCCAGATCCTCACCGACGCTCTCCTCAACAAGCATCACGACCAGCTGCCGGAGCACTCGGAATGGACTGAGGTATTTATTTTGTACCTTAGAAATATATGATAATGACAATGTTATATACGAGTATGTACGTACGTGTACGACGTCGTATATTTACCCCAATGCAGGGTGCATAGAAGGGTAATGTATTTATCGGTCTATGTATGTTTGAATGTATTTATTTATGTTTGTATGTGGCGTCGTAGAGACCTAATGCGTGGAACGATTTTGATGATGCACATTACGTCAAAGGATTTGTATCTTGACATGTTTGATATCTTGCGAGTGTTACTGCCAATGTGCATTTCTCACTTAGGGTTATCAGTACCTGGACGACTGAGTGTTGCTCGGATAAAAACAATTGATTTTCTTGGTTTAATTTTAAACAAAACATTCAGTGGCTAAGTGTTTCTTAACAACGCCATCTGAAATAGCTCCCAATTAAAAAAAAGCAACATGCTTGCTTGAGGTTTAAACCCGGGTCTCTAGCTCCGCAGTCGGCCTCGGGCCTTCATAACTATTCAACCAAGGAAACTATAATTCCATCGACGAAATTTTTATAGACCTCTTTCAAATCGACATTGTCATTTGTTTGAACGGGCGATTGGCGGATGACGTTTGACGGCGTTCTACGCCACAATATTATTAATATTCTCCAATAGATGTCAGTAAGAGTCATATTTCTCAGTTTATATTTAAGTGATTATCGCTGAAAATTCGAATAAAACGACAAATTTTAAAAATAAAACCTATCTGGATCAACTTATCACCCCCTAAACCCTAGGCACAAAATTTCATGAAAATCATTGGAGCTGTTTCCGAGTCTGATTTACAAGAATTGCTTGTATATAAGTATTAGGTAAAGAATTCACTTTCCGTCACATATCACCATACGATCGAATATTCCTTCATTTCTGTACTGATTCTTTCAGTCAAATCACAAGGCACCCATTTTTCATATTTTTTTATCTGATTGGTTTGAATTTTGATGTGAATTTGTGACTACGGAATACCTTCTATTTGCAAAGAGTTTATGATTTTTTTGTGTGTATCGCTTATAAAACCTCCTTTCGGAAATGAGATTCAACCCATAATCCAACATGTTGCTAAGTGCAGTTGGTGGATCATGATATTAGTCAGATTTAATGCCAGTTTCGATTTTTTGCTAATTAGCCTTCTAAATCTTTGTCACTGTTTTAATTGTTGTGGCCCTATTGTCTTAGAACAATATGTAAAATCACTATTCATTGTGATTATTATTAAAACACTAAAAGTTGTATGTTCGACCACATCCATACGTAAATGAACTTCGTATCGAAAGAAATTTGTATAACTTTTTAATGCATGCTTGGATAATGCACACGCACTAAATAATAAAAGCGAGTTAATTATAAAATTCTCAACCCTATCATAACTTTTAATATAGATTAACATAAGAGGATCAAAATTTTACTGTAGCAAAACATGTTTTTTTTTAAATGGGGTGACTATTGCACTTTCGGTCAAGGTGACTAATTAGTATTGACAGCAAAGAACATTATAAATTCATGGTCATGACTGCCACATGGCATTTACAATCAATTTAATGTATACTTGCATAATAGGCATGATGACAATATTAAAGAATCAGAGAATAAATGGTTTTACAAAAAATATATGCTAAAAAAGTTCCAAAATATGATCCCGTTTTAATATATTACATTAAGATTAATAAGATTTTCAATAAAATAAAAGTATTAAATACAGCAATCGGCCATGTTATTTGAAACGCCAATCAAAAGGAATGACGTCACGTCTCAGTAAATGTCATCGTGTTGCTTGAAGCATAAGAATAATTTTATTATTAATAATACTACATTGAAGTTCGATGAGCGAGCCGACGCCATGACACCTACGAGCGTTTTCGCGCTTCAAATTAGATAGCAGAAAATATATACATATAAATATATATATATAATTTACGTTAAAACTTAAGTTTATTGCTGAAATAAACTTTTTTTCGAAACTAGGATACGTGTACTTACAGTAAGGAAAGGTATTTAAAAATCTGTCATCATGCCTATTGCACCTTTTAAGCCCTATATTATAATATAAGGTTTCAAAACTAAGGAAGGACTTAGGGCTGATATAGATCTTGAACTTTTTACTAATACTATGTCCATATTCTGAAAAATGGGTATGGGCTTACATCTTGATCTTTGTTAAATGACTCACACTGAGATGACACTCATATCAAGGTAGATAAATACAGATTGTGAAGCTACATTTGTTTGAAGTAAACACAATGTCACAAAGTTTATAATGCTAAATAAATAAATAACGTTGCACACTCATAGCCTCCAGGAGGGTAGATGTACAATGGACATACCCAGACCAAGAACATAAACTTCTTTATGTTCGTATGTTCGGTAGCACAATGGTTGCCACGCCCGGGGGCAACCCCGTTGAAACAGAAATTTGAATGATGAGTTTAAATTTATGTTCTTGGTGTGGGTGTTTGTGTTCCTGTCTTTGTATGAGTCCATGGTACCCACGACACAGGGTATTATATACCTTACTGTGGGGCTATGAGTGTGTAACGTTTATAAACTGTAACTCATCATTTGAATCATTCATCGGAAATCGAACTTGGGGCCTCAGATTGGCAGTCCGGCACAGTAACTGTAAATAAAAGAAAATATATTTATGAGATATAGCTATGAGATTTTAAAAATACAATTCGAAATGATTAAACTTTGCCATTGTTTTGCCAGGGACCAAATGATCCGATCCAGAAGCTGAAGAAACAACTCGCGGACAAGGAAAAGGCACTCGCAGATGAAATCGAAACTCACAAGGGGGCCAACAACATGTTGAAGGAGCTGAGGTAAAGTAAAAAAAACATTGTGAATTAAATTGTATTTCTTTCTTTCTTCCGCTTTAATTTTAACTTTTTCTTTTCTTACTTTACTTAATTTTTTGTCAGCGACAAATTTACATGTGTTGTGACTATTTAATTGAATAAAATTCAAAACAAAGTAATACTCAAAAATACACCAGATAATTAAAATAAAATGCTTCTTTCAAGTACCAACTTTAAGAGCGGTATCACACCGGTATTTTAAGTAGGTACGTATATATTTAAAATGGCCGATCTCATACAATTAACAAAAGAAAGCATTTGTAGAATTGGTAAGGGGCCATCCATAAATTACATCACACATTCATCCATTTTACATTACATCTAGAAATTATTAAATTAAAGAAAAATCGTTTTATCGTCGAAATATGATCAGGAATTCCCAACCATCGTCACACAACGTGAAACTTGTTCGACCCCCACCCTCCCCCTCGACGTAATTTGTGTGATTTATAATTTATGAATGGCCCCTAACGGTTAATTGCGTTGAACATGTAAAAAAGAAGAAGAAAAAAATTAATGCAGCTTGACGGGATATTAGATGCTGCATTATTATTATGAAACTACTCCCAGTTCCGATACGACTAAAGAAGATTTTGAAGAATAAAAAATATATAAATACATTTTTAATCTGAAATATTTTAACACAATCTGAATCAAAACTCAAGAAGTATTTATACACACACACCTAATTAATACAGGTAGTTATGACAAGAATCATTCAGTTTGAGTTGCCAGATAATTCATTCACCTTTGTGAATTCTACATTGAATACTTTCCAACCCTATTTATTACCATAAACTAAAGACATCAGTCCGCCACGTTTGTTTACTATTTAGGACAATTATAATAAAATGGACTATGGTAGTCTTCCGATTCGGAATTCTGAATGGTGGCCTGTGCTTTCGGAATCTCGTACGAAAGATGCCTGGATTATCTTGTAGTGTGTAGCTAGGACTCTTAATATAAGTTTAGGTTTAGTGTTATTAGAGTAAGTCATAATAAAGACATAATCCCGTCAACACGCCTTTCAATAAACACCCGAACCTGAACAAGTCTTTACAATCTGGTAATTTGGCCCTTTTTAATATAAAATTGACTTACTCAAATTCCGTATATTAAATCGCAGTAAAAAATTAACATCCATGTTTCTGAATTTTTTTTACTCAATAACTGGAGCGTTCAACTGAGCCTTTTTATTCGGTACGGAAATAAATATGTGTATGAATGAATGTGTGTGTGTGTGTACGGCGATGCAACGAGTAGTTAGCGTGGCTTGGCCGTAAAGCTGTACGTGTGCGTGCAGGGCAACGCTGGCGGCGGAGCGGGCAAAGGCGAGCGCGGCGGCGCGCGCGGCTGAGGTGGCGGCGGCGGCGCTGCGGGCCGAGAACAACACGCTGCAGAAGCGCCTCACGCGCCTCGTCGACGAGAGCACCTCGCTCGCGCACGACAACTCGCTCGTAAGCACTGCATGCTAATGTCTGCACTTTACATACTCACCCTTCATACTCCCATACACACTCACACCCACACACATACAAACATAGGGGCGCGCGCGTTTGCACGCACGGCGCACCCACGAACTAATGCAGTGCAGTTCTAATAAATAATTTTGATATGAGACATATAATTTTGTAATTTCATCAAATGTGCACTCACTTTCACAGAACTTGTATTAAAATTAGAGATATAAAGAAAATTATCTATGTGTGCACTTTGCACATTTTTATTTAAATGTATATATACCTTAATAATTCGAATAAACAATACGCCGATAATAATAGTTTCATGATATTGGGAATATTATATCTTAACTACTTATATGTTACTTATCTTACCTTTATTATATCATTTTTTAGTTTGAAGGATGATGGATAACATTTTACATACTGAATTTAAATTGAACATAACATAGTATTTAGAAAATTATAATTTAGAAGATTAAATTTTTATGTTTTTTTTTCTACAGCTTCAATCAAAACTAGCAGCTGAAGCAGAAGCTCAAGCACAGAGAGTGCAATTGGAAATGCACATTCAGAGATTGTCTGATGTAAGTAACATGTAATGAAAGATTAAGAAATTAAATTCATTTGGGTTCATATTTATGGTGAATTATCTATTTTTTTAATTAACATTAATGTGTAGAATTTATGCTTGTACAGCTTAAGGCGCTGCGCAAACGTAAACACTTTTTGTTGCCGATTACAGGTTACCTGAGGTTACCGTAGTCGCGGTGTCCTATAGCGGCGAACAAAGTCCCCAGTTGGGACTGCTAGTCACTAGCAACCGAAGTTGTTTTCGGTGTTGCCGATGGTGATGTTGTGTTACTTGGGTCTTTAACTTACGATTGTTAGTTTCCAATAACCAACACTGGACACTTTTGATGAGCAACAAGTATTGGGTTCAGGGTCGGATTTAGGGGAGAGCAACCGGGGCTACAGCCCCGGGCCTCCACAAAGGAGGGGCCCCCACAATAAAACTTCGGTAAAAAAATTTAATTCAGACTACAACACACTAGTAAACAACTTTTCCTTTCATATTTTTTCGCTTTTTACAATACTTTGAACAAACATGATCACATTAAAAATTAACAGAAATCATCGATCTATATTTGTTCAGTCCAATCGGGTAATCAGTAAAGTATCAAAATCTCAAATGGCCCTGATAAGTGCTTGCATTTTATTCCCCACTTTGAGGGAGAATCCCAATGGCTCAATGGCTGAGTGGTGTGGTACTCGCCCGCAGCCTCGGAGGTTGGGTATTTGATTCCGTGTCTCGACAGGACTCTCGATTCTTTATTTTTGTTCTTTCAATTATATACATGTAACTTACATTAGCGTGAAATGGATTTCGGCAAAGTAACGCCTGATTCAATTAATTACTAAACAAGTATTTGATCAACAAATTTTTTTTCACAACATTTGTTGTGGGTGGTGCAGCGGGCTAAACAATTTCAACACTCTGTGTGCGTAAATAAGGTTTTTTGCCCCGTTGCCCCGGGGCCTCCACACCACTCAATCCGGCCCTGATGGGGTTAAGAGAAGCAAATAGACACAAAATGTTTATGTCTGCGCAAGGACAGATTTCATACTGGTTAAATAGAAATCTTATATACATTGGTAGCTTTAACTCCACACAACAACACAAATATGCCTCTTGTGCAGCGGCTAAATGAGCTTAGCATAAGGTAACATTCGGTTTTTTTGCGACCGCGACACGCGGCTGCGACCATCCGACTACACGGCCATGGCCGCCTGTCGCGAGGTGACCCCTAGCCTTCTGATGTCAGCGACGGTGAGATCGCCACTGGGTCGGTTGTATCGATTTATCCGTAGTTAGGAATAATGTTATTCAGCAGCTATTGGAGGATGACGATATATGCCATGCGGCTGTCCGTCTACGCTTACCGGTTGAGCGACGCGTACGCCGGATGTACCATGTACCTTATAGAAATTCATACTAGAAGTGGGTCGACACTGCTGCCATCTCCGAATGGGTGAATGAATGGATTTAGAGTGTGACGACTTGGTAGAGCTGGTCCTGAGTGGTCACGAAGAGAGGCTATAAAACGTGTCTGATTTTGTGCAGTCGGAGGCGGGTCTGCTGGCGCAGCTGGCGGCGCTGCAGGCGGAGCTGAGCGCGCGCGTGCTGGAGGCGGGGCAGGCGCGCTGCGACGCGGCCGCCGCGCGCGACGCCGCGCTGCACGCGCAGCAGCACGCCGCCGACCTGGCGCAGCAGCTGCAGGTACATTTATTTGTTTATTGGAGTGGAAACTTCAAAAAAGTAGCCGACGGATTGGTAAAGATATCGGGTTTGTAATTTTGTATCTTTGTTTTGTTAGTTATGAAATCTACAAAAAGTACCCAGCAGATTGGGAGAGATACTGGGTTATGTGGGATTTAGCATTTGATGCTACAAATCCCAACCAGTGTCTTTCATGCGCAATATATGTAGTTCTCCTTACATCCTCATGTGCTTACGACGGCGTGCAACCAAGCACACACCGCCATCCTTTCCAGGGCAGCTTACTCGAGCTCCCACTTAAGTCGCCTCTTGCGATCAGGTAGAGGACGCCGTATGCTTCTTGAATACGACTGAAAGATATGTTGTCAATAAGTGGGTTGTGTTTTTCCCAGGAGGCTAACCGCGCATATTCGGAGCTGGAACAACAGCGGCAATGCGCCGCTCTGGCCGAGCAGCAGGCACAGCAGGCACAACAGGACCTGCGTCTTGCACAGGACAGCATCGCTGGTACGTTTAGTACATCCATACTTACGAGGTTAAATTGTGTTTTTTGTTTGTCCTTGCTTGCGACGTGGCAAACGTGCTACGGATTGACGTTGTTTGTATGGAGACAATTGAGGGTTGTAGAGTGACATAGGCTACTTTAACTTTGGTAAAATATCTCATTCCTATGGAAAGAAAACTTGTAGTCCATGCAGGTGGAGACATGGGCAGATATGTAGTATTCTGTAAAGATATTTTTGGCGGGAATTGAGAAAGGCATGTTGCGGCAATACTTGTTTTGTTTTCATTTTCTTTCTTCATTTTTTAGTTATTTTGAATAAATTCTGGCATTTTATTCGATGTTGGTTAATTACAGTGCCAAAGTGTTGTGGATTTCAATAACAGTGCAAAAACAAGTTTTTTCGGGTTCCCTGAAAAACTCCATTAAACTAGTTTTGATAAAGTAGCCATCGCTTTACTTATGTGTCTGACTGACTTGGTTGACTCATTACTAACAAATCACAGATTTTGACTATTGACTATTTGTCGCTTGCTGTAAATGAAATGGACAAAATACTTTTTAAAAGTTTTAATTCAATGTACACAGATCGTATGATGTCATTATTGAAAGAAAAACGTGTTATTGATACATAAAAAATCGCTAAATCTATTTCTAATTAAAAAAAAAATACCAGCATACAATGCTGCATTAATACAGCCTAGAATATAAACTTCATGGTAGATAATGAGTTGAAATGTATAATGTTAAAGAAAATGTAGCGTTTCCCATGATTGTTGCAGCATTAACAGAGGAAGTGCAGAGGTTGACTACTCGAGCTCAGATTGCTGAAACTAGCTTAGAAAAAGCAAAGGAAGAAGCAGACAAGCAGAAGCAGGTAAGAATCTGGACGACTACTAATTTGTATGATAAATATTATTATGTAGGTTAAATTAGTTAGTCCCTGTATCTTCGGGATTAAGGATAGTGCTAATCGTATCATATGCCTGCCTGATTGTAAGAGTTGACTAAAAGGGGGCTTCCGGGGTTACGGGTGCTGATATTGGGAGCTTGATCAGCCCAGCCAGCAGCCCCGGGAAGGATGGTGGTGTGTGCGTGGCCGCATGCCGCCGTAAGCATCGGAAGGTGCAGGAGAGCACATCTGCTCTCCCGAGTATCCTCTCCAAAAGTGCTGGGTACCTTTTGAAGGTTACGATACAAAAAAAAGGTTAAATTAGTTATAGCAATAGTACTAATGTTGATAGCATTGTGCAATATTCGATAACGAGTGCTAGTATGGACTAGAATTAGTATATAATTATGTACTACTACTACTATTACTAAACTACTACTACTACTAAAGGTAGAATAAAAGCCAATGCTATTGCAATATAGTACCTTTTGTTAGTTTAATTTGAGGTTAGCAGATGCAAGAAACAAATACTACTCAAAATGGTGTAGCTTGTGGCATTTTGTCGTGAGATTAGATTAATTTCTTCCTCTTTATTCTTCTTTCTGCTGAACCTGTCTGACTTGCTTCTAACCGATGAATCTAGCTTCAAAGACCAACAGCAAAGCACATATTTTGAAAAATTAGAAGTTTCGCTTTTCGTTTCTTCCAGACATCTTAAAATTAGTAGTGAACATACTTACGCGATTGTCCCTTTTTGCGTCCCACTGCTGGGCTCCGGTCCCTCCCCATTATTGGGAAGTTCTGGGTCCATACTCAATCACGCAGGTTGGTGGAGATGCGGGTGTTTCGATAACAACCGGGACCACTGGCTTAACGTGCCTTTCGAAGCACGGAAACGTGCAGGTTTTTTCTGCTACTAGGAGTCACCCATCTCATACCCGATCGCGCCCGTTTGGTTAAGCTGCGTTCCATGCTAGCCACCGGGCCATGAGCACTTCTCTACCTTTTGCTTACATTTTGGATACCTAATGTTATGAGTCGGCGTATAGGTAGAAGCTTTAATGTTTAACGGGTTCAGGTGTCCGTGGAGCTGTCTGCAGCGCGCGAGGCGCTGGCGGCGCGCGAGGCGGAGCTGGCGGAGCTGCGCGCGCTGCACGCCGCGCCGCACAACGGCCTGCCGCCCGCCGCGCTCTCCGACAAGGTGCCTCGCCCGTACACACACACACACACACACACACACTGTGCACCATACACAAATGTTGTGCACACTACTAACACTAAATAAACAAGTTATAATTTACTTGACTTGTTAATTTAGCTGTAATAATAGAAAAAAAAAACAAAATAAAAAAACAGTGGATGTTACTGTAATTTTCATGCAAATTTGATTTTCTATGGCAGTATGAACAAAGTAAGTTTTGAGAAAAGATCTCAGATGAAAAAAGTGTTCTAGGACATTTTTTGGAGATAATTTTGCATTACAGATTTTGTTTGAGATATTTTTGTCATAAAAGTATCAGTTTTGCTGAAAAAAAAAACATTTTTGTATACTTTGCTACAGACATGGAATTACTGGGCACTTATCACAATTTGATTACAATGGTGACGGGTTGTGGTGGTAGTAGGACGGTGCGATTGTACCAGTTGCTAAAAAACATGTTGATGCGACATCAACGTCGCGTTTGAGCAACTACAACGCCAACGTTCGTAAAGCGCTGGTGGAATCGCGGCATTAATTTTTATGTGTTTCTGTGGAAAGATAAAGTTGTGGGACACATTTAATTGAAGCGATCTTATTCTATGCCGTTGCTAGAATAAGCCTTATGATTAGCAAAAAAATTCTTACTGAAGAGATTACTATCAACTGAAAAATATAAATTTAAAACTCTATAATTATGGTCACCGCTCCGTTTTCTATAGGCAGATAATGCTTCATAGGAAGTGTTGTTCACAACAATCACTTGTGTATATTTTTGCCTCCCCAGTTGCACCGTAGTAGTGTTACTTAATATCCAGTATTGATAATTTGTAGGTCGCCGAGCTAGCCAAAGTGGAGAGCGTGGTGGAGTCGCTCCGCAGCGAGCTGGCGGCCGCGCAGCGCAGCAGCAGCGAGCAGCGCGACCAGCTGTCCAAGCTCACAGAGCAGCTGGACCAGTACAAGGAGAAGAACAACGTGAGTTCATTTCTCTTGTCGTTGAACACGGTAGCTAATACACAAATTAACACCACAGATAATAAATACACCAGATGCCAATGGACAGGCGGCCGGCCATATTGTACATTACCATCTGTTATCGCTCCATACTGTACAGGACCAGGAAGAAACGCCCTCGAATGGCGACCACGTCTCGGCAAAAGGAGCACAGACTGCCCGTCCGTCATGTGGATTGACGACCTGAACTGAAGAAGACAGTGAGAAGCCGCTGGATTCAAGGGGTGCAGGACTGAATAGATTGGCGAACGTTAGGGGAGGCCTATATCTAGCAGTGGACTTCTACATGCTTACGGATGGATGGATGGATGGATAGATGGATGAAATACCATATAATTTTACTGTAAGAAGTAGAACAGTGGAAAATCATCCGACATAGATTGGCCACCGAATTGTCTTTCTGCCACCTCACATTGGAGCAGTGTGGTAAGCTCATAAGCCTCCCCAGAGACCCTGACCCAGCAGTGATAAATTACTTTTATTTATATAAGATAATTTTACCACCAAAATTGTCATAGAAAATGCATTTTTTTTTTACTCCATTCAGTCTTACACTTGTTGTACTCGTTTGAGTTACTTATTTTATAATAATTCAAATACAATAAGTTTGTTAATTGCATGCTCTAAATATAATTGTCGAATGATATTCCCAAACAAATTGATACTAACATCTAACTTACTGATTGTGACTCCTACCACTCAGGAGTTGCGTACTAAAAACTGGAAAGTAATGGAGGCCTTACAATCCGCCGAAAGGGCGCTACAGACAAAGTCGACGAGCGCGTTGCCGGCCCAAGACGTCGCTGTAAGTCTACGTTTCTTTGTGTCAACGACAAACTTTTTGGCCGTTTCAAAGCACTGTTAATGGTCAGATGATTAAGAGATGGCAATATTTATTTTATGGGAATTATAAAGATACTAACAGTTTTCCCAAATTTACTAACAATTGATGATACGTACAATTCGGGTAACTTTGAACGTTTTTTACGTTATTTTTATTATTAAAAATGATTTCAATTTATAACATCTTTATTGTATTGAATGAATAGTGTCCTTTTGAGTTGGTTTTTCTGTCTAACAAAATAAATTTGCGGAATAAACAACAGAACTACCCATAATTTCCCCTAAAAGTCGAATTCAAAGTTATCATGAGTTTTGGGTAACTTTGAATAATTTTTTTTAGAATGTAAAAAACCTTAATATTTTAAGGTTTACGTAAAACAAAAAGAAGGTATTATTAAATTTAAAAACCTTATCTATAAAAATGGCATCTACACTGACGTAAAAAAGTAACAAATAGCTTGGTTTTGCCATATGAATCAAAGTGGAATATTTTACGATTTCAAATCAGAGCTCAAAAACTTCCAGCAACTTAACCACGGAAAAAGCGGGAATTTTCAGAATTATGGCATTGACAGTTTATTTCTTTAATTTTCATTTGGTACAAAAACATTTTGGCAATCCATTTAACACAGTTATTATATTGAAATATCAAAAATTTCGATGTAATAAATTGTTAAATCTTTTTTCCAACTTTGTTCAAAGTTAAACGTCAATTCAAAGTTACCCGGAATGACTGTAGTCTTTTAAAGCCTATTTTTGCAGAAAATTTGATATTGGTGTAGATAGCTCTTTTATCTCATGAAGGCTTGTTTGCTATGGTTGTGGTCTTTGTGTGCGTTACCTGAGAACCTGAGAACTGTCTGGTAACTTAGTTACTAGCTATAGTTAGTTACTATTATATGGTATAGTTAGTTCAACTCATTTGTGCGCGCGGCGCTATGTGTGGGTAAACCTTTAAATACACAGTGACTTTGTGTGCGTGACAAGAGGTACAGTGAAGTTGCTCGGACGACGACGGCCGCGTCACTGTCACACAAATTAAAGCTGCATAATTACTAGCCCACGCACACATAGCGCCGCGCGCACAAATGAGTTGAACTAACTGTAAGCTACTTCAATTTCATTTCATCAATTAATCATATCAATCATTTAACAGTTGTTATGTTGACCAAAATTGTATAACAAACTCAGACACATAATTCTTTGCACGTGCATGTACACCTCTCCAAACCATAATAAACAGGCATTTGTGACATATTTATTTTATAACAATAGTATAACAATATGTTATACTTATTTTGGGTTTTTCCTTTAATTCTTTCTAAATACTGTTTTAAATTTATTATTATATTGAAGTTATAACCCATCATAAATTGAATGTTTAGGTAGGTACTTAAATGGTATCTGAATTGAAAAAAAATTATAAGTCTTGCCCTCTCTTGATGATTTGGAATGGACCAAAAAATTTGATGTTTACTGCATTACCTGATATGTAATTTGTGAATCACAAAATTTCAAGGCACTTGAATATTTTTGTCATTAATCCCTACAAAATTTGACAATTATGTAAATAATTTAAAAAAACACAATTGAAATACAATCATGTTTATTTTCACAGGTGCTAACCTGTATTGAGAGTTCATCAGTGTGTTTTGTAGTTTCTTAATACATATTTATTCTATTGCATCATTTCAATCAGATATTATTGTGATTAACTATAATAATAATCAAGTGCTTCTGAAATAAAACAGTACACCTTTATCAAAAATATATAAGTTTATTAGATCTTCGGCCGGCTTCGCTTTGATACGACGAAATCTGCTGTTTTATTCTATGCACTGCTGTGTATGTACATATATGTATACTATAATAATATTGTACAAATATAATAATATTATTGTGTAACAATGTACAAATATAATAATTTACTATATATAATATTGTAAAAATAGGCCAAGGCCAACAAGCCACATAGGGCTCGCGGTATGATTTAGGTTTATTTTCACTATATATCTTTTTTCCGTACCTAATAAAAAAACAAATACTCACTATTTATTGCCGTCTTTATATTCATCGTCTTAAGTCATTCGTCTTTATATCAGATAATAGAATTCCTCGAATAAATGTTAGCGCTGTCATCGTTACTCTTAGAACTGTTTCAAAGGTTGTTTGTTTGCTTTTTGTAGTACGTGTACGAGCAGAACAGCGAGATTTGAGATTTTCCGGTACAAAACAAGTGCGCCAATAAGCATGTTTTTTAAGATGATCACATAGGTACGCACCATAATTACGCTAATTTTAAACGACTTATTGAAAAAAAGAATAATAATATTAGCTAACTAGTTACTTTATCTGGGGATTCAAAAATCAGGCCTAAGTGTTAGTCCTACTTGGTTACAAGTAGACGTTCATTTTTAAACAGGCCGCCAAAATTTTAATGTGCCTGCTTTTATAATGTTACGCGCTATGGGTAATAAAATACCGTTTGTAACGTACAAGGCGTTTATTGTCCCGTTTTACAAAAATCCACTTAATAGAACCCAAATTACTAAGCACAATCACCATGGTCCAATTTCCTCGCTGTAGTCGCCGAAATATTTCTTCCTTATCGCTTGGTTGGATCACTTCGATTTCACTTTCCGGAACTAAACTGCATAGTCGTGGCCTGCTGCGTGGCTTATATGTACATGTATTACCGAACTACCAGGAAAAATATGCCCGTACCGAATCTGCTGTTTAAATCACTACGCCCTTATAGTTACATATTATGTATACTCATAAACAATAGCTGCAATGTAAACAATAGTTCAATATACAATGTACGCTATATATAGGTACGTTCTTATCACCTACTTTTCGAGCAACTTTCTTCACGGTTTGATCTTAGACTTAATACCTATTTAAGGTTTTGCTGTACGACGTTTTGTTTACGGGATATAGGTACTCAAAGTCGTAACATTATGTAATTTATCATTGTTGCCCGTATCACTTCTGTGTATAATGATGAGTAGTTCCATAGGAAATTAAAATGTCCCATGACCACTACTGGTAGTGCGAAGCAGTAGGACCCCAGGCAATGATCAATTTAAATTGTGAAGAGGAAATATTGTTTATTCTATTTATTAAAATCGACATATTGATTGGAAAAAGGGACGTTTACGAAGTTATGAAAAATGATTGTTGTAGAATTGAATGATATGACATTTTTTGTTGTAACAGGAAGCGATAGCAAAGGCACAAGAGAGCCAGTACGCGGAGGTAGCGAGCGTGCTGCGCGCCGCGTGCCCGGCCGCCAGCCCCGCCAGCGCCGCCGGCCGCCAGTGGCTGCAGGCCTTCGCCGACAACCTCAAGAAGGAGCTCGACAAGAAGGACTCCGAGAAGAAGCTTCTAGAAAAAGAACTAGAGAGGAAGCTCCTTGAGAAGGACTCCGAGAGGAAGCAGCTGCAGGAACAGATGGAGCAGAAGTTGCGCGAGAGGGACCTGGCCGAGAAGGACCTCACTGGCAGGGTGGAGAGGCTGCAGAGGGAGACGGAGACGCAGAGGAGGGCGGATGTGAAGAAGGTGGAAGTGGCCTCACAGGTGCCGCAGAGTGACGCGAAGCTGCTGGAAGTGGCCTCGCAGGCGCCGCAGAGTGACGCGAAGCTGCTGGAGCTAGTCGCGCAGAATGAACAGCTGCAGGCAGCCGTCGATAAATACAAGAGAATAGTTGATGACACGGTAAGTAAACGAATTTCTTTGGCATTAATTTTTTTACAATACAGTACAATATTACTTTATGGCATGGCACACCAACTCTTCTTGAACAATAATATAAAATGTATAATAATTTTTGTTGACAGCTAAAAATACGAGGGCGGTTCAAATATGATCGAGACAAATGCTCTGACACATTTATTTACTATCGAAAAAATCTACAAAAACTTACAGCTTTTCCATGTGGGAAGTACGTTACTCACTTGTTACGCATTTTGTCCACCTTTCCGGAAGCTTTATATGGCGGTATAGAAAATTTCTTGGGCAACTCGGACAGCCATGGGCCCACGAACTCCTCTACCTCGTCGTCGGTGTTGAATCTTTGACCTCCGAGGCTTCTTTCAGTGGTCCAAACAGAGTGGTAGTCGCAGGGTGATAAATCCGGACTTGGGCTGAGACGCGCGTTTTTCTAAAGAAGGATCGCACTTCGTACTGGAATGCTCCTCCGTTATTTTGTGATATTGAAGGTTTTCGTGGATGAAAGACTCTGCACTACCAATACTTATGCCGAGTCAGCCGAAATGTCTCGAACACTCATCCAACGGTCCTCCAAAATGAGGTTGTTCTACGCTGCGAATGTTGTCTGGTGCGATGCTGGTTCGCGGTCGACGATCATGCGGCTCATTCTCGACGGTTTCGCGGCCATTCTTGAATCCTTTGGTCCATTTAAACACAGTAGACCTACTCAGGCATTCACTATCGATCTGATTTCGCAAACGCAGAAAAAAATCCGTGTTTTTAACTCCTTCCCACACTAAAAACGATTGTCAATACGTAGCGCAACGGCGGTCGGCACTTGACATTCACTCATAGTCGTAACACGCGCGTGAAACATGCGCCCCCTCAAAAACTATGCCACACTGTTCGTAAGGGGACGCAGCTATCACATACTCAAGCAACGACCTTCAAAACACACATGCGCGCCATCTACAGTTTGTTTCGATCATATTTGAACCGCCCTTGTAATATGTATTAATTTATCCTTTCATCTTGTTTCCCATGGAAATTGCTATCGCTACATTGTTATACGAGGTTTAATAAGCATTAGCGAAATAAGATATTAATGCAATGCCGCTGTATTGTCATGTCGTATCGTCGCCTTTCATCGCACAGCGGTGGTCGAGCAGTATCGACCGCGATCTCAACACGGAAGTACAGAGTCCTTTTGCAAGAGTGTGCAATTCCTCATTGCACCTCTGACAAAGTTATAGTATATTTCATTACAAGTGCGGAAAGGCTGTCATTGCAAGGAGTTCCGACAAATGTCTACCCGAGCCGAGGCGCAGCCGAAGGTGAGGGTTGACAGTCGGAACTCCTTCCAATGACGGTTCCGCACGTGTACTGAACAACTATTTTTAATACAGTTGCGAAAAAATGAAGCAATTTAATAAAATAATAAAAACTCGCAAAGAACATTTTTGAAAAATACCTATATGCGATTTTTTTTCTTCGCTCATTCTGGGTAGGCAAAGGGAACTATGCCGAACAGCCAAGTCGTCAGTAGATTTTTTTTTATTGATATGAAATGAAAATGTTAATGAGATGAAATTAAATGAAACCTAACCTAACTCATTGAATGAAATCATTAAATCTGATATTGAAACAAATTAGTAGCTTCTTTTTAGAAATATTTGCATGAATCATAAAAACTTCTAAAACTTCGTGGTTGGTTTTTTTCTTTTTAATAGACATTATTTTGACAGTTGGGAAAGAGAACGTACGAGTGCGGAAAAGGTAAAGAAAAAGCACGAGTGTGTAATAGCCCACTTCCCGCACGCTAAATGTCCCTGCAATACGTCACTTTTTGAGCAACTGTATTAAAAAATTCTTTTTAATTAATTATGATGTTTCCCATCATCGTGCATGCCTGAGAGTAACCGATAATTTCTCAAAGGCTTGATGTCCGCTAATTCGCACTTGGCCAGCGTGGTGGACTCTAACTCTTCACTCTCGAGTGGAGACCGTATGAGAAAAAGACTGAAAAAAGTACCGCTACGTCATTGTGACATGTACTCGTTATTGCAGGAGAGCGTGCTGAGCCGGCTGCAGGACAACGTGTCGCGCGAGGAGCAGCGCTGGGCGCAGCAGCTGGCCGCCAAGCAGCGCGAGCTGGACGACCTGCGCCAGAGGACGCTCTTACAGGTACACACAGTTTAAACCATACAACAGCAGCAAGCAGTAAATCAGCCAATTGCCATGATGACAGTATTTAAGTCTATGAATTATTAGTAAAAACAAAAAAATATACATCAAAAAGGATTAAAAAAGTATACCAGGTATAAAATATTCGGGTTTTTATTGAAAATCTGTCAATAAAGTCACGCCTAAATAGAGATCGCGGTGTTCATAGAAAAACTATGGATTTCGAGTCCGTGATATCAGAAACGTATAACGTTTTCGTGTTAAATTTCAAGTAAACGGATAGAAATGTAAAATCTGTTTGTGTGAAATATTTTATTTATTGTTAAAATTCATTGTTTTTCGGAAATATTAGGCGCATTACTATATTTTTGAAGGATATTTCAAAAATTTTCATAATGCCTATTACATTATAATCATTGTTCAGCTTCGTACAAATTAAGCAGAACTCGGGTTGCGTTTAGTTCGTCAATGTAACACACGAAGGTGCTTGTGTAGTGGCCCCGATGGTGTACCATGGCGTGATGGTGCTGTCTCATCCGACTATCGCATGGCACAAAAAAAACAAGTACAACTTACAACAATAACACGATAAGCTCAACTGGGTAGATTTAGACTGGTAGGGTATGGTAGGGTAGACGCTTTTTGAATAAATATATAAAAAATAAAACATATATAAAAAAAAACGTTAACTTGTTTGTCACATCTGTGAAAAACATCATACCTATTACGATTAACGTAACCTATAAATAATACATCGTTTTTTTCCTAGATAATATTAACAAGTTTATTTTTGTAATTTTTAATTAATTTATAAGTAAAATAGAAACACAATGAAAAAAAAAAAGGTTTGACAACACATGATCATACAAACATTTCAATTAAAACCATTACGAGGATTATTTACCAATATTATCATCTTAGAAAAAACGCAACTTATGTATTTTGCTTAGAGCATCAAAGGTACAGACTCATCCTGTGGAGAGGACATTGCGCCTCGCTTCGATACATAATTTTTGTGCCAAATCTGGTGCGGGGGGAAGAACGCACACATTTTAATTTTTTCACACATTCACAAATATTCTTTCATCGCTACAGACGCATACATTTCTAAATATGTCTAATTTCAATTAACAACGTCATTTTCTATGCACCGACTACAGTGACACCGACACACACATACATATTTATTTATTTATTTATTTATTTATTTATTTGTATCACCTTAAAATAAGGGTTACAGGGTAAGACTTAATGCCTAATGGCATTCTCTGCCAGTCAACCCTGGGTGATGGTGAGAACTTACGGTAGGCAGGAAAATGTGTGATTAAAAAAGTTATTGGTATAAAAATAATGAAAAGAAAATAATTGTTATATACATACATACATAATACAAATATACATACATACATACATAAATACATACATACATACATAAAAAGCGTACATAAATATACAACTATTAATGTCAAAAAGGTGACAGCCATAATGCCAACTTATAATGACTCATTAGTTACTTGCTAACAGATGTCTACGTATCAACTCCTTAAATGTAGATTTTGTACGCGCCTTTCTGATACTTTCGGGCAGGGCGTTCCAGAGCAGTATAGCCTGAACATTAAATGTTCAGTTCAAATTACATACTAGTTGTATAACTAGAAGGCACATTGTGCATGGACGTTGGGACGAGGGGTTCGCCCGTAAAGGCCACTCCTCTGACGGGTGTCATACCTGTCAATACCTTGATGCTCTAAGGTATTTTGTCAGATGTCAATTTCCATATATATTTTTTTCATAATGCACCATTAAACTCATCGTAAACATTTTAAAGTATGTGTAAGCCCTTCTTTATTTATTTGCATTGCTTTAATACATATTATTAGAGAAATGCTACCATACAGTATTTATTACATCCAATTGATGTAAATTAAATTGATGTTGCATAGTGAGCTTGATGATTGATAAATTATTTCAATAAATGATTATTTTCACATAGCAAGGTAACATTGTCTCGTGATCGAGATAATTCTAAGAAGATAAGTCGATAATTATATACACATAAATAACATATTATGTTATCATCCATTGCCATTTACGCTTAAAATTGAATAAATAATTTTTATACATAGGAACCTCTGGCGTTTGCATACTCCTGCATAGAAAAATCATTGCCTACAATTATAGAAGAGGTACAATACGCAAAACATTCCAATCTGCACTTGTGTATTGTTTTGTGAAAATTGAATGTTATTTAGAGACTATGAGTATACTATTGCAAATGTTACAAATAACTAATAGAATTTATAATGTCTCTAAATAACATTCATAAATGTGGTATATAGTAGTCACCAAATGTTTTAGCCGGCCTACATGAACGCCACTGTAAAAAATTTTGCCGGTGTTTACCGAGCCATTTGTTCAATCAGAAAACTAACTGTCCATTCATGATTTGAACAGACCTACACGACATAAATAATGCATATCTGGCCTTGTAAAGAGATACTTGGATTGTTATGCATTATGTACCACATGGTTTCATTTTATAAATAAATATAAATATCTTTGGACAATACACACAACACCATCTGATTCCAAACTAAGCAGAGCTTGTACAATGGTAATCAGAAAGCTGATAAACATACTAATATAATTCTAAATACATACTTAAATAGATAAATTAACACCCAGACACAGAACAAATACTCATGTTCATCACACAAATATTTGTCCTGGGTGGGAATCAAACCCACGACCTCACGCATCGCTCATCGCCCACCACGCCACGGAGGCTGTCGATTATTATTATGATTTAGTATTATATATTTAAAATGCCGCTGAAATTTGGTGTCTACTTTATTCATTTGTCAATCTCACTGTATCCTTCACCTACTCGCGTATTTTACAAAAATCTACCAATGCTTTATATGTTTTTGTTATAACGTCCTTTCCTTTCGGTGGACACGGTACCGGTTTTGAAACAAAAGTAATTGTGTATCCTGTTAACGCTGTTTGTTTGGTGACGGAAGGATTTGGTTTAGAGCGAGAACGAAATTTGTTGTTTTTCACAGATGCAGAAAAAAATAGATGCACTCCAAGCAGAACTACAGCAGAAACAATCAAATTATACGAACAGCTTTGCTGACGCAGAACGCATTTCACAGGTAATGTAACAGACTGAAAAAATATATTTAAATTTAATTAAAAAATAACGCTATGTAATGATAATGACCTTAAGAAGTCAATTTTATACCATAAACCGTATACTATGTATTGCAGTTTTAATATACTGTATTCTACGAAATTATAGCAAAATAATATATATATAAAAATTAAAAAAAAATGTTTTAATTTTTATATATTTTTATTGTATAATATTGTATATACTTAGATTATTTTAATGTTAGGAAAACTACTTATAAATATATGATTAATATCTTTCAAAATATATATAAATAAATACATAATTGATGTTAATTTCTTTAAATTTTTATTTTACTATCATATTATTTGCTTATCTATACTAATATGTAAAGCTGAGTTTGTTTGTTTGTTTGAACGCGCTAATCTCAGGAACTACTTTCAGTTCGAATTGATAAATTATTTTTGTGTTGAATAGTCCATTTATTGGGGAAGGGTATAGGCTATCTATCATCATGCAATGACTAATACCAAAGTCCACGCGCACGAAGTCGCGGGCGGCCGCTAGTTAGTCATAAATAGGAAACTCGTTACATCACACACAGACACACTCACACTGACAGATATCAACTTTTTTACAAATATAATATTACTAGCTGTGCCCCGCGGTTTCACCCGCGTTAGAGAGGATCATTAGCATAAAGTGAAGTCCCTTCTGAAGTACCGTGGACCGGCTTTTTTGTAGGACTATATAAGATAAACATTAACATCATACATTACATAGGTGTACCTCTAGCGGTTTTGGCGGCGCATGCCAGAATAGCTCGCAGATGGTAGATTTTTTCCTACTTACTTGACACTTATCGTCATATTTTGGACAATTCACACAATATCTTTATAAATTGTAGCCTATGTTATTCTGATGTATAAGCTATATTGTGGTAAAGTTTCATTCAAATCCATTCAGTAGTTTTTACGTGAAAGAGTAACAAACATCCATACATCCATACATCCATACTTACAAACTTTCGCCTTTATAATAGTAGTAGGATATAGCACTTCACAAGATATAAAAATAATGCTTTATAATTTTTTGTAGGAACGAATTGCAGATCTATCTAGTAAAGATACACTCAATGGACCATTACAGGTATGTTTAAACTCATGTACTTGCACGCTCCTTTTTACCACGGACGTGTAGGTTATGGGACAACCTTCCAGCTGAGGCATTCCCAGTGGACTATAACATGGGGTTCTTCAAGAAAGCTGTAAAAAAAGCTCTTCAAAGCCGGCAATGCTCGGGTGGCTTCCCTGGGGTTGCTCGTGTCCATAGGCGACGGTGATCGCTTAACACCACTCGGCCTGTCTGCCTTTTTGTTCGGTTTATTTTTAAAAATAAAAAATAAAATGTGAGCTGCCTTAAAAACTTTCTCCTCAGTTTTTCTTGAGGGTATGAAACTAGAGCGGGATTGGCTATGGCATACTGTCTAGTGCCACATTCTCTGGCCCTTCTGTTTTGTACTCTCATCGTAATTATGTAAAGACTAAATACTTTTTTTTGGATCGGGGAGAAACCTTCTAAAGGTACCATACCTTGGGAGAGGATACCAGGTTATGTGGGAATTGTACTGCACTTAAAACCCCCTCGGTGGCCTGCCTCTGCGTTTGGGCAGGACTCGGGAATCTCCAGTGGAATGCACTGGTGTCATCTACGCGCGACGCCCCAGAACGGGCTCATTAAAAGCCTTAAAATTAACCCAAAAAAAAAACTTGAGAGATGTCAAGGGACACCCGTATGGAACGAAGTTCCTTTCGATTAATTAGTGAATATTTTTTATTTGTTCCAAAAAGAAAAAACGATTTATCAAAAACAATCTCCTGTTAGGTTATGGGATCCTGGTACATGAATCGAGGCTGTGAACTGTTTTGAAAGTAATGGTGGCAATTTTGCGGTACCAGGAGACACTACTCGCAAAGAGCACAAAGGCGAATGCAACAAAAAAAAGCAAAGAAACTACTTTACAAAATTATCATAACACCTTTATTTTATTTACAATAATTTATAAAAACATATAATAATAATAACAGTCGTCACGTCGACTATACATTAGGCACTATATAGCCATCATACATAGACTATACATATGTAAGATAATGTCGTGACAACTTTTCGTAAAAATATTTTCCGTCCAGCCCCCTTTTACAACGCGCGATAAGGAACTTCGTTCCAAAAAATCGTAATATAATATTATGTCCTTCAAATTTAGTTTATGAAACACCTGAATTTGGTTCGTCTTGGATACGTAAAGAGCCAGGACTCGAAATAAGCCTGTTTTACTTTAGACATGCTATGTAAGTGAAGCGCGCATGGCCCGGCGCTTAGCGTAGAACGCAAGCGATCTATGCCACTAAGATAAACGGGCGCGCTCGGGTGTGAGATGGGTGACCGCTAGTGGCAAAAAATTCATGCGCGTTTCCGTGCTTCGGAGGGCACGTTAAGCCGTCGGTCCCGGTTGTCGATGGATAACAGTCGTTATACCTTGTCGGAGACCTTATGGGCGGTTTGAAAACATCCGACAGCGGGTTGGCCACTAATCCGCATCTCAACCAACCCGCATTGGAGCAGCGTAGTGCGTATAGCGTATTGGAGTAAGCTCCAGGCGTCCCCAATAGTAGGGAGAGACCCGTGCCCAACAGTGGGACGTAAAAAGGGTTACAGCCAGCCATGTAAAACATGCAAGTTTTAGCGTCTATTGACATGCTTGTACGGTGGCTAAATATTGTTACTGTATTTATGAGTTCTTATTGTTTCAGGTTGGATTAGAAGGGAAATAACACAGGATGCATGTAAATCAATTCGAAGCGCAGTAGTGAGATAATAAAGTTTCATATGAACGCACCGCGTAGAATGGACGCGAACACGTTGTCGCACTGCCATCGTATTTTACAATAAGACTCTTTGGTAAATCAATCTTTTTTGTACTAATTGAAATGTTTTATACAACAATTTGAAAACTAAAAATCCAGTAAAATAAGTGTTAAGTCACATTGTAACTAATTAACATTGTAACTAATTGTTTGAATACCAATCAATCGTTGTTAATTTACTTCGAACTTCGAAACCAACTTAAAATATTGCCATATACAATGATCGGAACTGGATTTATAAATGTATTTATAAACTTTTAATGGACATATAAATGTTAAATGGTTAACTACTTATTTGAATGACTTTTAGATGCAAAAGAATGTCTAGTGTAGCAATAGTTGTCACAAATCTACACCCAAAACTTTCTAATGTACTTTAATTTGTTCTTATTGATTTTAATACGAAAAGTTAAGGCATGAAATCGTATTTTGTATTTAATGAATATAAAATTCGTCTGGCAACTTTCATTCTAAAGTGAATTCATTTTGAAAATTGTACTCTACTTTGTTTCTTAAAAATTTACTTCTCACATATATTTTTGGGTCAAAGTAACTTTGTAAAATACGATTTACGATATGTGTGAGTTTGTGTAATGTTGTGATTATAATAGTATCAGTGCCAGATTTTAAATAATTCCAGTTGACTCTCAACCTTCAAAACTCAAAATGTGCATTCAATTTTAAATCATACCTTTGCATTAATCACCACTAAACTGCTAGATTGATGCTGTCGGAGTTGCTAAGTATTCGTTGTTCTTGAACGGACTAAAATAGCCGCGTTTACAATTATTTTTCTGTACGTGATTTTAGTTTTGCCATCAGAGATTTGTTGTTTTCGTTTTTCTGGCATCTAGCGCATCGCGCAGCTTTAGATGGCAGGTCATTAATTTGATTTTTTTTAATTTAGTTAAATTTCATTAGTTTAATTTATATACTTTGTAAGTTATGAAAACGTGATAAATTAAAATTTATTTTGCAATTTGCAATGATTAATGATAACATGACAGTATAAATAAAATGTAATTCTGCTTATGAATAGCAATTGAAAAATAATTCAAAAATTAGTTGTAATAATATCAGTACAGCTAAGGAGGAAAGGATTTCTGGTCTGGTCACCATTAATAATTAATAATCATGCTACATGTCATGTTAACATAAATCATTGCTCGAATTTTATTGTGATCATCCCTTCAAAATTTATGACATATTTATATTTTTACGTAAAATATTTAATAAAGTAATAATAGTTAATATATGCATATATTTTCTAAATTTATTACTTTCTATTTTGGACGATAGTTGCCATTGCAGTTTTAAAAACAAATGTGTTTTGGCCACTAAATACGGATTTGTTTTATAGTTGTTATTTTAAACTCCGAATTTAAAATTGAACGTGAATTTTTAATAATTTTAGGGAATGTTATTTACTGTTTAGAAATATGTATAATTATTTATGAGTAATTTTTGTACTAGTGCATAATTATTTCTGTCAGTGCCTTAGGGTAAGGTTTCAATTTGATAATTTCAGTTATATAAAATCATTATGCATGTTAATGTAAGGTCTATTAGTTATTTTAAAAACCCTGTTTCTTTTTTATATTCTGTTAGAGTTAATGCTATGGATGACGTAAAGTGTAAATTTTGTGTCAAAATGTCCTAAAAATTAATAGCAGTAGTATAAAAAACATTATTATATAAGTTAAGCCAGTTTATATGATGATTCATATATTAGATAAAGACATTATAAAATAAAATATTTCTACTATTATTTGGTTTTATTGAACCTTAACTTTCTTTTGTACTTCATCAATCTTTAACCTTTTGAGCACCACGCCACAAGGGCATTTCCGAGTCCTGTACGCCAAAGCAAAAAGTAAACAAGAATACCTACGAAAATAATAGTGTTTCCAAATAAGTTTTTCTTTACAAAAATCATTATTTTAGTTTAGTATTACAAAATATGAGAATGATAAATACTTACCTACTCTATAAATACTTATAAATAATATTACTTAATAAGTTATAAGTACCATACCAAATGAAGCCATTTAAGTAAGTATTACTTACCTACGTAGGTGTATGTACTTACGTAGTGTAGGTTTAAAATAAACTTTAATATTAAGTATTACGTGCGTGCGCCAGTGCGAGGCAAAACAATCGAAAAAGGTTAAGTTATGTAACATTTTTTTTTATAATTGAGTGAAAGTGAAACAATTGGCTACACAAAAAGAACTAGTCATATCCTTTTGATAAATTAGGTACGGAAACGGAAAAATATTTAAAAAATATTACTTATCTCGCATCATCTTTGGGCAAACTAAAAAAAACTTAAGTTTGGCATTGTTTTAGAATTGTTTGTACAACCAAACACACCACATTAACTTGGCGCCGTTATTGTAATTGACGCGCCCGTCCGAGACAGCCCGACTTCAGTATTCTGTTTAACCGAGTTTAACGTGTAGGCTAATATCGTGACCTTGAGCCCGTCCGGAGCGGGACTTTCCGTTCTATGTAGTATTATTTATTCTTAATCGTGCTCTTGGCATAAGAATAAATAATACTACATAGAACGGAATCTCCTTTGACCGCCATCGATATGCCGCAATTTATATACCTACTTCCCTCTTCACCCCGTTACGCCCCTCTGTCGCCCAGGCGTGCTGCCAGGGCTGTGAACTGTTAGTAATGCTTATGTCTAAAGATAATATCGCAAAAATATAAGTTTTTCTTTACTTAAAAATCATTATTTTAGTTTAGTATTACAAAATATGAGAATGATAAATACTTACCTAGGTACTCTATAAATACTTATAAATAATATTACTTAATAAGTTATAAGTACCATACCAAATGAAGCCATTTAAGTAAGTATTACTTACCTACATAGGTGTAAGTACTTACGTAGTGTAGGTTTAAAATAAACGAATTACATATTAAGTATAACGTGCGTGCGCCAGTGCCGCGGCGCCGCAATCGCGAGGCAAAACAATCGAGAAAGGTTCAATGACCGATGGCGGGGGCTATTAAAAATATTTTGGCGACATGTTAAAATGCTGTAGTTATCTAACATTTTTTTTTATAATTGAGTGAAAGTGAAACAATTGGCTACACAAAAAGAACTGGTCACATCCTTTTGATAAATTAGGTACGGAAAAGGAATAATATTTAAAAAATATTACTTATCTCGCATAATCTTTGGGCAAACTAAAAAAACTTAAGTTTGGCATTGTTTTAGAATTGTTTGTACAACCAAACACACCACATTAACTTGGCGCCGTTATTGTAATTGACGCGCCCGTCCGAGACAGCCCGTCTTCAGTAGTCGGTTTAGCCGAAATTAAAGTGTAGGCTAATATCGTGACCTTGAGCCCGTTTTGAGCGGAAGTTTCCGTTCTACGTAGTATTATTTATTCTTATGCTCTTGGTAACACTAACACGCAATTACTTGTTTTTGTTGGTTGTTTTGTCCAATAAATAAGAAGATACTTATTATCTGGGCTGTTTCATTGAATATTGTGGTATTTCCCTGTCTTTGTATGTATGTACGTACATATATTTAGTACATAAACAAAAACCAAACATTACAATACAATAGTAGTAAACCACAACCATAAGAATAAATAATAATTACATAGAAGGGAATCTCCTTTGACCGGGTGGAAAACGCCGCTATTTTTATACCTACTTCCCCCTTCACCTCGTTACGCCCCTCTGTCGCCCAGGCGTGTTGACAGGGTTGTCAACTGTTAATACTGCTTTTTTATAGATAATATAGGTAGCTAAAATATAAGTTTTCCTTTACTTAAAAATCATTATTTTAGTTTAGTATTACAAAGTATGAGAATGATAAATACTTACCTACTCTATAAATACTTATAAATAATATTACTTAATAAATAAGTACCATCCCAAATGAAGCCATTTAAGTAAGTATTACTTACCTACATAGGTGTAAGTACTTACGTAGTGTAGGTTTAAAATAAACGAATTACATATTAAGTATAACGTGCGTGCGCCAGTGCCGCGGCGCCGCAATCGCGAGGCAAAACAATCGAGAAAGGTTCAATGACCGATGGCGGGGGCTATTAAAAAATATTTTGGCGACATGTTAAAATGCTGTAGTTATCTAACATTTTTTTTTATAATTGAGTGAAAGTGAAACAATTGGCTACACAAAAAGAACTGGTCACATCCATTTGATAAATTAGGTACGGAAAAGGAATAATATTTAAAAAATATTACTTATCTCGCATCATCTTTGGGCAAACTAAAAAAACTTAAGTTTGGCATTGTTTTAGAATTGTTTGTACAACCAAACACACCACATTAACTTGGCGCCGTTATTGTAATTGACGCGCCCGTCCGAGACAGCCCGTCTTCAGTAGTCGGTTTAGCCGAAATTAAAGTGTAGGCTAATATCGTGACCTTGAGCCCGTTTTGAGCGGGAGTTTCCATTCTACGTAGTATTATTTATAAGAATAAATAATACTACATAGAACGGAATCTCCTTTGACCGCCATCGATACGCCGCAATTTATATACCTACTTCCCTCTTCACCCCGTTACGCCCCTCTGTCGCCCAGGCGTGTTGCCAGGGTTGTGAACTGTTAGTAATGCTTATGTCTAAAGATAATATCGCAAAAATATAAGTTTTTCTTTACTTAAAAAACGGCAAATTGTTTGTAAAGTAGGTTTACGATCGAGATGTTTACGTGATAACGTCCGCACGAGAAAATCTCTATTCGTTTGTATGCCGCTAGAGTGAGAGAGACGGAAGATCGGTCCACTCACTCGAACGCTATGCCAGCCTCCGCTCGTGAGGATTCCGCGTGACAAGTTTCACGGAATGACTGGCAGCGCTCGAGATGAGACGGGAGATCGGTCCGTCTCTCTCTCGTTATACCTGCGATCGCGCTCGTGCATCGATATTATTTAAGTAGGTAGATGCAAGGTTCCCATACAAAATTGAGTCAAAAGGTGGCCCCGCGTAAAAACGTACTTATTATAGATGTATACAAGTATTCTAAACAAAAAAATATTTTAAGGTATCTTACTTTTTATCTATTTTAAACCTTATGGTACTGACATAAGTAAGACTGTAAGTCCATGTTAAATTGTTACTTATCACCTTCTGGTTCGATGTTTATAATACGGCAATAAAATTTTACGACTTTAGACTTACGAAATAGGAGTTTATTGAGAAATGAAACCAAAAGCATTACAATAAAGTACAAATTCGTTTACAATTATCGATGTCTGCATGCCGTGGTGAATCAAACAAATTTTACTAAAATAATAATAAATAGTCTTAAAGTATAATAAATATGCGTTATTAAATTAACATAAAGATGTACTCACTGGAAGTATGATACTCCATACTTTTTTTGCGTTTTTAGAGTGTAATTTTTACAAATTTTTACTGCGGTCTTTGGCATCACTGACGTGCGACACGTGCGTGGCGGTTTAGCAAATGAAAGCGAAAGAAGGCATATCGCTGCCGTTATGCCTTCTTTTGCCGGTGCCACTTTTATGCGGCGACTGTGAATCTACCTACTTATATTATATCGATGCGCTCGTGAGGTTTTGGTGTGACACAAGTTTCTGAACATGTCACCCGACTAAAACGATTTTAAAGACGTTATCACGTCAAAATCATTATTTTAGTTTAGTATTACAAAATATGAGAATGATAAATACTTACCTACTCTATAAATACTTATAAATAATATTACTTAATAAGTTCTATGTACCATACCAAATGAAGCCATTTAAGTAAGTATTACTTGCCTACATAGGTGTAAGTACTTACGTAGTGTAGGTTTAAAATAAACGAATTACATATTAAGTATAACGTGCGTGCGCCAGTGCCGCGGCGCCGCAATCGCGAAGCAAAACAATCGAGAAAGGTTCAATGACCGATGGCGGGGGCTATTAAAAAATATTTTGGCGACATGTTAAAATGCTGTAGTTATCTAACATTTTTTTTTATAATTGAGTGAAAGTGAAACAATTGGCTACACAAAAAGAACTGGTCATATCCTTTTGATAAATTAGGTACGGAAAAGGAATAATATTTAAAAAATATTACTTATCTCGCATCATCTTTGGGCAAACTAAAAAAACTTAAGTTTGACATTGTTTTAGAATTGTTTGTACAAACAAACACACCACTGACACCACATTAACTTGGCGCCGTAATTGTAATTGACGCGCCCGTCCGAGACAGCCCGTCTTCAGTAGTCGGTTTAGCCGAAATTAACGTGTAGGCTAATATCGTGACCGGAGTTTTGGCGGGAAGCCGAAAAAGACATATTGTGCTCTTGTTTTATTTTCATTTTCTTTGTGTATTTTTGAGTTATATTGGATAAAGTTGATGGCATTTTGTTTGATATAGGTTAATTACAGTGCACGAGTGTTTGTGAAATAGATTAACAGTGCTAAAATAGCCATCGCTTTACTTGAATGTTGGACTGACTAGACTGACTGATTACTGACGACTTACTGACTTTGTTATTACTTCGTTCGTCCAGTTTCACTGAAACTGGCAAAAAAATGCAAAAATTATACTTGACGCTGGCAGTATGCACAGAGTTTGCGATGCCATAATTGAAAAAAAAACTGTAGTTCTCTTAACTAAATAGTCTGTGAGTGTGAATTCAATTAGAGTTGTCCAAAATAATCGTTTGTATCGATACAGTGTATCGATACGTATCGCAACGAATCGTATCGATTCAGCGATATATCGCAACGTCTTGTATCGATACATACGATATTTATCCATTTTTTAAAAAGGTTAAAATAAAATAAAAGTATTAGTTCAATAAAATGGCGGCAACATAGTGTTAAAATATATTTCAACAAAGTTTGTTATGACGACGACGTGTTACTTAAAACAAAGACGAAACTGTAAACTGTCAGCTAGCTGACAGGCAGCTGTCTAAGACTGCAAGACAAAGACAAACATTCATTCATTTCGGGAATCGACGACGGGAAATCCCCCAAGCATAGACTCTTTACATAGATATGGATTCGTTCGTGGTATTAAACTGTAGCGTTTTGTTACTATTTCTCGCTTAGCTGCGTTTTGTTCTACGGTGACCAGAAAAAAATGAGAATGATTGCTGTTTAGTGCTAGATTTGGTTACATTAATCTCTCCTTACCAAAACATAGAGAATGTTTACTATTACAGGTTCAAAATCATAATTTTAAAAAGATATACATGGATTCGATATTTTTTACCTGGAGATACGATATATCGATGCGTATTGTATGGTTGTGTATCGATACAAAATATCGATATATCTTATTGCTTTGTATCGATACATCATAATATCGATTCGTATCGCGCATCTCTAAATTCAATTGTCTTGTCTTGGAGAGGAGTTTTGGCGGGAAGTCTGAGGGAACAAGTTGTGTTCTTGTTTTATTTTCATTTTCTTAGTGTATTTTTGAGTTATATCGGATAAAGTTGATGGCATTTTGCTCGATATAGGTTAATGACAGTGCACGAGTGTTGTGAAATAAAATAACAGTGCGAAAACATGTTTTTTCGGCTTGCCTCCAAAATTCCATCGGACATGTTCTGGTAAAGTAGCCATCACTTTACTTGAACATTTGACTGACTAGACTGACTGATACCTGACGACTAACTGACTTTTTTCTACGACTACAGTGATGCAAAATTTTACTTGACGCTGGCAATATGCACAGAGTTTGCGACGCCATTATTAAAATTGAAAAGTATATATTGAATGGCTGAAAGGATTTTTATCCAATGCCGTAAAACAAAATTTAAAAAAAAAAAAAAATCTTGTCTTGGATTTTGCCTTTGGATTGGATTGGAATTAGAACATATTTTATCTAATGGAATTATTTTATTAATTTTCATTCAGTTTTAGTCATAAAATTCATATTTAATTTAGCACCAATCACCATTTGCAATATTTTGCAAAATCGGAGTCACAGCGGAGTATATGTTTTCATAAAATAAACGAATTTCTTGGAGAAGCTATACCTACACAAGTGAAATGACATCTGAGGTTATTGTTAAAAACATTGATAATGCCTGTGAAACGGCGGAGGAGTTTACCAGAGTGTTCTACAAGCAAGTAGACAATAGCAGACATTTAACATCTAAGCTTTATCTTGATACGGGCTTGTTGGTGTGGAACGGAAACGGCGTAAATGGCAATGATAAAATCCAAAAGTTCCTAATGGATTTGCCGGCAAGTCATCATGTGCTGAAGACATTAGATGCCCAGCCCATAACTGACACCCTAGTGGCGAACAGATTAACCTACTTAATTCAAGCGTGTGGAGATGTAACTTACCAAAATGAAGACACTAAAAAACCATTTCAACAGACTTTTTTGATAGTTGCAGTAGAAGGCAAATGGAAGATTGCATCAGATTGCTTTCGATTGCAGGTTCCTTACAGCAAATAAAACAATATATATAAGGTGTAGATTAAGAAAATTTATGTAAGACTACCTATTTAAAATAAAACTTAATTTTTTTACATTTTGCTTTTTTAGCCTATCATTATTATATTGAACTCCTATAAAGTGTAATATAATAATCCAGAAATATGTTGTTTAGTTTGTGCTTAATGTCAACACACATTTACTGCTCGGTCGAGTTAACATGACACCTGGGAGGCTACTCTGTACGCCCGTATCAGCAACTTGTTGAATTTTCCTCGCTCGTTATGAGCCTCGTTTATGAGCAAGACTGACAATATTCTACCTTTATTATTAACTCAGTGGCTTAATATTATCAATGAAAATGCTAATCTTATAAATTCATGGAAAAAAAATCTGTCTAAATATGCCAAAAATGATTCCGAAAATGTTAGACCTTATGGACGGATGCATACAGAATAACCTCCCAGGTGTCATTTTAACTTGACTGAGTAGTACACATTACCAAAAAACCTACTATAACAATATTAATACATACATTAAAGTACTAAAAGACATGATATTAAAATATACAATATGTCAACATCATATTAAATAATAATAGGCAAAAACTTACCAAAAGTGTGTCACAAGATTTTAAATTCTGTGTTACTAGACTGATGACAAGAAGGCAAATATACAAGTTAGTGCCAGTCCAACCCATTTGTTGAGTTTTTTTTTGTAAAAAACCATCCATTCCAGACCAGTTTCTATTTTATTGATACATACTTTTACAATAAAAGAAAATTTAGTGTTTCAGACTTATCTATTTTCCTATTTTGAAACTGACTATTCCATTATAAGTTGCTAACAGTTGTTGTTTGTTATTGAAGTGCATAAATATCAATTGCATAATCATGGATTTTTTTTATAAAAGTATCAAACAAGTAGGTAGGCATCTGGGGCATAATTGCTGAAGCACGTCATCTGACTTCAAGGAATTATGTTTGTTAATATACTCATGTAAGGGTACATGACAAAAAGCTATGAACAGCTTAAAGTTCTATGTGCAATAAAAAAATGTAGTTTAATTTGAAGTAAAAAATTTAAAGAAAATTATCCAAGGTAGAAGACATAATTACAAAAACACACCAATTTCATTTTAATTCAGTAGTATTGTAATAAACAGGTAGCACTGCTTAGAATAACATATTTATTCTATGTAGCACTAATAAGTTTAAATAATAAAAACTATTAAACATGTAGGTAAAAGACTGTAATAATTATACCTATAGAGGAAACACAAATATGATTAACACTTTGCATGGGTGCCCAAAAAAAAATCACAGTTACCACAATAATGTTCAGCTTTTTTAAATGTAGGTATCAGATAGGGTATTGCAGCAAAACAACATAGCATGCACCACCTGAAATTAAAATGAGCAAGTTATAACAATTAATATACAAGAAAACACCATGTAATTAATATCTCTACAAACTTACACTGTGCATCCACAAATAAAACCAGATAGCATATGTGTTGTGTGTGAGTTCACATATTTCACTTTGGTTAGTTCCTGCTTTTGGCAATTTGGACAAGTAAACAGAATTGGTTTATTCTTCAAAGGTGGTTGAACAATAACAGTCTGATAAACTATTTGCTGGTTGTTCTCTGCACTGTTTGGTGGTGAATATGGAGGTGGTGGTCCTCTAGGATGACCCAGAGATTCCATCTCCAGTACCACTTCTGGGCCTCTGGTATTAGTTGTACTGGTATTCACTCCACTATTGCTCATATTAAAATATTGTTATGTGCAAAATAACTTCACACATATCATGTATTGATTAGATACAAATCCAACTAAAGTGAGAATAGTGTTATCATAAATATTGTCAGTGTTATCTTATCATAAAAGATAGGAGTTAATGATGTATTTGTCTTGTACAGAAAGTACTATATTGTGTCTGAACATTAATTTAAATAAACTAAAGATTACTTGGTTTGTAAGATTTATTTAATAATTTTATTATTGTACATTATAATATGTTCATAAAAGTAACTGCACTTATTTGAGGCAAAATTTATATAGCTATCTATATAAATTTTGCTTAACATAAGTATCTATAAAGTGGGCAGGTAGGTACACAAAACAATACATACATATTTCATTATAACAAGACTAAGTAATAAGTAGATGAACATTTTTCATAATAATTTAGGTGGTTAATAAATTTAGAAGTACTTGTTTACAAGAGTTAAACAAAAAAAAAATCCACCAAGATTATTTTTAACTAGTTTATTCTTTAGATTGTAAGATATAAAATAGTAATAACTTAAGACAGTAAAGTGTATATTTAAGATAGTATTTGTCAAGTTTGTGAGTCATATATGATAACAAACATAGACACATAACATTTTTTTATAGAAAGATATTTAAGTGCAACTTACTGACAGCAAAAATAATAATAAGCATGATATACATAGTAAACTATAGTTGCCAAAAGCTTAGTAATTTTTTTATAAAAATACATGTAAATGTCTTATTATACTACTCCAATAATAAATTAGGCTTTATGTTTAAAAAAAGTTATTTTGAAACATCTCCAGAAATAGTACCTACTTGATATTTTAACTTGAATAATCCTTAGAAAATGTAAATCAGTCAACAAGTTGCAACTAACTACTATTCAATGTAAAAGTTAAAAGAAACAAATAATGAAAAAAGTTATTAAATACATAGTAATAACAAAAATATCATAATAAATATTTCTAATTTATATTACACCTAAGGCTTATAAATTATATTACTAAAATAAATACTTGTTACAAAAACACTAACTATACATATAATGAACTTTCAAGTTTTATTATGATGTCTTTCAAGGACTGAAATGAAATATACTTACTTCTTACAATACAATGATTTAATACAGGGAGCTAGACCATTTTTTTTGTAGTAATAACATTCATTAAACTTATACCTCATATACATTCAAATTTACATTTATAAGCAAATCTGACAAGAAATAGCATATAACATTAAAAGTTAATATTGTGAATACTTTCAATCTACTTATATATATCTTTAATTTAAAATACAAAAAGCAGCTGCTTATGCAAATTATTTTTGTGGTAAACATGTGCACCAGAAATTTCTTTTTTTTTTATCTGTCAGTTCTGAAACTAGAACTATTTTGTCCAATCGAATATAAAGGTGTCATACCAAAATATAATTTTCTTCTTAAAAATAATACAGTCTGAACGAAGTTTAAAAAAATATTATATCTAAGCACTTATCCCTATGAGTGAGGGACAGAGACTTGATGTGCTGCATCCACATAAATTGATCAATAGTAGAAACAAATACACAGTAATGAAGATGTGCAGGACAAGGTGCAGGTCTTTACATGTATGTTTGATATTTTCACAATAGGTCACATCAAGTCACTATGCCACATTTATTCACTTACATAGGACAAGAGGTAAGCAGCAAAACTGTGACAGGTGTTACACAGAACATTTTAATCCCATGGATCTATTGTCCAAGAAAGATAACCAGATGGTATCAATTTCAATGGACAGGATTGTTGAATGTAACAATAATTTTAAATATAATTTGAGACCAAATCATTATAAAATTCATGATTTGAATTATTTTTTTAATAAAAATGATCAAGACGAGTTTGCAGTTATATTCTAGATAAATTCAGTAGAAATGTACAAAACAATAGCAAAATCTACATTACTTTTAGTAGTTTTAGTAGATTTTACCTTTAAAATGGCAACATAGTTTACCACTGCATTTTTTCATTTATCTGTCTTTTATAATGTTTAGTTTTATTTCTTTTTCACATCCCCAATTCCAATAATTATAGGATAACATTTTAGCATTTGCTGTTCTTGCCAATGAATGTGTTGCAGTTAGGACAGTAGTGTTCAGCATCTTTGAAAGTGTCAAAGCAATATGGCAACAGACCCAGGCAGCATAATGAGCAGACCCTGTGAAACAATGCATACTTTAGGTTACATATAAATAAGTAAGGTAATCAAAACTCAAGAACCTTATTTCTACACAGTTTTCAATGTAGTTGTGGCTTCTCAACATGAAGTGAAGAGTTGAAACACATAGTAATGTCAACATTGGTTTATCAATGTGACCGTTTATATAATGCAGGTACAGAATACTTTTATTTTCCATGTGTTACACAACAAAACTGTTTGTATTGTTTTGTTACTTTGCTGCATCAGTAACTCACATAACAAAGGGTAATGGAATAAATAAAAAAAAAGAAATTTATCAGTACAAACTAGCTGATGACTACAGTTAAAAAAGGAGCTGTAATTAGGCATCCCCTCACATTACCCACATTATTTTTTATTTATTTAGTTTAGTGCCCTAGATATCTAATGGATTTTTGTGGTTATTTTAAACAAAAGTGTTTCTTCAGAACACGAGTGGAAGAAATGTTTGAAGTACAGGCCTGATGGTCAATTTGTTGTAATTCCAAGATTCCTCTGCTTTACTACTTATTAGTACCACTCATAACATGGCCTACCAATGGCCTTGAGCTGATTTTAAAAACTATGTTAATAACTCCTGTTTATCTATGGATTTAAATATGTATGTATTTCAGATCCTTTAACATGGAAAAGTACCAAACATAGCCTTATATCATTTGATGAGCTCCTTTTAACCTGAGTAATAAAATAGTAGCGATGGACGAGTGTTAAAAATAGCGGTCTTTTATGCAACTGATCCCGGGTTCAAATCCTTGACGCGCACATCTGACAAAGAAATTCGTAATGTGCACATTTATCGCTGCTTCACAGTGATGGAAAATGTCGTGATATTTAATTTATAACGATGTTCTCCATCGCCAACCATGCCTGAGAGAAATTCATAATTTCTAGAAAGCATAACATCCACCAATCCCACTTGGCCAGCGTGGTGGACTATGACCTAACTCCCTCTCACTTGTGAGAAGGAGGCCTGTACCCAGCAGTGAGACATAAAAAAAAGGTTGAAAAAAAAATTGGTAATTAACTATACCAGCCTCATGTTGTTAAATGACCACAGGCAGTCAAAGTTCAAGTAAGCTTGTCCTATACTAGTGTTTCCCATTTGCTGGGTCGCAACATAGTACTCAACCATCAAAATAAAATACAAGGTCGCTGTTGTTTTCCGCAAACTTAGTTTCCTTAGTAAAAAATAAGCAGCAGCTCCATAGTTTGCACTGAAATTTAGTGACTAAATAGGCGATACCAAAGTATGTAGAATTATTAACTTTACTATTAATTTTTTTATTGTTTTTTGTAATGGAACTAGTTTGGGTTTAAAAGATTTAAATGGGTCATAAAAGGCCAGTGTGAAAATTACCAAGTCATGGCAGAATTATGTTTAGGTAACACTATTCCTATACAGTTATGCATTTAAACCAGAAGCTGATGGTTGACCTTGTGTCTGGTTGTTATAGCTGACAACCAGAACTTTCTGTACATATTACAGAAATAATGAAATAATGATGAAATTCAATTTCATAACAAAAAGTCAATATGTACTTAGTACTTACATTGTAATGAAGCAAATAGATCCAGCGACAAGATGCGTGTGCCAGGCTGTGGTGTATTTCACTTTAGTTGTAACAACTTTACCGCAGTTGTAGCAGGTTACAGTGGTGGGCTCACTTCCCACCGCCATCGGCAACACCACGCCCACTGGCACCGACATACTAGGCGGTGGCATGTCTCCTGCTTGAGGCTGTACACTTGTCACAATCGTTGGGTGAGGGTACACTCCAGGGGCAGTAAAACTCTTTGGTGCAGGCATATAAGGAGCGCCCGGTGGAGATACAAATCCATACTGCGGATTGTTGACTACGGCAGAGTAAGGTGGTGGAAGATCTTGTGCGTCAGAAGGTGCTGAAGGTCCTGGATTAGGCAGATTTGATGGATAGCTAGTAGCCATTTTTCTTATATCCTCGTAACGTAAGTACCTCGTAAGTCCTGTTAGTAGTATTCAGATTAAAATTTAAAATACGACAACCAACGATATGGATTTCTAAGTTAGATCAAAGTATAGTGTTATTTGGAAATAATAATTACGCCTGATAAACAATACAATTTTTTAGTGCACACAAAACCAAAACCATCACAAAACAGTGAAATCCTGGCTGGAATGACATCACATGACATTAGGTAGGATGATATGACATTTGACATTTCATGTCAAGATATTTTTTTTCAATTATGGCATCGCAAATTTTGTGCATACTGCCAGCGTCAAGTATAATTTTTGCATTTTTTTGCCAGTTTCAGTGAAACTGGACGAACGAAGTAATAACAAAGTCAGTAAGTCGTCAGTAATCAGTCAGTCTAGTCAGTCCAACATTCAAGTAAAGCGATGGCTATTTTACTAGAACGTGTCCGATGGAATTTTGGAGGCAAGCAGAAAAAACATATTTTAGTAAGTACTGTTATTCTATTTCACAAACACTCGTGTACTGTAATTAACCTATATCAAACAAAATGCCATCAACTTTATCCGATATAACTCAAAAATACACCAAGAAAATGAAAATAAAATAAGAGCACAATAATGTATTTTTCGACTTCCCGCCAAAACTCTTTCGAGACATTTGAAATAATGACTGACTGACTCACACAGTTGTTTAGGGTTCCGTAGCCAAAATGGCAAAAAACGGAAGCCTTATAGATTTGGCATGTCTGTCTGTCTGTCTGTCTGTCCATCTGTATGTCACAGCCACTTCATTCCAAAACTATTAAATGCTCTCCGGGGGGCTCTCCATACATGGAACTCAAACAAAAAAAAATTTTTTTCATCAAACCTATTCGTGTAGGGTGTCTATAGATAGGTCTTTTAAAATGACATTGAGGTTCCTAAAATCATTTTTTCTCAAAGTTAATCGTTTGAAATGTAAACACTTCCAAAATGGTAAAACGTTCCCCTAAAACTAAAACCCCTCTAACTTTTAAAGTAAGAAAGTGAAAAATCTATCGAAAATGTATGTTGTAGATCTCAATAAAAACCTTCAATGAAAATTGTTTCGAACGAGATATAGTACGCAGTTTTTCAGATATAGTAAATTTTTAAAAACCGCAAATATAACTTTGTCGTTCATACAAACACTATGAAAAACAAAGTTATTTTTGCTGACAAAAAATAATAATGCGGAACCCTTCATGGGCGAGTCCGACTCGCACTTGGCCACTTTTTTTTAATTCGGTTTACGGCATTGGATAAAATCCTTGATGCCATTCAATATTTTCGTTTCATTATTCAATAATGGCATCGCACTCTGTGCATATTGCAAGTGTCAAGTATAATTTCTGCATCCTTATCCTTACTAATATTATAAATCGGAAAGTGAGTTTGTTTGTTTGTTCCGCTTTCACGCCGTAACTACTGAACCGATTGCTTTGAAATTTTGCAAACGTTAAGTTAAAAGTCCGGATTAAATAACAGGGTACTTTTTATTCCGGAAAAATTTGATATTCCCGAGAGAAAACAAAAATATTGTTAGCTTCATACCAGTTCGGTGATAGATGGCGCTGTGTGTCGTTTAAAACAAAGTAATATATTGCAAACGAATATGCACATGTAAACTAAGAAACTAAATGATACGATAATTAATCCCCGAAAATGAGGAATTCCCGAGGGATGACGTACAATTTGGTTTATCGTCTAAACTGGTTTTTTACATCTACTTATCCTGTGTACTTAATTTATTTTTACTGCAGCTAAGCAAAAACTTCTGTACTTATTTACCTACCCTTTATCCTGGTATAATAGACTGTTCCAGAGTGTTAACAAAAGCTATGAATAGTTAAAAATGAAATGAAATATGAATAATGAAAATATTTTGGATGAAGTTACGGGAGAAACTACTGAATATTTATCTGTAGACACAGTGATAGAAACAGAAAATAGTACCTCATATCCTGTAGAGTTCTTAAATTCTTTGGAATTATCTGGGGTGCCTTCTCATAAATTAAAATCAAAAGTAGGGGTTCCGGTGATGCTCTTGCGTAATCTCGATGCCCCTAGACTGTGTAATGGTACCAGGCTGCGTGTTACTCAGCTTGGGCGGAATATTATTACTGCAACTATTTTAACTGGCGCAGCAAAGGGTGAAAGTGTACTCATTCCTCGGATTCCGATTATTCCAACAGACCTCCCATTTCAATTTAAAAGACTTCAATTTCCTACCCTTATAGGAAATTGAAGTCTTTTAAAGTCATTTGCAATGACCATTAATAAAGCACAAGGCCAAACTCTAAGGTTTGCTGGAGTACACTTGGAAAAAAATTGTTTTTCGCATGGTCCGCTCTATGTAGCGTGTTCCCGGGTGTATCCAGTGCCCAAAATCTGCATGTTTTTGCTCCCCAAGGTAAAACATATAATATAGTTTACCATTCAATTTTGGTTTAACAATTCATCGTATCCAACGTTATATCGCGCTTCTTAGATTTTCCCGTGGGAATGAGAAGTTTTCTTTTCGTCGTTTTAGTTGTGCTTTATTAATGGTATTTGGTATTTATGGTAATCCGAAAGTAACTCCGTCTGTCTGAAGTTCTTTCACGCCTAAACGGCTAAACGAATTTTGATGAAATTTGGTATGGAGGTAGTTTGAATACCTGAATAAGCAATGTTTTACCGCGGGAGAACTTCTCATTCCCACAGGAAAATCTAAAAAGCGCGATATAACCGAATTCCACGCGGGCGAAGCCGCGGGCGGAAAGCTAGTCATAGAATAAACGAGTAAGTCGTCAGGTATCAGCAGTCATTGCGAGCGAAGTGCTATGCCGTCTCTCTTGAAGGGTGAGTCAGTAACTTTGATGCTCTAAGAGTCAAAGTCATAATAAATCTATGGGTATAGTATAACCATAGACTTATAATAAGGAGTATAACCATAAGAATAAATAATGATACCTAGAACGGAAACTCCCTCTCCGAACGGGCTCAAGGTTACGATATTAGCCTATACGTTAAACGACAACCCCATTGTCTCGGCCTGCGCGTCGTCCCGGAAATATTTATTTTTTATTTATTTTATTTTATTCTGCTAGCTTTTTCCCGCGACTTCGTGTGAAGAGACTATTTCGTTTATTACGTCATTATGACTTTTAGCTCTCAGACTATAGTTCTCCAAGGCCCTAACAGCTTTGCCGTTTTCCAAGTCCATTATGGGGTTTAGTTCTCAGACTACATATATTACCAAAGCTCACCCAACGCTAAATAAACTTATTTAATAGTTTTACGTAAGCTTGTATGTATTTTTTATTTTATATTTGTAGGAAAGTAAAACTAACTTAAATGTCTTCATTTGGTATGGTACTTATAAACTTTGGTAACTTTGGTATGGTAATTACTTATATTATAACTCATTATTTATAAGTATTTGCAGTGTCGGTAAGTATTTATAATTCTCATATTTTGTAGTACTCGACTGAAATAATGATTTTTAAGGGAAGGAAAACTTATATTTTAGCGATATTATCTTTAGATATAAGCATTATTAACAGTTCACAACCCTGGCAACAAGCCTGGGCGACAGAGGGGCGAAACGAGGTGAAAGGGGAAGTAGGTATATAAATGTATAACTCAAAAATTTAGTATCTACTAAGAAAATGAAAATAAAACAAGAGCACAACTTACTACTGTCGCAGCAGGTGTTTGAGCAGCAACTCAAACACCTTCAACAACGTGGGCTGCAATGTGATCGGCCAATAGCCCGAGGGCTGCAGTATATTTTTCCCTTATTGCTGCAACATAATAACGCGCTCAATTTTCCATATATGTATGGTAATGCTCCTACCATCCTTCGCAGGAGGTGGCGGAGCGTTGAATTTGTGATTTTGTGATGCCTAATTACTTCGCCGGGAGGCCCGGGAATCTTTTTGACTTTTGTCTTTTCAACAGAACACTGGATCATGCTCGTGGAAAAGACCACCGGGTCTTCTTCCGGAGCTATAGGCGCTGCTAGGTTTACAATCTCGTCAGTCGGGTTCGGCCGCAACTGGCGCTATGTTCGGATGGATAGATGTTCGGTGAAGATCTCTAAGCAATCTTCCGTCTGGTACCTCGATGTACCACCCGTGACATCGACGAGGTGATAACGGCCAAGGCATCCCAAATGTTGGCAATGATGTCGATTGCAAGGTGGTCAACGTCCGCCGCAGAGTTGACAGGTCGAGTCGGAGGGGTGATCTCCAGCCTGGAATTCGTTCCAGTCGACCTGCCAGTGCCGTGATGTAGGCGGCGAGACTCTCGTGGGTCTTGGCGGAGGACGGGCAGAACAGGGACATTGGTCGGACCATATCTTTGGTCGGACCCCATGCTGTTCTCTGCAAAGACTCGAGGTTTGGTTGGTACGTATTTTTCACAAAAATAAAATATCCCATTGACAGGGGCTTGCATATCCACATATTTAAAAAGAAAAAGAAACTAATTAAATAATAAATTAACCCTATTTTAGTGGGGTTATACTTTCTCAATAATTATTATGATTCACGACCTCAACGCGTGATTACAAATAATTAAATACTACCCTTCTGCCAGCGGCTTCGCCAGCGTGGACCCGTTTTGAAGGTTCCCGTAGGATAAAAACCATCCTTTATTCTTTCCCAAGGTCCACTCTACCTGTGTCCCAAATTTGATTAAAATTGGTTCAGTACTTTAAGCGGGAAAGCGTAGCAGACAGACAGACAGAGTTACTTTCGAATTTATAAGTATTCGGTATTCGTATTATTTATATATTATAAGTTGAATTTATTAGTATGGATTATATGAATCGGTAAATATACTTGGTTGTGTAATATTTTTTTAATAAATTATTAATTTAATCCTATTAAAAATGGTGGTGATAAGATTTGCACCCACGACAAACAGCCTTATCTGTTTGTTAAATAACAAAAAAGGTGGAAGTGGTCGATGTTGTAACCTCCGTCAGCTGGGGAACTGGGGAGACCGTACTCCACTGAGTCTTTAGTGAAACACGGTCTACGACACAAACGCGCGCTTGCGTCCTTCTTTTTACCGGCAAAATAGCAGACTCTTTGTGAAAACCCGTGTTGAAATTACATAATTTTATGTACTAGTCTATTGTGGCAATTGTTTAGTGAGTGTTGTTATGTTTTTATTGACATAGTCATACGTATGTGCATTTTTATTTACTAACACAAATTATGTAACTGTCCAACCCAGATCCGAAACAGTTTCGTCGGTATGTTATCCAAATTGCTTAGACATAAATGATTTTTGCACAAAAGGTTTCTTCTTAACTTGTTATGGATGCCAATTAAGTAAAAGACTTAAAAATGCCATAAAGTTTTTTCAAAGGTTCTCTAATATATTTGTAATTTTGCAAGACAATATTAATAAAACTCAACTGCATAAAATGCCTCAAAAGCGTATAAGTACTGGTGACCCGGGCCGGCTTCGCTCGGGTGATTTGAGTTAGTATGATTTTATACTAAATACCTAGTACTAATATATCCCACAGGATTGAGTGTGAGCAATAAACATCCATACTTTCGCATTTATAATAAACTAGCCTTCCGCCAGCCGCTTCGCCCGCGTGGACCCGTTTAATGGGTCCCCTTAGGATAAAAAATAGCCTATGTGCTATTCCAGGCTTCATTGCCATATTAAAATCATAGGCGTTTAACCAGTTGCTTCAACCGCGTTGAGCCTATTGCCCGTTTTCACGTAGGAATGAAGCATTTTCCCGCGGTAGCCTATGTTACTCTGGGTAAATGTAGCTTTCTAATAGTGAAAGAATTTTTGAAATCGGTTCATTAGTTTTTGAGTTTATTCATCACAAAAATACAAATCTTTCCTCTTTATAATATTAGTATAGAAGTAAAGATATACAATCATAGGTAGGTAAGTAATTCTCATCCGATCGGAGACTGGTCATGTTGCCATCCAAATGTTTAAACGTCCAAGATGGTCCAAATGTTTTGGTAATTTTGGTAGTCTCGTACTACACGCTCGTTAAAACTAGGTTTTACCGCTCTTTCTGTCAAAAACAACCAAATATGATAACTTGAAGTCCTCTACAAAAGAAAGAAACTTACACGAAATCAGACACTCTAACACATCTATTTTCCCAACCACCAACAACTGTGATTGGCCTGGCATTGTATGCTTTAATAAACGTTTCACAAAATAAACGTTTCACACTCATAGCCCCACAGTAGGGTGTATATACCCTGTGTCGTCGGTACCATGGACACATACAAAGACAGATACACAAACACCCAGACCGAGAACAGAAATTTAAACTCATCATTCAAATTTCTGTTTCGCCGGGAATCGAACCCGGGACCCTTCGATTAGCAGTCCGGCATGGTAACCATTGGGCCACACGGGTCGTCATTTATAACTCGTGAATTTTATCTATTTATAACTCGTGATCAATATTGTCGTACAATCAATAAATAGACAGGACTAACATTACTAACACGAACACAAACAAATGCCGGTTTTCCAGCAATAGATGTAAGTAGCTTAAAACATATAGGTAGGTGACTGTAGCCTTAGGACAAGGAAAAAACAACTACTTATTTAAAATACATATTTTGGTACTTTCTTGTATTAATGTGTAGTGTAATATCATGAGGCCTTATCCAAAGCCAAACGGGCGCGGTCAGGTGTGAGATGGGTGACCGCTAGTGGTAAAAAATTTCATGCGCGTTTCCGTGCTTCGGAGGGCACGTTAAGCCGTCGGTCTCGGTTGTTGTCGATAGATAACAGTCGTCAAACCTTGTTGGAGTCCTTATGGGCGGTTTGAAAACATCCAACAGCGGGTTGGCCACTAACTCACATCTCCACCAACCCGCATTGAACAAGTGTGGTTGAGTAAGCTACACTACAGGCTGTCCAATAATGGGGAGAGACCTGTGTCCAGTATTGAGAGCAGCCAGCCACTGTATTAAGATGTCGAAAACGATGCTGGTTGATCAATATATACACGATTGTCAAACTTTTAAGAATTACATATATAAATTAAAATTTGTAATTGTTTGTCTCATCAAATTTGTAAACATTATAAAAATCATTGGACAGTAAATAGTCATAATCACAGAGTTATAATTTATTAGACGACCCGCGTGGCGCAATGGTTATCATGCCGGGTTCAATTCCCGGCGAAACAGAAATTTGAATGATGAGTTTAAATTTCTGTTCTCGGCCTGGGTGTTTCTGTTTCTGTCTCTGTGTGTGTCCATGGTACCCACGACACAGGTTATATCTACCCTACTTTGGGGCTATGAGTGTAAACGTTATTTTATTTTATTAGGTCTTAGGGAGTTTTATAAATTTTGCTTAGGACTAACAATAATGGACTTACGGAATAAAGTAAAAGATTTTTTCCTTTTATACTACAATGAAAGTAAAAGATGTTAATATTATTGTTAATTAAAACAGTAAAAATATCTGCAAGTTTTTGCTGGGCACGGGTCTCTCCCCCTTATTAGGGAGGCCTGGAGCTTACTCCACCACGCTACTCAAATGCGGGTTGGTGGAGAATAGCGGAGATGCGGGTTAGTGGCCAACCCGCTGTCGGATGTTTTCAAACCGCCCATAAGGACTCCAACAAGGTTTGACGACTGTTATCTATCGACAACAACCGAGACCGACGGCTTAACGTGCCCTCCGAAGCACGGAAACGCGCATGAAATTTTTTACCACTAGCGGTCACCCATCTCACACCTGACCGCGCCCGTTTGGCTTAGCTACATACAGACCGCTTGCGTTCTGCGCTAGCCGCCGAGCCGAATAATGCCTAAAATACTACGTCGGACAGAAAAAGCTTTTCTATTCCTAGTAATTTCTAAGCTGTGAAATGCACATGTTACGTAACGACGATAAATTTTATCTAGAGAACCCATTACTCGCCATACAACCAAGCAAGGTACCCGGAAGGTAGCGAGAGTATAGTTAAGCCGGCCGGTAGTACAGAAACGGGGATCCAATTTATTCGTGACGTAACCATTCTAGATATTACCTATCGCTGATGATGTAATCCTTATATACCTTCGAATCTTAGAAACTTATAACAATTAGTCGTAACAATAATGTATAGCCGGTGTGTGTTTGACGAGAAAAGAGACAAATCACTCATCTCATAAGTTACGAACGTAAAGTAAAAACATATTAAACGTCATGTTTTCTGTAAATAACGGTCCCTATTATAATTTCAATATATTTGTACATTGAGTACCAACATTTTAATTACAAGTAAAACTACCACAGCCATCGTATAAACATACGGTAAAAAGGCTTTGAAGATTCGCAAAGCAAAGTCGGTAAAACGCGTTGATGTCTTTTCTACTGGCGATCATCGTGCGATCATTTTGTTAGCTCATAGTTACAAATCGTTCTTTATTACTCGTGTACGGAAGGACAAAACAGGCTTTTAAGATTCGCAAGCATAGCCTACTGGCATTTTCTACTGGCTTTACCGGTGCTATAGATGTTCGATGTCGTGAATTCCGTTCGGCTATTAATGTTGTGAGGGAGCTGAGGCATGTACATATGTACATTGTATTAGTGTGCCTTACCTCGAGAGCGCTCAGTATCGAGTAACGTCAGCATGTCAACTAAATGTATAAGTGTTGTGTGAGAAAGATAAAATAATATTTTAAAATGTTTTTGATAAGACAGACATGCACATATTTATTTGCAAACGCTTCAAAAGCTTTCACACGCAAGCGCTCTTTCAATACAAATCAATAAAACAACCAGAGCCGGTCTGACTTCGAGAAATGGAATACATATCTACTTATCATAACTCTTGCGATCATTTGATAGTTTAAGTTACAAGTCGTTCGTGTTCACTCATGCACGCTCAAATTAATCACTTCCTAGCAAGTTCCTTGACCTCTTACGAGTACTTAATTCAGATTGTCAGAATGCGTAAAAAGTATAAGCATTGCATGCGTAATATCCGTGTCACATCAGTTTGGGTTCATTTTACTTTGCGAGACTCCTCGTCAAGCGCTCGTTCCCAAATGTACGGTCAGTGAAAGTGTAAGTTGAATAAATATCGAGAACGCCGAACACGGCCCGTTGCACGTCATACGAAACTGTGATCAACATAACATTGTAGGTCTTTGCATAATAGCCTTATACTTCAATTCCAAAAATGCAAATATATTGTTAGTTTTGTCGTATTCAAATTTCTTTTATCATTTCACCATTTCATCTTTCACCATTAGTGAACACCATATTTTACGCGCCTTACAGTGATTAATGGTCAAGTGGTGGAGTTGGAGCGCATGTGAAGCCAGTCATCGCATCGCAGCGTCAGTCCTTGTTTTCATTTTCAATATAATATAACAGCATTAACAGCCGCAAAATAAAACCGCAACGGTCTCCGACTAGGTTTAATGACTGATATCTATCTACAACTCTACGAACACAGTAGTTCATATGACTTACGTCCTCCGAAGCACGAAAACGCGCTTGAAAATTTGCCGCTAGCGGTCACCATCTCGTTTCGCGAAAATCGCTTGCTCTTTACGTCAGCCGAAAATCTGGGGGCACAGGAGTGCCCGTTTATATTTAATTAAATACATTTATAAAAAAATATTTATTAAATTATAATTAAATAATTATTAAATATCAAATTAGAAAACAATGTAAATTTCGGAGCCGGTTTAGGATTTCACGATAAAACACTTTTCGTCAAAATAGAAAGGCTCTAGATTAATAAAAAATAGTTTTAATTTAAACCATTGGCTCTTTTATTACGAAATGAAAATTAACTTATCATTTAACAAGTTCCTAGTAGAATCTAAGAGTTATGTGCTCTCCAAATAATAATATTGTATGGGCCTATTGGTGGATCTAGTATTACAGTTTTCTTGATTTTTATCTGGATAGGTAGTTTGGGGGGTTTTGAGGTTTGTCAAGGGTCAACAGGAATAGTTTTGGAAGGGGGCTGTCTTGAGCCCCCTAGCCCACCCTCTGGATCCCCTAGTGTATGAGCATATTTGAAACATTTGAAACACAGTGAAATCCCGAAGTCCTTTTTAAGCGCTGAGCCAGACCAGGAAGGGATTTTAGTGCGATACAAACCCCACATAACCCGGTATTCTTACCAAGGTGTTTCTTCCGATAGCAAATAGGCTATAATATCCAAGAGCGGGTGTGACAATATCATTATTTTAATGAACTTCTAGTTTTTTAGTTTAGTTTTTTAGTTACTTCACGTTTGGAAGAGAAAAAAATAGTTCTTATGACATGTTACAGTATTGTCATTTACCGTAAACAACTAGTAAACCTTACCTAAGTACTTATTAATTCAAAAGTGTATGTTTAGTAACGATTACATACTGGTATTTTAGATTTAATTGGGTATACATACTGCAACGACTACAAGGCCTGGGTGTTTATGAAATAGTGAAATAAATCTAATAAACGATGAACGTGCATATTGAACGGTGCATAATACTCGTGTTAGAAAAGTGATATTGATACTTAACAAGTGAGAAGTGAACATTAATAACTATAGAAAGAAGTGATTTAGTAACACGAAAATGCGCGTGCGATGGTGGCGCGCGGTTGTTGTGTGCGCATGCGCGTTGGTGGTCCGCAGCGACGCACTGCCGCCAGCTGCACTCGGTGACGTCGTTGCCAATGCTGCCACCAGTCTTAACTCTATGAAGGTAAGATATATTAGTTAGAAAGTACTTATTTTTTTAAACTTTTTTATTTCTGTTCAAATTAATCACCCATGCAGTCGACGCACCTTTGCCAACGCATTGGCAATTTATTGATGCCCTTCTTGTAAAAATCAGCTGGACGAGAGTCAACAAACTCTTTAAAGGCATTTTGTACTTCTCGGGTATTGAATTTTTACCCACTAAAAAGTTGGCTAAATTTTGGAAAAAGTAATAGTCGGTAGGTGCAAGGTCTGGTGAGTATGACGGATGAGGGAGAGCTTCCAACTCCAACTCTTGCAGCTTGGAGACTGTCTGATGTGCATTATGGGGTCGCGCGTTGTCGTGAAGGAGCAGTGGGGACGACCGATTGACCAAAGCTGGTTGCCGATGTGCAAGGAAAAGCTTTGAAGGCTTGCTTTGAAATCATTGTCTCCAGTTCTTCACAGTACACATCTGCAGTAATGCTCATGCCGTTTTGTAAAAAGCTGTGGTGAATCACACCCGAACTAGACCACCAAACTATGACCATCACCTTTTTAGGAGCCATTTTTGGTTTAGAGCATTGCTTTGGTGCTGAACCAGGATCTAACCAACTTGCACTTTCGATTGTCGAACAGAATCCATTTTTCATCGCACTGTTACGAGCCTCAGGGTCGAAGGGTTTTTAAAAAAAAAGATTTCGAATGATTTCAAAACGCGACCGATTGGTGTGGAGGATGGACTGAGACTGACTGGGCTGGAAGGCTGAGCGGAGAGGGATGAGACAGAATGCTGAGGGTGCAAGAATAGATACGGAGTCAGCACAAAGGGGTGCATAGACCATCTGTAACAGCCCCCTGCGGAAGACTAAACATCGGGGTTGAAACGATGTTTGGGAAAAGAAAAATCATATATTTGTTCTCAAACTGGGAGCTGGAATTACTTTAGATTTTGAAGGACATTCATTGGCATTGACGGGAATAACAATTTCGGGTATTGGTATGTCCTCTGGAGGAGAAACTCTAGGAGCTGTCGAATTTCTAGGAAATTGAAAGGATAATTGGCCTCGCGATTTAATAAAAAAGTAGAATTTCGAAATACAAAATACAAGAATGATAAAAGTTATAACTAGTAAAAGTATCGAATAATGAGTCCCATATTGAATTATAGGATGCTGATTTAATATTTTATCCGCTTCAACGGAAATTGAATTTAATTTGGATATGGTATTTTTCGAGAATATATCTAGATCTATATTATGTAATTTAATAGGAGACTCATGGTTTATTTTATATTTAAAATTATCAAAAGAACAGCAGGAGTCATTAATAATATTAAAGTCTGATTTTACAGTTGTTACATTAATAATAAAGTTATTTAATTTTGGAATTAATTTTGTGTTTTTACAATTTGCTTTGCAGTTAGTAGGTATATATAGAATACCTGTTCCTAAAATATTTAATTCAATCATATTTTTAGTAGGACATTCAATAAATACTTTATTATTCTTAGATTGTACAAATATATACTTATTATTGCTAATAGGTTTCCATAGATCGATATCACCGAAAATAAAGTCTGTTTTGCACTGTTTAGGGAGAGCACTTATCACACTGGACATAATTTCACTTTCGCAACTGGGTTTTGCACTTGTGGGGAATACACTTAACACGTCACAGATAAAATTCCGCCGATTTATCGCTTTGCATTCTTGTAGTGATTCTATGTTACAATATTCGGATTTATCCTTGGTCATTGCTACATATTTCGAATTAGGGACAATATAACTAAAAGAGTTGGGTTCCCTGCTCTTATGAGGAATTGGTAATGCAATTGTATGAAACAAATTGAATTCTTTAGGAGAGACTAGCGGTAATCGTAATACAAAAACAATTTTGTTATTTATACTATAACTTATAACATTGGAAATATTCATAAGTAAATAAATTTCGCTTAAAGCTAGGTTTACAGGAAGCTTATAATCTACAGGTAAGTATCTATAGTTATCGACAAGTTCCTGGTATAGTTGCGTGGGACGCAAAATCGCTGGATGCATAATGTTTTGACTGCTAAGGAGTATAGCATCTGTTACATCTTGCAGTTGGAATGATAGGGTGAGCATGGATGCTTCTAAAACATTCAGGACAGAATTAATCTTATTTTTTATACTCAACTCATTAGAAATAATAGTTAAGTTCTTTAAAGATGCAGAGAACGTGTCGATAGCTTCATTAAGGCTAAGTTCATTTAGCTTAATTTTATGTAAAGTAATATTAAATTCACTTAAAGTAGAAGCAGTAACTAAAACATTTTGCTTAACTAAGGATGCTATTCTTCTTTCATTATCCTGGATATTTTGAATTGCATTATCGTATTTAATAGCGTCATTTTCATCGAGAGTACCAAAAATGGTTTTTGCCAGGGTGCCTACACCACCTATCCACGCTCTTTTGATTCGTTTATTAACTAAATGGGCAAAAGAAGAATATTCAGAAACCATATCATTATATCGAATTGAAAGCGGATCTAAGACATTATTACACTCTAAGTTATTTGAAATTTCAAACTGAATTTTATTACACAAATGACGTGTTGTACCTAAGACAGAATTTATATTTTTAATGTGTGGTTCAATATAAGAAATATCTAAAGCAGTTACAACGTCTAAATTACCTGTATTAATTTGAAGTTCACCGACAGGATCAAAATAAATGCCAGGACTTGAGTTGATTTGCTGAACATAATCTTGACAGTGGCCTGGGGCCAAAACGCTGTAATGAGAGAAGTATCATAGATAAATACTAAAACAGTTTTAAACATAATTATATAGTTTACATTAAAGAAATAAAATAATGAAACCAGGACTATCCTGATTTATCAGTATCTACGTGCTTAACCTCGTCGTAGTGATGACGAACATGTCGTCGATTTATCAGTAGAGACAGGGTATGGTTACCGTGTATTTTTACTACTTTGTATGGACCTTTCCATAGAGGTGATAAGGCCTTTCGTAACCTGAGATGATTCTTAAGCATAACAAAGTCACCTACTTTGTATTTAGCTGGGCGACTGTGGGAATCATAATAGTTTTTAGATCTTATTTTAGAATTATAGATGTATTCTAAGGCTTTATCACGCGCGTGCTTCATTCTATGTTGAAGCATTTTAACATATTCCGGATATGTAGCTGTAGAGTTTTCGTTATATACAGAATCTGGAATACGCGGTTTATGTCCAAATAAAAGTTCATAAGGAGAGTAATGTGTTGTAGAATGTACTGAGGTATTGTATGCTAACATCGCCGTATATACATAACGAGGCCAGTTGTCTTGATTCTCGTTGACATATGTTTTTAAATATTCTTTGAGAGTAGAGTGTGACCTTTCTAATGCACCTTGCGTCTGTGGGTGATAAGGAGAGGACCATAGTTGTTTAATTCTGAGAAACTCGCAGGTCCTTTTAAACAGTTCTGCTGTAAAGTTAGTACCTTGGTCTGTGAGTATATGTTTAGGAATGCCGAATAAAGATATAAAATGAACAAGGCATTCGCTTGATTCTTCTGCTGTGTTGCACCGGATAGGGTATGCTAATGAAAACTTTGTGAGGTCGTCCTGCATTGTTAAAATAAATCTAAGCTTTGCTGTACCGGTTTCGGGCAAAGGACCAACAATATCAATTGATAATTTTTCGAAGGGACTTGTTGAAGTCGAGGTTATTATCATGGGCGCTCTATTTATTCTGCGCAGGGCTTTGTTTGCTTGACAGGATTGACATTTTTTGACATAATTTTCGACATCGCTTCGCATATTTTTCCAATAAAAGCGTTCACGAATACGGTTATACATTCTTAGATTTCCTAGATGACCCGCTATTGGGATATCATGATTCTCTTTCAGGATTTTCGGGATTTCACTAAGAGAAGGATATATTATGTTATTGTGATAAATATGAATCGTGATATTGGTCCCGTCGAATAAATAAGCTAACATGTTATAGATCTTTATAAAGGAATGTTTATCGAAAGGATTTTTAAAGTCTGATATGCTGACGTCGTTTATAGTCGGATATGACATTATTATTTGATCTCGCGCGTACTTTAGAGATTTATAAATATCTGGATAAGAAAAGTCATCAAAATGATGTACTTTTGTGAATAAAAATAAGTAATGTTTATTTTCAATTGTGAGGGGTAATGTAGTATATAAATGTCTTTCTAATTTTAAAAATTCATCGCGATTAGGGTTCGGGCAGTTATCAAGTATTTCCTGAACGTAGGGCATAGATTCGTCCAGGTCTATGGAGGTAGGTATGACAATTAATTTTTGTGTACTTTTAAGTAAATTTTCATTATGTTCTATAATTGAAGTATTATATGATTTTGTAGGAGATTTTAGGAATTTACTGTAGGAGTCGTCAGAAGATCTGTTTTGATTTTCAGAACGTGGAGTCAGCTGCGGACTGGAGTCAGAGAGTAACGGTAAGTCATTTTCAGGTCTCGAGGACACAGGATCGAGAGTATCAAATACAGGTGAGTTTTCTTCGGATAAAGGTAAGTTTTTAGTTGTTAATTTTTCAGGATTATGTTGAGTCGGCACAGGTAAGGTTTCAGGACTTTGCCAGCTAGTTGAAGGTTGCGGTTCAGACTGAGTTTGGATAGGAGTTTCATCATTCATAGAACTTAGATAATCTAATACTTCATTTTCAATTTCAGGATTTAGAAGACCAGCTTCAACACTTGAAGGTGGAGATACCAGGAAACTTTGCAAATCATTTATGTCATCAGGTGAGTTTAAATTTTGTTGCATTTGCGCAGGATTTGAATCATTATTTTCAGGATATACAGGATTCACAGGATACCTAGAAAGAGCATCTGCAGCAGAGTTCAGCTTGCCTTTGCGATATTGAATATCGTAATCAAATTCCTCTAATTTTAGCCGCCATCGTTGAAGTTTGCTGCCTGGATCTTTATGATTAAATAACCATTTCAAAGGTCTATGGTCTGTAATTATCTGAAATTTGCGGCCATAAAGGTAAGGGCGAAAAGTTTTGCATCCGAATAAAATGGCTAGCAACTCTTTTTCGGTTGTGTTATAATTGACTTCGTTTTTATTTAGGGTTCGAGATGCATATGCTATCGGCTGCTCCTTGCCAGGATCTCCTTGAGAGAGAATTGCACTGATAGCATAATTCGAAGCGTCACAAGTGAGTAAGAACTGTTTTGTAAAATCTGGGTAAATAAGAAGCGGAGGTGAGATAAGGCGTGATTTTAACGTTTCGAAAGCTAGTTGGTGTTCATTCTGCCAAATAAAGGAAACATCTTTCTTTAAAAGAGAGGTTAAGGGTTTTGCTGTTTTTGAAAAGTCAGGTACAAATTTTCTGTAATAGGACATAAGGCCTAGAAACGATTTAACGTCTTTGGGACATTTTGGAATTGGAAAATCGGATACAGCCTTAATTTTCTCGGGGTCAGGTTTTACACCTTCATCTGTAATAAGATGACCGAGGTAGGACACTTCTTTGCGAAGGAATTCGCATTTATCGGGCTGTAATTTAAGGTTATGTTCTCTAAGTCGATCAAATATTAATTTGAGATTATTTATGTGTGATTGGAGATCATATGAATAAATAACGATATCATCGAGGTACACAAAACATCTCGTGCCTTGTAGACCTGTGAGCACCGTGTTCATCAGCCTTTGAAATGTGGAAGGAGCATTTTTGAGCCCGAAGGGCATGCGTTTGAATTCAAAATGTCCTTGAGGAATATTAAAAGCAGTTTTTGCCGCATCTTTCGATGCCATTTTAATTTGGTGGAATCCGGAGGCCAAGTCGAGAGTTGAAAAATATTTTGACTTACCAAGCTGGTCCAGTATTTCGTTAATGTTGGGAATTGGGTATGAATCTCCAATAGTGATGTCATTAAGCCGCCTATAATCAATTACAACTCTCCATTTTCGCTGTCCGGAAGCGTCTAACTTCTTCGGGACAACCCAAACGGGAGCAGACCATGGAGACATAGATGGTTTAATTATTCCATCGTTTAGCATTTTGTTAACTTGGTTTTGGACCTCTTGTTTATGGCACTCCGGAAACCTATATGATTTTACGTGAATTGGCTGATCAGTTGTAGTATTAATTTCATGCTCTAAAGTTTTAGTGAATGTTAGAGGATCTCCAGGTAAGTAAAATATATCAGAATAGTTTGAGCAAATTTCGTACAGGGCATTGGCTTCTTCACTATTTAAGTGTGAAGCTCTGAGTTGGTTTAAGACCTCTTGAGTTCGTTTTATTGAGTCATGGGATTGTATAGTATTGATTGGATATTCTAGGGATTTATTTTTAGAGACAGTACTGTTTGCGGAGTCCACTGGAATCAAGGTTAAAAGTAAATTGGAATTTAGAGATTTAGATGATTCAGAGGTATTTACGACAGATATATTTATTCTGTTGTTATTTTTTACTTTAACTAAACAATTCGCTATTAAAATGTCCTTAAATTGAGTTTGGTCTAATATGAGACCTTCTTTCATTTCGGGATTCGAAACAGAGCACTCGATTATCATTTCGGATCTAGCAGGGATAGTGTAGACAGGTTCATTAAAATACATTGGAACTTGAATTTTATTAATTTCAAGTTTACTTGACGTGTAATTGATATTACAGCTGAATAGATTTAGCATGTCTGTCCCTATGATACCATCATAAGGAAGATGTATTTCTTTAATAACGTGAAATTTGTGGGCTATAAATTTTTTATTTGAGTCAGATAACTGCATTTTTAAAGTAAAATGGCCACACGTTTTTGTAGAGCTTTGTGCGGGTTCGATGCCTTTTAATTCTATTTGTTCTTTAATTAATTCAATAGGTTTTTGAATAGAAGAAGATTTAATAAGACTAATTGCCGAACCAGAGTCTACAAGTAAACATAAAGGAATATCCGATATTTCAGATCTAACAAGGACATGAGGAAGGAGGACTTTAGCAGGATCTGCAGTAATTTCGAATATTTTATTTTCGTAATTATTTGTGGATATAGAAGATATAACATTATTTTTTATTTCAGGTTCAGAGGATTTGGTAAGTTTTTTATTTTTTATATTAGCTTTAATGTTTAATTTATTAATTAATTTATTTTCAGGTTCGTGGTGCACATCGGGCACGGATACAGAGGATACAGCGGGTTTATTGGATTCAGCGCATACGGATTGTGACAGACCAACGCTTCGTCGTTGCTGCACGGATATAGAAGAATTTGGTAGACGTTGCTGCACGGACATAGAAGAATTTGGCAGACGTTGCTGCACGGACATAGAAGAATATGGCAAATCATGTAGCGACGCCATTGACGGTTTAGTTGCTTGAATTCCATGTAGCGGAATCGACCTAGAATTTAATGTGCCGAATTTTAACTTATGAAGTCCCGTACGGCACGAGGACGAGACATTTACTCGTTTTTTGCTACGTCTACAACATCGTGACCTTCTTCAACTTCCCAATTTTCGGTATATTCATCATTTTGATTTTCGGATACAAAATTAATATTTCTAACAGGAATATGAACATTTTGACTTTGATTGTAATTTTTGTATCGGTTATTATTAAACATTCGTTTACGGCATTGTTCTAGAGAATGCCCAGGAGCTTTGCAATACCTACATATGTTCGAGTTTTTTATGGGAATCGGTGTATTTAAGAAGTTACGTTGCACGAATCGATTTTGATTATTATTGATCGATGATCGATTATTGTGTTGATCACTTGGTTTAACAAATCTATCGGGTTGTGCTCTACGATGAACAGTCTGTAAAATTCGTTCTTCAGAAATAGCAATGTTTACCGCTTCATTCAAAACTTTTGGTGATTTACATCTGACTATGAGTGATAAGTTTGGCTTAAGGCCAGTGGTAAAATGATGAAGCGCCAGGTCTTCCATAGCAGCTGTACGACCTGCTATTTCTGAAGAAGTGTAGTTTGCTAAAGAGATCTCTGTCAGTAGATGTGAGAGACAGGTCTCTATTCTTAAAGCAAATTGACTAACTGTTTCAAATTGACCTTGTTTGGTCTCTTGAAGCTCGGTAAGCAAATGTGAATAATGTTTTCTGACAGAAAATTGATTTTTCAAAAATTGTTTTAATTGAGGCCAATTATAAAATTCTTTAATCGAACAGGCAGTCTCGGCTTTGCCTTCGAGTTGGCTTAGGATGTATTTAAACAATATAGGAACCTGAGTTTCTGAGGCTAGATCTATTGCATTGTCGCAATTAATTAAAAATGAGTTAAGTTTTTCCCTAGAACCATCATAGCTTTTAATGAATTTAAACAGAGTGTTGAGCTCCATCACAGATTTTGCGCCTGTGGATCTATCTACAGGGGATGCAACAGGTGAAGGTTGTATTTCTAATCCTTCCGGAAGTTGTAATCTACTCAGGATGTCAGCTTTTGATGTAGTTGACATATTACTGTAATTATCCTATCGTAAATACACGTAAACAATAACACACAGAGAAAAAAAAATGCAATGACACAAAGGATTTGAAAATTTAGAGAGAGAGAATAAGAGAGCGAACAGAATGACCATTTCCAGGGAAACAGCGGGAACAGCGATGAGTTTCTTTCTTTTTCAGGGAAATAGCGGAAACAGCGATGGTTTTCTTTCTTTTCAGGGAAACAGCGGGAACATCGACGAGTTTCTTTCTTTTCAGGGAAACAGCGGGAACATCGACGACTTTCTTTCTTTTCAGGGAAACAGCGGGAACATCGACGACTTTCTTTCTTTTTCAGGGAAACAGCGGGAACATAGACCAGTTTCTTTCTTTTCAGGGGAACAGCGTGACTTTGAATATGCTCTTGTGTCCGAAATAGCAGGGTTACTGGCACTTTTATTTAAGTCACACACACTTAACTAAAACTTTTGGTCACTTTGCACACGCGGAGACGAACCCGGGGATACCTGATTTTGTATCCCACCGCTGCCACCAAAATGTTACGAGCCTCAGGGTCGAAGGGTTTTTAAAAAAAAAGATTTCGAATGATTTCAAAACGCGACCGATTGGTGTGGAGGATGGACTGAGACTGACTGGGCTGGAAGGCTGAGCGGAGAGGGATGAGACAGAATGCTGAGGGTGCAAGAATAGATACGGAGTCAGCACAAAGGGGTGCATAGACCATCTGTAACAGCACGTAACAATTCGGTTCAAAATTCCTTCATTTCTTTGCCTATTGAGCAACGCAAGGCAGGTCACGACGCGCACGTTGCTCTGGCGATCGTTAAGTACGTGGGGCACCCATCTATCCAGTTTTTTTACCTTACGTATTTTTCGCAAATGGATCAAAATTATTTTGATGGTAACATCAAAAGCTGCTGCTAGCTCAGCTGTAGATTGAGTTTCGTCAGCTTCCACAATCGCCTTTAATTCATTATTGTTGATCAAAGTCTCCGGACGACCACGAGCTTCATTTTTCAGGTCAAAATTTCCAGAACGGAACCGGGAAAACCAATAACGGGTTGTGCGTTGGTTTGTACAGAGCCCTTAGTGTAAGTTTGTAAACGCGCAAACGTTGCTACTGCGTCCGAGTTAAAATTGGACAGATAGATCTTAACATGAAAGGAATAAGGTCGATAACAAATTCTTAACGCAAACGCGTTGGTAACGTTTTCGCGTGTGCAAACTTACACTAAGGCCTCAGTTCTCTCCGTAAACGTTTTTCATGGGTTCGTGCCGTTTGTGTGGCGTTGGTTGGTGCCTAAATTGCATGTGCAGGTGTGCAGTAAGGTGCATAAATTCGAAAGTAAATCTGTCTGTCTGTCTGTTACTCTTTCACGCTTAAACCACTGAACCATTTTGATGAAATTTGGCATGTACATAGAAAGGACGTTGAGAAAGGACATAGGCTACTTTTTGCCGCGGGAAAACATATCATTCCCACTATTCGTTTTTAATGTTTTATTTGACAGTAACATAAAAAACTCTTTGAGATGATAACCTAATCCTCTTACAAAACTTTTAAGGCAGGACAACGTCTGCGGGGTCCACTAGTATTCCATAATTACACGAATTTTTAAAGTATCCATTATGACGAAAAACGTTCAAATGTAATGAAAATACAACGCTAATTAATAAACAAGACTGAGTTTGTAAAAAGAATGTCATGTTTTTAAAACAAAATTAATAATTATTAATTAATACAAAGCCATTCCAAACTTTCATAGGCATATATTTCATAGGCATAAATTAAAATAAAATTAGTTAAAAGCTTTTGATCTAAAAACGTTGTTCAATTCATTTTATCACTTTTAGATTTCATGAGAATAGTAAGTATCCACAAAGAATCGATTTTGAACTAAAAAACAATAAATTACTACATCCTTAGAGGTCTTAGGGGCTTCGAAATGAAAATAAATTTCAACTATTTGGTTGAAGAAGAGATATTTTAAGAAAAATCTACCTCTAAAGTCCAAATGGAGAGTTTGAAACCTTTGGATGGAGAAACTTCTAAGATTTTCATTTGCTTAATTCAATAATTAACACAAACTAAATAAAATATAAATTGAGAAGTTGTGCTCATAAATATTTTTGATCATCACGGACCTTGACTGCAGCTGCTAGACCACAATACGTTCCATCAACCATGCATGTAGATATATGTACAATACTTCATTGTAGTGCCGTTAAAATTTAAAAAGATTTATATAATATGGTCTAGGCCCTAGGGCTACCCTTAGGTGCAGTGTATTATTCTGCTTTTGTGGTATTTTTTATAGAGGGCTAGTGGCTTTTACGAGGGAGATTATGTTTATATGTATCTCAATTGATGATCATTGAGAGGATGTCTAGTGTCTACACGTAATGAGACCACAGGTACTAACAAATCATTATAATGATGCATTCAGGCGTGGTCGCCGCTTAAACTTAATAGGATAAGTTTTTTTTAATGGGTATTCCTTAAAATTATTTTTTTAATTACGCACCTGCTAAATCTTTTTATGATACCTAACCACGTAAGAGGATGATAATAATTTTATTACTATTATTATTTTAATGTAGTTTATGTAGCTTGATCCAACATTATTTGTCCTTGCCCTCCTCAAAAGAATTTGATTATGTAAATGAGCGCAAATATATTGGTATCTATCTACCTATATTTGCATCGCTTTAAATTCATTTGCTCCATTTACAACAGTAAGTTTTATTTGTAAGATTATATCACCTTTACCGTCTATACTCTTTTGCGATGGTGAAATCGTAAAAGTGACACAAAAAATATAATATAACGCGTTCTAATGTGTTAAACTGTGATGTTACAAAATGGCAATGTGACTTTTTTCGTCTCACTACTGCGATTTGAGTTTGTTTTTCATACTAATCGTGTTAGATGCTATTTAAGCAAATAGGTAAATGTATTATTTTAAGCATTTCCTTAGGACCATAATTTTACGTCAGCAACAGGGTCAAAATGAAAAAATTAGGAAATTTAGAACAGTGTGCTATAAGTGTGTCAGGTCTACAGCAGGAACCAGCGCTGCGGTTGTCCCGGACGAGGACCCCGGTGCAGCACTCTCGTCCTCCTTTTCTACCGCAAGTTGTGGCGCAGCGTCCATGCCGACTTGTCTCCTGGTCCTCGGAGTGCGCCCCTCTTCTTCACGTTGTCACGTTGTACCAAAGGCATTCCGCTTCTGACACCAATTACAACGCAACGATAGTGTGTGTATTTTTTTTATTTGAATGGATTAGCAGACGAGCATGCAGGCCACGTGGTGTTAAGTGGTCGCTGCAGCCCATGGAAATCTACATACAACCTCAAGCAAGCATAGGTAAGTCTTGTCTGAGGTCGTATGCAGTTGCGCTACTACTCCGGAGGCTGGTGGTCGCCTCATGTAAGTGTGGCCGGCAACTGCACCTTTCCACCGAAACACAAAGTATTGGTTCACGGCAGAAGTGGGTGCACCGGTGGTACTTCCCCGGGCGAACCACAATAGTTCTACCACCTACAAGCTACAATACAATTTATTTATTATGTCGACCAGACTAATTCTAGCCTCAGGTGACCAGAGGGCTGGCACCTATTTTTCCCAAAAAATGAGCTTACTAGTTCAGAGGGGAAACGCTGCCAGCGTTCTGGGTACAATGCCACAAGCACAATTACTAGATGGAATTTTCTTTTTATAATTAACTTTATATATTTAATTTTTAATTATTGTTAAATTATTTAAGTATTTAGTGTGTGTGTATATATTAAAGCTATTTTTGAAAATTATAACAAACTTATATAAATGAAAGAAAGTTTTATGATAAATAAATATAATATATTAAAATTACGCTTTTGTCATCAACTGACTATGGTGTAATGTATAAAGAGTGATGTGTTACTAGTATAAGTGAGCCTTATTAATATCAACTGCAATAACAATAACCGTCCGCGTCGCTTCTCTTCTTTCATGTCTAAGTCAAGTCCCTGATTGTTGTTTGCGAAATATGAGGTTACACGTTTAGGTGTTACTAGTGTCACCTAAATGTCGAAAACACATTTTAAATTAAATCACGTAAAATTGCGCGGAATGCTTACTGTACTGATCTTACTATCCACTTTTCTCACGTTTCGCTTTTCTCGCGCAATAAGATTCTCTTTACAAATATGTACCTCGTTTATTAAAGTTAAGAGATACTGCTGTGCCCGTGGAGATCTATGTTAAAAATAGTATCTTTAGTAAATTGGGTGAATTTATACTGCAAAAAATGTATAGACTCATTCTATATACATAGCTTTAACCTACTGCAGAAAAGAGGTGCAATATACAACTACTTGTAGTTGGGAGATAAAATTTCTAAACATACACGTACTTAGGATTAAATAATCGGAAAAATAATTGTAAGGTCAATTAATAAACTATAGGTTTAAAACTTGCGGAGAGCAGTTTGGTCATAAGTCATAACTCATATAACATTGTGAAAACTAAAGCAGAAGGCAGGGTCTCTACACAGTGTGCTATCTGTATTTGTAAATAAATAATATTTTTATAAAGAATCTTTAAAGAATCCTTAATATCTCCATCAATCAACGTGTGTGGATGAGCCCTCAGCCCGTACGCAATAAAGAGACGCAAAAAATGAGTTATCATTGGTCCAATTAACAATGTTCAGCATCATACGTATACCTACCCAACGATGGGACAACCCGCGTGGCGCAATGTTTACCATGCCGGACTGCTAATCGAACTGTCCCGGGTTAGAATCCGGGCGAAGCAGAAATTTCAATGATGAGTTTAAACTGTTCTCGGTCTGGGTGGTTGTGTTTCTGTCTCTATGTGTGTTCATGGCACCCACGACACAGGGTATATCTACCCTAATGTGAGGTTATACGTGTGAAATGTTATTTTTTATTTTTTTTACACTATGTACTTACTTTTATTAGACTTAAGGCTTTTATTTGAAATTATCTCCATCGATTCACTTTGGAGAAGAAATGAATATTGCTCAATAACGCCATCTACCGTATGGTATGTAAACTTTGTGGTTGATAAATCGAATGTCAAATTACCAAATAGGTAGATATTGAGATTAACAGTTGGTTCACTAAAAGTTTAACTATTCGTCACCTAGATGTCTGCAGTAGTCTCGTTTTGTTAAGGCTTTGTACATTCTGTATGAAGGTTTAGATTCCGTATCTTACAACCTTAATGCTGGATGCATTGAGATTGTAAGATTTGGATTTCGGTTCATCGGAGCTAGAGGCCTCCTCAATATTGGGAGAGCTCCATGCTCAGCGCAGCAGTGGAATGCTAAAAAGGTTGCAGCTTGATATAATGTAGCGATAATAATCGTTTCAGCTGCAGCCTGTTCATAATCTTCCACCCCATATAAGATTAATAAGCTGAGCAACTAACTCAATGGAGCCTGTGATGTAAGGTTCGGCGGCGGTAAGGCTCGCTTATTAGGTACCTATAGTCTAGCCATATTCGGCCAACGAAAGAAAATACAGTAAGCTGATCTAAGTAAGTATATTTAATATAGTCGACAATATTAGTGAGAGTTCAAAATAATTTTACTTAAATTTAAACTTTTATTTATGGTTTTGAATGGGCTGTTACCGAAACTTTCATACAAATTCCCCAAAGTGCCTTTTAAGTTTATGTCGCGTATTGTGTAAATGAACATAACTTTTTTGTTTATCACCCGATTGATATGAAATACACACTAATGTTACGGAAATTCATTCAACAATATATCAGTAAACACATCCTTCAAAGAAGGGAAAAGAATTTGAGAATGAAATATTAAGTTAAGGTTAATTATTGTACGCTTGAGATACCAACTTTCGAATCCATTTTATTTGCTATTGAGGGGTAGTTTTGAAAAAAGCTTAAATAGAATTCTTACTATGTTAGTAAAGATTACAAATACAAAATTATAAGTAAAATACTCTGCACAAAAATATTCTGTACATCAAGTTTCGACACTCAATTTTCAAAGAGTTTCAAAGAAAATTGACATTTAAAGGGTGAATTTCGAAAAATGCTGAAACACGTATCTTTTATTTTGGTTAGAAAATATTTATACCAAATTTCAAGAAAATGTATTGAAAAAATCCAAGTTTTCCATACAAATTTTCATCGCTCATTTCACACCCTTAAAGGGTGATTTTTAAAATTATCTATAGCCTAAATGTTAGCGAGGACCAATATATATAAAACAAAAAAAGTTTCATCAAAATCCGTCCAGTAGTTTTTGCGTGAAAAGCTAACAACAGACAGACAGACAGACAGACAGACAGACAGACAGACAGACAGACAGACAGACAATAATTTCAAAACTTATATTTTTAGCTTCTGTTACTTATAAAAAGACCCCTAGAAGTATTTTTTTAAATTAATATGCAATGTACAGAATTGACCCTGCTTACAGTTTTATTATATGTATAGATGTAACAATACACTCCATGCTTTTTAAAGCATTGTATTTCAAGCCAGAAATAGAATTTATACTAATATTATGAATGCGAAAGTTTGAATGGATGTTTGAAAGGCTGTTTGTTGCTTGTTGCTCAATCTCACAAAAACGCCTAAACGGCTCGGGATGTAATTTGGCACAGAGTGAAATAGCACATAAACCAATTTTATCCCGGAAAAATGTACTGTTCCCGTGGGATAGATTAATAGAATCATGTAAGGATCACTAGTTAGAACCTAATGTGTTTTCCTGTCATATTAGGAATATTAAGAGTTTTTAACGATCTTTGTGAGAGTAAGTTACGAGAACATTTTATACATACATAGTAATTAAATATCATATGTATTGCCAAAATGTCGTGAGTCATGACCTTTCAACAAGCAAGCAAGTTACAGCGTACAGAATTGTTAAGAAATCTTCTCTATATAGTTTCGCAAGATAATCTTTGTGAACGATGTGAATAATAATGTTTTTTCTATGTAATTGTGAACATAATCTAAAATGTAATATTGACTAAGGAAGCCTTAACCTTCTCAATGCAGAGGTTCGTAAAATTTATATAAGTGCATCTCAGGAGAAATACTCGTAACTACCATAGTATGTATTTCTTAGCTTAAATTTCGGTTCCAAGCACTGGCCTACCCTTGCCGCGTTGTGGAGTACCTGTTGAACCTGTGTTACCTACGTCCAGTAAATAAATCACCTGTCAAAAAAATGCAGCAATGTGTTACAGTAACTTTGACTAGGCGTACGTTGGGCTGCCATCATCTAATCTAAACTGCCGACGCCGGATAAACACGGCAAAAATCCCGGACATTTGGGCGAAAAGTGGTTTTTTCCCCGGACATCTGTGGAAAATTATTTTTTGCAACAAAAATAAAAACATCGTTACATATTTTTAATTCCATTCCATCGTTGACTATTTTGCCGAGCCTTCTTGAATGTGGGATTGTGAATGAATTTTTAATTAAGATTTATTTCATTTTTCGGTTATCTATTAAAAAAATGGATTTCCACTGACAACAAAAGTGTCTCTGTTTCGCGCGTACATTAGCTACACAAAATAAACAAACAAACGACTGTATACGCGCTGAAAAATACGCTAGTTTGAAACCGGCTCTTGAGAGTTAGACTTTAAAGCGATTTTGGAGTCAGTCCTTCTTTAAAACGAAAGGAACGCCAGTTTATCAAGGTTAAAATTCGCATCTCTACATTTTTTTGTATTAACATCATATAAACATCTACTTCTTTGTCAAAGTCTAAATCGGGGCTTTAATAAGCACTTGTTTCACCCTGTTTGCTTGCAGGTACCTATGCATAGAGTCGCGACGTTGCATCGTGCTTCGACCATAACTTTTTTAACGGCAACTTTATTTATGAACAGTTGTTTGATACATAGAATATGATATTGCAAATTAAACCGTACATGACAGTCCTAATGATCCCATTATGTCCTTCGTTTACGTTCAGTTTAGGTTCGTTACGGTTGCACTTGCAACACAGTCTGAGTGACATAGTCTCTATATATACCTATCATTACATGGTTAATGGTTTCCAATATTGATACCCGTAGATATAAGTAGGTAATGAGATCTATAACATTTTGTCGTTATCTGTGGGTAATTGGACCTTTATGGAATTGCTTGTTAGTTAGGTAAAAGATGCACAGAACGATCGAAGTTTTTATTTTAATTATGCGTAACACTTAGTTACTACTAACGTACTAACGTCTAGGTACCTACCATCAAACATATTATGCTACCTTATTTTTTTTTGGTATCGTGGGGGAAAGGTACCTACCATCAAACATATTATGCTACCTACACCATCAATAATGTTATATTAAAAGCTAATGCAGCTATTTTCTTTTAATTATTCTCTTTTTAATAAATGTTACAGGATGTTACTTAATTTAAGCAATTTCGATGATCGTTATGAATTGGACCGGTGTGTTTTTTAATAGTAAGATATAGCATTTAAAAAAATCTCTGCTCTATTTTTATTCGATCGGTGCAGTATATTTATCTAATATAATAGGTACCTTTTGATGTTTCATACATTTTGTATCAAAACAACTTTTTATACCTGCATATATTATGTCAAATTTGGCAAAAGGTTCTGTTTAGATTAGGGTCAGAATAAGGGTGGTGAGCATTTTATGTTGGGAAGTTAAATCCTTTACTTCTTACGACTTAATTAAACGGTCTGTAGAGATATAAAAAATTAAATGGTGTAGTAGATTACGCAGACAAGCTAGGAAAATCATGTTGATATTGTGAAGAAATTTATTTCTACACAATTTCAACCCTTGAAAGTCAATGGCAATATTACAGCGGCTGTAGTCGCAGAGATATTGTAATTATGTCGTTTTATCTTCTTGTCCACTTTTGCAAGCACCAGTACTTAACAATTTTAATATAGCAATCGAATACTAATACCTACTTACACATTATTCTTTTTAGTTTTTAAGATTTTGAGGTTGTAATGTTAGAATGTTTATCACGAACAGAACAGTACAAATTCTATCGTAAAACTTTAAAACAATCTTTTGTTATTGCCTAAGTAGAGTTCTTGCGAGGTCATCTAGTCCTCAGGCAAAGCAAGGCATCTGCATACAACTTTATTTAATGAAGATAAACCTTAAGTCAAGTAAAACTAGATAAAATAGTTGCACGCTCACTTGATAATGATTTTTAACAATGACTCATTGCTTTAAAAGATTTCCCAAGATGTGACTTGTTGACATTTATAACTTCGGAAAGTATTATCAAATACATGTGAGAAGGTGAAGTCTACAGACGAAATATGACTTGCTATAAAAAGGTATTACGAGGCTGCGTTCTCAATATAATATGAGATACCGCTGAGCGATTACCTGCAGTCAGGGCAGATGATTTACCACACATCGGTTCCATTTCAGTAGCCGATATGTATTATGTTACTCCAATAGTTACGTAAGTTAGTTTTAAGGAACTATGTCATCGATTTTTGAGTTACAAAAAGTTCACTAATTATATAGGTAGCTACTTTGAAAAATTAAATAATTTAATAGAGACGCGGACTAATTTATCGCTATATGGCTGTGGATTGTTGATTAATTTTATTGTTAGAGCGCGGAAACATTCACATGCAGAATATTTTTTTAATTACAGTTACATAGTTTGCATACTACCGGATACGACATAATATGAAAGTGTAGGTAACGCTGAATATAGCAAATATCTGCAAAGCAATCTACTTGTGCCTATTTTATGTCTATATAGGTCTATTTTGGTTTAATTTACACATATGTAGGACAATTATGTAGGAAGTCATGTTAGAACTTTCAATTTGGGCGTTTCAAAGAAGTTACCTACCTAAATTATTTTGCGCATTTCCTTATGGGATTAGAATCCAACTCGGTTTGGCAGCGTTCGGGAAATTACAAAGTGTCTTCTCGTCCAGAATACCTCAGTGGCTGAAGTCGAAAGTTTTCGAGCAGTGTGTGTTGCCAGTGATGACTTACGGCGCTGAGACGTGGTCTTTTACAGTTAGCCTTTTCCACAGGCTCAAGGCCGCTCAGCGAGCGATGGAGAGGGTTATGCTTGGTATTTCTCTACGCGACAGAATCCGTAACGATGAAATCCGTAGACGAACGAAAGTTACCGACATAGCTCTCAAAATCTGCAAGCTGAAGTGGCAATGGGCAGGCCATATAGTTAGGAGGACTGATAACCGGTGGGGAACAAAGGTCCTCGAATGGCGACCACGTCTCGGTAAAAGGAGCACAGGCCGCCCTCCAACCAGGTGGACTGACGAACTGAAGAAGATAGCGGGAAACCGCTGGATTCAGAGAGCGCAGGAACGGACGGAGTGGCGAACATTAGGGGAGACCTATGTCCAGCAGTGGACTTTAAAAGGCTGATGGATGGATGGATGATAAGGGATTTAGGTATTGTGGGTTATAATATATAAAAAAATAATGAGCAGCGATAGTCGAGTGATAGAGACCGCGGTCTCCGACACAGGAGGTCTACTCGTAAAATCGATAATCAATATATCGTGAATTTTTCAGCACATTTTTACCCTGTCCTGACCTTTCTTTTCTGGATACATAACTCTATAGTAAAGTTGTCTTGAATATGGTGCTATTAATAATGCATGAAAAAGAAAAAAAGGTATGTTCAAATATGCTTTCAAGGCTGCATTATTAAATTTGATATAAAAAGGTTGAATGTCGACCTAAAATCTAACAATTTTTTTTAACTTTGTTATGATGATTAATGAATTAATGGGAAAAAATTAGCATAGACGAAGTAAGTTGGGTATCAGTGGAGTATGGGTTTGAAAATCAACCTAAGGTTTCTCATATTATATCATTTCGAATATTGTATGATCGACCGATAATCGATTAAAATCTATGCTAATTTAAGTTGTAATAAAATAAGATTAAATGTAAATCTGAAATAACAATATGTTTAAATAGGTACCTACATATATAGTACATACATTTATAGTAAAAAACCGGCCAAGTGCGAGTCGGACTCACACACGAAAGGTTCCGTACCATTATCTATAAAAATCACGTTAATTGTATGGGAGCCCCCTTAAATATTTTATTTTATTCTATTTTTAGTATTTGTATAACAAAAGCGGCAACAGAAATACATCATTGCCTTTGATTATCCATAGAAATCATTGCATTAAGATTGAATGAAAGGTAAATTGTGGTTTACGATTTATGACGTATTAAAAAAACTACTTGCTAGATCTCGTTCAAACCAATACTCGGTGGAAGTTTGCAACGTAATGTACATCATATATTTTTTTAGTTTTATCATTCTCTTATTTTAGAAGTTACATGCGGGGGGGGGGGGGTACACACACATTTTACCACTTTGGAAATGTCTCTCGCGCAAACCATTCAGTTTAGAAATGATATTAAAAACCTCAATATCATTTTTGAAGACCTATCCATAGATACCCCAGACGTATGGGTTTGATGAAAAAAAAAATTGAGTTTCAGTTCTGAGTATGGGGAACCCTCAAAATTTATTGCTTTTTTCTATTTTTGTGTAAATATCTTAATATGGTTCACAGAATACATCTACGTACCGGGTTTCAACAATATAGTTCTTATAGTTTCGGAAAAAAGTGGCCACAGCCACTTTTCACATGTCACAACATACGGGGGGCAGACAGACAGACAGACATCACGAATCCATAAGGGTTCCATTTTTTGCCATTTGGCTACGGTACCCTAAAAACGACCTATGCTGTCGAAAAGTAAATGTCATAGAAAAGGTCACGTAACGTATCGGGAACGAGGACTAAATAATTAAAACAGCAAGAAACATAACAGGTAAAACATAATTTAAAAGATACAGTAATTTTAAAAGTCTTGTAATTAAATAATGCATGCAGTCAGAAGTAGCTACGGATTGAAATTTTGTTTTAAATTTTACGGTGACAGGACAAAAGATACTCTAAAAGTCTGAGGGCTTATATGTTACTAGCTGTGCCCGCGACGTCGTCCGCGTGTATAAAGACTTTTATAAAATGGATTGATTAAAAATTAAAGATTTTTTTTTTTTTTTTTATTTATTTATTTTTTATTTATTCAATTTATTTCAGACAATGTCCATATTATCTTTGTTAGTTTAGTCTCTTATATCTATGTTAGTAAAATACCAAAAAATAAAAGCATAATAATCTATACATATAATAAAACTGTAAGCAGGGTCAATTCTGTACATTGCATATAAATTTAAAAAAATACTTCTAGGGGTCTTTTTATAAGTAACAGAAGCTAAAAATATAAGTTTTGAAATTATTGTCTGTCTGTCTGTCTGTCTGTCTGTCTGTCTGTCTGTCTGTCTGTTGTTAGCTTTTCACGCAAAAACTACTGGACGGATTTTGATGAAACTTTTTTTGTTTTATATATATTGGTCCTCGCTAACATTTAGGCTATAGATAATTTTAAAAATCACCCTTTAAAGGTGTGAAATGAGCGATGAAAATTTGTATGGAAAACTTGGATTTTTTCAATAGATTTTCTTGAAATTTGGTATAAATATTTTCTAACCAAAATAAAAGAATACGTGTTTCAGCATTTCCCGAAATTCACCCTTTAAATGTCAATTTTCTTTGAAACTCTTTGAAAATTGAGTGTCGAAACTTGATGTACAGAATATTTTTGTGCAGAGTAATATACTTATAATTTTGTATTTGTAATCTTTACTAACATAGTAAGAATTCTATTTAAGCTTTTTTCAAAACTACCCCTCAATAGCAAATAAAGTGGATTCGAAAGTTGGTATCTCAAGCGTACAATAATTAACCTTAACTTAATATTTTATTCTCAAATTCTTTTCCCTTCTTTGAATGATGTGTTTACTGATTTATTGTTGAATGAATTTCCGTAACATTAGTGTGTATTTCATATCAATCGGGTGATAAACAAAAAAGTTATGTTCATTTACACAATACGCGACATAAACTTAAAAGGCACTTTGGGGAATTTGTATGAAAGTTTCGGTAACAGCCCATTCAAAACCATAAACAAAAGTTTAAATTTAAGTAAAATTATTTTGAACTCTCACTAATATTGTCGACTATATTAAATATACTTAGATCAGCTTACTGTATTTTCTTTCGTTGGCCGAATATGGCTACCTAATAAGCGCATCGCGAGCCTTACCGCCGCCGAACCTTACATCACAGGCTCCATTGAGTTAGTTGCTCAGCTTATTAGTCTTCTTTTGGGGTGGAAGATTATTAACAGGCTGCAGCTGAAACGATTATTATCGCTACATTAAATCAAGCTGCAACCTTTTTAGCATTCCACTGCTGAGCATGGAGCTCTCCCAATATTGAGGAGGCCTTAAGCTCCGATGAACCGAAATCCAAATCTTACAATCTCAATGAATCCAGCATTAAGGTTATAAGATACGGAATCTAAACCTTCATACAGAATGTACAAAGCCTTAACAAAACAAGACTACTGCAGACATCTAGGTGACGAATAGTTAAACTTTTAGTGAACCAACTGTTAATCTCAATATCTACCTATTTGGTAATTTGACATTCGATTTATCAACCACAAAGTTTACATGTCATACGGTAGATGGCGCTATTGAGCAATATTCATTTCTTCTCCAAAGTGAATCGATGGAGATAATTTCAAATAAAAGCCTTAAGTCTAATAAAAGTAAGTACATAGTGTAAAAAAAATAAAAAATAACATTTCACACGTATAGCCTCACATTAGGGTAGATATACCCTGTGTCGCGGGTGCCATGAACACACATAGAGACAGAAACACAACCACCCAGACCGAGAACAGTTTAAACTCATCATTGAAATTTCTGCTTCGCCCGGATTCTAACCCGGGACAGTTCGATTAGCAGTCCGGCATGGTAAACATTGCGCCACGCGGGTTGTCCCATCGTTGGGTAGGTATACGTATGATGCTGAACATTGTTAATTGGACCAATGATAACTTAACTCATTTTTTGCGTCTCTTTATTGCGTACGGGCTGAGGGCTCATCCACACACGTTGATTGATGGAGATATTAAGGATTCTTTAAAGATTCTTTATAAAAATATTCTTTATTTCCAAATACAGATAGCACACTGTGTAGAGACCCTGCCTTCTGCTTTAGTTTTCACAATGTTATATGAGTTATGACTTATGACCAAATTGCTGTCCGCAAGTTTTAAACCTATAGTTTATTAATTGACCTTACAATTATTTTTCTGATTGTTTAATCCTAAGCACGTGTATGTTTAGAAATTTTATCTCCCAACTACAAGTAGTTGTATAGTGCACCTCTTTTCTGCAGTAGGTTAAAGCTATGTATATAGAATGAGTCTATACATTCTTTGCAGTATAAATTCACCCAATTTACTAAAGATACTATTTTTAACATAGATGAAGCCTCGGGCACAGCAGTATCTCTTAACTTTAATAAACGAGGTACATATTTGTAAAGAGAATCTGATTGCGAGAGACAAGCGAAACGTGAGAAAAGTGGATAGTAAGATCAGTACAGTAAGCATTCCTTACTGTTTTAGGTTTGAAGGATTTAGAAAAAATACATTAAGTTTCTTCTGAACATATGAACATTGTATTATAAGTGATTTCACTATATGTAAGAATATTCTACCTACTACTTATTCAATGCAAATAAATAATCTTTAATTTTTAATCAATCCATTTTATAAAAGTCTTTATACACGTGGACGACGTCGCGGGCACAGCTAGTAGAAAATATAAATAACAAAATTCATTCACATATACTGTCATCAGCTGTCTCTATCTAACCAAACTAGCCATAATAATAATATTCAGACCTGAATTAAGCTAATGAGGTTTAGCATGAAGGTGGTGCCACCGCCGCATGATAGGACTGTGGAGTTTATATATAACGACGTTAATGAGGCCATTGGTGCTGTCTCTAAGTCGGCGCATTAGTGAGGCAGTTCTTTGGCGCATTATTGCGTAAAAATCAGCCGTCCTTGTCTCAGCAAACATGCCTGATGCACTGCAGTGCCTAGGCAGCCTCAAAAGCACCCTAAAAGCGTCATTATATTGGACCCTCAGGGCGCTGTATGCTTTCCGCGAATATTCGGTCCACAGGCTGCAGGTGTAAAATGACTGGCAGTAGGCGCGGAAAAGAGTGATTTTTACACTCTTTTCGCAGCGTGCAAACCTGCGAGCCAGCATATTGCATCTAACAGCCAGCGCCCTGCGCTCCCTCTCCAAGTCCACATCATCCCTTCCATCTTCAGTGACCCAGTGCCCGAGATATTTAAATTTGGGAACTCTGTTCAGTTCGGTTCCGCTAAGAAAAACAGGTGGTATAGAGGAGAGTTGTTTGCCTGCCCTAAAGACGAGCAGCTCGCTTTTCTTAGCATTGTACCTCAACCCATGGGCCTCCGCGTACCTTTCACAGACCGATATCATTTTGTTTATTCCTCTAATTGACGGGCTCAGCAGCACCATGTCGTCCGCATAACTGATATTATTTAATGGTGTTCCGTCTATTGAACATCCTACACCAGTGCTGCTGAGCTCACCAATCAGGCTATTGATGTACAGGTTGAACAGCGTTGGGGAGGTTAAGCCACCTTGCCTCACACCACACTCCAACCTATACTCATCTGAAAACTTTCCAGCCCACTTGACACAGTTGGTCTGATTTCCGTACCAAAATTTAAATATCTCAATGAGCTCCACCGGCAGGCTCGTCTCACACGACAGCTTACGCCACAAGACGTCGTACGATACGAGATCAAACGCTTTGGTCAGATCCAGGAAACACGCATATACAGGCGTCCTCCTTCCGGTATAATACTGAACAGTACTCTTTAGACAGAAGATCGCTGCCTCCGTGGACAGATTTGGTCTAAAACCGAACTGCCCATCATGGAAATGCAGGTGCTTACTTAGGTGTTGTTGTAAGAGACTATCCAGTACCTTTGCAATTATTGTAGCCAAGGATATAGGCCTATAGTTGTTGACCTCCGATACCATACCTGTTTTGTTTTTAGGTATTGGAACCACTATTGTTCGCATAAGGTCTTTAGGTAGGTAGGTATGTCTGATACATAGATTAAACAGCATAGCCAACACTCTCGGAAGGTGAACGCCTGCATTCTGCAAATGCTCGACACTGAGTCCATCGTGACCCGGAGATTTGCCTCTGGTCATGGTTTTTATTACGTTCGCGACCTCCGCGTCGGTGAAAAGTACAGTCAGGCCACTCAAGCCAGTGCCGAGCCCCTGCTCCGATTTACCTAAGGGTGACTGCACCCTGAAATGCAGTCGGAACAGGTCAGCGATCTCCTTAGGATCACATACACCCTCTACACTCACAGGAAGGCTCGACTTTGGATTCATTTTGTTGGTTTCCTTCCAAAACTTACTAAACCTTTTAGACGAATGGTGTGCGGCAATTATGTTCATCTTAATTTGGTCTTTATTATTTTGACACCATTTAAGTTTTTCTTTAAATATTTTTCTTGTTTCACTCATTTTTCCATACAGCGGCCCACTACCGGGCTTACCAAATTCTATCCACTCCTGAAAGCAAAGCCGAGCCTTCCGGTGAGCCTCCCTCACATACCTGTTCCAACCCGCAATGTACCGACTGCGACGACGACACCCTCCTTCACTGCACGTCGACACTGAGCTGTCACTAAGTATTTTTACGACTTTCATATATAGTGTATCTATGAGTAATTTATGTTCTTCATGGTAACAAAAATCATTACATTTGTTAAGCGTCTCATCTAGCACTATTTTTTCTAATTTTTCACTACAAAGGTCCGAGTATCTAGCTATCTGTTCCGGATGTCTATAACCCCATAGCACCTTATTAGGGCTAGTTTGATTTACAGTTATTTTTGGTTTAATTTCCTCTAACTTAATTACAATTTCAATAGGGAAGTGGTCAGACCAAAAAACATCATTTTTTATGTTTATATCGACTATGGTTGCAAAAGCTGCCTTCGTTACCACGCAATGATCGAGCCAACGGTGGCAATTTTGATGGGAGTCACTGCTGTATGTGTACGTAGAAGAGCCAATGCCTAACACATTAAAGTCTGCACAGATCCAACCGTGTTCAGCACAGAATTCTAGCAGCTCATTGCCAAAAAGTTCTCCTGGATGCGCATTAAAATCGCCCAGTATGTAAACACCTTCAACCTCCTGACTCTCAACTATAGCATACACCTCACCTAAGCATTGCGTAAATTCCGTCAAATTATCAAATGAATTGGTCGGCATGTATACAGAAAAGAACAGGTAGTTACGATTTGAGATTGTTACCCTAATCGCCGTAAGTCGTACACTGCAACAATGGACTATGGATACAGAGGTGAATACACTTTTACGCCAAAGTATTGCTACTCCGCCGTAAGGTCTACCGCGCAGCACACCTATCGTTGTATCCACTGCTGAGTTTCCAGTATACCCAAAGTCATGGCTTATCGTTCCTAATAGCGGTATGTCATGAGTCAAAAGCCATGTCTCCTGGAGAGCAATTAAATCCGCGGTCCTACATAATTGGCGAATGCAGTCAATTGATCTCACCATCGACTTACAATTAAAACTAACAATCTTACTTAATTTATTATGATCCATTTACAATTGATCGTGTAAATCAAAATTACAAATTAATATTTAGTATATGTATATGAATTATATTTAATAATTTAAAATGAAAGTCAATACTATTAAAATTATTATAAAACTTTTGAAAATAAATTAAAATCTACAAAATATGTTATTTAATATAAATGAATTATATTTGATTTAAAATGAAATACACTGTTTAATTATAATTATGATAAAAATTAAATTAAATTAAAATGTCCAAGCAATATGATTTAATATGAGTTAATTACAATTGATTTGATAAAAAAAAAAATATTTCTACTGTAATTGAGATTATGTATTGATCTATTTAATAAAATTTAATTTCTTAAAATTTACTATATATGTTAATTATTTAATATCCCTCTATCTGTACCTTTATTGGCGGAATTGAAATTAATATATCGCCTAAAAGATACTCCTTCTGGCCACAGGTTTCTATCTAGAAATACAGATAACTTATGTCTCGGTACGAGCACCTTATAAGAGTTATAATCTCTTTCTCTTTTCATGCTTAACTTTTCTAAAATCACAGTAACCTGAGTTTTACTGAATATATAGTCTGAAATATCACTTAAAGTTGCACCTTTATCCACATTATTAATAAACAGTGGTACCTTAACCTCAGCAGCTTTGAAACTACTGTACTCACTAGTTTGGGCCTTCCCCTTCTCTCCCACAAAACGATTCCGTAATCTTCTTTTTTGCATCTGTACCCACTCCTCCTTAGGGACTACTTTTTTCCATTCCCCCTTTGTGTGCAATACTTATGCATACTTTGTATGCAATACTACTATTTATTTACATTGAATAAGTAGTAGGTAGATTATTCTTACATTATAGTGAGTTCAGAAGAAACCTAATGTATTTTAGTACTGATCTTACTGTCCACTTTTCTCACGTTTCGCTTTTCTCGCGCAATCAGATTCTCTTTACAAATATGTACCTCGTTTATTAAAGTTAAGAGATACTGCTGTGCCCGTGGCTTCATCTATGTTAAAAATAGTATCTTTAGTAAATGGGGTGAATTTATACTGCAAAGAATGTATAGACTCATTATATATACATAGCTTTAACCTACTGCAGAAAAGAGGTGCACTATACAACTACTTGTAGTTGGGAGATAAAATTTCTAAACATACACGTGCTTAGGATTAAACAATCGGAAAAATAATTGTAAGGTCAATTAATAAACTATAGGTTTAAAACTTGCGGACAGCAGTTTGGTCATAAGTCATAACTCATATAACATTGTGAAAACTAAAGCAGAAGGCAGGGTCTCTACACAGTGTGCTATCTGTATTTGGAAATAAATAATATTTTTATAAAGAATCCTTAATATCTCCATCAATCAACGTGTGTGGATGAGCCCTCAGCCCGTACGCAATAAAGAGACGCAAAAAATGAGTTAAGTTATCATTGGTCCAATTAACAATGTTCAACATCATACGTATACCTACCCAACGATGGGACAACCCGCGTGGCGCAATGTTTACCATGCCGGACTGCTAATCGAACTGTCCCGGGTTAGAATCCGGGCGAAGCCGAAATTTCAATGATGAGTTTAAACTGTTCTCGGTCTGGGTGGTTGTGTTTCTGTCTCTATGTGTGTTCATGGCACCCACGACACAGGGTATATCTACCTTAATGAGAGGCTATACGTGTGAAATGTTATTTTTTATTTTTTTTACACTATGTACTTACTTTTATTAGACTTAAGGCTTTTATTTGAAATTATCTCCATCGAATCACTTTGGTTGGAGAAGAAATGAATATTGCTCAATAACGCCATCTACCGTATGACATGTAAACTTTGTGGTTGATAAATCGAATGTCAAATTACCAAATAGGTAGATATTGAGATTAACAGTTGGTTCACTAAAAGTTTAACTATTCGTCACCTAGATGTCTGCAGTAGTCTCGTTTTGATAAGACTTTGTACATTCTGTATGAAGGTTTAGATTCCGTATCTTACAACCTTAATGCTGGATGCATTGAGATTGTAAGATTTGGATTTCGGTTCATCGGAGCTTGAGGCCTCCTCAGTATTGGGAGAGCTCCATGCTCAGCAGTGGAATGCTAAAAAGGTTGCAGCTTGATATAATGTAGCGATAATAATCGTTTCAGCTGCAGCCTGTTCATAATCTTCCATCCCAAAAGAAGACTAATAAGCTGAGCAACTAACTCAATGGAGCCTGTGATGTAAGGTTCGGCGGCGGTAAGGCTCGCGATGCGCTTATTAGGTACCTACCTATAGTCTAGCCATTCTCGGCCAACGAAAGAAATTACAGTAAGCTGATCTAAGTATATTCAATATAGTCGACAATATTAGTGAGAGTTCAAAATAATTTTAGGTACTTAAATTTAAACTTTTATTTATGGTTTTGAATGGGCTGTTACCGAAACATACAAATTCCCCAATGACGCGTAGGTATTGTGTAAACGAACATAACTTTTTTGTTTATCACCCGATTGATATGAAATACACACTAATGTTACGGAAATTCATTCATCAATATATCAGTAAACACATCATTCAAAGAAGGGAAAGAATTTGAGAATGAAATATTAAGTTAAGGTTAATTATTGTACGCTTGAGATACCAACTTTCGAATCCATTTTATTTGCTATTGAGGGGTAGTTTTGAAAAAAGCTTAAATAGAATTCTTACTATGTTAGTAAAGATTACAAATACAAAATTATAAGTATATTACTCTGCACAAAAATATTCTGTACATCAAGTTTCGACACTCAATTTTCAAAGAGTTTCAAAGAAAATTGACATTTAAAGGGTGAATTTCGGGAAATGCGGAAACACGTATTCTTTTATTTTGGTTAGAAAATATTTATACCAAATTTCAAGAAAATCTATTGAAAAAATCCAAGTTTTCCATACAAATTTTCATCGCTCATTTCACACCCTTAAAGGGTGATTTTTAAAATTATCTATAGCCTAAATGTTAGCGAGGACCAATATACATAAAACAAAAAAAGTTTCATCAAAATCCGTCCAGTAGTTTTTGCGTGAAAAGCTAACAACAGACAGACAGACAGACAGACAGACAGACAGACAGACAGACAATAATTTCAAAACTTATATTTTTAGCTTCTGTTACTTATAAAAAGACCCCTAGAAGTATTTTTTTAAATTTATATGCAATGTACAGAATTGACCCTGCTTACAGTTTTATTATATGTATAGATAAAGCCAACGCGGACACATTTTAAATTAAACTTAAAAATTATATGGCTATCCATCTGCATACGTTTGGATGTGAGAGGAACAACGACGGTTTCCTCTTGCAAAACGAAACCGTAACAATAGTATATTTCATTACAAGTGCGGAAAGGCTGTCATTGCAAGGAGTTCTGACAAATGTCTACCCGAGCCGAGGCGCAGCCGAAGGTGAGGGTTGACAGTCTGAACTCCTTCCAATGACGGTTCCGCACGTGTAGTGTACTGAACGACTATTTTTAATACAGTTGCGAAAAAATGAAGCAATTTAATAAAATAATAAAATCACAATACACTCAACTAACTAATCATCTAAACTCACAAAGAACATTTTTGAAAAATGGCGCCAACCGTAAAAGAATATAAGCAGAGAATTTTTTTGTTTTCTTCACCCATTCTGGGTAGGCAAAGGGAACTATGCCCATACAGCCAAGTCTTCAGTAGAATTTTTTTATTGATATGAAATGAAAATGTTAATGAGATGAAATGAAATGAAACCTAACCTAACTCATTGAGTCAAATCATTAAATCTGATATTGAAACAAATTAGTAGCTTCTTTTTAGAAATAATTTCATGAATCATAAAAACTTCTAAAACTTCGTGGTTGGTTTTTTTCTTTTTAATAGACATTATTTTGACAGTTGGGAAAGAAAATGCACGAGTTCGGAAAAGGTAAAGAAAAAACACGAGTGTGTAATAGCCCACTTCCCGAACGCTATACGTCCCTGCAATATGCCACTTTTTGAGCAACTGTATTAAAAAATATATTTCAACAATCCGATTGAGAAGGGCTTTTACTACATTATTATAAATTATATTACACTTTATTATAAAATTTATAGACGTTTGCTTTCTTGCACGCAGACAGTGGTATAAAATGCCCATTTTAAGAATAATTTTGAATCATTCTGTCCATGTGTATACCATCCACCGATCACTCAGAATTAAAACCGGAAACGATCATTCTTACAGTATTACTTTTTCACAGTTCTTACAGTATGGCCTTTTTAGGTTACAAATTTGAAGAACTGCAAGATTATACTCCTCGTTCTTTTACGTATTTGTTCATTTCTGATCCTATCGCGGTGAGAAATACCAAGTAAAGCCTTCTCCACCTCTCGTTGACTTAATCCTTCTTTATGTCACGCACTCAAATAAAAAAGGTTCACTGTTCATGAAATGCTACTGGACTACTAATTTTATGTCCCATGAATTGTTAAATTAAATGTAATTATTGACGGTAAGCTGTAATTGTGCATTACTGAACTCCGGTAAATATCGACTATTTTGATGCATTGTTAAATACAATGTTTTCGGTTTCGGGGCTACGTCTTATTTAGTTCTAAATATTGTGTAACGAACGCATCAGCCAGCTCTATAAAGAGTCGTCTCTTTAAAATCCATCACCCCATTACTCTGTGTTAGAGAACGTAGAGGAGGTATCGCGACACGTGATTGAACATCTGGCAGCGCTTACAGCTACGTACGAAGACTCGGTGGTCTTTTACCCGAATATGGTCCAGCGAGCCATTGAAAGGACGAAAGCCAAGAAGGCTCCCGGTGCAGACGGCATTACAAATGCAGCGCTCTGCCACCTCCCGCGAAGGACGATAGGAGCTATTATCAGACTGTATAGTCTGTCTGTAGTATTCTGTCCAAGCAGGAGAAAAATATACTGCAGCCATCGAGCTACAGGCCGATCACCTTGCTGCCCACGTTGTCGAAGGCGTTTGAGTAGCTGCTGCTCAAACACCTTGTACCACACATCATGCCTCGTCCTGAGCAGTTCGGATTCCGGAACACAGCACGACAGCTGTCGAGGGTACTGTATAACGTTACCGCGGCCCTTAACAAAAATGAACGCGCGTGTGCAGTGCTCCTCGACACGGAGGAGAAGGCGTTCGACCGTGCTTGGCACGACGGCTTGCTCTAAAAGTTACTGTAGTCGTCGGCGCCCCGGCGTATCATTAGAGTAATCTCCAGCTTCTTGCAAGATAGGAGCATTAAGGTGCTGGTAGACGGGTCTCTTTCGAGCGAACGTCACAGAGGCTAGAGTCCCACAAGGGAGCTGTCTGTCCTCGGCCTGCTATTCCTGCTACACCAATGACATCCCGGCTCCTGAAGGGGCGCTGCCGCGCTGCTAGCACTATATACAGACGACGCCGCCTACGTAACAACGTCTTTAAGCTCGGCGCACGCGTTCGAAAAGATGCAGCGCACACTTAATGCGTGGCCCGCCAAATGGAGGTTGTCGGTTAACGTGGGAAAAACGCAGGCCGTCAGGATTGGCGGCTCCTCGCAAAAAGATCCCACCCTGAAGCTCCTGGGACAGGAAATCGAATGGTCTACCAAGGCTATATATACCAAGGATATATAGGTGAGGGCAGCAGCTGCTGTACTTCGCCTCAAGCCTCCCTCTAAGAGCCAGAGTGGCCATTTATAAGACCCATGTTCGCTCTTCTCGCGTATGCGGGGCCGGCCTGGTTTGCCCATCTCAGTGAAGCACAGCGCAAGCGCTTACGTGCAGGGCAATGCGGCCCTATACTTGAGAAATTCGATCATCCAGAAGTCCTCCGGGTTGAGCCACTGGACGAGCTCATCACCTGCCACGCTAGATACATACGGTAGGGGAAGGCCCGAAAAGTACGCTCCGGGCCCCTTGCGGGGCTCGAGAAGAATTCCACGAGATTCTGTGTCACTCTGCTTGTCAATAATAATGCAAAAGCTCTGTCCGTTTTATTTCTGGTTGTAACTATTGCAAATAAAAATCAGCCCTCGAATTTGATTAACTTTCAGAGTAGTAGACCTGATACGAAAGCGGTCCCAGTTTTGAGACTGCTGCTTCGGAGAATGATGGTTGCCTCGTATTTCACGCAACTGGCAAACACACATTTCTGCCGAAAAACGAATAACTCAGCAGTAGCCACTTCCCTGGTCCCAACCTTGCGAGTACAATCATTGACTAAAATAATATCCTGTGCAGGTCACAGGAGCATGGCGCCGTCTGTCAAGCACCGTGAGCGAGTCAGTGGGGCTGAAGCATGCGCTGAGAAGGTTGCAGACTGTGCCAGCGAGGGCGGCGCGGCTGGTGCATGCGCTGGTGGACCGCATGCGCGTCGGTGGAGGGCCCGTCGTACCCACCAAGCTGGGCTCCCTACGGGGCCGACATCTACTAACAAGGACCACAGCACAAACGCCCTACTATAGTTTCAAGGGTATCAGGTATAAGAAAATTATTGTAAAGTTAGAACATTTTCATACCTTGATGCAATGATATTATATATATTAAATATCATTGCCTTGAGGTTGAATTATTTATTACACCTACAATTTTGTTTACCTTGTCATCTTTAACGCCTTGTACAGTAAGTAAAACTACCTAAAATATATAGCAGGCAAAACGCGAGAACAAATTATATGTAAAAATCTCACATGCCACTATTTAACATTCTCGTATATAATATACTTAGTAATTGTACCGTTCAAGGCATGGGCGTAGCCAGCCAGCCATAGGCTCAGATCATCGAAATATATTATATCGATGGCTCAGATTGGGGCAGCAGTCTAAAATATATGTAACTAGCAAACTACGAGTACATATACCGGTCTTATCCCGGTAATTTTTTCATACAAAAAGGTTACACCCTATAGCACCCTGTATCTTCTGTACACAGAAAGAAAGTAAACAATTGAGTCTTCTGTACTACATACATGGATATATAGTAAATAAGTAATTATAAAAGAAATTGGTATCCTGTTTTATAATAATACATAAACACAAGGAAAACATATGGTTGGGGCTACTATATTATATAGTTTAGCTTTCTATAAATACAATAATTTGATGTATTAATTTATTTTTACCATGAAATATAGTAACCACGTCTAGGTATGTAAATGGAAAATTCAACCATTTTAAATGCTAGAAGCCGGCGTGGGTTCTGGCAGAACCTCCTTAGCGCTTTAGGCGTTTTCACTTCGGCGAATTTATTTTTCGCATCGGCGATCCTCATTTTGTAAACACTCAGCATACAAAGACCGCTCAGACGATTTTCACTCATGGTGGAGCGAACCCACGTCTTTACACGCCGTAACGTACTTACTGAAAGACCTCTCTATAGTACGATGCACAGTTTTGGTACGTCTGCATACAGTATATCTTTTAACTCAATGTAGCAATGTTCTCTTTTAATAGGTACGCTCAATCTCCCCGTGGATCCCTAAGGTTCCGACCGCCAGCCCCACTTGAACCGTGGTCGGGCATTCGCGACGCTCTGGAGGAAGGAGCAGTTTGCCCTCACCGTTTTATGCTTTTCGACACCTACAAGGGAGATGAGGACTGCTTGTTCTTAAATGTATATACCCCAGCGCTCCCTGACAAGTTATCTGGGTAAGTTATAAGTATGATTTGGAAAAAAATATGATAGCTTTCTTACATTTAGGTACAGTTTTAACTAGACCTATGTTTTGGACTACTTTGGTCGTGCGTGCTGCTGTAGGTTTATTAAATCACTGCTAATTTAATGAATTGCCTTATAAATAGGGTTCCAAAATCACTAGAAAATAGCATTTTATAGCACAGCAACTTATTAGTGGATGCATTATTTAATTGCAAAATAAATAAGGCGTAATAAACGTGAAACGGTGAACACCATATTTCATTTATTTTTTGTAGAGGGAACGGTAGAAATTTTATGGTTTGTAATAGTGCGTACCTCCGCTGCACCCATTTCTGCGTGAGGCAAATCTATTGTCTTTTGGTGGAAAAGTGCAGTAGCCAGCTGTCGGCCAGATTTACACAAGGCGACTGCAAAGCATACGACCACAGGCATAACCAGCTTCCTTAAAGTTATGCGTTGTATAATGGTCCATGAGCTAGCTGCAGCCACTACCACTACACCACGTGGTCTGTGTGCTCGGCAGGCAAATGATAATACATTTTGTGAAAATAAAATCTCCTTGCTCAGGTACAATCCTAAACTGGCGGTCATGGTATGGATCCATGGCGGAGCATTTTCCGTGGGTTCAGGGAACGCCTTCCTCTACGGGCCCGACCACCTCGTATCGGCTGGAGTCGTGCTCGTCACCCTCAACTACAGGCTCGGGGCTTTGGGCTTCTTGAGCCTTGAAAACGAAGAAGTTTCTGGGAATATGGGGCTGAAGGTAAAAAATAAAAAAAAGAGAAAAATAATATAAACTTTGCACAAACATTATAAAAGTTGTTTATTATAAGTACATTTAGTAGTAAATAAAATAATGTTCTGTCGACTGTTTTAAGCCATTTGATATTTACATGGAATCTCTTCGTTTTGTAACCAGATAAATATTTACAACCGTTGAAACAGTCAGTCAGTTCAGGCTTCATTCAAACGATGTGTGACCTGTGCTAATCAACGAAAAAAAAAACTAATAAATTCTGCATCAAAAACTCGTATCCAAAGGAATACTTGATTATTTAAAACTACAATTTTTTTAGATCATTCAGAGAGGTCTGAAGTTGGTTCCTTGCTCCTGTTCCTTTAGTATGATGACTTTCGAATTACGCTGTATAGTATCGAATCATTCATAATTTTTTATTATACTCCTTATCTCTCTGGAGAGGCTTCTTCCTTTGAAATGTATAAAAAAGTCTACGTGTACCTACTTACATAATGCAATAAATTTTAATTGGTCTATTTAACCTCTTCAAAGCTGTATTTCAATTGCCAATCTGTATTTTATGCATTTATGTAAATAAGTAGGTGTACAACTAATAAACCACCAGTCCGTAGGTACTCTTGAACAAATGGCAATTTCAGTCACGGTTTAAGCATGTCGGTCAAGAACGTGAAATTGTAAAGCACTTTGTGAACCATCTGTACTAATCTCCATTATTATTTACGTTACGACACAAACTAACCCTTAGTCAGCTTAGGCTTAGCTTATTCGAACAATATGTCATCAAAAGTTTATCGAAACATACTGAGCTTTTCTTATGATACACAAAAATATGAAATAAAATTGAAAAAATTAAAGAGGTCTTCCATACGAGTATCGGTTTTTAAGCCTGTTAAGAATATCCAAATTATTTAGTTATAGTTCGTTAGTATTCTGTGGTTATAACCTAATACTGTGAATTTTTTAGGATCAAGTAATGGCTCTAAAATGGGTTCGAGACAACATAGAGTATTTCGGTGGAGATCCCACTAGAGTCACGATCTTCGGAGAATCCGCTGGGGCTGCTTCCGTTCATCTTCACATGCTGTCTCCAGCGTCACAGGTAAGCCAAATGTTCATCTACTCAATTTATCAATTTATTTATTAACTACTAGCCTTCCGCCAGCGGCTACGCCAGCGTGGACCCGTTTTATAGGTTCCCGTAGGATAAAAACCATGTCGTTTCCCAAGGTCCACTCTATGTGTGTTCCAAATTTCATTAAAATTGAGTTCAGTAGTTTAAGCGGGAAAGCGTAGCAGACAGACATACAGACAGATAGAGTTACTTTCGAATTTATAATATTATTTATTGTATGTATAATACTTAGGCCGAAAGTTTGTGCGGCCAATTCTCACATTATTATTTACGGCTTCTGTTGTCTTACTTCATAGACACCTGTGTTAGAATTAAACGAATACGTGAATGACATGCACGAAGGGCGCCGGGCGCAGCGATCTATATCCTTGATTTATATTACGGATCCCAATCCCGCACACCCCCGCGGGATCTCGGTATCGGCGGGATCAAAAAAACAATGATGCGGGATCTCGGTAGAACGGGATCCCGCCCGATTTATTTTTTAATTTTGAAGGTAGTAAGCAATAAAACATTGAAGCTAAGAATCAACAATTATTTATTACTTTGAACACAAAAAAAAATGGGTTGCACTCCGGGAGTGCCGGCAGAAGTAAAAACATTAACGTTGTGGATTTTTGATGTCTTGGAATCGTTAGGGAATAATTCCGCACGAATTGCTTGAATTATCAGTACCTATTAATTTCTATCTATTATTTTTACAAAGTACTCTCTCATTTTATTTCACTATTTCTTCGTCACTTTTTTCATTAATAGATGCACTTTGTTCAATGTCCATATTTTAAATACTTGATATAAACGAATTTTAAGATAAAATTATACTTGACGCTGGCAATATGCAGAGTTTGCGATGCCATAATTGAAGAAAAAAAGTATAGACAGCCGTCAGATGAGCCGTCATCAGCTGTCACCCCTCCGTCTTGGTCTAAGAGCCGGTGAAGATATTCACTCGTTCGGTTGTTACAAGAGTGAAGGTGATATGAAAGAAAATTGATTAAAATTAATTAAATTAAAAATAGCTATGAACACTTTTCGATAGTCAAGTTATCATAGGCATATATGTTTATAAATTATATTTGGTAAACAATATGTCTCATCGAATTATCAGATCAGTGAAGGTCGATCTTCCTCGTCTCCTCTACTATCTTACGAAATTTTGCGATCAGCACACGTGACCTCGCGCGAGTTTCATAGTTTTTACCCATCCCACAAAAAGTGCTCAACGCCGCTAAAGAAGTTATCACTTCAATAATAGCAATTATTATTATTTTGAAAATGGTTTTGTAAGAAACTATGAGGACTGGCTGGCCACAGCTTTGTTATTTTTATTAGTTGCGAACATAGCAACCAGTTGTTTATAATTTGACTTATGTTTTTCCCGTAGAGACGATTGTAATAGGTATTTCAGTTTAATATATTTTATCTTTATTTTACCAAAGTTGTTTTTAATATTTGGAGGATGCATACCACACTCACAAATTGGTAGCAGAGCGTGGTTCACTCCAATATATAAAAAATGGCGACTACGAGCTTACGGAGTATAGAACCCTTAACCAAGTCCAATTACGATACTTGGTGCATGCAGGCCCAGGCGGTCCTAATCAAAAATGACTATTGGGATATAGTAAGTGGATTCAAAATACTTCCAGCAGATGCAGATACAGGTACGAAACTTGCGTATAAAAAGGAAGATGAAAAAGCGCGATCAGAAATTCTTTTGTTACTTTCGCCATCTGAGCTGAAACAAGTTAAATCTTTTATGTCATCTAAGGAAGTTTGGGATAAATTAAAAGCCACATACCAAAACACCGGACCAGCCAGAAAAGCTACATTATTAAAACAGCTAGTAATAAAGCGAATGGCCGTAGAAGAAGATATCAATGATCACATAAATAATTTCATGGATATCGTAGACAAGCTCGCAGATATGGACATTAAAATACCTCCAGAACTCCTTAGCATAATGCTGCTCTACAGTTTACCAACAAATTTTGAAAACTTTCGCATTGCCATTGAGTCCAGAGACACATTACCAAAACCAGAAGACCTGAAAGTGAAAATTCTCGAAGAATATCAGGCTAGAAATGGTAATAAATGTCCTGAAAATTCAGAAGCATACCATATAAATAAAAGTAAGCGAAAGTTGTATTGCAAGAACTGCAAAAAGCGAGGTCATACAAAAGAAACATGTTGGAATAAAAACCAAACAACCAACACCAATGAAAAAGGAAACAAAAACAAAGCACATGCAGCACGCAATGTTTGTTTGACTACAGCAAATTCAGACACTACTGCAAATATCTGGTGTCTAGATAGCGGCTGTTCATCTCATATGTGTGGAGACAAATCATTATTTCAAACAATGACCCATGAACAAGGCAGTCTACAGTTGGCATCAAACAAGTATACAAGTCAGATTCAAGGGAAAGGTAAAGTAACAGTCAACATACAGAAAAAAGACTGTGATATTATTGATACCCTGTATGTTCCCGATTTGTCAGTTAACCTTATGTCAGTAGCAAAATTAACGGACAAAGGAAATAAGGTTTTATTCAAAAAAGATAAAGCATATGTCATTAAGAAAAATGGCAATATATTACTGACAGCTCAGAGGAAAGACGGACTTTACTACGTTGAATATAAAAGAAAAGATATTGCAAACTTCACATCAAATTCAAAAAGTGACATAATGGAATGGCATCGAAAACTGGGTCACATAAATGAAAAGGATCTAATAAACATGGTAAAGGATGATCTTATGCATGGATTGAATTTATCTAACGAAAAATTAGAAACTTGTGAGACATGTATTAAGGGCAAAATGTCAAGATTACCGTTTCAAAGGTATGATGATCGCTACACTACAGACAAACTGGAAATAGTTCATAGCGATGTCTGTGGTCCTTTTGAGTGTGAGACACCAGCAGGCCAAGGTATTACGTTACTTTTGTTGATGACCATACACGTTATTGCTACGTATACTTTATAAAAAATAAGAGTGATGTGTTTAAAGTATTTAAAGAATATAAAAATGAAGTTGAAACCTTTCACAATAAAAAGATAAAATTCCTTCAGACGGATAATGGAAAAGAATACCGCAACAAGGAATTCGATGATTTCCTTAAATCGCATGGCATCCAAAGACGCTTGACGACAACATATACGCCACAGCAAAATGGAATAAGCGAAAGGAAAAATCGGTCATTAGTGGAAAAAGCCAGATGTCTATTAATTGAGGCCAAAGCACCAAAGAGGTTGTGGGCAGAGGCTGTTTCAACCGCAAATTATCTAATAAATCGCAGCCCCTCCAAAACACTTCAAGGTGACACTCCATTCAGAAATTGGTTAGGCCGAACACCATGTGCACATCATCTTCATGTATTTGGTAGAAAAGTATTTGTTTTGAAAAAGAACAAAAGAGGAAAATTAACTCAGAATGCCAAAGAAGGTGTATTCGTGGGATACTCATCAACATCAAAAGCCTACAGAATATACATGCCAGAAAATAATGAAGTAGTAATAAGCAGGGACATCAAGGTTATAGACAAAATGTATTATGAGGAAGGTAGCCAAAATTATGAAAAGCTTATAAGTGAGTTTGAAGATGACAAACTAAAAACTGAAAAAGAAGCTAAAATTAAAAATACAAAGACTAAGAAGCCCAGTTTAGAACCTATTGAAATTGAAATCACACAAAATAAAAATGTAAGTACCATACAGACACTTAATAACATAGATGATGACGTTTCTTCAGTGGATGAAGTAGAATCCTACGATGACGCATCAGAAGTTTTAAGATCACCTGGAAATGGGAGGCCACATAGAGAGAGGCATCCACCAGCTTGGACGAAAGATTTTGTGATGAATCAAACTGAAGAAAGCCACTTATTTTCAGAAACATCTTACCTATTTGATGAAGACCAAAATGATGAATATTGGCACGATGCAATAAAAGCTGAAATAAAAGCACATATCAAGAATGGAACATGGAAAATAGGAAGCAAAACTAAAAATATGAAAGAAGTGGACTATAAAATGCTTCTAAAAAATAAAGTGGGTCCTGACAATAGCATAACAAGGAAAGCTAGACTTGTAGCACGGGGTTTCACGCAGCGACCAGGCGTTGACTATAACGAAACATATGCCCCTGTTGCTAAGCTAAGTTCGATAAGATCTGTTATTGGGATAGCTATAGAAGAAGGGTTAAAATTGAACCAGATGGACGTTACAACAGTGAATCTAAATTGTGAACTAGATGAAAACATAGTCATGAAATACCCAAACTTCTTAGAAGACTACCTGCAAGAAATTCTTATTAAAGAAATTAAAGAAGAAGACTTAACTCTGTATAACAAAACTAAAAATATGCTAAAAGATATAAAAAATAATCCTAGAGAGAAAGTTTGTCACTTAATAAAAGCTTTATATGGACTCAAACAGGCAGGGAGGCAATGGTATAAAAAACTCGATACAGAATTGAAACGCATTGGTTTTAAAGCATCAGAAGCAGACCCATGCATATACTTACTAGAGAAAAGAGGAGTCAAAGTTATATTAGTAATCTATGTCGATGACTTATTGATTGCCTATTCGTGTCCAAGAAAGCTACAAGAAATAAAAAACCTGCTGAGTACTAAATTTGAAATAAAAGATTTAGGAATACCAAAAAGGCTAATTGGCATAGATATTACCTACAAAAAGGATGAAATAAAACTTAACCAAGAGAAGTTCATAGATGATACTCTAAAAAGATTCAAGATGGAAGACTGCAAATCAGTATCTACTCTTATTGAACCAGGCCTAATTCTTGAAAAAGGTTTAAAGGATGAAAGAAAAGATCTCCCATACAAAAATTTAATTGGGACGCTTATGTACATAGCAGTTGCAACTCGTCCAGATATAATGTTTGCCATAAGCTATCTTTCCCAGTTTAATGATTGCTACGGGGAAGAACATTTTAAGCAATTAAAAAGAGTCCTGCGTTACCTAAAAGGTACGAAAAATATTGGTTTAATCTTCAAAAGGTGTGAAGAAGATTTATATGGCATGGCAGATGCAGATTGGGGTGCTTGCAAACTAGATAGAAAATCATTTTCTGGTTATTGCTTTAAATTTGCTGGGACGGCTATTAGCTGGATGGCTAAAAAGCAAAGAAGTGTTGCTTTATCGACAGCTGAAGCTGAATATGTCGCCTTAACCGAAGCTGCTAAAGAAGCCATACACTTAAAAAACCTATTTAAGGACTTAGGGGCTGACTATGATCGTTTAATTATATTAAACGACAATCAAGCTGCACTTAAACTAAGCCAAAATGAAATGGTAACGTCAAAGTCGAAGCATATTGATTTAAAAGTGCACTTTATAAGAAACTGTATACAAGAAGGTATTTTAGAAGTCAAATATCTGCGCACTGAAGATATGGAAGCAGACTTATTGACAAAAGCACTGACTGGCCCTCGTCTATCAAAACTGCGAAGCAGCTTAGGTCTTCTATAACCATGAGCAATAACATAGCCGTGAAGAGGAGATTGTGAGGACTGGCTGGCCACAGCTTTGTTATTTTTATTAGTTGCGAACATAGCAACCAGTTGTTTATAATTTGACTTATGTTTTTCCCGTAGAGACGATTGTAATAGGTATTTCAGTTTAATATATTTTATCTTTATTTTACCAAAGTTGTTTTTAATATTTAGAGGATGCATACCACACTCACAGAAACAAAGCATCTCCAACGTGTCGTCACTCAGACGACTTCTTATCTTGTTGCAAAGATAACCAGCAGCGGAGAACTCCCGCTCAGCTTCAACGCTTGTAGGCACGACTGACCTTAGAGCATTGTGTGTTAGCTCATGTTAGCGTTAACAATTTCCCCACCGATCCTCCTGATTCATAAAGAGTCATCTCTTTTTTATAATAGTTTCTACTATTTAAGTAACTACTATTAATTAATTCAACACTAGTCATTGCGGAATTTAAAGTTTTCTCTAACTCTTTTTGCAATGTTAGAGATGGAGAAACAGTTGTCAGAATTGCATGTTTTATCAGCCATAACAGAGAAGGGCATGTCATCTTCCGTATCCGTGGCTTCGGTGGGCAATAATTAAAACATTGAATTTCATATTCTGAATCAACTCTTTGATTTCCTTGCGAATTACCTACTCTTTTTGGTGGTAAATTGAACGTTGCATCATCCGCCGAAGCATGGTTTTGTATTTTTTTTTTCGCTTACGCTTTTCAATTCCGCAAATCCCGCAGGATCCCGCATGCCCAATCCCGCAGCCGGCGGGATTGAAAAATCATGCGGGATCTCGGTATTTCGAGAACTCGGTATATCGAGATTGGGACCCCTAATCTGTATATATAAAAATGAATCCCATTTTCCCTTGGTCACGACATCACGCGTGAACGGCTGGACCGATTTCGCTAATTCTTCTTTTGTTGTGTTTGTAATTAGCAGAAGAAGGTACTTATGTAATAAAACATTAAGGAAATATCATGAAAACTTACAAAATTTAAAAACTATTTTCCAATTCGAATGCAACATTAACATATTTTAAGACAAGACAGCGTCCTTCAAAAATGTGACTCACATGAAATATTCAGAGAGCTAAGCAATGAAAACTTGCAACCATTTTCTAATATTTTGTTTTAATTACGTCACATCAGCTAAATTTCTTAGTGTTTGAAATCCATGATGAACTGTTGCACGGTATTAAAAAATTACGAGTTGATCATCAGTTATGGAAAAGATTTTGATTTTTTATATGAAAACTCTTGAACTTGCAAAATGTTAGTTACTATTTTTATCGACTTTCATACGTGATACGTTACAAGTTTTGCATGACTGAACACTTTGAAAATTATCATTAATTGACTGCTTGCTTCTTCTTATTTTTTATGGTTTTAGAAAAGTTACTGCAGTGAATATTTATTTTTAAATTGAGGTAAGTACCTTCTACGCCAAACGTTAAGAAATCCTGCTGACTGACAAAAATATTTCTATGCTCCACCAATTTGACTGAATATAAAAAAAATGCTATTTGAAAATGTTTGTACTTTTTTGTCGCTTCTCTCGAAATAGCTCTCGGAATCAAACGTTAAAACGAGATCTGTCATTATTTTATTTTCTTCCATGACAGTTTATTGGACAGTAACTTAAAAACTTCATAGATAATATAATATGAATACTTAAAAAATACTCTTCATACATTTGTTGTAGGTTTCTGTACAATGTAGGTAGTTTCTTCAAGAAGCTAAACTGGCTAGCTCGGGATTGCTCTCCGTAGTGGAAGTTATGAATATGAGCTACAATAAGACTAGATACAGTAAGAACAGATCAGCTACCTAATCGTAAGAGGCGAATAAATGTGAACTTCTGGAGTTGTGGGCGGCGATTTGGAGCACCGCGCATGGAGTCCTCTGAACGAGTGTTTAGCAGGCCACTGAGGAGGTTTTAGTGCTGTATAAATCCCACATAACCCGGTATCACTTTTCAATCTGAAAACCTATTCAGTGGGTTTTAGTGTGGTTGAAATGTTAAATAATTAACTCGCTGTCTCTCTCGGGTGTAGCCTCAGATACCGTAAGAAGGTAGATTTAAGTGAAAATAATTAATTGTTGAATAAAGTTATTAGGTAAATCTGGAGCTGGCTCTGCAACCCGATACTAGATTTACTCAAAATATTTTTGAGCCTTTAAAAAGTAAACTAACTCCTACGAGAGTGAAATAGGAGAGTGAAGTTTACATGGAATTTTCTCATTTCTGGACCTACTCTATATATATATATACCTACTCTACTTATACTTCTAATAAGTAGAGTAGGTAATATACATACGAGTATGTGATTGATTACAATTTAAAATGATTTGTGCAGGTGAAATGGATAAACTTCCGCCTAAAAGGGTAAAAAGGCGGGGGAAGGGTTAAGTAAAATGTATAGAAATTAATTATCATCTCATTTCTGAACTTAGCAGTATAAACATTGGTATATAGGGCCTGACTTTCTTATTTCTTAAAAATATAATTATGACAACCTTTATATTTCGTCGGATTAATTTAAAAAGGGTGCTGTTTTTCTCACGGTCTGGTTTATGAGGCTTGCTAGCGGGTTAGTGCATCAAATAACTTGGTCATTTTAACACCAGCTTCAAAACGAAGTAGGTACTGTAGTAACCTGTTACCTATCTTTTATAGCAGTACCTACTTGCAGACGCAGAACAGATACGTATGACACAATTATAACGGGGTTAATTTAAACTGTGTCCTGATAACTAAAGTACACGCGGAAGAAGTCGCGGGCAAAACATTTCTCTAACTCTATATGTATAAAACTGAATTCCTATTTCCCTTGGTCTCGGCCTCACGCGTGAACGGTTAGACCGATTTCGTTATTGTTTTTTGTTGTATTTGTGAGAAGTTCGTGAGAAGGTTCTTATCAATGAAAAAAATTAAGAAAATTGATAAATAATAAATTTTTTTTACAAATTCGATTTTAATATCCATAGTTAAGACAGGAAAACGTCTGTCGGGTCAGCTAGTTTATATTGATATATATGTTATTACACTGATGACGCTAAACATTAATCGTTTTAAATGTTAAAAGTCAAATTATATATCCTAGGGTCTGTTCCACGGGGCCATCGCCGAGAGTGGGCTGGCGCTGTCTCCGTGGGCGCTTGGAAAGGACCCCCGCGCCAAAGCCTTCGAGCTGGGCCGCGAGTTGGGCATCGACACCAACAGCACAGCAGAGCTACTTGGTAAGATAGAGGCAAACAGTTAGATATGAAACACCGCGGTGGGTTACACCGATTTTTCTTTTTTCTTCTTTTAGTAATTCTTTCAGTGTTCAGTTAGTCAAGTCAGTCAGATATTCAAGTAAAGCGAGAAGTAAAGGAAGCTGGAGCCCCCCCCCCCCCACATCTCCAAAACTGAGCCACTGGAGACGTCAGTATATTAAAAAAAATACAAAATTTCGGTCGGGTCTCTCGATCGTCGTGTATTTGAAATATTTTCTAAAAGGGTGTTTAATTTTTTTTCTCGCATTAAACTAAAACAACTATATTCTTCCTTTTTAAAAAAGCTTTATCGTTCTTCTTATTTAAAATATAATATGTTAAGTACGTATTGGTTGCTGAACGAAAATCTAAACGATTTATTAAATTTATTAATCTTGTGACTACGAGTAACTTCTGCACACTTCTGCTTCTGCTCCTAACCAGTTTTTATCCTATCGTATATATCATAACAACTAGTAATAATACAGTTAATTTTAATTTAGTATTATTACTAGTTTATAATACAGTTAATTTTAATTTAGTATTATTACTAATTTAGTATTATTACAGTATTATTACTAGTTGTCTGTTAAGTATAAAAAAAAAATTGTAAATTGGTTGTAGAAATAAAGGCTATTTTTATTTTATTTTATTTTATATATCATAACATTCACAAGACACTTACCTCCGGTAATTTAGACAAATCAAAAGCAATAAACTATTTATTCTCATAAAAACAATATAATAAAGTTTATCATTTTTATTACTTGACAATAAAAGTGCAGATAGGTGAAAGGAATTAAGATTGGGTAAACAAAAATATTATTATTTCCGACTATCAGTGGCATCATTATAAGCCCTGATAAAATTTATTGTTTAATATGTGTAATCCCGGACCCCCTGCTTGTTTGACCGATTTTTACTTTAATTTAGATAAGTACTTATTATAAAGGTTTATTTATATCATTAGTGATTAACAGCGTAAAAGTCAATCAAAAAATCGTTACTACGAGTATTAAATACAGATGACATTCAAATACAAAAATACTTTCATGATGTTTTGCTGCCGACAAAAAGTTAGGTAAGTTGTTTTTGGTATTTAAACAAATAATAAATAAACCCATTTCAAAGATCAAATATAAAACTTTTTTCTCATAATTTAATTCATACTTTTTAGTGTTCAATATGACAGCAGAAAAAAACGTTAACTACTTACGTTAAAACCAAAATGAGCTTTGGCATCAACTACTTACCTATAAAATGTTTGTAACATAACTATCGATGAAGAAAAACATAATATATGTACCTACTGGAATTACCGTGGACATACCGTTGGAGTCCGTTGGACATTGTGTGTTCGAGAAATGAGTTTCTCTCAGGCATGCACGGTGATGGAACACATCTAATTAACTTAATATCACAATATTTTCCAAGCAGTAATAAATACTCACATTCATGGGCGTACCCAGGTTCTTGGCCAGGGGGGGGCAAAGTCTTGGCCAGGGGGGGCAAAGTCTTGGCCAGGAGGGGCAGGGGGGCAAAATTTTGGTCGGGGGGGGGGGGGGATTTTTAGGTTGATGGTCGGGGGGGCGGGCAAATTTTTTCAAGCTGGGTACCGCGCGTATACCGCGTATACCGTATACCGCCTTTCACGTTATAGACCAGTGTCGATAATTTTTGAGACCAAAAAAAATTATACTAGGATGAAACCCATTGAAAAAGGTAGAGAATATGTAAAAGGAAAATTTTTAACGCGCGATCTGAGATCGAGAAGGGGGAGGGGGTAGTTTTTAAGGGTAAATAACGATTTATGTCGATTTCCGGAAAAACTACAAGTTCTATAAAAAAAAGTTAAATGGCAAAGTTGTAGGTAATAAAAAGATCTACATGTTTATAACTTTTGTATTTACACTTTTTTCAAATAACTTCAAAATTTATGTGAAATTGAATATTTGACATAAATTTTGAAATAAGATCAATAACTAAGTTTTTGATTTTTTATTTTTATCTTTTGCTAAAAAAATATTTTTTAACAAAATTTGGTGATAACCTACCTTTTTATGAACCAAACACACAGTAATTTTTTCGGTTTAAAATATTTATTTTTTTCACCTCATTTTGAAAAATCACCCTAGTTTTCAATGGAAAATTATCACGTTAAATTATCTGCTTTTTTAACACGCTTTTATTAGCTTGACCTGTATGTATGTATGTAACAGAATCTTTTAACTTCCTTTTCACTTACTTCTAGGAGTCTGAATAATTTAAAAATTTGCACAGGGTTCAAGGGCCGATGACAATAAAATAATCTCATAACCATCAGGATAAAAAAAAATATATGAGGGGCGGCTGATAAGTTCGCGGCCTAAGGTCCTTAATGAAACAAATATTAAGTTTTATATTTTTAACACGCTTATATTAGCTTGACCTGTATGTATGTATGTAACGGAATTTTTTAACTTCATTTTCACCTATTTCTAAACATCTGATTAACTTGAAAATTTGCACAGGGTCAAGGGCCGATGACAATGCAATAATATGAAAAAAAATCCAACTAAAAATTAAAAATAAATAATGTACTTTAAAAAACAAAAAAAAACACGCTTTTGTGAAAATACGAACTAAAAAATAAAAAATAAGAAGAAAATGTATTTTACTGTAAAAAAAAAGCGTGGGGTGCGGTGTCAATAGTATCTTAAAAACCATCCTACGCTTTTTTTACAGTAAAATACATTTTCTTCTTATTTTTTAACTTTTTAGTTCGTATTTTCAAAAAGCGTGGTTTTTAGTTTTTTTAATTTAAAAAGTCGGTGTGCTTTACGTTCGATGAAATCTCTTATTTCTGATGGTATAAAAATATACCATACTACAGTAAATGTTCTCAGAAACTTTCCCTGGAGGCAGCTGTGCTTCACCTCGGGTGAACCTAGCACGTGTGCGGAATCGATAACCGATGTGATACGAGAGGGCATGCTTGGTTTTATTCCCAGCTCTTCAGTATCCATCGGCGGGCGAAACAAGCCCTGGTTTAATGGGTCTTGCGCTAAGGCTTCAAGCCTTAAGCAAGAAGCGTTTAAAACCTGGGCTGATGCGCACGCGCGCAACGACCCCGAAACGTCTAAGCTTCGAAAAAAATTCAACGCTGCCTCCCGTTCGGCAAAGAAGCAAACAGCCAAGGCGAAGTTTAGGCACATCGGTAGAATTGGCCAGCGTCTATCAAGCTACCCTTGCGGGAGTCGAGCTTTTTGGTCGCTGGCCAAGGCTGTCGAAGGTAACTTCTGTCGGTCGTCTTTACCATCTTTACGGAAACCGGACGATACTCTGGCTCACACGGCAAAAGGGAAGGCCGATCTCCTGGGTACCCTATTTGCCTCAAACTCGACTCTGGACGAGGGAGGTGCCGCACCGCCGACCATCAGGCAGTGTGAGAGCTCGATGAAGGACGTGCGTTTCACTCAAAAGGCCGTCAGACGAGCTCTGCAAGCCCTCGATGTCAAGAAGTCGAGCGGGCCGGATGATATCCCCGCGATCGTACTAAAGACGTGCGCTCCCGAGTTGGCTCCCGTCTTAACGCGCTTATTTTCGCTTTCCTACACCACAAGTAAAGTACCGTCTTCGTGGAAGGTAGCCTTAGTACACCCAATTCCGAAAAAGGGTGACCGCAGTGACCCGTCCAATTACAGGCCTATTGCGATAACCTCCCTGCTCTCTAAGGTGATGGAGCGTGTTATAAACACACAGCTCCTTAGGTACCTCGAGAGACATCGGTTGATCAGCGATCGTCAGTATGGCTTTCGCCAGGGCCGGTCGGCCGGTGATCTCTTGGTGTACCTCACACACCGCTGGGCTGAAGCCATCGAGGGTAACGGGGAGGCTTTGGCAGTCAGCCTGGATATCGCAAAGGCCTTTGACCGGGTCTGGCACAAGGCCCTTCTCGCGAAGCTTCCATCTTACGGTCTTCCCCTGAGGCTATGCAACTGGGTGGCTAGCTTTTTATCTGAGCGGCAGATTAAGGTCGTTGTTGACGGATGCTGCTCAGATATGAAGCCCATTAACGCCGGTGTTCCCCAAGGCTCAGTGCTGTCCCCTACACTATTCATTCTGCATATCAATGACATGCTGCAACAATCACGCAGTATACATTGCTATGCAGATGATAGTACGGTGGACGCACTATACACCTGTCGAGCCAATGCCTCTAGGTCACAAGTGGAGGAAAGCAGAATCAAACTTGTGTCTGAAGTCGAGAACTCTCTGGAGCGGGTCTCGGAATAGGGTCGACTTAACCTTGTCGAGTTTAACCTCACGAAGACACAAGTTTGCGCGTTTACCGCTAAAAAAGCCCCATTTGTTATAGCGCCCCAGTTCAAGGGCACCGCGCTCACCATCGGTGAAAGTGTCGGTATCTTGGGAGTTGACATTACGAGTAAAGTGCAGTACCGGAGTCATTTGGAGTACAAAGCCAAATTGGCATCAAAAAAGCTTGGTGTCCTCAACAGAGCGAGGCAGTACTTCACTGCGGGGCAACTCCTGACGCTGTATAAGGCCCAGGTCAGACCCCACATGGAGTACTGCTCCCATCTCTGGGCAGGAGCACCGAAGTACCAGCTACACCCATTTGACTCCGTTGAAAAGCGCGCAGTCCGAATCGTCAACGACCCAAGATTGACTGACAGGCTAGAACCGCTTAGCTTGCGAAGAGACATAGGCTCGCTCTGCGTGTTCTACCGACTTTACTATGGTGAGTGCTCCGAGGAACTCTTCAAATTGATGCCTACATCACCATTCCATGATTATACCACCAGACGAAGGTTAAAGTTCCACCGGCACCATCTGGACTCGTGGCGGTCCTCCACAGTCCGCTTTGCACGCTCCTTTTTACCACGGACGTGTAGGTTATGGGACAACCTTCCAGCTGAGGCATTCCCAGTGGACTATAACATGGGGTTCTTCAAGAAAGCTGTAAAAAAAGCTCTCCTTCAAAGCCGGCAATGCTCGGGCGGCTCCCCTAGTGTTGCCCGTGTCCATAGGCGACGGTGATCGCTTAACATCACGCGGCCCGTCTGCCTTATTGTTAGGTTTATTTATAAAAAAAAAAATACAAATAATGAAAACTCGAATCCATTTTTCTTTTGAATCATTATGTACAATTTTGGCCTATTTATAAAAATTATACTTAAATTACTCGAAAAACATAAGATTTTATGTTATATTGTATACTTACGTATTTCGTAAAATTTTTCCTTTCATTTTTGTTATATTCTCTACCTTTTCCAATGGTTTTCATCTTACTATAATTTTTTTTTTCACTTTTTACCATTTTCAAAATTATCGACTCTGGTCTATTATACGAGGACACGCATACAAAATATTAAATATACAAAGGAAACAACAGGAGGTAGCATATTATCTAGCGTACTCTTTATAGGTTTCTTTTTTCGCTTAGGAGATCTTTTGGGATTTTTGAATCCCTGAATCTGGACCTTGATCCAGGGGGGGGCAGCTGCCCCCCCCCTGCCCCCCCTGGGTACGCCCATGCTCACATTTACAAATATATTTGTCAAGAGGTATACGCGCCGAGGATTTGAACCCTCCGTGAATTTGAATATCTCCGTGTCGTTACCGCCCGAAATATATACGTACTCGAAAACCTTTTAAAACGTTCAATTTTGGATTATTTTCAGGATATCTTCGCGCTACACCAAGCGAACTCCTCGTGAAAGCTGGGGCAAGGATAGCAGGAGCACCAGGGAAATCAGCAGATCTGCAGAGCACCGTGGCACTCCCATTCCTCCCAGTGTTGGAACCTGATGTGCCCGATGCATTCCTCACCTCGTCACCCAAAGACTTGCTACCCGGCGTCGACGTTCCGCTGCTCACGGGATATAATGCGCAGGAAGGCATAATTCTGTTCAGACGTAAGTTATAGTAAATGTTATAAAACTAAATACTGTCATCAATGTGCATTTATAAGCACCTAGGTATGTTTGCATGTCTTGCAGTTAGAGGCCTCAACCTAGCTCTCGGGTAAGGCAAAATAAAAATAAAAAGAGGTGCAAAATTTTAAATCATGCCAGGTGTGCTGGTTGTAGCTCTGAGATGTGTGTGCCGATCTTGAATTTAGATCAATATGTTCAAAAACAAGGTGGACGTATTTCACTATTATTAAAACAATTTGCTCCGCCGCTCAATTTATTCCCCTTGCTAACGTAGTCTGATCTGCAGCTCCAACATGTAAATACCGTTATTCAACTGTCGTTACATAATTCTCGTGACTGTAAGATTAGGAAGTGATTTTGAGTCGGGAAATTTACGTAACGTTTCCTTACAATCATAGTAATTGGCAAATTTGTACTTGTCTTACAAGTAATGTGCAGTGGAGGTTTCTAACTAGATATAACGTGCAACGTCTTTTTTTTCCCATTCATACGAATAACTTAAAAATAAAATAAAATAGGTACTAAATGTATTCTAGGACTAAAGTAATATAAGTCTCTTTTGATAATTGATATACCTACAACACATTCGTCACGACATTTTGGATTACGGCCATCGGTTATTCAATAAATAAAATACTTATAATCATAACGCCAATGTTTAGGTAAGCTGGTGTGCAATATGCAGTAAGGGACATGGAATCTTTTTTGTTAAGATTGGTATTCAAATTTAAAGATAAAAATATACCTATAAGGTAGTATATTCTCGGAAAACCACATACTAATTTCGTAATCAACTTGTGGAAAAGACTACAGGAATTTCCTTTCCTATGTGCACGTTTCGTAGATTGGCATTAGCAGCACTTGGTTGCCTTGGGCTAGAAATTGAAAATTTTAAGTCACTTGATCAACCACAGTTTGAACATTATAGCACATTTAGTATTTAGTGAGACGTTTACCTAAACGGGTCGATGATGATAAGATATATTCGCTGCTAAAGCCCCAAGTCGCTCTTAGTATAGGTACGAGTAATAATGTGAAGCCGCTAAGCGATATAACGCTCATCCTTTATTAACCCCTGACGCAAATATGTTGAAGTGTTTTGTAATGGATTTGTATGTCTGTCTATGACTTCATGGGTCGCAGCGGATGAATCGATTATTATACAGTTTATTATTTGAAAAAAATATATAAAATATAAAAATTATAGCTACCATTTATGATAATTTGTTTTATTAGGCGTTTCAAGGTCATTGCCTTATGCACTGCCAAAATCTTTAATAAATAATAATTGATAAATCGCAATACCCGAGGAATAAAATAAAATTTAAAATTTATTAACCTCTCATACAAAAAATTATCCATTAGTAAGATTTTTAAAATATGCTGTTTACTAGTTTTTTTTCCAAAAACGCAATGTAACTACTTATATCAAATAGAAAAAACCTCTATATAATATGTTTCAACAGAAAATTGTCTGAAAATTATCAACACAAAGTTACAAAAATTGAAAAAATATCTTTATGTAAATAACTATTTCTCTCGGTTTTTTATAACCAACTTCATCTAAAGAACCTAGGTATTTATATTTTTAATTCAATTCATTTGCAAGAACATAGTGTACATACATAGGTTTTAATATAACAATATTTCCCATTCGGGTGTGCAAAGTAATTATTTAAAATTTACAATATTTCAATTTCAATGTCAAAATCAATGTTACATTAATAAAAAATATTTCAACCTAATATTACAAATGATAAAATGTCAGTTAATATACATTATTATTTTATTTCACATAATGTCAATACCAATAAAATTTAAGATGTCAAGAAAAGTTATTAGAAATTACAATTAAAATATTCGCGAAGACTAAAAACTCCAGTCTATAAGATATAAGCGTCATAAGTTCTTAACACCGTCGGACCGCTTATTATTAATAGAGTAGCGTTTTTGTCACAGAGCACATACATATCCAAACAAAGATAGACATTAAAATACTTATTTTACTTTCCTAACTGTATCATGAGAAAACTGAGAATAATTTACATGACTTTGTGTGCGAAACAATAATTTCGCGGTCCGATGCGGATTTCAAATTATCTTAAGCGTAAAATTTCTGTGTCATACATAATCGTCGTGAGTAGTGACATATTTGGGACCATGACGCATAGACCACGTAACAATACGCACTTTTGCAATTTCCCGTAGGCCGTAGTTAGATAATAGCAGTGAAACTGAAAACGATACACATAATAAGAAGTTATGACGGCCCGGGCGTGACCCCATCCGTGACGCTTGACGTACCTACAATACCGTATGTAATCATCCGACATATGGGTCACTCGATTTCTATTCTTTGCATAATTCGTCACGGCTTCGAGAAATGTTTTATCAACAATACCTATACGAAAAAGTTTGCGAAATAGGACGCAAATCGAAGACTTCGTATATCATTGCTTAATATTGCTATGACTCATGACAATATTTAGCAATCCTACAAGCAGCTTTTCTTATTTCCATGTTTTGCTTTATAGGCTTCCGTAATTTAAAACGGAAAATAGAATTCTTTAGGGATTGCCTTTTTCTATTTACCCTGTGTCGTGGGTACCATGGACACACACAAAGACGGAAACACAAACACCCAGACCGAGAACGGAATTTTAAACTCATCATTCAAATTTCAGTTTCGCCGGGAATCGAAACCGGGACCCTTCGATTGGCAGTCCGGCATGGTAACCTATACGCCACGCAGGTCGCCACGCAGGTCGTAAAAATTCATAATAATTCTGTAAAAACAAATCTCAAGGGATCTAAAATAGTCCCCGAAAATGTTCGAAATAACAGACGTTCAAGACAACAGATTTTCTGCCCTAAGTATCCAAGGTCTTTGTAGATAGCGTTGAAAATTTATCAAAAGGCTGCCCAAATCGTCTGTCACTAGGGCTGCAATTCTTTGTTGAAATGAAAGCGCTTTAGAAACATAGTGCAAAGCCCTAATGTCCTGAGGCTGAAGGTCATCGATAAAAATAGATATCGCTTAATACTCATAATACCGTAGGATTTGTTTAAATCTGTGTATTTATTTGCGAACACAAACAACTTTATCGAACTGACATGAACTGTATAATTTTGAATACATAAATATCTGCCTATTCAGCTACAATGCGTGTTATCGTTACGCAAAATTTTGATGTAACTTATGAGTTGCATAAGGAACAGTAGTCACAATAGACGTGAAGTCTTAAAAACAAACGCGATACGGCTGTTTATTATATGCGTTTTACATAACGACTTAGATTACTTGTTTAAATCGAGCAACGTGACAAGTTGTTTTCCGTTTTCCAGACTTCTAGAAATTTAAGTCTAATACCTTCATTCCTACTTGTTAATACTTTAAAACGTTTAATACACAGGTTACACATACGTTTAATGTAGGAGCAGGAGTTTATTTCAAGTCCCTGTAGCTTCGGGATTAAGAATAGAGCTACGGTATCCCCTGCCTGATCGTAAGAGGCGATTAAAAGTTGTGGGCGGTGAGAAAGGGAGCTCGATCCGTCCATCCAGAAGCCCCGGGAAGGGCGGCGGTGTGTGCTGCTACCCGCATGCCGCCGTAAGCATCGGAAGGTGCAGGAGAGCACCTCTGCTCTCCCGAAGATGGACGCGTTCTGGGGCGTCACACGTGGAGGGCACTAATGCGTTCCACTAGAGATCCCGGAGTTCTCCCATAGCGCCGAGGCTGCTACCGAGGGGGTTTAAGTGCGGTCAAATCCCAAGAGTATACCGGGTACCTTTTGAAGGGTCTCCCCCCCCCCCCGCGATAAAAAAGCAGTTGCTTTCAATATAATAATATGTAAGTTATATAATAATATTTTGTAGCCTATTTTCTTACATAACTACCTTAAGTATATTTTTTACGTAACCGGCACCACTGTTACTCACTTAAAACTAAGCCGATTTGGATTTGGAAACAAATCTATCGTATCGTATGTCGAGTATTAATTGTTAAATGAAACTTTATAATATAGTATTCATTCACCTCTGACAAATTAATCTGTTATCTAATGGGCATTCTTAGCGCTACGCCACGGTGAGCGGAAATATTATGACTGTGTGATGTCAGATGTGTGTGTGACTAAACTGTACTAAAAAACTGGCCTTATAAACAGTCCTCCTCCTCGCAGGAGGTACTGTTCACCTCTGCCAAATATCATGATATTTTATGAATTACCTACTATTTTTTTTTTCATCACCGACTCACCGTTGCCTTAGTGTACGTAACTCCTAAATTCTTGAAAGTATGTTGTCCACCAATCCGCGCTTGGCTAGCATGGTGGACTATAGTAGGTATCCCTCTCACTTCAGAGAGGAGACCTGTGCCCAGCAGTGGGACATAAAAAAGGGTTGAAAAAAATACTGTTAATTCACTGTCGATATTGATCCAGTCTATCACATCTATGACCATGAAAAATAAGAAAAAACTTCTTTGCGCTTATTATAGTTATCATTAGTGCGGAAAAATTAATGAGAGCGCTGATAAATAAATCGATCAGTAAGTTAATGTAAAATCTTATCGATAGCATGATAAATAGTACTTAGTTCTGTCTTGCAAAGTAATTAAGTAAGTACCTATATAGCTCGTTAAACTAGCTAGTTTTATTTGTTTCATATTAATTCAGACCTTATTTTTTAATGCAAGATAACGTCGCTTTATTGTACCTACTTCTTGTCTTAATTAAAACTAGTTGTGCCCCCATTTTTACCTGTGTTTAATAGACTATTGAACAAAGAAACATTAAAATTCTACAGCTTTAATTATAATATGTACCTAACTATATATTATACATTTTACAAAATATATACTAAACATAATAACTATTGTTGTCGCCAACGATTTTAATTAGTAAAATAGCAACATTCTAGGGTAGAAAAATAATTATGTTAATTTATCAATCATAATACGGGTAGTTGTTAATGCATGTTTTATAAAGTACCTTCTATTTTCTTCAAGTTTCTGTATAAATACCGGCAAAGTGAGATAATAGATTTATTACTGTCCTAGACTAGACTTTAAGGAATTAGGTAGTAAAATAAGCTCTGTTCAAATAAGTATTGATTTATAACTGTGTTGTCATTATAAAGTGAGTTAAGTGTAATTCAGTAACTGTATCAAGTAAGTGGTTGAGGTTATTGTTTCTGTGTCATAAGATTAGATTGGGTAAGTGCAGTTGTTTTTCACAGTTATAAGTATAACGAGTTAGTGTGAGTCACACATGTTCTAATGTTGTGTAGTGATATAGGTACTATAAAATACAGTGATTATTATCTTGAAAGTGGTTTGATTTACTCACACTATATAATAACACCGAGGGTTCCATTAAACGGTTTACGATTTATGACGTATTAAAAAAACTACTTAGGTACTAGATCTCGTTCCAACCAATTTTCGGTGGAAATTTACATGGAAATGTACATTGTATCATATATTTGTTTTAGTTACTATTCAGTTTAGAAAAAAATGATATTAGAAACCTCAATATCATTTTTAAAGACCTATCCATAGATATTCCACACGTATGGGTTTTATTTAAAAAAATCAGTTTCAGTTATTTTATATTTCTATCTTATATTTTTACCTTATATTATATATTTCTATCTTTTTTTATAAGCCACGTTATTTGAAAAAAACTCCGTTACTATAACAATGAAAACCGTACTTACGTACTTTACCACTATAAAAACACTATAGTGGTAAAGTATGTACGTACGGTACCTACTTTTAGTTCGTGTAAATGGGGCCGCTTTAAATGGTGCTTTGTTATACTATGGATGGTGTCTATACTCCATTAAATATTTAAACTTGTGTAGTTCAGAGCAAAGACAAAAAACGAAATTGCACCAAGTCCGTAAAAAGTAAAATTTAATCATTCGGTTGCACTCGAAAGAGCAGTGACCTAAGATTTTAAAATAAACCGGAAATACCACTTGTTGCAACCGAAAGTGAACAGGGATTTTTTACTGTCTTGTACTCAGGTGGGCGATGCGATGCGATGCATTCAAGAAATTGACAGTGGACCCATGGGAAACATTCTTGATAACTTTTTGGTTCACATTATAATTTACTATATAATTACTGAACATTTGCAATCATCTCTTTCCATACACATCATATTTTTTTTTATTTAAACATTTATGAATTATTTTTCGTTAAAATGTAATATTGTAAATGTGAATATAATAAAAGGATTTGTTTAAAACTCAATCTACGGTAGATCTAGTAAGACCTAAGATTTACGTACACGTAATTTCAACCTGATATTTACCGAGTTTTGAGATAAAAATTCAATATGAATGATCATTTCAGAACATGGCGGTATTACCTTATATCAGTAGGTCTACTTTCCACTTTTTTATTGTTTTGATTAGGTCATAGTGGTTTAACAAAACGTGTCACCATGCCGCAAATCGATGTATACTGCCGCTAGATGTTTCATATCAAAAACAGTGTTCACTCATATTCTCTTTCTACGCGCTTTTAACAGTGTGATAATTCTTCACCATAATTCTTACAATCTGTCCTGTTCCACTAGGACTCCAAAGGTACCCCAAGCTCCTGAGCGAGTTGGAGCACGAATTCCAACGCGTGGTGCCGCCGGAGCTGCTGTCATCGGACGAGGAGCGCACGCGAAAGATATCTGACCACATCAGAGCCTTTTACTTCCAGCACCGACCTATCGACATAAGAAACATCGACAGCCTTATCGATGTAAGTACCATTGTAACTGTCTGACTTCTATTTTTAACAATCAGTGTAGAGTACCCAGCCTGGTCCGTTAATAGCGTCGTTGCTCACTAAATATATAGCCAATAAAGATTTTTTGACTGTGTTCGTCGGCGACACAGGCGGTCACCTATTTTATTTTATACTTTATGAAGTTGGTTTAAAATTTCGCTCACAATAAATCAATTAATTATCAGTCCATCATTGGCCATAGGCACCTCTCAAAGCGCGCTATACTGACTATAATCCTTCAATTTGCCTATACATATTATCTTAGGCGTATTATCAGCATCTTTGTTACCGAAATTTTCTAATAACAGCTACTTAATATATTTATCAGTAGTCTTATCATTTTATCTTTCATTTGTTTTTAGGATAAATAGCATGACTCTAAGATTTTAAAATGTAAAGTAATACTGATATATAATTGCCTTTATATTTATGTAGTTAACTATTTGAACTTTTAGCAAATTCATACTAAAATGGTGAAGTTATAGTTGTTAGAATTAGGGCGTGTAAATACAGGTGCTTGGCTCTGCATGAGATCTGATATGCAATCATCTTGGCAACATTCTACATAAAATTGTTTTTGGATGTATTTCACTTCTTTTTGTAAGATGCTTATGGCAGTATTTTTGTATAATTTTCAGATTTCCACCCCCTAATTTGGCGGTTGCAGTGACTTTACCAGAGCTATGCAATTAATACTTTATATATGTTTAATTACTTCAACTATTACGAAAATTTTAACTATCTGGTATATTCAAAACCAAAGTTATATGTATATGGCTTCAAAAAAACGGCAAATATTTTGACAATAAAAAACGGTACTTACTTAAAAAAACTGAAATACCCAACTGTGTAATTTGGAAATAAAAAACCCAAAAACAAGAAAGTCGTGTAGTAAAAGTAGAACTCATGAAATAGGTAGAAATTTGAGAACAAAATTAGCTTTTCCATAGTGGTTCGATTTACTTTTCGATCCATGTGTCTTAGGAAAATTTGTTGTGATATCATAGGTGAAATTATATAAGTTTATAACAAAAAAATTGTTTGTAAAGTAGGTTTACGATCGAGATGTTTACGTGATAACGTCCGCACGAGAAAATCTCCATTCGTTTGTATGCCGCTAGAGTGAGAGAGACGGAAGATCGGTCCACTCACTCGAACGCTATGCCAGCCTCCGCTCGTGAGGATTCCGCGTGACAAGTTTCACGGAATGACTGGCAGCGCTCGAGATGAGACGGGAGATCGGTCCGTCTCTCTCTCGTTATACCTGCGATCGCGCTCGTGAGGTTTTGGTGTGACACAAGTTTCTGAACATGTCACCCGACTAAAACGATTTTAAAGACGTTATCACGTCAAAAATTAAAAACTTCAAACGGTATAAAATTAAATTCTTCAGTACTTGGTATATACTACTTTTCCTTGCTAATGAACTCTAAAAACTGTTTTGGAGTCGGTGCCCATTCAGAGCGCAAGGTACGCCATCTTTCTTTCATCAGCTCAGCAACATGAGATGATGATACACAAATATGTGTTTTGTTGTAGTAAGCATATGAATGAAATTTATCTGTGTGCCTGCTGTGGGTGCAATTTTTATAGATCCTCTGATTTCATTGAGATCAGATCATCAGATTTTGACTTGGTGACAGTTGGACCACCTCGGGAGCATAAGTTTTAAAAAAAACATGTATCGAAAGAATTTTCTCTCAACTTCTTTTGCTTCAGAAAGTATAAGAAAATCGATGTGTGTGCCTATAAAATTTAAGAGTTCCCCTCGATTTCCATGGGATCCCATAATCAGATCTTGATTTGGTAACAATAATAAATAAATAAACAATAAATAACGCTTCACACTCATGACCCCAGCAGGGTAGATATACCCTGTGTCGTGGGTGTCATGGACACATACAAAGACGGAAACACAAACACTCAGACCGAAAACAGAAATTTTAAACTCATCATTCAAATTTCTGCTTCGCTATTCTGCTTCGAATAAATTACCTCCTCCTTTCGGAAGTCGGTAATGAGTTTATAAGCTCTGATTGCCGACTTTATAACCAGTAGCCGCGTCTGAGTCTGAGATGTCTAGGTTTGTCATAAAACCTCATGTCCTCATCTACTAAACGAGATTTGCCATATTGACTGTCCAATGCAGTATCGTATATTAGGAATGGAGTATCTCTCCCTCCCTCCCTCTAAAGCCACTAAGAGCATCTACTGGAGTTGCAACATGAATCCCAGCATTGTGTATAAGTTTTTCTGTATTTTATATATTTCAAACGGCCCTTATACAGTACTGAACCGTACAAAATGGATCAACGAAAGCTCAAGTTATATGGCTAGATAAACATATGTAGTACAATAATAAGCATATCTGGTGCAAATTGTACCAGATATGCTTATATTACATCTAAATGTTCATATAAAGGACTATAAAAATATAACAGAATTAATGGTTATTTAAAGAATTATACACCGGAAACGACCATATAGGCGCTGAAAAATACGATAGTTAAATACATTGACGAATTTCTCGCGTTCGCTGCAGAATTGAACGTTCGTAGAAGCAAGACTCCTCTCTGCACTACAGTCTGTGGAGAAATAAGATGTGTGCCTTCGGTTTCGATTTAAGATATACGATTAATATTCGTAATCACGAGTTATGGAAATGCGGTATATTGGAAATGAGGCATCTATCCCACTGCGGCATCCATTACGGTTTTACCCTATGCAATAGATTTTGTTTAATAACAATAAGTTTCCGGTTCAGTTTCGGCCAAAACTGAGAGCAAGGCCGAAAGTTATGTTTCGGTTTCGGTTACGGCTGAAAAACTTGTTTCGGTCGGACACTAATATGAACTTATCAGTTATCACCCGCATTACCCGGGCAGAGCCAAGCCTGATCGCTAGTTAATAATAATGCGAATTAATAGCATAGTGACCATTTATCGCGTTTAGGATTACATCCTGTAGGTACTTACCTATAAAATTGGCATGATTACGGAGAATAAGTAGCACAAAAGATTAAACACGCAAATCCGCTAAAAGGATATTACTTGTAATAGATTAAATATAACATGATCAATGCGTGCAGATATAGAAAAGTAATTACAGTTATTAATTACTAAAGATAAAATATTATTTTAGCTTTCGTTTATCTTGTTGTCATTGATATACTTGTAATACACTCGATATAATTCCATATACTTCTACTTAAAGCAGAAGCCTCTAACTGTAAGAGGCAACTTATACGAGTACAAGGGCTTTCAGGGTAGCGAGTAGCGATGTAGACGAGGGCCTACTCTGTACGCTCGTTTCCGAAATTTTGTTAGTTTTCTGGCTCATTTTTGGACAAGTCTAGCAATATTATTCATTCAGTACCTTAATAACACCATCAATGACTACGCTAATCTTATAGGTTCCTAAAATACTTAAAAAACCACCTATGTATACTAAAAATGATATCGAAAATGTAAGAGTTTACGGACGTACGCGTGCAGAGAAGGTCCTCAGGAGTGAGCTTAACCCGTTTAACCAGCGCCATTTAGTTTTTGGCGGGAAGTCTGAAGGGACAAGTTCTCTTGTTTCAAGTGCTCTTGTTTTATTTTCATGTTCTTGGTGTATTTTTGAGTTATATCGGATAAAGTTGATGGTATTTTGTTCGATATAGGTTAATGACATGCACGAGTGTTGTGAAATAAAATAACAGTGCGAAAAAATGTTTTTTCGGTTTGCCTCCAAAACTCCATAGGACACGTTCTGGTAAAGTAGCCATCACTTTACTAGAACATTTGACTGACTAGACTGACTGATACCTGACGACTTACTGATTTTTTCTATGACTACTAAGTGATGCAAAGATTATACATGACGCTGGTAATATGCACTGAGTTTGCGATACCATTATTAAAAAAAGATTAACCAGCGCCATCGCACTATCAATGCACTCTAAGATATAAAGGATCACATAAAATGCAGCGTGGCTGCAAGTACTTTGTCTAAGGCAAAGCAGTAAAAAAGTTTTAATAAAAAACAATTGTTTTAGCAGTAAATATCTTCGGCTTGCCAAAATGGGCACGTTAAAAGCAGTGCGCAAGAAGGTCACCGGTTCCTAAAACATTCAGAATCTCCCACAAGAACAAAACGCAAAGAGTTTGCAGTTTTAATAACGAATAATTTGATACCTTTCACTCCTTCAATAATTTGATGTAGCGTTTTTTGACGTTATAAATGTCACTCCTAAAGGCTACGGAGATCGGCGATTTAGTCGCCTTTAAGAAGCTAAACGCAGCGACCAACTAAAAGTAGGTACTTAACCGTAACTCACTACATAGTATCTCTTGAATCTCAAAACTACCACTTTTGGAATGTCATTATTAAGTATCTATTAAAGCGTTTTTTAATAAAATAATATTTTCATTCCTTGACAAAAAATATTTTCAATTAAACGATGTAAGGATAGTATTTTCAATCAATAGAAAGTATCTCTGGATTTACAAAGAAACTTCACCATCCCATTAGTACTCTACTGCCTCTCGCAACCAAGGATCTCTTCTCATCTCAGAATTCTTGTCTCAGTCAAGATTCCATTGATTCATCCGGAAACTTTAAATTAAATTCAAAATAATTTTATATTTTATATTTTGACTCCTTTTAATAATATATTTTAATTACTACCTTATATTATTATAATTATTTAAGTTTTTTATTGTATTATATTGTACGAGTAGTTACGAGTAGTATAATGTATTTTTCTAAGATATTAGTTCTAATTTTATCTGACTGTAGGATATTATTATATCAAATGAAGGCTTATTATTATCATCATTGGTATTACATAGGATGCATGTATTTTAAAGTTATAAAAATTACCTTTCTACATAATGCTAACAATATGTTTTACAGTTGTTTACAGATGTAATGTTCCTGCGGCCGATTTTGGACACGCTGCGTCTACAAGCCAATATGAACAGAACAAGCCCCACATATCTGTACCGGTTTGCATTTGACGGAGCTCTGGGCTTGTTCAAACGTATGCTCGGAATCTCGCATCCAGGGGCCTGCCACGGCGATGAAATGGGCTACCTCTTCTACTTCTCGAGGTTGAACTATAGATTAGATGACGAGTCGCCAGAACTAACTGTTTCGAAGAAAATGGTCCAGATGTGGACCAATTTTGCTAAGACTGGGTACGTTACTATTGAGTGAGTTTAGACTAAGTAGTCAGAATCTTAATAATTTTAAATATTATTATAATAAGAAATGAGCGTAAAATTCCAAAAATAGTATATTTCATTACAAGTGCGGAAAGGCTGTCATTGCAAGGAGATCCGGACAAATGTCTACCCGAGCCGAGGCGCAGCCGAAGGTGAGGGTTGACAGTCGGAACTCCTTCCAATGACGGTTCCGCACGTGTACTGAACAACTGTTTAATACAGTTGCGAAAAAATGAAGCAATTTAATAAAATAATTAAAACTCGCAAAGAACGTTTTTGAAAAATGGCGCCAACCGTAAAATAATACCTATATCTATTAAATATGCAGATTTTTTTTGTTTTCTTCACCCATTCTGGGTAGGCAAAGGGAACTATGCCCATACAGCCAAGTCTTCAGTAGAATTTTTTTATTGATATGAAATGAAAATGTTAATGAGATGAAATGAAATTAAACCTAACCTAACTCCTTAAATCAAATCATTAAATCTGATATTGAAACAAATTAGTAGCTTATTTTTAGAAATATTTGCATCAATCATAAAAACTCCTAAAACTTCGTGCTTGGTTTTTTTTCTTTTTATAGAAATTATTTTGACAGTTGGGAAAGAGAACGCACGAGTGCGGAAAAGGTAAAGAAAAAGCACGAGTGCGTAATAGCCAAAGACCAAAGTACATTATTCTTAGTCTAAGGTAATAGCCCACCTCCCGCACGCTATGCGTCCCTGCAATACGTCACTTTTTGAGCAACTGTATTAAAAAATACTTTTTTTCACATTCGTTTCTCAGTAGTAACATTAATTAACATTAATTAACTAAACAGTAAGTAATGATACGCTGACAAATATTATTAAATGGCTTAAGACTAATAATTTAAACATAAATTTAAAAAAGACTCGTTTTATGAATTTAAGGCTGCGCAAATGTTTCCTTGGTCCACTTAACATTAATTATCAAGGCGAGTCAGTAAAAGAAGTGGCCTCGACGAAATTTTTAGGTCTTCACATAGATATATAATTATTTAAGTTGGAGGACACATTCGGAACATCTTTGCAAAAAAAATCAACTTTCATATGCCTTATATGTTCTATCAATAGTTACGAATCAAACAGCACTCATAACAGTCTACCATGGTATTGTGGCTTCTATTCTACGATTTGGAATAATATTTTCGGGTAATTGCACAAGACGTGAAGATATATGTATTATTATATAAGTCTCAAAAGATCGCACCTCTGACAAAGAAATTTGTAATGTGCGCATTTATCGCTGCTCCACGGTGATGGAAAATATCGGGATATTTAATTGATTACAATGTTCTCCATCGCCGTGCATGCCTGAGAGAAATTCATAATTTCTCGAAAGCATGACGTCCACCAATCCGCACTCGGTCAGCGTGGTGGAGTATGGCCTAATTCCCACTCACTTGTGAGTGGAGACCCGTGCCCAGCAGTGGGACGTAAAAAGAGTTGCAGCCAAGTCTCAAAAGTAGTATGTTTTTTGTTTTAACACACATCAAATACAGTTTGAGATCACTTGCAAAAATAGTTTTTTGTTTTAATTTTACTTTTTTAAAAGAATGTCACTTTATAAAAAAGATACACTTGTTGAAATAAAAAAAACAACGGGTTGCACTTCGGTAGTGCCAGCAGAAGTGAAAACTTGATCATTAACGTTGTGCATTTTTGATATTTTGGAATGGCTAGAGAATAATTTGCTTTTATTATCAGTATTATTTTCATCTAGTATTTTCAGCAGGTTTTCATCTACTATTTTTTAAAGTACTCACTCATTTTCTTTCATTATTTCTTCGTCACTTTTTTCATTAATAGATGCACTTTGTTCAATGTCCATATTTTAAATACTTGATATAAACGAATTTTACAAGTATGTATATGTCGCAGTCGGATCGTATAATCCGCCGTATAACATTACAGCTAGCCGGTTCCTAAAACAGGGCCGTTCTGTATTGTGGCGGGTCCACGATTAGCCGGATTGTTATTGCGTTACGTTCTACAATATGGCGGCTCACGTTTAGCCTCATTGTAATGAAGCCTCGTAGCCACCCACCCTACTTATGATTATGACCGCACTCTACGTTGCTGAGCTTTATTGACACCCATCCCGCTTATGACCGCACTAGATTTTGCTGAATGGCCACCCATCCTACTTTTGACCGCACTCGACATTGCTTAGCTTTATTAATACCCATAGTTCTTATGACTGCACAACATGTTGGTTAATGACCACCCATTCTACATTTGACCGCAGGTGTCATTGATCTAAGCAATGTCCGTGAAACACATTTTCACTATAATTATTTATATTCGAAAAATACCCAAACCGAATCAGAGCACCCCACTATCCACGTGGTCTTGTCTGTACTACTCCTAGAGTGTATATAAAAAGCCGGAGGCGCGGAGGGAGACATTGCGAAGGCGAGTGCAGGTGCCGCGCTTTCTTACGCTGGGGCGGAGGGAGTGGTCTTCCCGCAGCGCCGGAGATGTCACAGAGCCACTTGTTTTATTACATTATCCAAGCCTTGGAAGATATTATATATAAAATTGCTATTTAATGTGATTAATTCATTGTCAATTATCACTTTATCTAAATAGAGTAGATATTATAAATAATGGCTAGATAATATATAATATCCGGATTTATTACTTTGGCTGTAACATATAGACAATTGGGCGGCACGATATTACGCCGCTTTGACGAACGCGAAGAGCTCATACAATACAACGTTCGCTAATTTAGCTGAATTGCAATCCGGCTGAACGAGAGTGCGCCGCATTACAATACAGCCCTGTTTTAGGAACCGGCTAGCTGTAATGTTGTACGGCGGATTATACCATCCGACTGCGACATATATACAGTGGAGCCATCATAAGCTGTCACCCCTCCGTCTTGGTCTAAGAGCCGGTGAAGATCGACCTTCACCGATCTGATAACTCGATGAGACATATTTTTATCAAATATAATTTATAAACATACCTACATGCCTATGATAACTTGCCTATCGAAAAGTGTTCATAGCTATTTTTAATATAATTAATTTTAATCAATTTTCTTTCATCACCTCACTCTTGTCATAACCGAATGAGTTTTATCTCAATTAATAGTTTTTAACACACAGAATATGCCTTGGTACCTATGTTGTATGCCTAGGTACCTATATTGACTTACCTGTTCACATCTACTTGCCAGGTAGCCATGCACAGTAAGACGACGCACATAACTAGGCAAGCCTACCTAAGCAAATTCTGTGTGTTAAAAACTATCAATTGAGATAAAACTAATTCGGTTATCACAAGAGTGATATATGAAAGAAAAATTGATTAAAATTAATTAAATTATAAATAGCTATGAACACTTTTCGATAGGCAAGTTATCATAGGCATATATGTTTTTAAATTATATTTGATAAAAAAGATGTCTCATCGAGTTACCAGGTCGAAAAGTAGAAAAGTGTATGGAGCACGATAAAACAAAGTATTACTTAACAATTTCTTTCCTTCATTTATCCAATAAATAAACGAATAAAAAATGTTTAAACGTTAGAGTATTTCATGGTCGACCCACCTTATAAGGACTCTTCTGTGCTTTTTCAGGAATCCGACGCCTCCAATAGACTACGAGTCCGTGGTAGATTTCAAGTGGGAGCCGGTGAACGACACATCGCATCTCACCTACCTAGACATCAACAGCAACTTCTCGCTTCAGACGGACCCCGAAGAGAAGAGAGTTCGCTTCTGGGACTGGCTGTACGAAAACTACGCGACCACGCCGTGAAGTACAAAATGTGATTAAAAATAGGAACAAAGTATTTAATTGCGCACATCGGTGTATGCTTGTATGTGCAACGAAGAACGTTAGAACGTTAAGTTTAGTGGAATAATGTTTCAAAGACTTTACTATATGTTTATTGAATGTTATTTTAAATCTATGACAACTGATTAGAAATAGCCAATACTAAGTATTTAGTGAAGGGAGGGACATGAAGAATCTCGTGTTGGAAGCAGATATTTACGAAAAAATGTTCGCTCGCTTATTCGAAAGACTTACCTAGATAATTGGTCTTCCATAAAAATCCATGTATTTCTAGGATCAAAACCTTCCTATATCAGTGTTTGATGTTACTGCAATAGTGTGAAATGATAGCCATATTCAAGTTATCAACATTGTAAATAGTATTCTTAAGAAAAAATTGAGATTATACTGAGTTATTCCAGTGTATCTTTCTAAGTTACAAAATAGTTATAAGTAAGACTATACTATTACTTTTTACTAATAAAATGTTATTTAAAACTAATAAATGTTTTTCAGTTTTTATTTATTAAGTCTTCGATTAAACTGCCTATCGTGTTTAAATAATACTCTGATTTCAGAAAGTGGAATTAAATTTGCTGATTGCAAATTATATGTCGTCTAATCGTGAGATTTACTAAGATTTATTAAGAAGGGCACTATCACATGACTTTTTATCTGGGGCCATGGTAGTGGTAATGCTAAGACAAGCCAGAAAGTAGTAGCCTACCTACTTATTGAGCAGCTTTCATTTAATACTTTAGATTTTATGAATATGTATTCAATTTATGTATGCCAATTACTGGGTCATTTACTGGGTTGGAAAATCTTGGTTGTTTGTAGACCCATTTTACTTAGTTGTATGTAAATAATGAATGGATAACAAAAACCAGGGCACAGGTAGGGCAGGGCAGGGCACTATAGTTGATAATATTACCGTGAACAGGGGCTCAGACCTTCATGAGATCTTATAACTTTTTTAAGAGAACGCAGTCCAACGCAGTGCACTTAAGTCTTGGCATCAAACTTTACATAAAATGTTTTTTGGAGCTTACCTTTATCTGGCTATATTGGTATTAACAAGTAATCAATTAAACTAAGCTAAGTATACCAATGTTATTAGGACCTGTCGATTATTTCACTAGTCTACACCCGTGACTGACCGCGTAGATGTATATTATTATACATTTTACATAAACATGCTTCGTATTTAACATTATTTATTTATTTATAATGAGGTCAAATAAAGAGTAAACAATAATCACATCTGATAAAATGTAGTGAATATCATATTAAATTCACATTTTATTATATTCTTAGATCTTTTGTTGTTTGTCTCAATATAAATTATTTTTTGTTTAGATTTTATAACTTGAGCGATTTTTGAAGTGAAAACTTCTTTAGCGGCGTTGTTTTATGTCACTACAAGAATGATATAAAAATGGGTTTCCCATTTCATTTGATAATGGCAAAAAGCATAGATACAGATTAAAATTTTATCGTCTTTGCAATAGATTACATGTTATTAGTTATTAGAGAATCACCCTGATTGCTTTTTAAAATTCTATCAGATAATCTTGGACTTTGGACATCCGCCTATTTGAGTCACTTAAGTTGATTTTAGGAATAAAGGCAAAGTAGAAAAATAGCTTTTGCTGCAATGCGGTCTTCGGCAGCAGCAAATAATAAATAAATCATAAAGATTTGTCATATCCCTACTAATATTATAAATTCGAAAGTAACTCTGTCTGCTACGCTTTCCCGCTTAAACTACTGAACCAATTTTAATGAAATTTGGAACACAGATAGAGTGGACCTTAGGAAAGGACATAGGATTTTTATTCGACGGGAACCTATAAAACGGGTCCACGCAAGCGAAGTAGCAATTAAGAAATTAGCAAACAAGGAAAGCTAGTAACTTATAATTTCGCCAGTGTCTAGTTAATAACCGGCAGAATACGCTACGAGCAGATAAGTTTTAATTTTCAGGTTTTAGAAAGTACATTTTTTTCAATATTTTTTATGTTCCACTACTGGGCACAGGTCTCCTCTCACAAATAATTGATTTAGGGAGAGAGGGATTTAAGCCATAGTCCACCACGCTGGCCAAGTGCGGATTGGTGGACGTCATGCTTGCGAGAGAATTTCTCAATTTCACATTACAAATTTCTTTGTCAGAGGTGCGCGCCGAGGATTTGAACCCGGTATCCGTAGCGTCATACACCGCGGTCTTTTAACACTCGGTCATCGCTGTTCGAATCAGAAAGTCGCTATGGTCGCTGCAGAAAGTACATACCTACAACAAAGTATTTATCTATACTAAGAGGAGACCTCCGCTAACGCTAAAAAAACGGTAATTTAAAAAACTAAAAAAACCCGACTGTGTTTATGTGTAATTTGGAAATGTAAAAACCCTAAAACAAGAAAGTCGTCATACCCGATTGCACTACTTAAAAATCGACCAATAGGGGTAGGTAAATTATAGAACAGGAGCTCATTGTATATTAACCAATATTTTTAAATGCAAGAACAATAGTAGTAGTCTGGACTCAGTGTCACATTCATAGTAAATACGAATCTAACGACACCTCCCAAGCTAAAACCCATCAAGCCATTCAGGCTACAGAGCGTGCCAAACAATAATTTTTAAATAACCGTTTTTTATTTTATTTTTTACTTTGATATACCCAGTGTCACTTAAACAGTGAATAAGAATCGCAGAGCGTGCCAAACAATTGAATTTGGCGCCTAAAATCCGCCATTTTGTTTAATTTATTCTGATATACTCAGTGTCACCACAGGAGTAGATAAGTGTCACTCTCACAGTAAATACAAATCTAACGACACCTCTTTACCTAAAATCCATCAATCCGTTCAGGCTACAGAGCATGCCAAACATCAATTTTTAAATTACCGTTTTTTTTTTTTGATATACCTTCCGATCAGGGTCTCTTTAAGAGGCCGTATACAAAATTGAAACGTACCAGATTAGGTATTTGAAAGGCACACAAAGGCAAGGGCGGCGCGTAAGCGGGAGCATTTGATCGCGGGTTTGCGACGTTTGCGTGAGTCCGAAATCGTCGAAGGCTGGTACGAAGATTAAACGGTTTTGATACTTTGTACTTTCTTCAGTTATACAACTAAGCATTTATTAGTGTAGGTAGTGCAAGTAATAATCTATACATGTAATAAATTTGTAGATAAGCAAATTCTGTACATTTAATTTAATTTAATTATTCTTTATTGCACTGTAGGTGGTAGAACTATTATGGTTCGCCCGGGGAAGTACCACCGCTGCACCCACTTCTGCCGTGAACCAATTCCATTGTGTTTCGGTGGAAAGGTGCAGCTGCCGGCCACACTTACATGAGGCGACCACCAGCCTCCGGAGTAGCAGCACAACTGCATACGACCTCAGACAAGACTTACCTATGCTTGCTTGAGGCTGTATGTATATGTCCATGGGCTGCAGCGACCACTTAACACCACGTGGCCTGCATGCTCGTCTGCTACTCCATTCAAATAAAAAAAGTACAAATCTAACGACACCTCTTAGGCTAAAATCCATCGAGCGGTTCAGGCCGCAGAGCGTGCCAAACAATTGATTAGGGCGCCAAAAATCCGCCATTTTTTTTACTTTGTGGATAAACATAACCCTCCTTCTGGCACTCGGGTAAAAAACCTGCTGACTGACGGTAGTAAATAAATTTATTCTCGACCAATGAAACGTAATTTTGAATAATCAGCTATTAGGACATGGTTTAATTTTTTTCGTTTCATTGCATTGAATTTCTGTTACAATTTTAATCTGCGTCTATTCATAATGTATATAGTTAAGTCTTTTTTTAATATAAATTGTAAAGTAGCTTTAATAGTTTGTAAATAAAAGGATTGTGTTTATCTGCGTCTTTGAAAGACAAATTAACAGGTAGGAAATGTTTGTATGGAATAAAATAATTGTATTGTTATTTGCGTCATCGCCTACCGGGTCCAATGGGCATGATGACACTATTAAAGAATCAGAGAATAAATGATTTTACAAAAAAAAATATGCTAAAAAAGTTCTAAAATATGATCCTATTTTAATATAAACATTAAGATTAATAAGATTTTCATTAAAATAAAAGTATTAAATACAGCAATCGGCCATGTTATCTAAAACGCCAATCAAAAGGAATGACGTCACGCCTAAGTAAAAGTCATCGTGTTGCTTGAAGTTTGACGAGCAAGCCGACGCCATGACACCTACGAGCGTTTTTGCGCTTAATTCAAGTTACATAGCAGAAAAAATATTAATTTACGTTAAAACTTAAGTTTATTGCTGAAATAAACTTTTTTTCGCAACTAGGAGACGTGTACCTACAATAAGGAAAGGTATTTAAAAATCTGTCATCATGCCTATTGTGTTTCTAAAGCATTCAGGAATCCATTGAAATGTAGCTACAAAAATTTCAACCAAATTGGTCCAACCCATCCAACCCATAGGTTTTTTATGTGTACTTGACGTAGTCAGTCATAATAAATCTATGGTCCAACTATTCCATTCCGGTCAGTCGATTTGAAATGTGAAATCAGCCGAATGTTCTATCGAGCTAAAAATGAGAAATTTATTTTTGTAAATAAATGAGAAATTGAGTTTTGATAACCTTAATTTATATAAACAATCTGATGATTTTTTACATGAATTCTTTTCGGATCGGAGGTTTAACTTGTTTTTTTGTTAAAGTGATCCCGGGGTGTCCCGGGTCCTCATAGAAGAACATAGAAGAACCACATACTAAGAAATTTTGGTGGGGGTCAATCACAGAGAAAACGAATGACAAGAAGTGCCCCTAACCCATCCTAACCTACTATTTGTACCAGGACCAGTGTCGCCCAACACACACATTTCAAATATCAGTAACATATAACAATATATAAAAAAGATATAATTGGTCAAGATTTTTTTAATTTCCTTGACAGTATAACATGATATAACCCATTTTTTGACGTTCAATATCAGATCTTGAAGTAATTCATTGAAGATTACAGTTAGCCTAACGATAATATCAATTACGACATTTTTCCTCCAATAAAATAAATTCCACTAGTACTGCTACTAGTCGCTAGATGCCGCTCACTACACATGTTTTCTATTAAATAAGTTATGATAATAAATAAGAATCATATTTCCGTGCAAGTTCTTTTACAAAAATATTTTTTTTATCGAGAATCATGGAAAATTAGCGCACCGTGATCGCGCTCATCTATAGACATGCTAGCGATATTTCGTACCAACTCCCCTTGGAGGGGATCATACTAACAGTTCAAACACCCACTAGAACAATAGCGCACTACACGCACACTATAAAACCGAACAAAAAAAATTTAACAGGAATATTAAATTCATTATTATGAAATACCAAAAAAGAACTCAAGGGTGTCAGAAACAATGGTTTCGGCTCACCCCATAAATCAATAAAAATAACGTTTATTTTCAATCACAATTGTAGATTATGTACGTTGTAAATTGTACAACATAGTGTCATAGAAAATGTTTAGTTTTTGTACTTAACTATAAAACACATATAAATAAATACCCTGTGATAACGCTTTCTAAATCATAATTGAAAAATAATAAAAAAATATTATGTATTTTTAAAATATTCGGTAGTCTTTATTTTCGTGGCAATCTCATGTTTAAGAGATCATGGACGTTACATAGACCTATGTATATATATTTTTTAATTATTTTGAATTTATAGTTTTAATTAGTAGCATTTTTACGAGAAACTATTTGTAAATGCTACACCCTTATCAATGTACTTTATAAGGCATAACAATTAAAAGAATACTATTGTGCTAGTCATCACGTTACAGTCATTATTAAATAAAAATTAAGATGTAAAGTTCTGTTTTCATTATCATAATCAGCATCATTATGCTCATCATCATGCCGTATCATCATACGGCGTAACTCTGACGATTAACATGTCTAGTATCTTTCGCAAGTCACGTCACATTATACTGCGCTGAAATAGGCAATGTCCATATTTAACTAGATTTATTTTACGATCTACAAATAATTCTTTTCGGAAATCAAATAATGGTTTTAAAAATAGATTATTATTTTCTATACTTTAAATTCGTGTAAACATAAATCTAATATGTGCTGTATTAATGGGTGATTTAATGAATGACTATAATAATGATCATTGAAAGGAAGTTGTCTATTTTAAAGAAAAAAAAACTTCATCGGCCCAATTTAAAAAATACATAGTACCTACAGTTAACATTTAATACCTAAATTATTCTTGTTGACGTAGGCGAAATTTACCCTCGTTTTCTAATGATATTTAAGCAATTTTGACGTTTTCTAAAAAGGAAATAGCTAGATCAATTTAGCGCATTCGAATCCCCCATTCGTCATGTTCGTGAAGTTTCCTTTTGTTATTACTGCCTTTCGTTTGGTTATGATTCATATCAAGATATCGTACGCGCCGGAGCCGACCGACACCAACAAACCAACGCAGCTGTTTTTCATTCCGTCCGTTTCGTTCAGTGCAGCGCGGTGTTCGATACTTGGATTCATTCCGCTCACTGCATGCAATTTAGTTACACTGGTTCTTCTGCTTCAGTTCAGTGACATTGTGCACGATAGCACTTGCTGTGTTAAAGTCGTTCTATTTAATGCGACAATTTTAGAACTATCATTGGCTCCGCACTGAAGTGTGATTAAAAAATTATAATATATTTATTTTAAAATAAAGTTTTCGATGTTCTATTAAATATACATGAAAGTTGGTTAAAATTAAATAGGAATAAATAGTATCATTGCGTTAGCGTGTCGGGTTCTTTAAGTATATAATTCAACGCAAGAAAGATGCAAAACGGTACATCAACAAACGGTGCAATGGAATTCTTCAATCTCAAAAGTATGCCACATTTAACTACTGCACTGTAAGTAACTATTATTTTATAAATAACTTTTTGATCGACTCCTTGATCTTTACTTATTTATTTTATTGAAAGTGCGTACCTATCGCGCGTATATTTTTTGTAGAAATATAAATATTATATTATGAATGAACGAATGAACGAGGCTATTGTTTTTTTAAATATAAATGACGGGTATACAGTAATTTATTTCTTTAGCATGAAATCTAAAATATTTCTTTACATTTCAACAAGGTATATTCTGTTAAATCAGAACAAAAAAGGATTTAATTCATCTGCTAAACTACGGACTGAACTTATCAATAAATTAGCTTCAAACTTCATCCTCATAATTAATTACCTGACAAACATGTTACGTTGCCCTACTTATGTCTAGCATTCAGGCCACTTCACATTTATAATATCCCAAAACCTTATAATAATTTTACGCTTATAAGTATAAATAATCATTGACTAAGATTGTGAGAAAATAAATCTAGAGAGCGTTCCCAATTTCACACCCCCAAACTTTGATGGAGCATCTAGGGGTTTCTAAAGATTTCTATTGTATTGGTGTTCCTGCCCCCTCGTGGCGCCCTTTAATCCTATAATTATTTAGGTGCTTAAATATTCATAACAGAGGCAGCAATGGCAGGCAATAAAACATACGTTTCTAACACCAATGAAAGTAGTTATCCGTTTTCAGCAGGACTTAAGTCATGTCTGAGGACATACGGTACTGTGTATTCCGAAAGCCAATGAATGTCATCTTTAGTACATCAGCAGCCTAACCTTTCCAATAAAGCACAAAAATATGTATAGTATAAATAAATTTTACTAATACCTGTAAAATTGATACTCTTTGTTTTTAGGGACAGAAATCAAAAAATTCAACCCAATATTCTTCATGTGATCGGTAACACGCCTTTGGTCAAACTTGACAGGATACCAAAAGCTGAAGGAATAAAATGCGATATCTGTAAGTTTTACATATTACCTTTATTTTTCCTTAGAAAATCAAGAATGAATTTCTTGTGCTAGCTAGTAAGTACTGTTGTCTTTTACTGTATCGATTCGCTAACATATAAAATAAATAAAAATCCTATTGCACTAAAATTCGCTTTACCGAGATTTAAAATATATATTATAAATAAATTTAAGTTACATAGATACTTTCATATATTAATGATGGATGTTATTAGATTACAAAGTTATAGATAATTAAGACGTAAACAATTTTTAACAATCAGTCATTCGTTAGCAGTAAACAAAAATAAACAAATTGATTGATCAATGTCTATAAACATGTAATTGTATTATTAGTTCAAATCTAAATGAAATTAAATGTCAGTTTCGATTGTTAATAAATATGGAGCTAGTTACTCTCTAGAAGAAATTAAATTAAGGGAATCTAATATAATTTATGTTTCCAGATGCAAAATGCGAATATCTGAATCCTGGTGGGTCTGTAAAGGACAGAATAGCATATAGAATGGTATTAGATGCTGAACGCAAGGGTATATTAACACCGGGAAAATCAGTGATCGTAGAGCCAACCTCGGGCAACACTGGAATAGGACTAGCATTAGCTTCTGCAGTCAAAGGTACATATTTGTTTTTAATCGTTTTCATAAAAAAAGTAGCAGAATTTTAACACGTTTTTGTAGCAGCACACCCTTGCATAACAGTAGCACACTTTCATTTCCTTGGTATATTTTTGAGTTATATCGAATGAAGTTGTTAACAGTTTAATTCAATACAAGTGTATTGAATAGTACACACTCTAGTATTCTTGAATGAAATTACCGTGTGAAAAACACGGCTTCTACTTCTTTAAGACATGTTTTGGTAAAGTTGCCATCGCTTTTCCTACTTAACTGATTTGTTGACTGACTCGTTATGTGCCTATGGAGAAATATCTGATTATGGATTACGAGCATATCACTTGATTCAACGAACCTGACGATCTACAAATTCTCTATTTCCAGATTTTTTCATTTATTATAAGCACCCCTAAAAATCTTACTGTAGAAAAGTAAAGCTTTTTTCATTATCTACTTCAATAGTTGGAAGTACATTTCTTCGATAATTAATTTCTCCATTATCTAAATTATCTTTGCTATGCCCTTAACTTTTTCTATGCCACTAGTAGTCGAGATAAATTGACTGCTTATCTTAGGTACCATTATCGTGTAGGAACTTTAGGAAGCGAGCTTTGTCGTACTTCGGGAGGGTACATACAATGTTACCGGACGCAGTCGATACTATGAATAAGAGATAATGTAATAAAGGGGTTATATCCGTTGTAATTGTGGACATTCTATTTCTATTAGCTCTTGCATTATTCAAGGAACATCGCATCAAGAATCGTGAGCTACGTCTAACTACTCGATACTTACACATCTCTGTAGATAGTTCAACGTTCCATCGCTAGGGAGGTTGTTGCAGAACAAACTTTTAACGTTCCACTGATTCTCTTGGCTTTCTCATTTTAGCAACTTGGCTTTAATATATTCTTTTCTAGAAGTGATAGACAACATTTCAGCTTTTCGGAAAATCAAATTCAATATCAATACGCGAGAAATTACAGGACGGTTAATCACAAGGGAATTTAACGAGATATGAGAAAGAGATGAAAGTTTGGGGTAAAACTAGGTCCCTTGAAATTTCCGAAGTGAGATGAAGTGAACGCTTTTACGAATTTTTTAAAAAAATATAAAAATATACGATTTGCAGTGAGGTCCTACCAGAAGCGTAGCGTGCCTTGGCGGGGCCCCGTATAAAAATGTATTTGGGGGCCCTTAGGAAGGGTAAAGATTTCTCATAAAAGTAAAAAAAAATCATACAATTAAAAGAAATATTTATTCATCATAATTATGTATCTGTCACTTTTTCCAATTTTTTTATAAACAATTCAAATTAAATAAACACTCTCCTTGCCTTTTTTCGGCAAATTGATTTATTAAATCATTTATAGCTAAAATCGTTTGAAGAAGACAGGAGTTTCTCCGGTTGTAATATTTCGAACATACTACTCAGTTTGCAAAGGCTCTGAAATCTCTGTTTAGTTTAGCAAACTATCGAATAAATTCTGATTTCTTAATTCGCAGTCTATTCAAAAGATTACTTAATAAAATACAAATTTTCTGTAAGTCATTATTTTCATGCTGTAGAGCTTTAGAAACATGATCAATGATTTTAAATAGTTAAATAGTAAAAAAAATGTGACAAGCACTAAGAAATCATAACTCTCTAAAATGTTAATTATATTTTTACATTCTTACGTTCATCTTACTTTTAGAGATTAAATTTAGTTGGTACAAAGTTATTAAACAATACGCGTCAATTAACACTGCCCTCCGTGGTTTGTGATTGTGATCGTATCGTACATCGATATTGTGGGATTCCCCCGTTGAAGGAAATGACTTAAATGAGGAAATCCAGCAGCGCGCGATAACCGATGTAAGGTGTTTTCAGGTTTTGAACGTACGCTTTACGTGGGAATAAAATAAATTGTTTTTTTTTTTACTTTTTCTATTTCTGAAAAAACAAACTTGGGTAATTTTGTTAATTTTTGCTTACGCATGTTGGGGGGCCCAGTGGCCCGGGGGCCCCGTATAATTGATACGACAGATACGGCGATAGCTACGCCCCTGGGTCCTACACAACCTACCAACCCGATTTATAAGCAATGAAATAGTACATAAATATGTTCGAACTAACAGACAGTTTCTCTATTCTAACGAACAAAATTATAAATTTTAACTGCTCTTTTTTTCTTTTTAGGATACAGATGCATAATAGTATTGCCAGAAAAAATGTCCGACGAGAAAGTAAATACTTTGATGGCCCTGGGAGCTGAGATCATCAGGACACCAACGGAAGCTGCTTGGGACTCTCCAGAGAGCAACATTATGGTCGCCAGAAGGCTGGCAAAAGAGATCCCCAATGCTGTTCTTCTTGATCAGGTAGGTAACAAAAGGAATATAGTAAAAATTTAAGAAATACTACCTACTTAATTTTATGGCATGTCTTTGGGCGGCAGTGTTAAGGGAGCGCCAAAACCAATATAATAATGAAAAAAAGCTTCACAAAATGTAAGAACATACAATTGCCGGGTGACAGCAATGATTATTATCTAATACCTTTAAACGAACAATTCTTGTATATATCTGAATATATTTTTTGAATCTCGGAAACGGCTCCAAAGATTTAGATAAAATTTAGTAGGTACCCTGGTTTCGGGGATGATAAATCGATCCACAATTTTTTATTGATAGAAAATCTCGTTTTATTTAATGTTAAATATAAAATTACTCTTACTGACATCTATTGGAGAATATTAATAATATTGTGGCGTCGAAAGCCGTCAAATGTCGACCGTCAATCCGCCCTTCAAACAAATGACAATGTCGATATGAAAGACCTCTATAAAAATTTCGGCAATGGAATTAAAGCTTTCTTGGTCAAATGGTTACGAAAATTGACTACGGAGCTAGAGACCCGGGTTCAAACCTTAAGTAGGCAAGTTGCGTTTTTTATTTTTTACCGACTTCCAAAAGGAGGAGGTACTGTATTCGGCTGTATGTATTTTTTTTTTTTTTATATATGTTCACCGATTACTCCGCCGTTTGTGGACCGATTTTCAAAATTCTTTTTTTGTTCGTTAGCTTATACTCCCGAGGTGGTCCCATTGTCACCAAGTCAGGATCTGATGATGGGATCCTAGGGAAATCGAGGGGAACTCTCAAATTTTATAGGCACACACATTGATTTTCTTATAGTTTCTGAAGCATAAGAAATATTTACGCATAGAAATCATCATCTCTTGTTGCTGAGCTGATGATGGAAGGTACTGCGACAGTGAGGAGTTGAGAGCAAATTCTTTCAATAAATAGTTTTTTATTCGAAATTTTACATTCCCGAGGTAGTCCAACTGTCACCAAGTCAAAGTCTGATGAGGGGATCCCAGAGAAATCGAAGGGAACATTCGAATTTTATAGTACAACAAATGTTTTTCATATTTTTACAAAAGCAAAACAGACATTTGTGTATAATTATCATCATATCATGTTACTGAACTGATGATGGAAGGTACTACGACGGTTAGGAGTTGAGAGCAAATTCTTTCAATAAATGTTTTTTTGTTCGAAATCTTACATTCCTGAGGTGGTCCAACTGTCACCATGTCAAAATCTGATGATGTGATATTAGGGAAATCGAGGGAAACACTGAAACTTAATAGGCACACACATTCTTTTAGTCATATTTTTAACATAATACAAATATTTATGTCTGGTAATTATCACCTGCTGTTGCTTAGCTGATGATTGAAGGTACAACTCCTCAACGGTTAGGAGCTGAGAGTAAATTCTTTCTTTAATTTATACGTTCAGGTGGACTGATAGTAGTATTCTTTCAGGCTATTAGATAAACATGACTATAAAAGGTAAATCTGTTTAAAGTTTAGAATTTAAGTGAAATTTTTTCCAATTATGCTAATACATACAGAATTATTAAAATTACTAAAAAGAGTGAAATAAATTAAGTTTTTAACAAAAAAATAGAACCGACTTCAAACGGTAAAAAATAAAATTGTTCAGTACCTACTTCTTCTTGCTTATGGTAATGACTCTTAAAACTATTTTTGAAGTCGGGCCCTTAGTGAAATGTCCTGTCTTAGTAAATATAGTGTACCTTTCGTTCTGAATGGGCACCGACTCCAATATAGTTTTAACAGTCATTACCATAAGCAAGAAGAAGTAGGTACTGTCCCACTGTCTGTACTGTCGGTGCCAATTTAGAACGAATGGTACGACATTTACTAAGGGCCCGACTCCAGAAATAGTTTTAAGAGTCATTACCATAAGCAAGAAGAAGTAGGTACTGAACAATTTTATTTTTTACCGTTTGAAGTCGGTTCTATTTTTTTGTTAAAAACTTAATTTATTTGTGACAGTTTTTTTTTTATTGGGAGCTAGGTATTTCAAAAGGCTTTGTTAAGTAACACTCAATTAATGTTTTGCTTAAAAATAAACCAAGAAAATCAATTGTTTTTATCCGAGCAACGCTCGGGCGTCCAGGTACTATATTATATACAAAACGGGTGACGGACTTACTAGTGGGCTGAGTTGGCTGAATGTAGGAACAATACAAACTAAAACATTTTTATAATTTTTCTGTTAAAAATACTAACCCTAACTTAAATAAAAACACAATTTTTCTTTTATACTTAAAAGTATATATTTATGTATAATATGTATACAATGTAACATTTTATGAGTGCCTCTCGTACAAAACTTATATACTTTCTACCACCACGTAATTTAGGTAGGTATTATTTTTCTGTAAGTATATTATTGTGCATGATGATCTGTTGTTTCCACTAAATCATGAACTAAAGATACTACTAGGTACTGACCTAGTAGTATCTTTAGTCAGAGTAACTTTTATCATTGCCATGGCAAACTGCTGTGCGTTGTCTAGGAACTGTCCCACGAAGTAATATAAATTTACGTAATTAGGAACTAGATATTAAAATTTCCCCGGGTAGAATTATTTTGGAATGACGCAAAATTTTGAGTAAAATGTATTCCTAGACTAAAAGAACGATTACCTCAAATACATATTTCTTTACTACTCGGTCAAGTTAACATGACACCTGGGAGGCTATTCAGTATGCATCCGTCCATAAGTTCTAACATTTTCGAAATCATTTTTGGCATATTTAGACAGTTTTCTCTTTCATGAATTTATAAGATTAGCGTTTTCATTGATAACATTAAGCCACTGAATGAATAATATAGCTTGAATTTCGTCAGTCTTACTTAAAAATAAGGTCCGAAAATTCACGATGTTTCGAATACGGGCATACAGACAGAGTAGCCTCAAAGGTGTCATGTTAACTTGACCAAGTAGTAAGTGCAAATTCCAACAACTTTCCATAGTTTTCCCTCTTACACTATTAAGTACTTACCCACTTATTGGTCTGCCAGACGAACAATGTGGCTATGTTTATTTTTTTATGTTTAGCTCGTTATGTTTTAAAAAATAAAAAATAGAAAAGCTCTTCGCGCCTTTTAGTAGCTTAAACAGAAATAAAATTTAATAAAGGGCGTTAAATACTCGTAAAAGAACTGTTACTTACTTAAGTACCTATCTATCAGGGTTACTATTTTGTAAAATAAGTATATTAAGTATATCCGATGCTCCAATAGATAGTGCTCTAAGAGCTTACGTGTTTATTTTACACAGTATTGATGTGAAAATTAGCAGCACCGTAGATTAGTAGGTAGGTACGCTATAAAAGTATCTTCCTGGCAGCTATTAACAGATAAGTAAAAAGATAGGTACGAGTACGTAAATAGAAAATTACGGTGTAAGTAGTTAGTTACCAACTGCATTTTTATCCTTATTGGCAACGTGACCGATAGTTCAGGACAGTTGAATGAACAATGCGTAGTAAAAGCAATTTCGATCACACTAAAGAAAGCTTAAATAAATCTCATCACCAGTGGGTTATGGTAATCCATACTATCTTACTATATAATACCTACCTATTATAAATTCGAAAGTAACTCTGTCTGTCTGTCTGCTACGCTTTCCCGCTTAAAGTACTAAATTGATTTTAATTAAATTTGGAACACAGATAGAGTGGACCTTGGGAAAGGACATAGGATGGTTTCTATCCTACGGGAACCTTTAAAACGGGTCCATGCGGGCGAATCCGCTAGCAGAAGAGTAGTTTCCAATTATTTTTTTCAAGTCACACACTAGACATGAATCTCCTCTCGGATTTTGATCAAAAATTTCTTCCTTTATGTTTATAAATGATAAACCTCAATGTTAGGCAAGTGATTGTTGGTAGAGTTTCCATGCAGAAGTGTAGGTAGGTAGGTACCTACCGCTACCTATATCACAATTACCTTTTCTACACAGCAAGTGATAAATAAATATCTATTTGCAGCAAAGCGCTTACGTCTTTGAAAATAGAATATTTAATACAACGAGACAAACTTGACAGTATATGAAAGATAAAATAAATACGCGGAATAGGTATTAAAAAAGAGGTCGTGCTACATACTAAGCTTAAGGCATCCCTACGTACATATGTACGTGCCTTATTAGCTAGGCTAATTCAGCACTGGACAGTGTAGTAGGGTGATAATTTCATGGTGTTTTACAGACTTTACATAACTCCTACAAGGATAAAACTCTGAAGATAGATATAATTCAGAATAAACCTACTTAAGAATAAAATGGACAATTAGTAGGGGTCTACACAAAATAACTAGAGAACTATGTTCTGTCCATAGAACATTGCACCATAGAAAATACAGGGTAAATTGATTCGCAACTAAGATTTTCTCGAACCTAACCGAAAGTTGGCGGTCAGTCTTAGATTTGCCTCATCCGCTTAGTGACTTAAATTAGATAAAAGCCGCACTTATTCAATCGTCTCTTGCTTAATATCAATCATTGTTAGCTTGTTACTTGTACCACAGCTCCTGTAAAATCCATTGACTTTTTACTCACGAAATTTGCGTACAAACTTATTAAACTACGCTATTTTAGAAAAAACTCAAATTCACTGTTAATTGGCATACAAAATAGCCTAATAGGGTGAATATTTATCAAGGTGCAAATCGTCACTCACAAAAAATGGAATGCCAGGTTTAACTTGGTTGGTGCTACGTTATGCTTGATCATAAGAGGCGACTAAAAGGGGGCGGTGAGAGTGGGAGCTCGATCCTTCCAGCAAACAGCCCCGGGAAGAACGGCGGTGTGTGCGTGGCCGCATGCCGCCGTAAATATTGGTCGGTGGAGGAGAGCACATGTCATCTGCTCTCCAAAGATGGGCCCGTTCTGGGGCGCCGCGCGCGGAGGACACCGGTGCGTTCCACTGACGATCCCGGAGTCCTTCCCAAGCGCAGAGGCAGGCCACCGAGGGGGTTTTAGTGCGGTACAAATCCCACATAACCCGGTATCCTCTCCCAAGATGCCGGGTACCTTTTGAAGGTTCTCCCCCGATACCAAAAAAATTAACTAGGTCAGAGGGATGTGTAAAACTGCTTTTGAGTTGAGAAAAAAGCTCATAATCTAATCTTAAAGCTAATATTAAGCAAACTAAACGATTGAATGCAAACCCTATTTAATATACACATAATATAATAAACCTATTATTAGCATAACAAGTGTAAAATAACAAGCCATCGTAACATAAATTTATGCGTCGTAGTTATTCCATCGGTGATCAGTAAGCCCTATAAATACAAGGTCTGTCGATGAGTACTAGGTAGATAGATACTTAAAACCTACGTATTATACTAGAACTGTCTACCTACCAACGCATGAGCTATATCTACTAAACTAACAACTATACGTGCCTACATCTGCCTTGATTACGTTTGTAAAATTGAGATCATAAAACGTGCTCGATACATTGACAACCGATTGGCATGAAGCTGTAAATTACCTTACAATTTAGAATTCAGATTAGATTTTTCCATTCACTTACCATTCACAGTTTTTGTATGTGTACTATTACGCCTTCAATTTTGGGGGAGGGGGGTCGCCAAGAAATTGGGGGGGGGGTCACTAAAAAATTTGGGGGAAGAGGCGTCCCAAATTGGCTTGTTTTGCCTTCGTAGATGACGCATGACTGATGGATTTTGGGGGGGTTCATGTCCCCTGTGACCCCCTCTGGGACCACGCCTGAGTAGGGTAGATATACCCTGTGACGTGGGTGCCATGGACACACACAAAGACAGAAACACAAACACCCAGACCGAGAACAGAAATTTTAAACTCATAATTCAAATTTCTGCTTCGCCGGGAATCGAACTCGGGACTCTCCGATCGGCAGTCCGGCATTGTAACCACTACGCCACGTGGGTCGTCAAACGTTACTATTCATTTTTGGGGGACACACATTTTACCACTTTCTAAGTGTCTCTCGCGCAAACTATTCAGTTTAGAAAAAAATTATACTAGAAACCTCAATATCATTTTTGAAGACCTATCCATATAGACACATGAAAAAAATATTTTTTTTTGAGTTTTAGTTCTAAGTATGGGGAACCCTCAAAATTTATTGCTTATTTCTATTTTTGTGTAAAAATCTTAATGTGGTTCACAGAATACATCTACGTACCGAGTTTCAACAGTATAGTTCTTATAGTTTCGGAAAAAAATGGCTGTGACATACCGACGGACAGACAGACAGACAGACAGACATCACGAATCCATAAGGGTTCCGTTTTTTGCCATTTGGCTGCGGAACTCTAAATCGCCGATGCTAAAAGAAGCTATTATAGTGTAACGTAATTTAAAAATATTGACGACCCGTGTGGCGCAATGGTTACCATGCCGGACTGCCAATCGGAGGGTCACAGGTTCGATTCCCGCGAAACAGAAATTTTAATGATGAGTTCAAATTACTGTTCTCGGTATGGGTGTATGTGTTTCTGTCTTTTTATGTATCCATGGTACCCACGTCACATGGTATATCTACCCTACTATGGGGCTATGAGTGAGAAACGTTAAAAAAATCTAGGTAAGTAGGTAATACAAGACAAGGTTACTTTGTGCTTAAATGTTGTAAAAATCTAATTAAAGAAACCAAATTAAAATCAAAATAATAAGTTTCAATTGCTGAAAAAATGCACTACACTAAAAATTATAAGTAGTTATATCAGAATGAGTGCAGTGTTTTTCCGCGGGAAGCTAAAATTGCGCAGGTCAGCTCCGTACGTTGACCCGGCCAAACAGCCGTGCGACGTCATAAAAGCGCGCGACGCAATACGCAAAGCTTTAGCAACTTTCACAAATATTTTAATAGTTGAGGTTAAAATAATTTCGTTTATACACTATATACCAAATCAGCTGCCCTGTATCAAAACAGTCAGGATTATTTTTTTTAAATAGTTTTTCTCATATTTTTAAGAAAAGGCCCATTGATCGATTGCAAAAGCATCTGCACAGTTTTAAAACAATGGAGATATTAATACCCCTAAACCTAGTTTGACCACTACACAATTCCAATGGTATTTGGAATTGGAATCATTAAGTAAAACCTAGTAAGACGCTTGAGAAATTTCCAAACCTAGCAAGTCCTCGCTACTTGCTAGGCTTATGATTGGTAATTTGAATGGCAAAAGTGACACAAGGTTGAGATGAAAAGAAACATCGAGATATCGAGAGAGGGGATAACGTCGCACTCATTGACTCATCGTACGCTAGCACTCCTATCAGCGTACGTAACTTCCATGATAATTTAAAACATGGCAAAAGCACTGTTTTGAATTTTTTAATGAATGAACGCTTTTCATTTTCTTTACAACATAAATCTTGGGGTATTATACATAACCTTGTGTAGCTCCAAAATAAACATTGAAAGTGACTAATGATTAAATGGTTAATGGTAATGGTTAAATTTATGTAGGAAGTAGAAAGCAAAAACCGAATTTTATCGGGGCTATCAAAATATGTAACAATATGACAATAACAAAATAATATCTAAGTTAAATGCTACCTATCACAATATGGTACAGAGTGGCATACGTATATATTTTTCCACCAAGTAGGTCATAATTAAATTACTCCCATAAAATTATACAATGACGTTAGTGTTTAAACAGTCAATAAAAAACGTTGTTCATAACAGTCACAGTTCTTCCACTGATGAAAGCCTAATAAGGTATTGGTTAACTAAATAATTTTATAAATATTGGTGACATTTTAGTCGATAGGTACAATTTTTGTTAGTCCCTGTAGCTTCAAGATTGAAAATAGAGCTACGGTATCCCCATTCCGATTGTAAGAGGCGACTTAAAGGGGGCTTTCGGGGTTGCGGGCGGTGAGAGTAGGGCGGTAGGTAGCTGTAGTCGATCCCTCCAGCCAGCGACCCCGGGAAGAATGTGCGTTGCCGCATGCCGCCGTAAGCATCTGAAGGTGCAGGAGAGTAGCACATTTGCTCTCCCGAAGATGGGCCCGTGTTGGGCATCGCGCATTGAGGACACCGATACGTTCCACTGGAGATCCCGGAGTACCTCCCCAAGCGCATTGGTAGGCCACCGAGGGGTTCTCAGTGCGGTACAAATCCCACATAGCCCCGTATCATCTCCTAAGGTGTCGGGTACCTTTTGAAGGTTTCCCCCTTGATACAAAAAAGGTCCTAATTTATGTTACTTTGTTATACAGTATATACAGGGCCTCCAATTATAATATATCAATACTCAATAGCTGTTATCTAGGGTGTGAATTTACTAGATTCTTTTCGGAAATTTATGACGATGGTTTGATTTCGACCCAGAGGATATGCGGCTATCTGAATTATGACTTTAGAGGTGTTTTGCTGTCTGTGCGTTTATGTAATTATCTTTGTGTGTGTCAATGGCACCCATGGCACAATACAAAGAGCGTGCCCATGGCATTACTGCGATGGACACAGACTGGTCATATTGATGGGTGAGTCAATACCTTCGATGCTCTAATTACTGGAGCTGGGTTTGAGGCGTTATATATTTATTTTAGTACTTATGTATTAAAAAAGAAGCCGATAAATAGATCCGACTGATTTTACGTGCAATATACCATTATGTGCATTTTTTAAATATTTTTACGATTTTGAAGCTTATAGGTATTATCCGTAGAGCGTCAAAATTGACAGGTATGACACCAGGGTGAGTCAGTACCTTTGAGTCAGTACCTTTGTTGCTCTAAGGTATTATCTTTAACCGACGGAGCTAAAGTTTTGGTTACCTATATTTTTATGAATGGTGGTTAACAAATGAAAGGGTTTAACTTGTAGAATACAATGCGTACATCATGAAAAATTACTATTATTAGCACCTACAAATAAAAGCTTGTTTGTAAAAAGTTTTTTTTTAATTAGGTACATTATATTTATTTATTTTTAACTAGTACAACAACGTGTGCAATCCCTTGGCGCATTACGACGGCACAGCCGAAGAGATCTTGTGGGCTCTCGACGACGATTTGGACATGGTGGTGATCGGCGCGGGCACCTGCGGCACCGTCTCCGGCATTGCACACAAGATCAAGGAGCGCTGCCCCAAATGCATCGTTGTCGGAGTCGACCCCCATGGATCCATACTCGCCCAACCCGCAGATCTAAATCACAGCGAAGGGCAAATTTACGAAGTAAGTAATCTATTAGATATTATATACTAATATTATGAAGAGGAAAGATTTGTATTTTTGTATGTTTGTAATGAATAAACTCAAAAACTACTGTTCCGATTTCAAAAATTCTTTCACCATTAGAAAGCTACATTTACCCTGAGTAACATAGGCTTTTTATCGCGGGAAAATGCTTCATTCCTACGTTAAAACGGGTAATGAGGTCAACGCGGCTGAAGTAACTGGCTAAATGCCTATGATTTTAATATAGCAATGAAGCCTGGAATAGTAGCACATAGACTATTTTTTATCCTACGGGGACCCATTAAACGGGTCCACGCGGGCGAAGCCGCTGGCGGAAGGCTAGTCCTTAATAAATAGATATTTTTAAAATTGTAGAGGAAATAAGACGAAATAAAAAACGGTAAGTTAAAAAACTAAAAAAACCCGACTGCGTTTTTGTGTAATTTGGAAATGTAAAAACCCTACTCTCGAAAAACATAACCCTCCTTACGGCGCAGTCGAGCAAATATGATATTTTTTTCACTGAAATAGGGACATTTAACAGGAAAACCTATAAAAATTCGGTGGTCTAAAAAGAAGACAGTAAATCCCTTGTCACAATTTTAACTCGCACTTGTCCGGATTTTACTTTTCATCTACAAGCTTATAAATTGAGAGAAGGTAAAAAATACGTGGTCAAAAATACACGATACTATACCGGGTAAAACCAACCTACATTATTTCCATACGTTCCAATATTTAAGTATCTAATTTAAGATTTGACGTCTTTAACTATTCAATATTATTAATAACATCAAGAAGTACTTTCATTAGGCAACATTATTTTTTAAGCAATTTGTGGCATAGTGAAATAAAATCAATAAGTTTGATAGACATGGTAACTTGCTTATCGCTAGAAAATTGAAAGTAATAAAAATGTTGTAAAAGATATAATAATATGAACAGCCAGGTACGAATACCACTTCGCATTCCACATTTCATAAAAACAATTTTTTCACCGACCGCAAGTCACCGTGGCTATGCTGGCTATTACAGGTAATTTTGTGGGCAACGTTACAATGATTCTATAGAAATGTTAAGCGGCCAGTTAGCATTGTTATATCTCTATTTTCAGATGGTAATATTAATAAATATAGAGATTTTATTGCTACGCCACAAGAAAAAATATTGCTGCGAAAAAAGAAGACAAAGAGAAATTAGGGTCGCGTGATTATAACTTTAAGCAATGTTTTATTTAATATCATTGACTTTAAGACAATGCAGTAATGCAATAATAAGAAAATATTAACAAAAAATCAATACAAACGTATCGTATTGAAGGATCAAGAAAATGGTAGCTCAAATGCACCAAAGAGAAACAAAAGAAAGAAAAAAGGTAAACATGGATTACTTACAAATTATAACTTCAAAGTAAGAAGATCAATTCTAAACTCATTTAGATGTTGTTACTATAGCAGCACTTATCAAAATCGTCATGCCCCAGCGCAATTGGTTATCGCTTCGAGTACAATTTGGGTCCTGTTTAAATAACATTTTCATAGTAGGTGATTCTTTCGTCATAATATAAATAATCTGATGGTCGTCATCTGGTGGTTCTATTTCTTTGACCCCATCGATAAACTCTGCAGCAGTAACCTGCTATGAACTGGTTATTGTTTTAAACATCCGATAACTATTTACAAACATGTTTTTGTTACTTGACCTAAGCAGAAGTGCATCTAGGATCATCCTCAAATGATAGCATTACTTCGTTCAAGTTCTTTAATTACACTCGTATCGTAGGTTCTTATCTTGTGTGCATCTTGTATAATTTCTTAGCTGCTCCTTAATGAACTTCTATACATATATTCTGTGGAAACGAAAAAGTAGTATGGCTGCATGCTTCTTAGCCTCCATCTAAGATGTTTTGGCCTGCATGCGCATCTTTTATTTATGAAATTTTTGGGAAGGGATTTATGTTAGACATGAGATATGTCGAAAGGTTTCGCAGTTGATGGACGATGTCGATACCGATGCACTAGTAGAATACTTTTAGGGGAGGGGGGGGGGCTTGATTTTAGTTTAGGACTGGCTTCACTTAACCAAGCCGTATTTTTACCATCTTGAAACATTCTTGGCAACAGTGCGTGCCTTGTTTGCTGTCCGCACGTGCTTTGAACGCATCCGGGTGGCGTGTGGATATAAAAATTAGTCACGATACGTATTATTTGAGATTTGTAAAGAGTGAACCCTGGATCCGCTAGTTTTTTCTATACTAATATTATAAAGAGGAAAGATTTGTATTTTTGTATGTTTGTAATGAATAAATTTTGAATAATGAATAGATTTCAAAAATTCTTTCACCATTAGAAAGCTACATTCACCCTGAGTAAGTAACATATGCTATTTTTTACCCCGGGATAATGCTTCATTCCTACGTGAAAACGGGTAATAGGGTCAACGCGGTTGAAGCAACTGGCTAAACGCCTACTATGATTTTAATATAGCAATGAAGCCTGGAATAGCACATAGGCAATTTTTTATCCTACGGGGACCCATTAAACGGGTCCACGCAGGCGAAGCCGCTGGCGGAAGGCAGTATAAGTGTATTATTATTTGAGTGGTTTGTAGAAAGAGAGATAAAATTATGACCCATAAACTTAGTTTAGTAACTTTTATGAATTTGTATACTCTAATTCTCAGGTGGAAGGAATCGGTTATGACTTTCTACCGAAGACATTGGACAGGAATATTGTGGACAAGTGGATTAAGTCTGAAGACAAGACATCTTTAATGATGGCTCGGCGACTCATCAAGGAAGAAGGCTTATTGTGTGGTAAGTAAGATCCGAGCAAAGAATTACTTAATTTAAATTAATTAAGGGCTCAGGCAAATATTAAATCGGTTCTCCTAAGTCGTTAACCCATAAACCCCTATTAACTTTATGCTTTTATACAAAAAAGTTGATTACTTACTAAGCATTATATTTTTATGTTGCGGTTGAATGCGGTTTCATGTAACAGAAAAAATAATATTATAATTTATTTTTATGAACTAATGAATCTACCTGCTTTCAAGTTTTTTTTATTAGGTACATAGTCCAGCCAGTTGAAGTCTTTCTGTTCATGTCGTTTCGAATTTGACGGTTTTTTTTTAAATTAATTAGGGTTTATACAAATATATTATTAACTAACTTCCACGGCTTGCATCTGCTTTTTACTCTAGTATTATATTTCAATGGGTTTTACCAATAAGCAACGTTTAATAAAACACAGATTTACCAAAAAAACTTTCATTAAGTATATAAGGACGAGATTTTAGACATTACACATTCAGAATTTCAAATATACCGAAGAAAATAGCGGGTATGTTTAATTTAAATTTAATTTTAATTAAAATAAGATATTATTTGATGTTAAGACATTGATTGATTTAATTAATCGATCAACTGCAAGGGGGGTGCGGGTTATTTGGAACTCTGTGTGCAAAATGATATCAGAATATCAGATATTGTCACGTTTGACTTTGAATTATGAAACATGTGTAAGTAATGGTATATGTATTGCGCAAACAAAACGTGTAAAATAAACTAATAATAATTATGTCATAAGAATAAATAAATTATGTGTCAGATTTAATTATATAAGGGTATAGGTACGCGTTTATCTATCTCTTTAAACATTTTATTTCCTCTACGTTTCCTGGTAGCTGTATATTTGAAAATTACAAATTGTACAAAGCAGTCTAATAAAACTATTTAGAAGTTTAATCATTATATCATTAAAATTGTTTATAAATAAGTTTTATACTTTTATTTGTGAAGGTGGCAGCAGCGGTGCTGCAATGTGGGGCGCATTACAAGCAGCAAAAGTATTAAAGGAGGGTCAAAAATGTGTTGTTTTATTGCCTGACAGCATCCGTAACTACATGACCAAATTCATATGTGACCAGTGGATGGAAGCGAGAAACTTCAAGCCTCCCGTCACCAATAATAAATTATGGTAAGTTCAAGTTACAACCAACCCGCATTGGGATCCAATCCACCCCAATTATGGGAAGAGAGCCATAGAGACCCGTACCCGCACTTTTTTGCCCAATAGTTGAAGTCAAACGTGATTTCTTGCATCGTTTAGGTATATCCTATTTAAGTTTCCTATAGCAGAGTACGAAATACAAGTCGTATCATAGGTACCAGTTGATCAACCTAAATTGATACCCAAACAGAACAGTACATGCAAGCCTCTGTCAAAATGCTCAACAATAGATAAAATCCTTTTATTTGCCAAAGGAATGTTAGTAAGGATTCAAACATTATATTTATCATGCAATTGTTAAGATTTAGCCGTTAGACTTTCCATGCTATGTTTTATACCTCGGTTGTATTTTATTTCATCATAAAAAACAATATTCATGTTGTACATAATAATTAATATTATTACGATTATTAACCAATCAATTATGCAATCCATTATTGTAACAAGTGCGATAACGACTGATACAGTCGCGATATGACGAGCGAATGCACAAGCAATGATTAGTTATTAAGAAATATCGATCTTTTATCTTTAGATTTACTTACTTCGTTTACAATACTTAATAATTATTGTTCGCCTCGTGTCACTTAAACATGTATGAACTTTGCCACCACGATAGTAAATCGACATAATATTTAGAATTCATTTATCTGTTTAATTTACCCCTTGCAGCTATTTTAAATAATGTTATTTTTTGTTAAACAAATACACTCTTCAGAATAACTTAAGGGCTTCCGTAGATTCTAATTCTCCTAAACACCATTGTTCTTTACAATGATGACTATTGATGACTCAAGTGGCGTGGTCAGACTCGAAACAAAAATTATGTAGCTACTAAGTTAATTCAAAATATTTGTTACTGGCCATATTTTCAATCAAATCTTTATCTACCAAATCTTTTAATCTCCTACATTTAAAATCATATAGTATAGCTATCTCGTGATGTCGTTTTTAATATAGGTACCTACATTATCCTACATATAGATATGTACTTATAAGTTAATTTATATTACATGTCATTTTGATTATCGTATAACTACGTCAAATGTTTGGAAGTTTTTAGCTAACTATTAATAAATTCAATACTCCATATGCTCCATGCTAAGAATCTATGCAGAGTAGGTAATTTAATAATAATAACATGTACCTAAGTAATAAACTTTGACCTAAGGTCCTAAATAAGCAAGCACTTACGAGTAGCTCGGGAAACATTCATTGAATATTTTATTACAAATCCTTGTTTTTACTTCTATGCAATAATTTTACAGGTGGTGGAACTCTGCTCACATAGAAGATTTTGTGACTCCGATAAATACAATATCTCACAAGGCAACGCCGAGTCAAGCACTTGCAAGCTTACGACACAGCCATGCGCCAGTCGTTGCAGCCGTGGATGACAAGGGGTTAGTGTTTATATAGGTTTCAATAGGTCGCAGCCGGCACTAGCGGATACAGAGGTGAACGGGGGGGGGGGCTAGGACGCTCAAGCCCTTCCCCCCAAACCATTCGGGTTCACCTTTGACAAACCTCAAATTTCTCCAAACTTAAGTCAAGGCCCCCACCCCTCCCCCAAACCAGGCGCGGTCAGAGTACACGTCATACATCAGCCTTTTTTTTTTTTTTTTTTTTGGTATCGGGGGGGAAACCTTCAAAAGGTACCCGACACCTTGGGAGAGGATACCGGGTTATGTGGGATTTGACCGCACTAAAACCCCCTCGGTGGCCTGCCTCTGCGTTTGTGAGGACTCCGGGATCTCCATAGGAACGCACCGGTGTCCTCCACGCGCGGCGCCCCAAAACGGGCCCATCTTCGGGAGAGCAGATGTGCTCTCCTGCACCTTCAGGTGTTCACGGCGGCATGCGGCCACGCATACACCGCCGTCCCTCCCGGGGCTGCTAGCTGGACGGGTCAAGCTCCCACTCTTACCGTCCGCATCCCCGGAAGCCCCCTTTTAGTCGCCTCTTACGATCAGGCAGGGGATACCGTAGTCATACATCAGCCTGCAAGCCTCCCCCTAAACTGGAATGCTTGATCCGCCACTGGCCGGTTTTAATAGGTCGCATCGATCGCAGAGTCAGCCGATAAAAATGTGAAAAGTGACAGTGACCTGTAGATCAAAATCAAGATCGTAAAACTGCCGCCTTTTATGGCTTCATGCCAAAAAATTGTGTATATGAAATGTGAAGCTCATAGTAAAATTCATGGTATTTCGTTTCGGTAGAAAAAATGATCTTGATTTCAATCTAAAAGGTTACTTCTCTATAGTGAATGGCAGTAACGGTTCTTGCCTTTCTCCAATAAAAAAAACCAGCTGTTAAACGTAGAGCCCGTTAACTAATTTAACTGTTATAACAGTATTGTTGGTAAACAAGTGCAAAATCTATAGTATGAAATAATAATATGTATTGAGATCTAGGGCAAAGAACGCACCAAAATTTAACGAAAGCGATTGAAATGAATAATTTTATGCATGGTGCAGTGGAATCCATCTTACTGTGTCCACGGCATCCACGACATAGTCAGAGGCATGGAACTGGGAGCGCGGACGAACGTTTCATCATCTTTTGCACTACACAGATATAAGTTATAACTTGTGAGAGAATTCTACACTGTGTGTAATGTGAAATATTGTCAATCTACGTCAATCTGCGGTGCGTTCGACACACGATGGAGTCAGACGAAAACAGCGACTCTTCAGTGTTACGTATTTCATCTAAAAGCTTTAAATGAGTGTAGATGTTTCTCTGCAGCAACCATGGTTTGACCCAACGTTTTCTCTTAACGCGTTTCTTCAGAGCACAATCAATAATTATTGCTGCACAAGCTTTTTTCTTATATCCATTTCGTGGTTGTCAACTCGTGTAAATCGAACGGAATTGAACGGTATACTATACTGATGTGAACTGGATTGAACGTCTAATGTCGCAATGTTTGTAACCAAGATCCTTCAACAATCAGCAACCTTTGTCGGATCGCGATGAATGAGTGTGTAATGCCTGCCTTAGCTCAGCGGATTGCAATCTTGATTTCAGAATAACATTGTAGGTAGATATTTTGTGATCAGCAGATTGATCAAACCGTCAACCTACTTTGTTTGTACATTTTCAATCTGAATCGCGATCATTGAGTTTGATCACAGATCGCGATCTGGATTGATAGTATTTTTTGAAACGGTTCACATTCATAGCCCCACAGTAGGGTACCCTGTGTCGTGGGTACCATGGACACATACAAAGATAGAAACACACACCCAGACCGAGAACAGAAAATTTAAGCTCATCATGCAAATTTCTGCTTCGCCGGGAAACGAACCGGCGACTCCGATTGGCGGTCCGGCATGGTAACCATTGCGCCACTGAAATTGTCATGATAGGAATCTTCCTATCTACATTTTCAATCTGAATCGCGATCATTGAGTTTGATCACAGATCGCGATCTGGATTGATAGTGTTTTTTGAAACGGTTCACATTCATAGCCCCACAGTAGGGTACCCTGTGTCGTGGGTACCATGGACACATACAAAGATAGAAACACAAACACCCAGACAGAGAACAGAAATTTAAGCTCTTCATGCAAATTTCTGCTTCGCCGGGAAACGAACCGGCGACTCCGATTGGCAGTCCAGCATGGTAACCATTGCGCCACTGAAATTGTCATGATAGGAAGATAGGAGGATAAAACAACCATAGTCAGGGTATTTTATCCTTCTTGCATTAAAGTTAACTTATTTTAGATATTATTTTATCTGTTGCCGAAATGTCCACGATGACCTTGATGTGATAAATGTTGACGTCTAATCGAGAGTTCAAAATATGTAGGAAAATGCGGTTAATTTTTTAAAATGATAAAAAAATCCAGTGTGTAATGCTCTTTTTCTTGGTACTATGCCTTTTGGTGTTCATTTATTTGGTAATCACTTTAATTCAAAACTTGGATGATAATGGGCTAGCTACAAAAACAAAATGACTTCTCCGAATCTCAAGTGCGAAAATTAGTTCGTGAATCTATACAGAATGGTATGGAGATACGAGTATGTTATTATTTTTAACGAGTAGGTACAGTACAGATGAAACTTTATTTAGATTTACATATGTATATTCCCTGTAGCTTTGGGATTAAGAATAAGAGCTGCCTGATCGTAAGAGGCGACTAAAAGGGGGCTTCCGGGGTTGTGGGTGGTGAGAGCCCGGGAAGAACGGCGGTGAGTGCGTGGCCACATGCCCCCGTAAGCATTGGAAGGTGCAGGAGAGCAGATCTGCTCCTCGCGAGGATGGGCCCGTTCTGAGGCACCGCGCGTGGTGGACACCGGTGCATTCCACGGGAGATCCCGGAATCCTCCCCAAGCGCAGAGGCAGGCCACTAAGCGGGTTTTAGTGCGGTACAAATCCCACATAACCCGGTATCCTCTCCCAAGGCGCCGGGTACCAGGCACTTGAGGCTTTTGAAGGTTTCCCCCCGATACTAAAAAAAGACTAACATATGTCCAAGTTTGGGGCCATGAGTATGTTATATTTAAAGATCCCCTGAGCTTCAAAAGATCACATCACTCTCCATTCTTTTAAAACCTCAACTTTTTTAATGTTCGCTTCACGTGACAGAAGCGTTCTTTGAAATTAAGAAAAAGTGTTCTAAGGCTTGTAGGCAAAGTCACTATGTAGGCGTAATAGAATATGGACCATTGATTTTATATAAAGACCTGTCTATTGTTCAATAAACTGTGTATAATAAAAGCACTTTCTTATTTACAGGACTATATGTGGACTGTTCTCTGCAGACAACGCTCGTCGGCGTCTTGCAAACTTATCAGGCTCTCTGTCGGAAGATCTTGAAAAGTTCTTAATTAAAAAGTATTACAAAGTGGATCTCATTGACAACCCCACACTAGGGATTGTATCTCGTATGTTGGATATAGCGCCATATGTAGTTGTTGTTAAAACAGGTGGGCATTCAATTCTTATTTTTATTAATTTAAGATACTAAAGCACCGTTCCTGGTTCAAAGACGTGTATATAGGTATGTGTGTAAAGACGTAGGTAGGTGTGATAACTAAAAAACCTAATAAACTTACTGGAAATACATATAATATGTAATTTGTGTATTATAGGCAGATCTCATTAAAGGCACGTGTCGACCCTTACGCTCCTTAAGTCATAATAAAATTCCTAATTAATAGCATTAACTTTATGTACACACAATACACAGTAAACTAGTTTAGGTACAATTATATTAAGATTGATTTTTTTTGCAGACGCAGCTTCTCGAACACAAAAGCCTGTTGGAGTAATAACTTCAGTGGATTTACTTGAACACGTCGAGCCTGAAAAACACATGAATGGCAACGGTAAAATGAATGGCAACGGCAAAATGTATGGCAACGGCAATATAAATGGCAACGGCGGTGTGAATGGCATTTCCAATGGCCACTAGGGAATATTAATCATGACGTGACTTTGACTTGGAAGCAATATTTCAAGCTTAAATGTTAGGAATCTAGATTCCAAGGAATCTTGGCTGAAATAAGGTTGTATTTTATCCTTTACAATTTATTCTGCACTAATCCCTATTGGGGTAGAGTGGTGCAATAACCACTAGTCGCCACAGATATGAGAAGAAATCCGATATCTGCATTCTGCAGTGGGACAGATAAGATCAACCACGGACCAAGTCTAAAGTATTCCAAGTAAATTATATTTTTGCTTGAAATTCTTTCAAGTATTTTCAGTGCGATGTGAGCGATTCTAAATACCTTTAATTTGGTTTATTAGAGACGGAGGGCAACTAACCACCTGCAGTAATATTTACACGCAGATCATGTATTTCATGTATCTTTATCTCAAATATAAAAATAACTAATTACATAGTTATAATTTAACCTAAAATAATGAATGTACCTACATTAATAGATAACAAAACTAATTTAAGAAATGAACATTCTACGTGGTGTTCATCGTTTTCTTTATATATAGCATGTAGAGGCATAAAAAGACTTATAGCCAATTATACAAATTATATTGTTACTTGATAGTATTAAATAGGTAAATAAAATGTAATCTCACTTGATGTACTCCTTGTTTTATTTTGACCACGTTTGTCGTATCGTACAGGTACGATAGAATAGGACCTTAGTAGGTCTACTAACGTCCTATTCGTAGACAAAGTTACCTTTTTAGAACCTAGAGAAACTTACACTTCCCTGTTGGCAATAACACCATTTTAGCAACAATTGAAAACCTACCGTGCCCCCGTAGCTCGGAACCAAAACATCTGCGGTACTGTGAAATAGGCCAACATTGTCCACATTTTTAGGGCAGGGGCGGCTGGAAGACAATGCCTATAGGCATTAGGCTAAACCCCTTTGTAACTCCTAGCTTAAGGTGTTTGCATAAAATAAATCTATATCTATATCTATATACATATAATAAATCTGTAACAAGTCCGTTTCTGTACATTGAAGATATTTGAAAAAAACTGTCACTAGGGCTATTTATTAGCGTAATAGAACCCAAAACAATGATTTTTAGAATTATTGTCTGTTTGTCTGTTTGTCTGTTTATCTGTTCGTTTGTGCGCGCTAATCTCAGGAACGGCTTAACGTAGAAGGATGCGGTTTTCACTGAAGTATTGGTATTTTTTTGGATTAACATTTAGGGTTTGTTTTATTTAAATCGGTTCACAAACAAAAAAGTTACGTCAATTTCAAAAATGATGAAATGGATGAACGCCTGCACTCTATAATAAAGTTAATGCGAGCGGTCACACCACAAGTTTCGATAACTACTAACATCTCTTAATATTCTGATAGCAAGTTTTCAATCACTTATGCTAGATTTCATTTCTAAATATTTAAATAAACCATACATATCACCACATATTCAAAGAAATCCTCAATACAAAATGTACAAAACCTTAACAAAACGAGGCTACTGCCGACATCTATGATCACATTCAGACCTATAGTAATCTGTTGCAAATTCGGTATATCGACAATTTAGTTTACACGCTATACGATAGATGTCGTTGTTATTCATTTATTCATATTTAATTGCTTTTTACCGGTAGATTTACAGGTGGTGTTACATAAACATTATTTTACCCAATAACGCTAATACAAAGTGGATAGGTGGAGATTATTTCAAATAATTAATTACGAGTATATTTACTTAATAAAGTATCTAATAAAAAATTAACAACTTAGAGAGCTTTGGAACTGGCGCTGATATTGTACTCATTGTGGTAGAGCATTATGGAGGCGCGGCGCGGTGGTTACATCCACATATCATTGGTATCGACCTTATTTAATAGACAATAATAATTATCGACTCGCGCAGGCGCGGTCCCAGGGGGGGGGGTCACAGGGGACATGACCCCCCCAAAATCCCTCACTCATGCGTAGATAGATGGAAGGCGAATCAAGCCAATTTGAGACACCTCTTCCCCCAAATTTCTTAGTGACCCCCCACCAAAATTTCTTGGCGACCCCCCCCCCCCCCAAAATTGAAGGCTGCGACCGCGCCTGGACTCGCGTGGCGCAATGGTTACCATGCAGGACTGCCAATCGAAGGGTCTCGAGTTTGATTCCCGGCGAAGCAGAAATTTGAATGATGAGTTTAATTTTCTGTTCTCGGTTTAAGTGTTTGTATTTCTGTCTCTGTGTGTCTCATGGTACCCATTACACAGTGTATATTTACCCTACTCTGGCGCTATCAGTGTGAAACGTAAAAAAAATCAAAGTGTTCTACCGACTTTACTATGCTGAGTGATCTTTTCAAAATGATAGCTACGTCACCATATCATGATTACACCACCAGTCGAAGGTTAAAGTGCCACAGGCCGCTTTGCACGCTCCTTTTGATGTTTGAACGGATGTGTAAGTTATGGGACAACCTTCCAGCTGAGGCATTTCCAGTGGACTTTGACATAGGTGGAAAGAAGAAAGCTGTAAAGAAAGCTCTTCTTGAAAGCCGGCAGTGCACGGGTGGCTCCGCTGGGGTTGCCCGTTTCCATAGGCGACAGTGATCGCTTAACCACGCGGCCTTTCTGCCTCTTTGTTCGGTTTATTTATAAAAAAAGTGATTTCGAATAAACGAATAAGCAGTTGCCGAGGGTCTAAAAAAATTTTATTGAAATGAGCAGACGTTTTCAGTGGTTAATTTAATAAGAGCTATTACATACATACGCAGTACTGGCACTGGTGTTACACTAATATGCTAAAGCGTCACGGCAGCAGCACGGCATGGTGGTCACGCCCAGAATAATATTAGTAATCGATATATTTATTTCTGATGCTGTGTGAAGGGTTGTTAATAGGACCAATTGACTCTTAATCGCGTAGGGCCTGATCCTCTCACGCTGTTCCAATTCAGGTTGATGACGTCTTCATTGTTAGTGGCCTAAGTGCTGTCGCAATTTTTAAATCGCTCAAAATACCTCCATTAAGTATGAACGACAGTATGTTAACGACAATTGCAACCAACGTGTAAGCAACCAAGAATTTGACTCCCAACTACTAACCACGCCTGACATAGCGTAGACATTTCACCACCTTTCTGCAATATATTTAAGTTACATAATGATAATGAATCTATGCATTATTTGCAGCACAAATTATTTAATTATAATGATCCTTTCCGCGGGCACAGCAGTACTATCTAAACACTTTAAAAACAGGCTATTACAATACGTTTAATTTGTAAAGAGAAACTGATGATAACGACTGAAAAGTCGATATTATAAGAGGAGTACAGTAAGAATTGTAAGGACTCAGGAAGAATGTATCTACTCAACATAATAATATGAACTTTTGTATCATAAGTAATTTCATAAAAGGTAATTAACAATAATCCAAGGGACAGTGGAGGGCAAGCGGTCACGAACGAAATTGCAACCTCATCAGCAACGACCACTCTGACAAGAGTAAACGACTAAGGAAGAGGAGGAACAAATAATCCAAGTCTAATCAAGCCTTTTGTACAAGTCTTTATCTACGCGGACGACGTCGCGGGCACAACTAGTAGGTTAATATGTTGTGATATAAAACAACAGTGTGAATATATGTTTTTTCACCTTGCCTCCAAAATTTCATTGGTCACACTCTGTTTCTGACTGATTACTATCTTTTAGTGCTCATCCAGTTTTGATTAAACTGGCAAAAAAAGTGATCCAAAATTATACTTGACGCTGGCAGTAGGCACAGTTTGCAATGCCATATATTGAAAAAATTAATGAAAGATACACCTTAACACCATCATATGCAATCAGTTTAAAGAAAATACCAATTGGTGTCATGTCTAACTAAAACAGCATTATTATGCTAAGGAATAGGCTTAGAAAAAAAACAGTATCTCAATCGTAATATATTTATTAAGGACTCTGAGCTCGCTTTGCATTGGCAGCCAGAATAGCTCCAGGGGCAGGGTATGGCCTCATTTGGTACAAAGTGCCAGAAGCTGTAGTATCCACCCCAGTCTTTGTCTGAGCATCCAAACCTGCTGACCATGTACCTCTCGGTACATCAGAGTAAGAGGATGGGTCCATAGGATCCAAGTCATTATCTTTAACTCTATGTTTTTTCTTGTCTCTATGGTGTGTCATTTCTTTAGCCTTTTCTTTACGGTTTTTGTTCTTCTCCTTTTGTTGTTGCTGTGGTACTTCCTGATCTGATGCTTCACTGCTGTCATCACTCTCATCACCCTCATTTAATAACCGCTCTTCACGTAAATGAGCCGCACTTTCACTGGGCGTCGCTTTTGGGTGGGCTGGAGGAAGCCAGGATACTAAATTATTATGTACATTCCAAAAATAATGTTGCCCTGTGCCTTCATCATAAACTTCTTCCCATCCTGGTGGTAAAGGCCACAGTTCTAAGGCTTTACGCTTATTTTCCAAATATGTTTCATTCGGAACTAATTTACCTTGCTTCCATGTTTTCACACAATATTTGGAACATTCGTGGTATATATTACTTTTGTTTGGACAGCCTTTATGGCCTTTAATTGGATCAACATTGACCCCTTCAATACCTTCCCAAAAGTGTTCCTTATTGTTTATTTTAGGCTCGTCAGGTTTACTGTCGTAATCTTCAGCTATTATCTCTTCATTAGCTTGAGCTGAAGGCTGGTCTGTATTTAATTGTTGTTCTATAATTGGATTCACTTTCAGTATTCCTCGTTTGGCTAGGCGCGCAGCCAAAGCGGGTGGCAAAGGCATTTTTTTAAATGAAATTTAATGAATCTTGCAAAATTTTATTTAACTCAACCAACAAAACAAAAAGTACGCTGTGTGGGTGGCAGTGTTGCCAACGAAGTATCGAGTTCCCCACCAGAATCGACCTCTAAAACCACCAGAAATCCACTAATAAAAATCGCACTATCTTAAAAAATCACTAAATTTTCCACTAACTTTATTTCTGGCGGTCATTTTCAAGATACATTTATTAAAGAAATAAAATAACATTAAAATTACACATTATGTAACAAAATAATATTACCAATTTTATAAAAAAACTTTTATTTAACTTGTATGTATGTTGTTCGGGTGGAATCTTGCTACTCAACTTTGAAGCAGATATGCAGATATCTTCAACCGATTGAGCTGAAATTTTGTATACACGTTTAGTTTGGATGACAATACACGAAAAGCTGTTTGACGTCATTCTAAATCCAATATGGCGGACCATTCAAGATGGCGGAATAGTTATTTCTTATGCACTTCTACAATATGGGCATCAAAGCCATCAAATGAAAGGGCTTGTTGAGAGTAACTCGAAAAATAATGTGACGTCATTGTAGAACAACCAAGATCGCGGAATAGTTATTTTTTATGTACTTCTGCAATATGGCTATCAAATGAAAGGGCTTGCCGAGAATATTTAGAATAACTAAAAAGTAAAAATAAATTAAAAACCAAAACCCTTTTTTTTAAAAAAAAGGTTATAAGTTGATGGTTAAAATTATGAAGGAACGTTTTATTGTCTTCTTTTAAGAGCATTTAAATAAAAACTTAAAAAAAATGTTTTTGTGCTTTTAATTTTAATAAGATGTCAATGAAATTATATTATTAAGTCATCTTCAGATGAGTCGTTTCCGCCCGTATCATCATCGTTAATATCCGATTGATACGACTCTTTGGTACCCATTACTTTACAATACTGTTTGGTATTTCATAGTCGTTGCAGCAACTACATTCATACCGCAGTGTACTCTTCATATAGGAGTTATAAGATTTAATCCCATCCTGTTCCTCTGCTTGATTTTATTATATTCATACTGCTAAAGCTGCTCAGATGCCAGAGATAGATCTCTTTTACGATAGCGTATGCAAATTTACCTTAGCTTGTTACTTGTTACCTTATTTTTAAGCAGATCTATGTAATGTTTTAGGGTAACCTGTGTGGGTGATCGCAAAAGTCGCCAATTCATGAAATCCTGAAACTTCACACCTTAATCTTATTGTATTTTTGGTTTCAACTATTCGAGTGGAGGTTACAATCGTTGTTCCAATATGTAAGAAAAAAAATTCTTAAATTCCACTAGCTAAAACCACTAGCCACTAAAACACATTTTTGTCCACTAATACGTAAGCCAAAACCACCAGATTTAGTGGAAAATCCACTAAGTTGACAACACTGGTGGGTGGTAGGTACCTACCTAACTAATAAGTAGGGATGCAATGCAATGCAAACGATACATCGATGTTTATAAAACATCGATGTTTTGTTCATGGACATCGATGTTTTTAAATACGATGTATCGCCGTTAACATCGAATGAAAAGTATCAATGTACGATGAGTATATCGATGGATAAACATTGGTTTTCGGTAACAAACAAAACGTTACATTTTATCTATATGTTTTAGTCTAAGCAATACGGAACAACTGATTTCACTGTTAACTGCTTGTCACAGATTAATAATTTCAATTGTCAAAATGACATATTACCGCCATTATGTTTTTCTAGTATATTGTGTTGCAATTCTTACTTGAAATTCTTGTTTTGTACCAAAAATCCCAGTCGTTTATAACAAAACGCTTAATATAAAACAGCTCTATACTATATTTGCAATTTATTAATACGGTACAAATAGTAGTAATAAGTACAAATACCTGGCCAAAGGTCCATACATTTTGAAACATCTCCTTTGATAGTCACCTGGGCACAAACAATCTACATAAGTTGAAGTACCCTGGGCTGGCACAGCCCGAGCCTCTCCATTCAATAAAAAAAAATAGTCACCTAATCATTTTTCAACTCGATAGTTGAAGCTGGTGCACGCTAAATGGCGTCCTAAATATTAATTGACGTTTATATGTTTTATTCTAATAACATCGATGTGTCGATATCGAGGACACATCGATGTTAAACTCAAAACATCGATGTTTTTCAGCTAAACATCGATGTTTATTCAACATCTATGAAGTTCATTTATGACACAAATGACATTTTACATTCATTTATTATGTAGCATTTGAGAATTTGTGATGGAAAAAAACATTGAAAAAACATCGATGTATCGTATTTTTTTACCGATGTTTTTCAACATCGATGTTTGTAATTTCAAACATCGATGTTTTTGGAACGATGTTGCATCCCTACTAATAAGTTGAGTTGACCTGATATTTTTTTTAATATTTCATTTTACGGCATTGGATAAAAATCCTTTCAGCCATTCAATATTTTCTTTTCAATTTTAATAATGGCATCGCAAACTCTGTGCATATTGCCAGCGTCGAGTAAAATTTTTGAATCACTGTATAGTCGTAGAAAAAAATCAGTTAGTCGTCACTCGTCAATAACAATGCGAAAACATGTTTTTTCGGCTTGCCTCCAAAACTTGATCAGACACGTTCTCATAGAGAAATTAATCACTACGTTATACACGTTCTGGTAAAGCAGCCATCGCTTTACTTGAACATCTGACTGACTGATAACTGACAACTTACGATTTTTTTCGATGACTACCAACTGATGCAAAAGTTATACTTGAAGCTGGCAATATGCACGGAGTTTGCGTTTGCGATGCAGTTATTAAAGGGGCAATTACATTGGCCAACATGCAGGGGCCGACCCAGCATACATTGCTGGTTATCTGAGTACATTGTAATACTATAATCAGCCGTATTACATTCCGGCTAGCTATTTCCTAAAACAGGGATGTATTGGAATGCGGCGCACTCTCGTTCAGCCGGATTGCTATTCAGCTAAATTAGCGAACGTTGTATTGTATGAGAGCTCTTCGCGTTCGTCAAAGCGGCGTACGTAATATCCACCCAATTGCCTATATGTCACAGCCAAATAAATCCGGAATCCGGATATTATATATTATCTAGCCATTATTTATAATATCTACTCAATTTAGATAAAGTGATAAAATTTACAATGAATTAATCACATTAACTAGCAATAATATCTTCCAAGGCTTGGATAATGTAATAAAACAAGTGGCTCTGTGAAATCTCCGGCTTTTTAAACACTCTCTCTCTCAGGGGTAAACACTACTCTGGGGTAGTACAGACAAGACCACGTGGATAGTGGGATGCTCTGATTCGGTTTGGGTATTTTTCGAATATAAATAATTATAGTGAAAATGTGTTTCAGGGTGGCTACGAGGCTTCATTACAATGAGGCTAAACGTTAGCCGCCATATTGTAGAACGTATCGCAATAACAATCCGGCTAATCGTGGACCCGCCACAATACAGAACGGCCCTGTTTTAGGAACTGGCTAGATGTAATGTTACACGGCGGATTATACGATCCGACTGCGACATATTGATTGAGAAAAATTATTGCTGCCAAGCTAATACTGTGCGTTTATCGCAAGATTGGAGCATGGACAAGCGCATGATTGCCGGTAGTGGTTACCCATCTCAAATCCAACCGCGGTTGTTTCGTTGCATTCTCGCTTAACAGCATTAACGTGTACTTAATTTAATGAAATAAATGTGGGCCTTAAAATGCTATTTAATTGCTTTTGTGTGGATAGTTCAGGAACATATAATTTCGGGTTCGTTGCTATGTATAATCACCGCACACATTTTGCAATATTGGCTCGATTGTGGATGTCTATGAATTTCATGACTTTAAAAATATATTTGCTTCCAAAATTTTCTACTGCAAATTAGCGTTTTTGTACTACCTACGGATTTAGTTTCTTTCTAGGGACAGTCAGGATACGTTTAAATTACTATTCGATTCAATACTCATTGCATTATGCATCGATAGTCGTGTGAGCCCGTGTGGTCAAAAAGACAGCGGTCTCCTCCGACGCAGTCAGTGATCCTGATTTTAAACTCTTGACTAAAAATTGTTAGGTGCGAATTTTGTCGCTGCTCCACGGTGATGGGAAACATGGGAATCATTACGATATTTATATCCCTACACCGTGCATGCCTTCACAGGCAATAGGAAATGAAAAGAAATAAAGAAGTCAAGTCTTGCAATGTTGATAACTATTTGAATGTGTTAGTTATGTATTTATCTTATCTATTATAATAGTTATATACCAGACACGCTATTAGTTCTTTTCTTCAATTATTCCAAAGAATGAAATACACCAGCACATTCTGGAATTCTGAAACAGAAATCAATTAACGATGAAAGTAACTATTCTTAAAAATGAATAAAAATATATGAGAGCCGTCGCCGCGCCGCCGATGATCGGCGTTTGGCAGATGTGAAACATCTAAATTATGCGCACATACATAATATGCAGATAAGGATAGTTTATATTATAAAAGAAAATAAATATGGATCAGTCAAAAATAAGAGCAATAAGTGGTTATTCTAACTTTCTTCCCCTTGTACGCGTGTTTTCTTTAATATATCTATTAATAACACAAGCTGGATGGCGCTACCGTGTACTGAATCACGCTATCGATGTGTTGTATAGGTACTATAGGTAGGCAGGAGACGCCGAAACTCTGTGAAATCCGTTGTATTGGTTGTTTCGCATCAAAAATAAGCGAAAAATTACGAATAGCCAAAAAAAAAACAAATTAGAACTAAAATTATAACATTGATAACATTACGTAAAACGTTTTAATTTAAACTAGCCAAAATCTAACGCCAGTTCTACATGCGTACAAAGCTTTTATTTATTTTATTATTTAGTTATGTATTAATTAAGTCCAACTAATACAACACTACAATTTAGTATAGGAAGAAATCTGTTCTAAATCTGTGAATTCTAAATGTACATTTTCTATAATAGGTACTGGCGACCACTAAAAACGTACTCATTACAAGCAGTCATGCGTTGGTCTCAATAGAATGGAAAGATTTATCACCTGATAAATAAGATGTCTTCACTCACCACGGACGACAGAAGTATCTGATCGCGTTACTTCAGTAGGAACAAGGATATCGTGAAACTCCCCAGAATGTAACAGTTTTGATGAATTGTCAGACTCACGAGACCCTTTATCTTCAGCCGACACGAAAGGTGTTATTACATCCATTTCATCTGATGCAACATCAAGTCCAGGTTGTTCTTTGTTCGTGATATTATCTTCTGATTTGTGAACGTTACTGGGATAATTATCTTTATTCTTTCCGTATGGAGTTAACACTTCTGGCGCTGTATTATTATCCGATACCAATACTTCCTTTACAGAATCAAGTTCATCGCTTAACTTCCCACTGTTATTGCTTGGAGGTGAAACAGACTGTATTGCATCTTCCCTTTTAAGCTGTTTTCTTCTTTCACTTTTATCATAGCCCAACGGATGCAGGTTAACTGAAGACGGCGGACTACTGTCTAGTGATAAATCCATCGACGTTAAAATACTTTCATCTCTACTCACGTAATGACCTCCCTCGGGAACAATGTGAATATTTAACACAGTTTTACTCTTACGATTTTCACTATCAGCCTCCAAGGAGGGTATTGATGGGGCATCAGAGTCAATTAATGAATTAGTAGATGTCGTTTTATTTAGGTTAAATTTATTCCTAACAAGGAAACCTCGAACGTGAGCTTGTATAATTGTCGCAGCACTAGATAAAGTTGAAGAATCATCAGTTGAAAGAGATAAAGATTTTTCTTCATTTACAGTTTGTAAAACTGTATCCATTCTACTAATTCCCAGATGCCGTCTGTCTTTAATTGGAATATTTAAAGTGTCATTTTCTTCCTGGAATAAATATTATATTGCACCCTTCAAACGTTTAAATAAAAAAAGTGTTTTCGACGTCTTTGTAATGTATGTATGATGTAATTCCTTTTAAAGTGTGAAAGTATGGACCATTTGCTATAAAATAAGTCGTATATATTTTGAGATTAAAAATTTTCTCTTAAAATCGGGGTATTTTCAGAAAAAGTAGAATTTATCAAATATCTCTGAAACTACTGGAAAACAGACAGGGTTTTACATGACTTATTTTACAGCAAATGGTCCATTTTTTCACCATCTTAAAAGAAATTACACCTATTATAAATCACCCTGCATAGTATACGTTAACCCTGTTAGTATACGTTACGATAATAGGCACGTTAAGCGAACACCTGTAGCTGTTCTGTAGGTGGTAGAACTATAATCGTTCGCCCGGGGAAGTAAGACCGCTGCATCCACTTCTGCCGTGAACCAATTCTTCGGTGTTTCGGTGGAAAGGTGCAGTTGTCGGCCACACTTACATGAGGCGACCACCAGCCTCCAGAGTAGCAGCGCAACTGCATACGACCTCAGACAACACTTACCTATGCTTGCTTGAGGTTGTATGTAGATTTCCATGGGCTGCAGCGACCACTTAACACCACGTGGCCTGAATGCTCGCTGCTACTCCATTAAAAAAAACACCATATTCAATCTTATTAGACGCCGTTGTTACGGTTTCAATATCTTTTAAAAATAATAATCATGCCATTATTTTTACCTTGTCTTTATCTTCAACAAGAAGATTCATATCTACAGTTGTGGGATCGTCGTAACTTGCGGTTTTTGTCTTAAACAGGAAGGACCGAAAAACTTTTTGTATTGTAATCGCTGCTGTTTCTAAATCCATTGAGGTATTTATTGTATGGGTTTTATCATTGCTTGAATCAGTAGCGCTTTCAAGATCTATGAAAATAGCAATCATGGGGGAAATTAATATTGAATTTAGTATAAGACAAGAAAATACACAAAAAATAAACAAAAATAAGTTCATATTTACCTGGCAATTCTTTCAGCTTATCACTTCCGCTGTTAGAAATAGAATCAGATAGAACAGAATCATGTTTTTTATTTTGACCAGCTTGAGATTGATTTGGGTCATGTCCAATGCTGCTACTTAAGATTACAGCGAAAATTGTATCATCTTCGCGATTTTTGTCAGTTTCTATTTCATTATTCAACTGTCTGTTGTTGGTGTTTTGGTCTGATGTATCTTGTTTTATTTCAATATCGATATTATTTTTTACAAGGTCATCATTATTTTGTGTACCTTTTGGAGTATTAACTAACGTGGTTATTATTACAGACGTTGTTGGGTTATCTATTACATTATAAGACAAGTCAGTTTTCTCTCGCGGTGCTTCGTGATTTTCAATTTCAATATTCCCATGTATATCATTCTTAGATAGAGTGTGATCTGTGCTACTTTTCAGAGACTGATTATTTTCAAATTCTTCAGTAGCAAAATTCTCTTTTGTGGCGTCTTTAATTTCTATTTCAGTGATGGATGCACTTTTATTCGGAACAACATCCAGTACAATAGCTTCACTTACTTTATCTTTATCAACGATCAAAGACTGATCTTCATTTAAAATAATATTTACTGCCGATTTTTTTGTTTCTTGTTTGGTGTTATCATTATTTTCCGCTGTACTATCAGCCCGTTGAATTGCAGCTTCAATTTCTTCCCTACTTATGTTACACTGCAAAGCCTCCTGATCACTTATTTTATCCTCTGGTATTATTATTTTTTCATCAGCATCTTTCACTTCCTCTAACTCTATTGCTAATGTACCTTCATTATAATCTTTTAATTCTAATACAATCTCATTTGGTGCATTTTTTTCTTTTTGCTCCTTATCTTGCTCAATATCTGTTTCTCCTATTTTTTTAAAAGATGGTTGAAAATTATCAACAACATCGCACTGTGTAAGTACTTCTATCTTATTTGGTATGTTATTCAGTAAAGAACGCACTGAATCATCATATGTACGTCTTCTTTGCTCAGCTCTTTCTTTTACCTTCTTTTGTGCTCTAGCTATTTTTTGATTTAATGTTATGGGTGACTTTGGTGCTGTAACAAAAGTTTAAGTCTGTAACTTAACTCTGTGGTATATTATGTATATAGTATATTGATTGACATAAAACTCACTAATTTTGTTAACTGGTATAAAATATGCAATAAAAAGTAATAAAAAAATTGTACCATCGAGCAAGAACTTTCTTTTCTTTTTATCTTAAGAAAAAAAATAACAAAAAGAAATAAATCTATCATAAAAAATGTAGACTTACAATGACCATCTCTAAGTTCGAGTAACGTGTGCATGTGTTGAGCACAAAACTCGTATATATTTTCTGGGTTATGTTTCAGGACGTCTCTTGCCAGTCCATCCATTAATTCCACAAGCCCGGATGGCAATTTAGGCACTGGCTGTGCATACACTCGTCTTTTTAAACTCATGGTATGAATCTAAGTTCAACTCTCAAAGTATGTAATGTTGAAATGTGGAATTTTCGAAAATACAAGTAGCACGAGCTGTAGCTTCACATTAAATGAATTTTAGCAGTTTCTGCGAGTTACAAGGGTGTGATGTAATATTCTAAGTGTTGGTCGACGGTATCCATGGTAATGCGGCAACTTGAACTTGTACTATAGCGGCGCGTATCGATCGCGCCAACCGCCAGCCGCCACTTCAATAACAAGTACTATGTACCCTAACTATATCAAAATCAAGGTCAGTGACAGCAATCGTGTTTTGAGCACACTATTAACGACCACACCATTCACTGATAAGTACAAAAGTTATGTTATGGTGCTGCCACACTGCTGGTATAAAACGTTTTAAACCTTTATCGTCAACTTTTCACAGTAGGTTATGACAAAATTATGTAGTGTAATGTTTTCATATTATAGGTTTTTTTAGGATAGGTATCCACAGCATTTATTTTTAGAAAATACAACAAAGTTCACAATATGTAGGTAAATGTTATAAATGTTTATTTGATAATATTTAATCGTGCTTCATGACTGCACAAAAGTGTGTAATTAAATGTTTTGTCCACTGCAAGGTTTGATTTTCTTCAAAAACTACTGTTTAAGAAATTTTGAACTTTCATTTCATCAAATGTGAGTTGATTATGTAAATATTATGTTACTAGGCCTTAAATGGAAATAAAAAACTAAGTAATGTGAAAATTGTTTGTGTATTTCGAATGCAGGTAGCGCTACGTATAGGGAAACTTTAGCTTCGGCTGAAAGCCTAGAAGCAAGGCCGGCGCACGCTACACACACGGGGCCTCCAACACACGGACACTTAAAGAATTCAATTTCATGTGAATTAACTTTTTTATTTTCATACTGTGTACTATAATAGTAATTTATATATAAGATCATATATAATTTTTGCAATGTTAATACATTTTACATAACAAACATCTCCATAGTGTACATACATACATACGGCGTACCGCACGGGAGGCGCGCGAGCAGCACTCCACGAGTGATCTTGGAAAAATTAATAGCTACAGCAATATCATACAAATTAATGACTATTCCCTTACAAATTATTATATCTACTTTTAGCATTGTTCTACTCCAATATGATCAAATTAATATTTTAGTTTACCGAGCTGTATGCATGATACATGAAGTCTCCAGTTCGCCCCGATCGATCGAACCGAACATCGCGTCCCTCTCCCGCAGCTATGTATAAAAATCACACCGCTATAAATTTATAATAAATAAATGCCTATTTACACTATGTACCTATACAAAATGATAGTACGACGAAATTACATTTTTGATTCCAGCATCTAGATTATAAATGAAAATTTGATAGAACAATCTACCGACGGGCGGCGGCGCGGCGGCTCGCGTCACGTGCGCACCAAACGCGCCCGCCGCGCCCCCTCGCGTCACTACGCGAGTACATCTCCGGAACTCTCCTACGTTTGTACAATCATATCAGCCAAAGCTGGGTGCCCCCACGTCACAGTGATCGGTGATCCGAAATGCAATACAATCGATCATGCATCAATAATACATACAACTTTTAACTTATTTAAACAATTTAACAATATTAAAAAATCCTAAAGTAATCTAGTGACCTACGTAAACGTATATAAAATACTATTACAATAACGATAGTGCGTCGGGAGCACTACGGACAGAGCGAGGCGACCGGAGCGGGCAGCGGCGCCGCCCGGCGCGACCGGCCCGTCGCGATCCGCGGAACGACCGAATCATCAGAGGTATAAAAAATTAATAACATCATTAACAAAAATGTAATCGAATAGAAAATGAATACATAAGTGAAAATAAAAATAGATCGCATTATCTAGCAGTTGGAGGGAGTGCTGCTCACTTGGCGGCGGCGAGCGGCGCGGCGGCCTGCCTCTTGTGGCTGATCTCCATCTCGCCCAGCCGCTTCCACAGCTCGTCGCGCTCCTTCTCGCGCTTCTTCTCTCTGCAATGGAATCGATCGTCAGTCATCATAGCCTAGTTTTTGAAAGTAAATTTGCGAGGCCTTTACTCCATACAAACACTATATTAATTTATGATATTTTATTTATAATACTTGCGAGTCTCCTTTTTATTTTAATGGAGTAGCAGACGAGCATGCAGACAACGTGGTGTTTGTTAAGTGATCGCTGCATGCACATCTATCTACACACACCCTCAAGCAAGCCTCAGTCTTGCCTGTGGTCGTATGCAGTTGCGCTGCTACTCCGAAGGCCGATGGTCGCCTCATGTAAGTCTGGTCGGCAACTGCACCTTTACACTGAAACACAGTGGTGTAGCGATCGTGCTTCCCTGGTCAAACTATTAAAGTTGTACCACCTACAAAATACTTTCTTTTACTGAAAATATTTTCCTTTTTTAGGGTTACATACCTCAAAATAAAAAGATCTTTATAAGATCATTTCGCTGCTGTACATCTGTCTTTGGAGGCATTTAAGATGGGACTTAAAAATTCAAAATCCTAAACAAATGCAATCAAAATATTGTTGAAGTCTTACGCAACTTATTCAAGGTGAACTGTAGTCATCTTCATCACACAAAGGCATATGATGCATATTGGGAAAACGATTTTCAAATACCTATTTCATAAAGTCTCACAGCATTCTTAATGTTGTTAATGTCACTTTAATTTAAAATATTATCTATTTAATTATCGCTTGTCCTACGCGAGTCGTGAGCAAAGAAAAGCAAAGCAAAGCGATGCCGCGATGCAACATAATGCAAAATATAGTAACATGGACATCACAACTCGCAAAACATTCAAACAACCATGTAGGTTTTGAATATACCTGATACTCCCTCAATCTGTTGCCATACGTCGCTATGACATGTTTGTCACTCACGTAGAAGAAGGAGTGGCAGAACATATTCAAAACGGTTCCAAACTAGCGTATTTCTCTGTCGTTTCGGCAAACACGCTTACACGAGCGTAATTTTTGGACCTTCATATGTCAAGTCTTTACTTTTCGCGCGTACAAACACGCGCTTCAAATAACAAACAAAAGATGCGCGAATGCGCAAAAAATACTCATAGCTCCACTCTAAGCAAAATAAAATACGATAGTCAATATCATACTCACTTCTGCCTTTCCGCTTTATAGCTAGTGGTGAGTTCATCAAAAAGTTTCGAGTTCATCTCCATGAAGGTTTTGAGCACGTTGTACACGAGCGTCACGATGGTGTGGTTCCAGTGCTCTTTGCTCATGCGGTAGAGCGCGGGGAACATTATTGGCATAATCACTTGATTGTTCTCCTCCATCAGAGACAGGATATATTCGTTGTTCCAGAAGTAAAGCGCTCGTTCTGCCACCTGTAAGGTAAGGAATTTGTTTAGTACGGAACTTTATAAACTGGCGATACGACAAAATATTGACCGCCGACCGACGACCGAATTTGACCGACCGACAAAATAAAGACAGTCAAGCTCTCATGAAACCTGGCACGGGTCTCTCCTCCCCCATCATTGAGGAGATCTGGAGCTTACTCCACCATGCTATTTTAATGTCAAACAGATGTTTTCAAACCAGCCTTATGGCCTCCGATATGGTCTTATGACCTCCGACAAGATTTAACGACTGGTACCTATCGATAACAACTGGGTCCGATGGCTTGATGTGCCTTCCGAAGCATGGAAACTCGTATAAAATTTATAGCACTAGCGGTGACCCATCTAACATCCGCCCCAGCCAAGCTTGATATCGCTTGAGTTCTGCCGGGCTATGCGTACTTTTGTGGGACAGCGGGACACAAAAAAGCGCAGCTAATAAAAGGGCCTAATACTGAGGACTTCTGTTCAAAGTGGTTTGAATTAAAATTGTCTCTAACTTATTATTGTTTTTCATATTTTAAATTGTGTAAATAGTTGGTACTCTACTCCACTGATAAAAAAGCAGAATGTAAATGAGACCGTAATTTGAGATCATGCCCTAACTTTGTCTGGAATTATTTAAAAAGTTGGTATCTGCCTACATTTAAAAAGAATAAATCTAGTTTTACGGCTTGGTATAGTTATCGTGTGAACTTATAGTATGTAAGACAAAATGAAACAATGGGCTATAAATTGTTATTACTGAGAATAGAATTTCCTTGGGTAAAATGTAAGTTAATGAATGGTGTTTAAGTGTCGCAAAAAATATCAAGGAAACCAGTTAATATAATATTACCTAGCCACACATTTGTGTAACACTTAAATTATTTTGATTTTTTTTTTATCTCAAGAAGCTTTTTAGTTATATTATGTAGGATCGACCAGGACATGAAAATTTGTTATTTTTTGACTGCATAATTTTATTGTAGAAGATAGCTATTACTTATGTAAATTATTATGTAGAAAAGTTATTTTACCTGAAAGTGTGGACTGGAGACGCATTTGGCAATTTGTTTGAAGAGCGGCTCCTGAATCTTTGCGAACTGAGCCGGCTCAATCACATCCAATATCTCCTCAATTTCACCTAAGAACATCACCTGGAAAATAAATTAAATACTCTGTAGTAAACAGTATGTAATATAAATACAATGTTAATACAAAACTGTTTAAAGGAAACAACAAATATTCAAGATTTCTAACATAGTTGTGCTTTGATGTTAAACCTCTTCTATCTAAAATTCTGCAGAATTGTGTTTTGGACAAAATGTTGTTACTGCTAGAATTTTTAATTAAACAATAAAATATGGAACCAAAATAAAAAGTTATGAAGGTATTTTTTTTTTACATTTATCAGATTTTATACAGTAAAACCACAAATATCTGAATCACGTTCATCCAAATTCCACTTAATCTAAAAAAAAAACGATTTCTGTCTGACGAATCTCACCGCTCTTGTCGAAGCCGCCCGAGATCTACGCTTGGCCAATATTTTTTTTCCAGTCAAAAACATGCACATAAATAGTATCCTACGTACGCACGTTTTATGATCATATTTCGCGGTATTGACGCAATTTGGGGTGTTCCACGAGTGCAAAACTACTTTAGGGCTTCAGTTAAAACTTCTGGTAAATTTTCGTTTTTTCGGGAGTGACTGTATTTCAATAAAAAGTAGTGCCGACATTATTCATAATTATCAAATGAGAAACAGTGTTGTATTCGTGTTATATAGGTTACCTCCTTCTGCGAGCAGGTCTTTGGCCAGAACTTGAGCAGGCCGCGTACCACCGGCTCGGTGAGCGTGGCGTCCTTCTCCAGGAACTGCACCACGCAGTAGGCGAGCTGCGCGTGGTACAGCGACAGGCACTTCACCTTGTGCAACGGCAGCAGCACCTTCACCAGGAACTGTTTGTGCTCGCTCTTCAGGGGCAGCGCAAACCCGTTGATTATACTGCAACAATAACGGGCGTTTTACGAGTAAATTTTTATTATTTGTTTAATTCATAGGAGCGTATACATAAAACCCGTAGGACATTTCAGGATCTTCCATTTCAATTTCTGTTATACGTCCAGAAGTATATCTTTGTCTACTCTACTTTTTAATCGACTCGACAATATTTGTAAACTACGAATATGTACTGCTCCTATATGGACGAGAGTGAGTGGAACTACAACACTGAAACAAATAAATGTAAAGTAGTTGGACCACAGGCAAGTAACAACACTATACTTTATGGACGTGTAAGGTTCTAAATTTATAATATTGCTTCATTTACACGAATGGTTTAATTATTTTAAGATCTGGAAATTTTGAGTTGAAAAATAAGTCTCATTTAAGGGTTTCGGTCCCGGGATCCCGCTCCCGGAAATTCCCCGGAATATTTTCATTCCCGATCCCGGGAAAAGAGGGTCGGGAATAAATAATATTTGTGGAATCGTCCGATTGAATTATTTGGCACGCCGTGTTGATTCAACACAGTAAACTTGCACATGCAGTGCAGAATTAGCAACAACGCGCGGTGTCCTTTTGATTTGACACAATAATCTTGCACGTGCCAAAGTCCGCTTTTGTAACGAAAATAAACCTAGAATATAATTTATGTGTAATTAACTTACAAACGAAAAATTTTATGTTGTAACATGTAACATCTTGAAATCTTGTTACTTTGTTTGTTTTTATCATGCATGGCCAAAATATTGTTGCTTATTATTATCACATTATCTCTTAATTATTGTAAACCAAAAATAAGTTTTGGAACAAAACTGGTATTAAAAGAAACTGTAATTATTAATTAAACTTACGTAAATAATTATAATATTATGTACTGTTTTCTTAAGGCAGATTTTAAATAAGTATAGATTTTTTTAAAATAATTAATGTTTTTTCTTTAAAATATTGAAGCCAGACACCAGTTTTAACAAAATGTTCAAATTCAAATTTCCCGGGAATTCCCGGGAAATTTTCAAAATTTTTCCCGATTCCCGGGAACATCGGATAGTAGTGTTAAAATGGTGACGGGTGCATCAATTTGTACAGCTCTTCGAAGCACTGGTCGTAGTAAAGTCGGTAAAATACCCTATACGCTAAAATTGCTTAGCCAGAGACCATATATTTCTAGCTAGGCAATTCTAGTTCTAGAAACCTTCAATCTACTTCTTCACAATTAGGACCTTAAATTCGAGCATAACGAAAAAATGTTGACGTTTAATACTTAAAGCAATACAAAATATCTCATGGGCAAAAAAAAATCGATGGCGCTTTATGTCAAAACACCAAAATCAAGGAAAGTGATCGAAGCAACAATAGGTGCCTTAGAACTAAAGTTAAAGTTAATTAATACGAAACGAACAGATATAGAATTTTGTATCTTCGTACTATTTTCGTCCAAATTTGATTCTCAAATATACATTATATCAATAGAATTTTGTATCTCGGTACTATTTTCATCCAAATTTGATTCTCAAATATACATTATATCATGAAATTCTTTTCTATTTATATCTATATTCTATTCTATATTTTATGTTTCTGTATATGGTTGGGGTTTTCATTTTCAAACGACAAGAGTACAAGACAGCTTTTAATGGTCAAAGTACATTCATTCAAACCACGCGTTATTCACATCGCTGTCTTTTGAATTCATTTTTGTCAACGCAATTTTTTAACGCTCATCGTACTAAGCAACTAACAAAGAATATAAAGAAAATATAATAATATATGGTACAAATCAATTGTTTATACTGAAAATTGCATATTAATGGTCTGTGACATGGTCGCCATTTGGGGACCTTTCTTTCCCATTGGTTGTCAGTCCTTCATACTAACTGGCCTGCCCAATCAGCCCATTGTCACTACATCTTGCAAATTTTGAGAGCTATGTCAGTAACCTTCTTTCGTCTACAGATATCATCGTTACGGATTTTTTCGCGTAAAGAAATACCAAGCATAACAAGAAGAGGAAGAAACTCACAGGTACCCCAAGGAAGTATACTGGGGCCATTCCTCTTTATTCTTTTGATAAATGTCATAGTCGACGCAGGAGGACGCACGCAATTTCAATACTCATTGTTTGCAGATGATATAGCATTAATAATAAATAATTTAGTTTAAAAAACTACAAAACACTCTTTTGTAAACTAAAAAGTAAAAAAATAAGAACATTTATTTTACTGTAAAAAAAAAGCGTGGGGTGCATGGTGTCAATAGTATCTTAAAAACCACCCCACGCTTTTCTTTTTACAGTAAAATACATGTAAAAAGAAAAGCGTGCAAACAATACTAAAAACAATTTTTAGTTTTTTAAATTACATTATTTATTTTTAATTTTTTTTAGTTGGTTTTTTATTCTCATATTATTGCATTGCCATCGGCCCTTGACTCCTGTGCAAATTTTCAAGTTAATCATACACTTAGACGTGTTAAAAATATAACATTTTATTTTTGTTTCAATAAGTACCTTAGGCCACGAACTTATCAGCCGTCCCTCGTATATTTTTTTATCCTGATGATCCTAGCAAGGAATTTAATATAAAGTTATGAGATTATTGTATTGTCATCGGCCCTTGACCCCTGTGCAAATTTTCAAGTTAATCAGACTCCTAGAAGTAAGTGAAAATGAAGTTAAAAGATTCCGTTACATACATACATACATACAAGGTCAAGTTAATAAAAGCGTGTTAATAACGGACAAATCTATAGAAAAATATGAAGGTAAAATACATGACGCAATTAATAATAAAGTGTGCTAAGGCTACTTGTACGAAGTAGGAGGAATGCGGAGCCTGGACTACGGCGCATGCAGGTAAATATCCGAACAGGGCTACTTTAAGGAAGACCTACAATGCTGTCTCCAGATCCTGTAAAAAGCGCACTGCTGGGTCAAAGACCGAGTTCGTTGGCAGAATAATGGCGAGAGACTAATAGCTTATTCTTATGGAAGTAGCGCCTTTTGGTCTCTTGCTAAGGCTGTCGATAGAAACTTCTGTCAGTCATACTTTTCACCCTTGCAGAATCCCGATGGTAGTCTTGCCCGCACGGCAAAGGAGAAGGCCGATCTTTTGGGTACTCTCTACTATTTTGACGCGTCTATTCTCTCTCTCCTATACAACCGGACAAGTGCCGTCTTCGTGGAAGATCGCTCGGGTACATCCCATTCCCAAAAAGGGTTATCGGAACGGATTTACGCGCGTATTTTGAATACACCTTGGGAGAGGATAACGGGTTGTGTGGGATTTGACCGCACTAAAACCCCCTCGGTGGCCTGCCTCTGCGTTTATGAGGACTCCGGGATCTCCATAGGAACGCACCGGTGTCCTCCACGCGCGGCGCCCCAGAACGGGCCCATCTTCGGGAGAGCAGATGTGCTCTCCTGCACCTTCAGGTGTTCACGGCGGCATGCGTGGCCGCATACACCGCCGTCCCTCCCGGGGCAGCTAGCTGGACGAGTCAAGCTCCCACTCTCACCGTCCGCATCCCCGGAAGCCCCCTTTTAGTCGCCTCTTACGATCAGGCAGGGGATACCGTAGCTCCATTCTTAATCCCGAAGCTACAGGGACTAATGTATTGGTGCCTAGTATCTCACTAATGCGGCGAAACGTTTCGCGACGAACTCGACTTTTCTGGACAAGCTCTATGACTATTGTCATTTGTGCTTACAACAACGATATTTCTTAAAATATAATAATGGATTTAATTGATTATCAATTTGACGAATTAGAATATTACTCGATGCGGCGAATACCGAGGAATCGTGTCTGTAAATTCCGTTTTGATTATTTTACGGACCTCGATGAAACTGATTTTTTTTGCTAGATTTCGTTTATCGGAAAGTGTACAATGAACCAAGTCCATAAACATTATTTTTCAACCTTTTTTTATTTTCTGCTGCTGGGCACAAGTCTCCTCTCAAAAGCGAGAGGGATTTTGGCCATGGTCCACCACGCTGGCCAAGCGCGATTGGACTTGGATTGGCGATTTGGAGTGGACATCATACCTTCGGGAAATTATAAAATTCTCTCAGTGAGGGTAAACATCTTAATTAAATATCACAATATTTGCATCTGACCGACTGATTACTGCCGATTTACGGCTTTTATCTATTACTACTACTATCTATTTGACGAGTAAAATTGATGAACGAATGTCACGAATGATATGGTACGTCATTCACTTAACCAGTGAGATGTTACTCAATGCTTTATTTTCTCTTGTAAAATTGGTAGAGCTTTTACCTGCCAATTAACTTGACTTAGGAAGTAACTAATCAACACTTTACTTAGAGATGGTGAACGAGGTCCTAAGTTGCAATACCTAGAGGACGAAAAGCTGATCTGTGATCGGCAATACGTTTTCCGACAGCGTCGATCGGCCGGCGACCTTCTAGTGTACCTTACACTCCAATGGGCCCAAACCATTGAGAAACATGGGGAGGCGTTGGCTGTAAACCTGGACACCTAGACGGCTAAGGCGTTTGATCGGGTCTGGGACAGGGGTCTCTCATCAAAGCTACCATCTTACGACCAACCCGAGAGACTGTATTTGGATAGCCAGTTTCTTGTCCGAAAGATCTATTAGTGTCACTGTAGACGGTCATTGCTCAGACACATTACATCATGCTATGACTAATACCAAAGTCCACGCGAACGAAGTCGCGGGCGGCCGCTAGTCATTTACTGTCACTGATAGTCATTTACTGTCACTGAGCTTGTTCATGTAATAAAAATACCACAGGAAAGTGCATGTTATCTAATATCAGTTTTAAAGTTTATTATTTACAAATAATGTTACATACTAACCAATCCAAAAGCATTTTATTCAATCATTTGTTTTACGATAAAAAGTATTTTGTGTATTTGTGTAAGGGTATTTTGTGTAAATCGAAACCAAACAAATGTTGAAGCTTATACCATAGTCAATGCGTGCGGTTGACTTGAAAATTTGTGATTTTTGTATCAGGTAGTATTTGTTTACTATTAAAGACAATTCAAAGTAAATGGACTATAAGGATACAATTTTCGGAAAAACATCATAAATAGTTCAGTCTAATCATAATAATAATGGTGAATAAAGCCTATGATCAGAAAAAAACGGCACTTGAAAATTTAAGATGAAATATGAAACTATAGAAAATAGAGTTTCATATATAATATGTTCATATATAATATGAAACTCTATTTTCAGTCCACAGTGCAATGTGGCACTGCGTACTATTGCGTTTTTAAGATTGTTTAACCGCCGTTTAAATGACGTCTGTATGCGTGTGTCACTTCGGTCGATAGTACGAAGTTACTTCTACCTTCTACAGTATACTTATTGTTTATTGTGCCATAACGTATAATCTTATACAAACGGCGTTCACTGGCACACGTGTGGTTTTATAGTTTTTAAAATCTAGGCGGGCTTGGTTAAAAAAGATTATGAGGTCTAAAATTCAAGTACCTAGTTGATAAAAATTTGAATTATTAAATGAATGAATATACAATCATACTAATATTATAAATGTGAATGTCCGTTTGTTTGTTACTCTTTCACGCGAAAAACTACTCAACCGATCATCATGAAACATTGTACATATATTCTTGGAGGCATCAGATATATTATTGCTCGTTTAAAGATATATAAAATAGGATATAAAAAAAATAAGCGGGTGAAACCGCGGGGCACAGCTAGTATTTTATATTTCAAGGGTATTATCGACATTTGCAATATCAGCGTTATTTTGCCGTAATTACAGTGCTCTTGTACTATGAAATAAAATATCAGTGCGAAAATATGTTTTTTCAGCTTACCTGTATTACTCCATCTATCACATTCTGGGAAAGTGGTCATGTCTTTACTTGAATGTCTGACTTGACTTATTACTAAACAACTGAATTGACTTTAAGGGCCTCTTTCACCACCTTCAAGTAAAGTAACAAGTACGCTAATTGTCGGTTAAAGTCACCCGTAACTTCAATTTCAATGTCACGATGTTCGAGTAGCACTTATCAATCAACTTTACTTGGGATGTAACTAATCAACACTTTACTTGGAGATGGTGAACGAGAGCGTAACAATTATTATATCGCCTGATTTCTACAAATGTTCACAGGACATTTCCAATAATATGCATAAAGGCGATACCATTGCAGAAAAAATGAAGTCTATACTATGAAATGAAACTCACCTTCCCAGTATCTCTAGGAGTTCACCCACTCCATTGAAGTGCTCGGTTTCGTAGACAAACCGCAGGAATATATTGTTGATCTGTTTCCGAATGAAGGCGCGTAGCCCCAGGAACTTGCCGTAGATGCGGTGCAGCACGGTCTTGAGGAAGTCGCGCTCGCGCGGGTCCTCCGAGTCAAACAAATCTAAAAGCTGAGAACAAAATAAATAAATTAAGTAGGGTTCATACTCTCGAGAGACGAGCGAACAAGAATACAAAATTTTTTGTATGGCTTTTCTTTAATAACCTGCAGTCTGTAAGATACGTTCCAGAGATTTTGTTAAAGAAACGTTTTCTATATATGTATACCTTGTAACTACTGCCTAAAACATGAAAATTAGGTATCGCGAAGGTTTCAAGTCCCGGCCCGCAATACTAACGAACAAATGTGTTGTTTAGGTACGTGTCTATTGATGCTCCACTGTGAGGCAAAACATTGTAATATTTCTTCAGTTTCTCAAAATTTCTCAAAGTCGCGTCATGTCCTAACCGGCTCTTAGACGCTTAGTTGAGAGGAGGCCTGTAACAGCGCAGTGGCGCATTACATATGGTCAGGTTTCCACAGTCCACTAATTTATAATGTATATTTAAGAAATAGCCATAAGATAATGCTTGCAGTTTTTGGTCACCAGCCTTTTAGTATTTTTGTATAACAGGAGCTAAATTATTTTGACAAACATTTTCTTTTCTTTTTGATTTTTGATACAAAATATATTTTAAAAGTATCTTATAAGGTTATATGTGATAATAAGAAGCTTTCTATTAAAAAAAAGGTTTTTAATGAGTAGCAATTTCTCCACCAACCGGCATTGGAGCAGCATCGTGGTAAGGAGCTCCAGACCTTCTCAATTATGGGGACAGAGACTAGTGTCCAGCAGTAGGACGCAAATAGAGTTACAGTCAAATAGAACCGCTCTAAGATTAGTCATTTGACTGTGTTATTTATATACATAATTACCTGCAGAACAAACTTCTGGTCGATGACCTTCTTGCCTATGGTGGGCTGGAAGTCAGTCGACTCGAGGAAACGCAGGAAGAACTCGTACACCAGCTGTAGGTGCGGCCACGAAGCCTCCAGGGTCGGGTCGTCCTCTTCCGGATCGAAATCGGGGTTTTCGCTCGGCGGCAGAGTACGGAACAAGTTAGCCGATATCTGGTCGGGAAGGAATTAAGAGGATTTATTTTGTATTATTCAACAATGTGTTACATTATTTTATGGTATAGTACCCGGACGACCGAGCGTTACTCGGATAAAAACAATTATTAATTTTCTTGGCTTAACTTCAAACAAAACACTCATTGGCTTAGTGTCGCTTAACAACGGCATTTGAAATAGCTCCCAATAAAAAAAGTCACAAAAATAAAGAAACTCAATATGCTTAGCTGAGGTGTGAACCCGGGTTTCTAGTTCCAATTCTTTGGTTCTTTAGTTTGGACAATTCACATAACACCATCTGATTCCAAACTAAGCAGAGCTTGTACTATGGTAATCAGAAAGCTGCTAAACATACTTATATAATTCTAAATACATAATTAAATAGATAAATTAATACCCAGACAAGGAACAAATAGTCATGTTCATCACACAAATATTTGTCCTGGGTGGGAATCGAACCCACGACCTCACGCTTCGCAGTCGGCTCATCATCCACTACGCCACGGAGGCTGTCTGATATTAATTAATTATACATTTCACATGTAAGTACGAATGAAATGTTTAGTGGTCTAAATTTGGATCTGATATAAAAATGTTCTATATGAACAGATGGGACAAATTATGTCATTTAATTATGTCATTTAAATGCATAATAATTATATTTAAGGTCATTTATCATATTAATGCTGTAAATGCATAATAATTATATTTAAGGTAATTATAAATACGTAAATACCTCATGTTTTGTAACCATAATTTTGTAGAGATTGACTGACATCTGACATCATCGATGATAACCTTATCGATATATTATGTCTCTTACCGTCCAAGATATATTATTTTTACAAATTAACCTTTTAATTTTCAAAAAAAATATTTAATTAAATTTTGAATTTCCATAATAAATATCCTTGAAAATAATTTAAACTTGACATTGTTTCAGATTTTCATTAAATATTAATGATGGCTATGAATGATAGAGAAAAATGGATTCCCAAAAAATATTCGACTAAAGAAGCGCTTGCTGCATCGACGAAAATTGTTTATCTAATAGAGGAGCACAAACAGTTAAACTGCGTTCTGGTTAGTAATATTATTATAATTATTTTATTTTCATTAATAAATTAATTATTTTTGGAAGAAAATAAAAACAGTTTTGTGTATGTGTAGTTTTATTTTAGTTACTGTACTCTTAGACCTATGTCTAATCAAGACAGATACAACTATGTATAAGCTTTAATGTATTTGTATATCGACAACTAAATTCGAAGTAGTCACGCGTAACAGTATTTGTCAAGCACAAATGCGCTTCACACGCATAGCGAGGTATTCTTTCTGTTTTTGGTCTCGCCTAGTTACGCTTCTGCCAATCTATACGTAGTATATATAAAAAAATTATGATTAATCCTCTCCAATAGTCATATTTTTCAGTTTATATTTAAGTTGATTATCGCTGGAGATGCGGATAAAACGGAAATTTCTTAAGGATCGATTTAACACCCGGAAACCCCCTGGACACTAAATTTCATGAAAATCGTTGGAGTTGTTTCCGAGATTCCCATTATATATATATAGGTATATACAAGATTTGCTCGTTTAAAGATATTAGAGATACGTTGTTATAGTTTGATACTACCCGTATATCTCTATATATATAAAAATGAATCCCATTTTCCCTAGGTCACGACATCAAGCGTGAAAGGCTGGACCGATTTCGCTAATTCTTCTTTTGTTGTGTTTGTTATTGGCAGAAGATGGTTCGTATGTAAGAAAACATTAAGGAAATTGCACGAAAAATTAGAAAATTTAAAAACAATTAACCACCATCCAATTCGAATGCAATATTCATATTCAAGACAGGACAACGTCCCTCGTATTTGTCAATCGTTGATGCCTCTCGCAGTGTCCTCAAAAATTTGACACACATGAAATATTCAGAGAGCTAAGCAATGAAAACTTGCAACCATTTTCTAATAATATTTTGTTTTAATTACGTCACATCAGCAAAATTTCTTATTGTTTGAAATCCATAATGAACTGTTGCACGGTGTTTAAAAAATAAGCGTTGATCATCAGTTATGGAAATATTTAAGGACTGGCGAAAGTTGTAAATGAATTTTTATATGAAAACTCTTGAACTTGCAAAATGTTAGTTACTATTTTTAATGACTTTCATACATGATACACCGACTTACAAGTTTTGCGTGACTGGAAACTGTGAAACTTATCATTAATTGACATACTGCTTGCTTCTTATTTTGCTTGAAAAGTAATTGCACTGAATATTTCTTTTTAAATTGAGGTAAGTAAGTACCTTCTGCGCCAAATGTTAATAAATCCTGCTGACTGAAAAAATATTTCTATACTCCACTCCAAAAAAATTGCTTCATGAAAATTTTTGTACTTTTTCGTACGTTAAAATGAGATCTGTCATTATTTTATTTTCTTCTATGGCAGTTTATTGGATAATAACCTAAAAACTTCATTAGATAAAATACTTAAAAAATACTCTTCATACATTTGTTGTAGGTTTCTGTACCATGTAGGTAGTTTCTCCTAGAAATTAAGCTGGCTAGCTCAGAATTGGTCTCCGCAGGTTGATGTTATGAATATGAGTTACAATAAGACCGTATCTACAGTATGTGTTTTTGTTATTATCAGGAGAAGGTTCTTTTATCAATGAAAAAATTAAGAAAATTGCGCGGAAAATTAGAAAATTTAAGATTACTTAACCACCATAATATTTTTTTACAAACTCGATTTCAATATTCAAAATTAAGACAGGACAACGTCTGTCGGGTCAGCTAGTGTATCTATAAAAATGTATTTAGGGTCGATCTTATTATTATTAACTGACTAATAATAAATTTATCTGAGGATTGAAAATTCGGCTTTTAAATGGAATAAGAGACAAGCGTGGAGGCCACGTTGTGCTGGCCAGTAAGCCTGCCTTACCTGAAGTTTTGTGCACTTACAAACACATCATCCAATCTAAATATAACAATCGGCTAGATTTTTTTATTTAGATTGGATAGAAGTTTTATTTGAAAAGTAAGGCTGCAAAACACATCAAAATATTATATGGCATTAATAAGACGCTTAAGCAGTATAACATTAAAAGAAAAACAATAACAACATATACATGATAAAAAGTAACGTACGTGCTACCTCCCATCACCCCCAAACTAAGTCTTCACTCAACTTTACGCTGTAACGAACAACAACGCTGATTTAGTAATAAAATTATTTAAACGGAAGTGGCAATAGGAAAACTGGTTCAGCGTTGGTACTTATATACAGCGTTATAAAAGCTCTACTACGGATAGAATAGTATAAAAAGGGGCTAAACTGCTACGAGAAAAGATGGTACGGCCGTGCTGCTATTTTGCTCGATTTGGCGGGGGCACTGCCATTCCCCTAAATACAAAAAGTTAAATGCAATCGAAATTAAAGGAAAAATAAGATATTTGCCAACGGTGACGCTCTGTGGTGCTCGTTACGGTAACGGGCGGGAGTAACTTTTCGTGTGTACTATCTCTATCACACACATGAAAAATAATTCAATTTAATGGAAGGAAATATGTAAATAAAATTGTCGAAATACGTAAAAATGAGATTTTTTTTAAATGCCAAATGTAAGTACATAAAACTAAAGCCTACTTAAAATTAATTACGCCATTCGACGGATAGTTAAACCTTGACAAACTATTTAATGAAGTCAGTACAAAGTAATAACGACAGATGAAAATTCCATTTTATAAGAGATCGCTCTCGTCGTTTTCTTTGAGGACGACAGAGGAAATTGAAAAAGCTGCCATCCATAACTGCAGGCAAAGTTCAATATAATTAAAAGCAAAATTAAATATAATTTAGACTTGCCCCGAACTTTATAAAAACTGGACTAAATTAGAAATGTTAGCATCTTACAACCACTTACCTACATGTCACGAATTTCTTGCATAAATTAAAAAAAATCTTGTTTAAATAAAGAAATAAATGAATTGCATAAATAAATAAAATTATACGTAAAAGGTAGCGAATTTATTTTTAAGCGAATTTTATGTTTAATATTATGATTAAAAGTTAATTAACGAAAATTTAAATTTATTTATTTATTTACATTTCCACTACTACATAAACATTACAGATTCTCCATTGCGTTTACATAGGCATACGAGATTGTACAAATCTTTCTGCAACTCTGCGAAATACAGCAAGCGTGGAAGAAAACAAGTCTAGGCCCGGATCCCAAGCCAGCACACCATTGAGTAAGGTTAAGGCGCGCACAAATGGTGACTCGCGAATCGAAACCGACTTGCACACTGGTATGAAGAACAATTTTCGTTGCCGAGGTCTGATGCCTGTCTTTGTGACATTGAGCGATATTAACTCTAGCACTGAAGGGTTGCTTATATCCCCCCTAACCAAATGATAAAAATATTTCATTAGGGCTACTTCTCTTCTGACTTCCAAAGAGTCATAGCCCAGCATTTCTTGCAGGAACAAGGATGGATACCCCACAAAATATCCATACTGCTTAAAATAAAGCTACCATAAGAATTTCTTTTGGAGTTTCTCCACCATGAGTTTATAGTTTACCTCATGAGGACTCCAGATAACTGAATTGCTTTCTAATATACTTCTTACGAAGCTATTATATAATAGTTTCATTGCAGCGACACTTTCGAGGTCTTGGGCTTGCTGTAATACAATTCCAAGTGATTTGTAAGTCTTAGTAGTTACAGCATAGATATGATCAGTACAGGTCAAGTTTGACCACACTATGACTCCTAAATCTGTCACGGTATCTTGTCTAGTCAATGCGACTGTGCTTAACCTGTACTGATAGGCAATAGGTTTATGAGCTCGCGTAAAGGATACTACAGAACACTTTGTCTCATTGAACACCAGCCTATTCCGTTCAGTCCATTCAGCAACTTTATTAATATCATACTGTAATCGATCGCAGTCTGACGTACATCCAATCTTAAAGAACAATTTCAAATCATCTGCAAACAACAGACAATTAGCTGTGCTAACTGTGTCAGGCAAATCGTTGATGAAAATTAAAAATAGCAACGGACCGAGGTTCGAACCTTGACTTATGCCGGATAACGTATAATACGGCTTAGAGACGCATCCATTGTACTGCACATACTGCCTCCAATTGCGGAGGTAGCAGGAGAAAAACTGTAGTAAGGCGGGAGTAAATCCGGCAGCTGCAAATTTCCGGAGAAGTAGATCATTATCCATCGTATCAAACGCTTTCCGGAAATCAAAATACGCAGTGTCCACCTGAGAACCACTGTCAACCGCTGCAATATATAGATATATAAGTAATATATATTCAAAATTAAGATGAATATTGTAATCGAGTTTGTAAAAAAATATTATGGTGGTTAAGTAATCTTAAATTTTCTAATTTTTTGCGCAATTTTCTTAATTTTTTCATAGATAAAAGAACCTTCTCCTGATAATAACAAACACACATACTGTAGATACGGTCTTATTGTAACTCATATTCATAACATCAACCTACGGAGACCAATTCTGAGCTAGCCAGCTTAGTTTCTAGGAGAAACTACCTACATGGTACAGAAACCTACAACAAACGTATGAAGAGTATTTTTTAAGTATTTTATCTAATGAAGTTTTTAGGTTATTATCCAATAAACTGGCATAGAAGAAAATAAAATAATGACAGATCTCATTTTAACGTACGAAAAAGTGCAAAAATTTTCAAGAAGCAATTTTTTTGGAGTGGAGTATAGAAATATTTTTTCAGTCAGCAGGATTTCTTAACATTTGGCGCAGAAGGTACTTACTTACCTCAATTTAAAAAGAAATATTCAGTGCAATTACTTTTCAAGCAAAATAAGAAGCAAGCAGTATGTCAATTAATGATAAGTTTCACAGTTTCCAGTCACGCAAAACGTGTAAGTCGGTGTATCATGTACGAAACTCATTAAAAATAGTAACTAACATTTTGCAAGTTCAAGAGTTTTCATATAAAAATTCATTTACAACTTTCGCCAGTCCCTAAATATTTCCATAACTGATGATCAACGCTTATTTTTTAAATACCGTGCAACAGTTCATTATGGATTTCAAACAATAAGAAATTTTGCTGATGTGACGTAATTAAAACAAAATATTATTAGAAAATGGTTGCAACTTTTCATTGCTTAGCTCTCTGAATATTTCATGTGTGTCAAATTTTTGAAGGACACTGCGAGAGGCATCAACGATTGACAAATACGACGGACGTTGTCCTGTCTTGAATATGAATATTGCATTCGAATTGGATGGTGGTTAATTGTTTTTAAATTTTCTAATTTTTCGTGCAATTTCCTTAATGTTTTCTTACATACGAACCATCTTCTGCCAATAACAAACACAACAAAAGAAGAATTAGCGAAATCGGTCCAGCCGTTCACGCTTGATGTCGTGACCAAGGGAAAATGGGATTCATTTTTATATATAGAGATAAAAATTATGAATTATATTTTTAAAAAAACCATCTTTGGACTTTGCCTAATGTTTTCATTGTGAAGTTATGATCTAAACTAATCCTGAAAATGTTAAATTTGTAGGTTACATTATTCCTCCTGTGCTAGGTAAGCAATTTAGCGAATCAATAAAATATAATAATAATACATGTATACAGTAATTTGAGTTAGTTGGAGCCAATAACATTACAATCAGCCTCCTCTCAATCTTTGACAATACACTCACTGCATGCCTTTGTTAATCGATGTGTCGACAAGTATATTGAGATGCGTTTATTGTTAGAGTGGTTTTGCAAGTTATTAGAAAAATTATTAATACATACAATATGCAAAAACCAGCAGAGACGCTAGAAGTCTTTTCTTTAGAATGGACATATTTTACGCTTTTTTAAGAGCGACTTCAGACTAGCGTATTTCAAGCTTGTACGCGCGAAACAGCGAAATTTGTCATTCTTCGGTACCAAACGCGTTTTGCGAAACGACTAGGCAGGCGCCGAAAAATACGCTAGTTTGAAACCGCTTTAAGTCTAAATAGTCTTATCTCTCTAATAACAGTAATGACTAATTTAAAGAATAGTGAACCAAATTGTTTCTTTTTTTTACTTTTGGGTGATTTGCCAGGCTAACCGCAAATATTAAAATTTAATTTTAAAAAGGTACAATCGTTATCTGTTGTTTTTGTATGTTTTGTTTTATATCCAAAATATACACAAAAAATATCGAAAAAAATTAGTATGAGCTACACATAGATAAGTTCGTACTCACAATAAGTTTATTAAAAAACAACAGATTATTAAAAAAATTACAATTGAATAAGTTTTTTACTTACTCTCGTCATAAAATAAAGCGAATTAAATATTTTTATAACAAATGTGTCCTCTACATTATTTTAGTATAACTGATCTATAAAGGCCCAAGGGACTTTGATGAAATAACACATTAATATTTCTTAAGTAATTGTTTCATTTAAAAGTAGAAAAGTGAAATATTGTAATACCTGACTTATGGGTCTTTAGAGTTACAGGTAGCTGTTTATTCACAATATATACATAAATGAAAAAATCTGAAATAAACTATTTTTTCATATCACACACTTCTGTTTAATGCAAAATGTTACACAAAATATTCATGTCCTAGTCTAAAGTGAACATAACTTGCACTAAGAAAGTAGTAAGATAGCTGTATTATTACTTATTACTTCCATTCCATACATTCTACAAACACAAATATCGTTATCAGAGTTTCAGATCATAACATATTTGTATAAGACTATATCATTAATGATCATAGAGTGTAATCACGTGTGTGATAAGAAGATTCTACTGTAGAAAGGAGCATAAGTATCTATTCATTAATAATTGGGCCCTGTGCAACAATGTCACATCACATACCATAAGAATTCACTGCTATTGAAATAGTTTTTTACCAAACTGAGGAATCATCTTAATAAATGGCTTAATAAACACATTTGTTTCCAATAATTAGTGTAAACATCTTTACGAAAAATGGCACAGGTAACTCTCATAACTCATAACACACATATTTCACACTTACACTTAGTTTCAATGCAAAGTAATAAATAGGCAAACATACGTTTTCTTAGGCATGCATGCACAAGAAGCGAACTGTAGTTTCAAAGGTCGAGATCTTAAGGCTAGGCTATCACTATTTAGCTTATGTGAACAAATTTCTTGTTATGTAAATAAGATTAATATAACAAACTAAAACAAATATCTATAGCCACCTACTTTTATAAATTGTGGAGGAAATTATAATTAAATAAATTAAGTTTTTAACAAAAAAATAGAACCGACTTCAAACAGTAAAAAATAAAATTGTTCAGTACCTACTTCTTCTTGCTTATGGTAATGACTCTTAAAACTATTTCTGGAGTCGGGCCCTTAGTAAATGTCGTACCATTCGTTCTAAATTGGCACCGACAGTACAGACAGTGGGACAGTAGGTACCTACTTCTTCTTGCTTATGGTAATGACTGTTAAAACTATATTGGAGTCGGTGCCCATTCAGAACGAAAGGTACACTATATTTACTAAGGCAGGACATTTCACTAAGGGCCCGACTTCAAAAATAGTTTTAAGAGTCATTACCATAAGCAAGAAGAAGTAGGTACTGAACAATTTTATTTTTTACCGTTTGAAGTCGGTTCTATTTTTTTGTTAAAAACTTAATTTATTTCACTCTTTTTAGTAATTTTAATAATTCTGTATGTATTAGCATAATTGGAAAAAAATTCACTTAACTTCTAAACTTTAAACAGATTTACCTTTTATAATCATGTTTATCTAATAACCATCTAAAAGTATGAAAGACATACTATCAGTCCACCTGAACGTATAAATTAAAGAAAGAATTTGCTCTCAGCTCCTAAACGTTGAGGAGTTGTACCTTCAATCATCAGTTAAGCAACAGCAGGTGATAATTACCACACATAAATATTTGTATTATGTTAAAAATATGACTAAAAGCATGTGTGTGCCTATTAAGTTTCAGTGTTTCCCTCGACTTCCCTAATATCACATCATCAGATTTTGATATGGTGACAGTTGGACCACCTCAGGAATGTAAGATTTCGAACAAAAAACCATTTATTGAAAGAATTTGCTCTCAACTCCTAACCGTCGTAGTACCTTCCATCATCAGTTCAGCAACATGATATGACGATAATTATACACAAATGTCTGTTTTGCTTTGTAAAAATATGAAAATCATTTGTTGTGCTATAAAATTTGAATGTTCCCTTTGATTTCTCTGGGATCCCCTCATCAGACTTTGACTTGGTGACAGTTGGACCATCTCGGGAATGTAAGATTTCGAATAAAAAACTATTTATTGAAAGAATTTGCTCTCAACTCCTCACTGTCGCAGTACCTTCCATCATCAGCTCAGCAACATGAGATGATGATTTCTATGCGTAAATATCTCTTATGCTTCAGAAACTATAAGAAAATCAATGTGTGTGCCTATAAAATTTGAGAGTTCCCCTCGATTTCCCCGGGATCCCATCACCAGATCCTGATTTGGTGACAATGGGACCACCTCGGGAGTATAAGCATACGAACAAAAAAAGAATTTTGAAAATCGGTCCACAAACGGCGGAGTAATCAGTGAACATATATAAAAAAAAAATACATACAGCCGAATACAGTACCTCCTTCTTTTGGAAGTCGGTAAAAATATGGTGCTTTAATTTAGTCATTTTATTGATCATTGCATTTAGCACTACAGTTAGACCAATGATGTATGCCAGTAATGCTGTTAAGCCTTACAGGCCTAGCCGTTTTGAATAAAAGTTATTGTAAAATTGCAGGACTATTATATAAAATAAAACTCTGTCCTACATCCACATTAACAATATTCATACACAGAAAATGATGTTTACCTTATTCTGAAAAAGTGTATGTATGTAGAAGCAAAATTAAAATGTGAGTTCCTCCCTACACCAAATTATTTGAATAGTAATATCTCAAAAGCAGGGCACAAGGGTTATTTCGTTGACAACCAGGGGATTAGAGCATTACTAAAGATAATTTTATATAAAAACAATAATAATGTATATTTACCATTTTTATAATTTCTGGGTAGACTGGCTCAGTAAGCACCCCACGGCCGGCAGTAATGTATTCCACAAGCTCATTGAGTGTGGCTCTCTTTATCTCCTTCCCCTTCAGGTCAGCTACAGGATCCATGAAGTCAAAAGCCACGCAACATTGTCGCAGCTTGCGTATGAACAGCTCCTCCTGCTCGCCACTTGGGACATCTGAAAAAAACAAAATGGAAAATTAGATTTAAGTAAGATCTTCACAATTTATGGGGAACATTCTGTTCTCAATTTGTTAGGTGGTAGAACTATTATGGGTCGCCCGGGGAAGTACCACTGCTGCACCCACTTCTGATGTGAACCAATTCTGTTGTGTTTCGGTGGAAAGGTGCAGTTGCCAGCCACACTTACATGAGGCGACCACCAGCCTCTGGAGTAGCAGCGCAACTGCATACGACCTCAGACAAGACTAACCTATGCTTGCTTGAGGTTGTACGTAGATGTCCATGGGCTGCAGCAACCACTTAACACCACGTGGCCTGCATGCTCATCTGCTACTCCATTCAAATAAAAAAAAACAATGATTAGCATAAGAAATAATGAGCACCATAAAAATCTGTCAAATTTTTTATTCCTGTACTTTTATTATAGTGATGGTCATAGTGGATTAAAAGAAAAATGAAACATAACTTTTACATAAACATGCCTATATTTTGCCATCACCATACTATTAAGGAAAAGTTGACCTTTAGGATAGAAATTATTTTTTATTCCTGAACTAAATAGCACAAATTTTATAAAAACATTCTAACAATGACTTGCTATCATGTATATTGTTGAGTGTAATATATATTTTTCATCCATCTAAATTACTTTTGATTAAGAGGCCGTATACGAAATTTTGCCGATTTCACTGATTTAGCTCATTTTATACAGGAGATTTTGCAGTTAAAATACAGTATTTCTATAAGTTTAATTGCACAATATGACTGATCATTTCAATAATAAACTATTAAATGAGCCACTTTTTAATTTTTATTTCGTTATTTTGCTTAATAGACCTGAAGCCGGTGATAGTTTTGTAAATATTACTGTAATAGGTGTAGAATATCACATATTTCTGGATCATTTTAAAGTCTAAACAGATCGAAAAAAATGCCATGTATTGCTGTAAAAACCACATACATAGTGTATGAGCCACTTTTTGCCACTCTAATACAAAAAATATTTGTAAAAAAACATTGAACTTGGTCAATTTTGAGAGAAAATGGACCAGAAATTGCATTTGATTTCAGCAAATTGGAATAATCTTTCGTAAAATTTAATTGACATAAATACTCTTCAGTTTATAATCAATCTGTTTCCTGAAAAAAAAATCTTATTAATAATGATGATTCAGCATTAAACATCTTTTAAAGTAACCTAAATCTCGCATTATAATTCTTGACGCAAGCTATAAAAGTGTCTAATGTATTAGATTATTAATGATATTAAAAGTTATATTGTGCAATGATACTAGTAGAAGTACTGTAATTTATCTGCAAAATCTCATGTGTTAAATCGGGTAAATAAGCAAAATCGGCAAAATTTCGTATACGGCCCCTTAAGTATATAAGTGCTTTCTGTTAAAAAGGGGGGGGGGTTGGGTATAGAAGTCTAACACAGGATTTTGATTATTCTGTGAATGAGGAGGGGTAGTTAGGGTGTAGTTGAACCCTGTTAGCGGATTTTTTTTTGCCGGAGGCGCGGTTTTATTTAATTATGATTAAAATTAAAATTCAAAAATTTGTGTGAAATGAAACACAATTCCTTTAATCTAAGGGCAGAATTTAAAAAAAATACGTGAAATGGAACGCAACGCATACTAACATCACCCGTGCGGCGGGTATTTTGTAAAAAATTATTCCGTTTCTGTCGTAGTTACGTGAATGTGTTGTTTTGTTTTTCCTGAATTTTCGAAGACTTTGGCTGTGTTATTGGACTGATTTTGGATTGCTTTTACTTTGGACTTCATTTTTATTTTTATCAAGAATTCCAAAAAAACTTTGTGTTCCCGTAGAGTAGGGAAAGGGGGGTTTCGGGGGGCGAAGCCCTCCGAATGAGGGAGGTGGGGGGCGAAGCCCCCCGCCAAAAAAGATACAAAAAGAACTCGTCATTTAAAATGAATGAGTTCGGTTAGGTTAGGTTTGACTTTTTTAAATTTACACAAAAAAAAGGAACCCCGCACAGCGGGGTTCCGTCGACATGCTACGATTAACTTTCTTTCGCTCGGGCGGAGGGAGTGGTCTTCTCGCAGCGCTGGTGCTGTCACGGAGCGCTATTCTAAGCTCAAAACTTTAACCCTGGATACCTCCATAACCATGGGGTTCCGGCAGGGGGGAGGGGTCCAAGGGGTACTGCCACCCCCTCCTTCCCCCCACCCCGCCCTCCCCCAAAACCGTATGAAGGTGTTTAATGTCTATACCTTTACCAAAAGGGGATAGCATCATGACGTGTCACCCAACAAACAAGAAACTAAGATAAGTTAAGATCATGATAAAAATATTACCAATCAATTATGCTACTGGTGTTCTGCCTAAACACAAAGAAAGTTAAAAATACTTATACACCATTATATCTTAATTGATATTAAGGATGTTGGCAAAAAAAATTGATTTGTTCAATCAAAGCATTTTTCTTAGACAATCAGCACATAAAAATCATAAATCACTAAAAATATGCAACATAAGAATGTTTCCAATTGGACATTAGACAGAGAGAGCAATATCTACTTGATTGTGATGTCACTTGCCTGTTTCACAATCTATCTATACTTAATATATAAAGCTGAAGAGTTTGTTTGTTTGTTTGAACTTGCTAATCTCAGGAACTACTGCAACAAATTGAAAAATTCTTTTTGTGTTGGATAGTCCATTTATTGAGTGAGGCTTTAGGCTTTAATACATTTAGCTGCAACCAATAGGAGCGAAGCATCAGTGAAAAATGTTGCAAAAACGGGGAAAATCTATGCTGAGATATAAAGCTGAAGAGTTTGTTTGTTTGAACACGCTAATCTAAGGAACTACAGGTTCGAATTGAAAAATTCTTTTTGTGTTGGATAGTCCATTTATCAGGGAAGACTTAAGGCTATATAACATCATACTATAACTAATACCAAAGTCCACACTGACGAAGTCGCGGGCGGCCGCTAGTACAAAATATGAGCAAAGCTTTGTTTTGATATTAAGAGATAGATGATACAAGCTTATAACTCTGCTGATTTTTAACTAATATTCATTTTGATTCAAATTTATGTGATAATCCATGATGCTGCAACAACATTTATATTTCACTACTACTTGTAGTACACAATCTGAGCATTATGTCTTAATTGAAATATAAATTACACATAAACACAACATGTTTTTTCAAATGTAAGCTAAAAAAAAAATTTAGGTAGGTTTTATAATAAATTTTTATTTCAGGTTCAAGATAATAGCTTCACATAATAATGCATCTTTTTAAAGCAATAAGTATATTGTGTTGGGTTAGAATTCACACACACACAAGGTCAATGGATCAGCAAGGCAATATTAAGGCAAATATTTATGTGAACCTGATATGGCAATTACAGTCTGAGCTCCTTTTTACATAATTTATAATAAAACTTAGGTCAAGTAGAAATAAAAAATATATGTAATATCAATCATTATTTCTTGAAAGTTATAAGTTGTGCATAATGAAAGTAAGTCCTTAGTGAAATTATAAGTGTTGTAAAAATAAATTAGCTCTATCTTGGCTAGGGACCATGTCTTGCCAATATAAGCTTCATACAAAGTTATTAATACTGATAAGAAATAAATTGGATAACATTATGCTTCTTATAAAGTATTGTCTAGTCAAATAAAAAAGTAAAGATATAATTCTGCAAACAAGAAAGTGAGGCCAGTTAAAACTGTACCCTGCATTGTTCATACATATTACACACACACATTTACAACAAATCTATACCTTGATTTGTCCGTTGAACATAGCAATGCATTGAGAAAAATTATGTCAAAAATATCAAACTTCACTAGGAAAAATTATACAACTGCATTTATAGAATGGTGTAATGAATATATTAATGTGCCAGGATGCCACCAATTGGGGGTCCCGAATTCAATTCCAGGCGAAGCAGAGATTGAAATTATGAGTTTCAGTTTCTGTTTTCAGTCTTGTGTTTGTGTTCATCTATTTTTGTGTCCAAGGTATCAACGACACAGGCAGGCGTGGTCCCAGGTGGCATGACCTCCTCCCAAATGCCATCAGTCATGCGTAAATGGAAGGCGAAACAAGCCAATTTGGGACACCTTTTTCCCCAAATTTCGTAGTGATCTCCCCCCCCCCCCCCCCCCCAAATTTCTTGGTGAAAAAAATTAAGGCTGTGACTGCGCCTGGACATGGGTATACAGGGTATATCAGAATTATGATTGCCACTTGCCATGCACACACATTTACAAAACCAGCCTCACTTTATTGTTCTCAGAGTTATGACCTGTAATGCCTTAAGTTGTTATTATTTGTTGTGTAAATTACATTTTATATAAATTTATGTGTGACTTATGATTGAAATAGAAATTTGAAGTATGCAAGGCCCTGTGGCTGGCATAGAATGCAATAGATAAAATAGCTAAGTGATATGGGCGTGGTTATGGAGTAATATGCAAAAACTCCGCTGTTTACGGATAACCAAATAAATAATAATGAAAAATTAGTATGAATTGTGCACCACCAATCCACCCCATTGTTGTAGAGTAAGCTCCAGGCCTCCCTAATAATGGGAAGATTGCCCAGCCCAGCAGTGGGTTGCAGCCAATATGAATTGTAAGAAATTTATTTAATAATGATATTGATTGTATTTCACAAAAAAATATCACATACATTTTTCTTGTAGGTACAATTTACGCTTTAAAATTTTGAGAAAATTGTTACAATTTAAACAAAATTTTTTGAGATACATTAAGACTATTTAAAGACTTACTTTGCTTTTTGAACGACCTCACATTCCTTTGTAGAGGTAGCATGGCTTGGCAGTGTGCTTAACAACAGATTTATTAGCATTACATTTTTACAGATTGTGTTTAAAACAGCATCAACCATGTAGTGGAAGCTGACACTTTACCACACAGACACATTCTACAGATTAAGCAAGACTACAGTCTTGTAACCAATTATTAAATTAAACATACCCAAAAGAAATAAATATAATTATATTACTTAGAAGATATAGTAGCATGAGAAATAAGAATAATTATCAATTAGCTTTTAGTTCCCATACAATTTACAGTACTTTAAGACTGAAAACAGTCAATCCCACTATTATATCAATCTCTTAGCAAATCACTGAGAGAGATAGACTATACAACTGTTTAGGACAGTATCTTTAGGTTTAAATGTTATTTTTTTAATAAATGATGTTGCCTAACAAGCAAGTATCAAAGATAGTCTACCTCTACAAGTATAAAAGACCTAATAGAAAAAGTAACAAGTTGTATTCATGGAGCATTTTAAGAAATATATTTGTAGTGACAAAAATTACCCCAGTTAATAACAGCACAAATGGGTAAGGCATTTTTTTTCACTGTGGCTGTTTTGTTTCATGGTATGTTTGTTTATAATCCTATTTCTACCAAGATAACCTGAAATGATAAGTTGTTGTATGATCATAAATAGGTTACTAGGTATTTACAGATGAAAAAGCACTAACCTTTGAGCAGTGGCAATGCCTGGAGCTCCACATCCTGCGTGTTGCGGTACCGGGAAGAGCCCTGAGACTTCTTGGTCTTTTTCTTCAGTGATCGCTTGGCGAATGGATCAATTCTATCCACGAACGTTCCCGAAGACATTTTGCTAAATAGCATATAAAAGTATCCCAAATGACAATAGGTCGACAGCGATCAATGCAAAACTTGTTTAGATTCCGATAGAGTCATGATCCAGCTCAATTGGTCAAAGAAATGCGCTCTTCTTGTAAGGTCGCAGCAAAATATTACAGCCTAAACAAACATTCCTTCGTCACTCATGACGGTGTGTAGTGGTCACACTCAGGCCATTCTTTACACACTTCAAGAATCCACAACAGTTACGTAATTTTACGACGACTTTATCACTAAAATGACACAATAATATAACAGAACAATTCCATTCACAAAATCAGTTTCAGTTTCTGAGGCGTGTCACGAATACCAGAAGGCAGAAGTCGCATATATACATACAAGCCTCGTGTAATATCAGCCGGTCATTCGATGACAATATAATTTTCCGACAATTAGAGCTGTAATAGTTTCAGTTTTACTAGTAATAACTCGTAAAATTGCAAAACAAAATCGTAATTGTTCTTCTAAGATGTACACGGAAACTATAGGCGATGACACAGAGCAAATTTTCAACACCAAAAATCTATCACTGTATTCTCGCCATCGCTCACCATCCGTTTCGATTTACACAGTGAAACGAGACGCATTTTATCGCGATGCACGATATTACGTTGAAGGGTTGCACTTTCACAAGAACGATTATATATTTTGACGACTTTTTCTTCTACGACAAACGATCAATTTACAAAAGGTATCTAGTTAAAAGATATCATCACTGGTTTTGCTGCGAAAACGCCAGCACTCAAAAGTACCTATTTCTGAAAATAGATGGAGATATAAAAATGTTCAGAGATATCGTTTATATCCTTTTTTCCTTTAATAATAAGAAAAGGACCTAAACGTGCAATAGAAAAAAAGCAAAAAATATAATAAAATTATGCAATAAAAAAATGTTAAAAGTATTATATTCCTTAATAATTATTACTTCCTACGTATCAGAAGCGGAAGAAGTGAATTTGTATCTTTTGTGTTATTGCTGCGTTCATGATAAATAAAAATGAAGAAAATTATATTTCATAGACAATCCGAAAAGCTTGTAAATTAGTAAAAAAAACTGATAAAACTACATATTAATATTAAGTCTTTTTAATCCAACTTTTAGATGTAAGTTAATTATTTTAATACTAATACGACACGAATACCGTCAACAGATTTTTTTTCACCAATTCAATAACTTTGAATAAACAATGATTTTAGTGAATTTTCTTGAGAGTAGGGTTTATTTTAACATTTTTTTTTATATTTTATTGATTTCATACAAAGATACAAATATGTGTAATTTTTTATCTATAATTTTACATCAACAAGAACAGCACAACCGACAACGCTAGAATGAAGTTTTATCTGTAGCATCTGTAGATACGTCGGGAAAGTAGCTTTCTAAATTTTTTGGAGTCATTCCTATCTTCAAAATACTATAATTTTTATGCTGCAGGATATTCCTACAACGCCTCATAAAAATTGATCTGTTTGATGTGCAGTTAATCATATTCAGCAGTTATATCCAATATTAGAAGACTAATTAGAAAGCAACATGGAAGCTCTGACAGTTCCGCCATGAATGCAAAATAAATAGAAATTGTGAAGGTTCATAATTTATTTACTTGAGCTTGCTATTTGAGTTTTAACTTGTGTGCAATTCAAATCTTATACATCATGTGATATTTATATCTTAAAAGCGCCAAGTATATGAGCAAAGAAAGCACGGCTGCGCAATGTAAGAAATTAATTTTAATTTGTATCAATAATAGCGTAGTAAGTGCATAGGTACAGGTACGCTACATCTATTACAGTTTACTTCTCTTTTTATATTTTTGAATTATAAATAATGTGAGATAACAATATTAGTACATAATTTTCTATAACATTTTTATAAATCAGACCATAATCATGGTGTTAGTGGTGTTGGTATTTGATTGTGGTGTTTAGTAGATGATAAGTAATGAATAAATACAAATATATTATGAGAAATACTAAAGGGCTTTATTTATTTATAAGTATACTTACATTTAATTTTTGTGTATTCAGATTTTGTTGAGCTAGTCCTAAAACAAATTCATTCAACTATAAGTGAATTTATTAAAATGATATTTCAGTTGATTTAACCACAGATAAATTATTAGATAAATAGGTGAATAATAACTTAGCATCACTTACTTATTGTTTTAGACGCTGGAAGTCACTGGAAGGAGGCCAGAAACTTCACAATGTTGAGAGGGGGGCGTGGTGGCCGTCACAGTCCGGAGCTGTACCCCCACACATTGAAGTGCTCCAACGCTAGTGATACAAGTTCTGCTTACAGTGGGAGTGATACAATGACGTCAGTTCACAGTTCTTTAGACATGGACATGGAGGTAGACCTTTCAGGTCTCCTGGAATCAATTGTTGATTCAGATGAGGAAGAAGATTTAGAGGAGAGCATGGACAGTCTTACTGTACGTGATGCAGTCCGAGAATGTCTTGAAAAAGATCCAAGCGAGAGAACTGATGAAGACATTGAAATACTTTTGGAATTTACACAGCATTTGAAAGCATTTACTAATATGACCTTGACTGTGCGAAGAGCTCTTTGTGCTGTTATGGTGTTTGCAGTGGTTGAAAAAGCTGGGACCGTTGTAATGAATGATGGGGAGGAACATGACTCATGGTCAGTACTTGTCAATGGCCAAGTTGGAATTGAGCATCAAAATGGTGAAATAGAGCATCTCAATGTTGGTGACAGCTTTGGCATGGCAGAGGCTACTCTAGAAAAACTGTATCATAGAGGTGTTATGACTACTAGATGTGATGATTGCCAATTTGTTTGTATCACCCAATCTGATTATTATAGAATCCTTCATCAAGGTGAAGAAAATATCAGACGTCATGAGAATGAAAATGGTGTTGTTGTTTTAGTCACAGAATACAGAGGTGCAGCTGGTGAATCAGGTCATCAACAAGGACATGTGGTAATACGTGGAACACCTGAGCATCTGATGCTTCAGCTAATTGAAGATAATTCCAGGGATTCTACATATGTTGAAGATTTTCTCTTAACCCATAGAACCTTCATTGAAAGCCCTTTGGTTGTAGCAAAACAACTGCTTGCCTGGTTTTCTGAACCATCTGTGAGGGATAAAGTTACCAGAGTGGTATTGCTCTGGGTAAATAACCATTTCACAGATTTTGAAACAGACCCTACAATGATGGAATTTTTGGAAAACTTTGAAATAGCATTGGAGCGTGAAAAGATGGAAAGCCAATTGAGACTATTGAACATAGCGTGTTCAGCAAAAGCAAGAACTAGAAGTGTGATATTATCACGTTCTTCAAGAGATGAGCCTCTAAATTTTTCTATATTGGGTGGATATGAGAGAGGATATGGGATATTTATACTCAAAGTTGAAAAACATTCTAAGGCTGAAGAAGTCGGATTAAAGCGAGGAGACCAAGTCTTGGAAATTAATGGTCAATCTTTTCAACATGTAAGTCATGCAAAGGCCATGGAAACAATCACAGGATCTACTCATTTAAGCATCACAGTTAAAAGCAATTTATTAGCATTTAAACAAATGCTGCTAATGCCTGAAAATTCTCCCAGACAGAGAGGAGCTGCCAATATGGTCAGATGGCAAACTGATCCACGGGCTCGTTTATCTACAGCAGATATTCTCAGTGATGATCCTATCACATTGACATCAGTGATTCAGTCTCCCACTAAGAAACCTCAACCTTTGAGTATAAAGAAAGAACCTCAAAAAGGTTATATGACATTAGGTCATAAGAAACTACAAAAAGCTTTAATGAAACTTAATATTCTTCCTAAAAATACTATTAATGATGGCATCCATACTGATGACAGCATTCTTTCGAATTCAGAGTCCCTAAACAAAGCAAATACCAGTACCTCCTTTTATAATTCTCACAGCAACCCAGATTTAATATCTATATGTTATGATGAATATCAATCATCTGACTATCCTGAACATGTTTTGAAGGTATACAGAGCTGATCAAACTTGCAAATATTTATTAATTCATAAAGAAACAACTGCTAGAGAAGTTGTAATGCTGTCTGTACGAGAATTTAGTATATCTGAACCCAGTTCTAATTTTTCTTTGTGTGAAGTATCTGTAGCTCAGGGAGGCATCATTAAACAGCATCGTTTACCTGATCAATTGCAAAACCTCGCTGAACGTATTGGTCTCAGCTCCAGATATTATCTCAAAACTAATGGAGTTAGTGAAACTTTAGTACCTGATGAAATGGCACCAGAACTACTTCGAGAAAGTGTTGTCCATTTTTTGCAACTGAATGCTGTAGAAGTTGCTGTTCAGTTAACACTGCAAGACTTTTGCATTTTCCGACAAATCGAAAGCACAGAGTATGTGGATGATCTATTTGAGCTAAAAAGCAGATATGGCACTCCAATGCTATCACAATTTGCAGGACTTGTAAACAAAGAAATGTTTTGGGTGGTAACTGAAGTAGTCAATGAACAAAATCAAGTTCGACGATCTAAAATAATCAAGCAGTTCATCAAAGTTGCAAGACACTGTAAAGAATGTAAAAATTTCAATTCCATGTTTGCTATTATTTCTGGATTAGGCCATGGTGCAGTTTCAAGGTTGAGAATGACCTGGGAAAAACTACCCACCAAATATGTTAAGCTCTTTTCAGATTTGCAAATGCTTATGGATCCTTCTAGAAACATGTCTAAATACAGACAGTTGGTAACAAGTGAGCAAGGACGGTCACCAGTGATTCCTTTTTACCCAGTTGTGAGAAAAGATCTAACATTTATCCATTTAGGCAATGACACTAAAGTGGAAGGAATGGTAAACTTTGAGAAATTGAGGATGATTGCAAAAGAAGTGAGAACACTCACAAATATGTGTAGTTCTCCATATGATCTCCTAACACTATTGGAATTAGGAAAGCAACCTCCTTCTAATGCTATGGTAGCTTTGAACCAACTAAACACTGGGGTCCAACAAGGTCAAGTTACTGTAAAAAGGCGGAAAAAATCATCTAATGTTCCCAATCATAAAAAAATGTTTGAGGAGGCCCAGATGGTACGACGCGTAAAAGCATATTTGAATCGTATGCATGTAGAAACAGATGAAGAACGTCTTCACGCACTTTCTTTAGAATGTGAAGGTGCAGGACCTGCACCAGCCATGCCTCGTCGTCGTCACCCTTCCCCTTCCTTGTCCACTACTAGCAGTGCCTCATCAGCCAGCGAAGGTAAAAAGAGTTTTGCTGGAAATAAATTTGGTACTGCCTCACCACAAGCTGTTAGAAAGCTGTTAGCATTATCTGAACCAGCTAAAACAAGACCTCATCAGCCCAGACCACCACCATCAGGTCCTTCACCCTCCACACACAGACGAGATGGGCCTAGCCCAGGCATATCCAGTTCTCGTGCTGCTCATGAAAGATCTCATTCAGATACCCCCACTCCCATGCCAGTGGATTTGTCTGCTGAAAGTAGCAGTGTCACATCACTAGTAAACTTGCCATTGAGAAAGACTGGGTCGGCAACATCAAGCGATAGTGGTCATGGCTCTTGTACAACTACAAGTTGTGTGAGACCTGTACCGCCTCCACGAATGCCACCAGCACCCTATACACTTGCTTCTCAAGTAGCTCGCTTAGAACGACTTAGCCGTGCACATTCACATGAAGGTGTAACACGTCAATATGCAGATTTCTATCATGATGTACCGGATGATGAAGATGATGACCAGCAGGTTTCAGCAGTTTGAAATTTAATACTCTAATCAATGTCTATTTATATAGTTCATTTTGTAATCTCACTTGACAAATAGAGAGCACGAGTTATATACATTTTTCTTACATTGTTATCAGTATCTTGTATGTAACCCTTATGATTAAATTTAAAGACTGTATTATTTTAAAATTAAGAACATGTCCTAGTGTTATGTAGTGTAAATTTACTTATAAGCTATGCCTCTATTATAATTATTACTAAATATAATGTGACCCACCAGTTTCCAGTTATATCTAGAGATGTTTGATGTACCAATAGTAGGTGATTTGATGAGTGTTCACTATTGGTGTCTTCTACATTCCGTTGTTTGTTTATTATTTTTATAAATTTATAATATGCAACTTAGACCAAATAATAATTAATGTACCTTTTAATATTTACGATTCAGATTGATTTTTAATTATTGTATAATGTAGTGATTTTGGTAGCTTTGTGGACCAATATTATGTTGGAGTTTTATGTCTTATGGTAGCAATTTTCAAATATGTTAATATTATAATTTAATTATTTTAATTGTAAATAATAAAACTATTAATTCCGTATTTCATTAATTGTTTATTTAAAGTCACATTTAGTACCTATGATTACATTGACAATTGAAATTAAAAATTAATATAATTCACAAAGTCATTCTTGTCAGAGGTTTTGTAAATCTCATTAGCTAATATATACATTACTATAAAATCTTTGTATTATTATAACCACCTGCCATGGGTCAAAATATAACGCATTTAGTTACGATTACCTGCTTTTTCCAAAAAGTTAAATATTTAAATAAGTAGTATTGCAACATATACATTTGTAAATACACAATAGTACCAAAAATATATTATCACAGGTACATAAATAAAAGATTCATATAGTAAAGTAAATATATATTTGGAAGCCTACTTATAATTATAATATGATTATAATACAAACAGGTGTAATATGATTGTATTATAATATGATTATAATACAAACAGGTGTAATATGATTGCCATTTATTACACCAAAGTAATAAATATAAAAAAGGTTATTTATATAAAAAAGAGTTAACAGTAAGCTGCAATCCTACTTACTCCATAAAGAATATATTATTATCATAGGTAAATAAAAGTATTTATTTAAACTGAGCAATGTAATCAGCTTCAAGTGGATGCAGCTCAGGAGCTGGTATCACCAGACTATGCAATGGTGGGCCAAGGTTGCAAGTCTGCATGTCATGTAATGACATTGCAGCTATCTTTTGATCTGTTGCACCAACTCTGGACAAACCTATTGCTAAGTGGTCCTTGCGTAAACCTGAAATAAATAGTGTAACATTGTAGGTGAGATGATTTTAACTTGACTTTTAAATTAGAAATGTGTACCTATAAAAAAATGTATTTATGGGATACCTTTACGTTTTTTTTTAATAACATGTATTAAAATAATGTGTTAAATACCTATAAAATATGAGAAAACTATAAGCAAAACAGATTGTTATTGGGCATATACATAAAAATGTAAGCCATGATGGTTATTTACTTAGATCTAGATTTAACTTTAAAGTAGAAATGCAGCTAGTTTTGAATTAAATAAATTTAGTAAAATGATCCTTACACAACTTTGGCATTACATTTAATACTAGTAATATTTATAAGTAAATCATATTTATATAAGTAATTATTCTATTTAATTTTGTAATATATAACATCACAACTGTCAATAATTGCTTTAGTAACATAGCTTGTACCCTTACTGTTCTTATACCATTACATCTTTTATCCTAAAAGTTGTTTGCTTTATAAACTAAACTATTTATTTGGTATAATATAGGTTGTAAATACTGTTCAGCTACTGACATATACAAATTATAATAACGCTTCACACTTATAGCCCCACAGTAGGGTATATACCCTGTGTCGTGGGTACCATGGAAATATACAAAGACAGAAACAAAAACACCCAGACTGAGAACAGAACAGAACTCATCATTCAAATATCTGTTTCACTGGGAACTGAACACGGGACCCCTGTAATGGCAGCCACGCGGGTCGTCATAATAAAATAATTGGAAAATATTGTCAATGTTCTATAATGTTCTGTAACATCAGTATGGAAGTATTAAACACTAAACAATATGTTATAAGCTGTAAAATATTTATATCATGTTACACACACACACTACTGACACAGCATACATTATCTAACCCAATAACATTTCTTGTAACAAATACATACAAAGTCTGGACAGTATAATTGAATGAGTAAACCTAAGTTGGTTGATTTCCTACACAGGATTGGGTAGGTAACTAAAAGCAAATAGGTGTTTCATTTTCTCAATAAAATAAGAAATTTGATTTAAAAAATATCATTAACATGATCAAAATTCACTCTATATACAAAATTATAAAGCTCAAGTTATAAAGAAACAGTCGGTAATCATAATGTTAATAGTTACCTAAATCTGGCTTGTTTTCAATTATTTGAACTAATTGTGTTGCAGCTTCACTGACGCTCATAAACTTTGGATCCATGTACTGGCGAACTTTCTTAGTCAGAGATTCTTCAGTAGGTTCCTTCACTTTGATATCTGAATGAAAAATGTTTAAACACTTATTAAAACATTTTAAAAGAGAAATTTTACAGTAAATTAAATCAATTAAAGTTTTTTTTTTACTACACACACCAATGTCTTAAGTCTCAACAGAAAGTAAACATGCAGTTTCATAAAAATAGTGCTATGGGAAGGTAATAATTGTTCATAAAAATCAGGACAGGAGAATTCTGGAAGGATATGGACCCAGACACTGTTGCAGTTGAAGATTTTAGGAGTGGGGTTATAACTTCAGAACACAAATGTGTAATCCAATGATGGGTGGGGAGTTTCTTCAAGAAGACCATACCTGTATCCATTTGTGACCACTCCATATTTGACTGACTGGTACCTAATAAGTGAAATACTTAGCAGGAAGGACTGCATCTTCCTGAAGGTCAGTCAAGGCAATGATTATAAAAAACTAAACACATCTGGTCAAATGTACCTAGCAAGCAAAGGGTATGTAAATTTCTTGAAAAGTTTCCAATAATTTTCTCAAAGAAGCTATCTGGTTTCCATGTATCTGTCCAATATGGTATAGATACAGTTTCTCCAAAATTGTACAGCTGCAAGCCGCAACAGCTTACAGCATTCATAATGGATGCATTGTGAATTATCTGAAAATATGGAAACATTGTCCAAAATAAGAAGTCTCAAAATTAAAGTCAATCCAATTCAATAAAGTTTATCAAGCTTTAGAAGAAGTAAGTGGCTTTTATTTTATTTCACATTTTACAAGCTTTATCTTGCATAATAATATGTTTGTTCGGATGGCACATTATTATTGCAAGCAGATATGTTCAACAATTAAGCTGAAATTTGTATGCACATTTAGTTTGAATGACAATGCAATTTGTGCAAGATTTAGCATTGCTGTAAATTTAAAATGGCTGGTGTGGTTGCACCAACCCACTTGTTGAGGTTATCAAATGAAAAGGTTTAAGGGTTTAACTTGTAGAATAGAATAAACCCTAAAATATTTATATCCAAAATGACCACCACCACATAATGGTGGATTACATATTTTTGTAAATCACACCTATTGTGGGTTTCAAATGAAAGGATTACTATGTAGAATGATGATACTTATCAATGGATGGTAACATCCAACAGTGGGTTGGCCACTAATCTATATCTCAACCTACCCACTTCAAGAGTTGGAGGCTGACAAAATATAATTATTTCTTTTCTTGTATACCTAAATAATAAAGCTATGGCCATTTATTTGTCTACCTTCTTACCTGAGTCTCTACTCCAAACTCTTTAGCACGTAGGAGCATATCTGTATGGGTAGTGGCACCTAAAGGATCTCCAACCACTAATAGAGCTATATTGCTGTCTTTAGCTTCTTTAAGTATATCATCTATACTGCTTTCACACAGCTCCCGATCAGCTATAACCAAAGGTCTTCCATAAAATTCTTCCTGAAATGTAAACATGGTAAGTTGCACAAAATGAAAAAAAACATATACAGTACTTCAAACTTTAATGAATAAGAAAAAATATAAAATTAAAGTTGCATAGGTATTTAGGTATTTATTATGCACTTTAGTATTTTATAAGTTACCAAAGCATCCTTGCCCACTGTAAGTATCGATGTATAACCTTCTAAATAAACTTTATCACATGCTTTTATAGACTCAAGTCCTCTAACAGTTATGTCTTTAGCATCGCCTAAGCCCAAACCAATCAAATAAAACATATTTTTAGTTACAACTTTGCGTTCTTTTTCTTTGCATAATTTTGAGGTAAATTCCCTGATAGCTGCGTTTTAAATTTTATCACCACGGATCAATCACACACCAGCTGACTGAGCTGACTGTGTTGTGGTCAATGAGGAACGCGAATCCAAAGGTTGTGGTTGACTCATGACAGCAGTGTGACCATCTCAAAATTGGCGAATCTGCCACAGGCTGGGCCAAAATTCTGCCAAATCTGCCAAAGGCTGGGTCAATTTCTGCCAATTCTGCCACTCTTGAGTTTTTCGGAATATTACAGGGGAGGGTCAGGGGGGGGGTTTACACTATCCATCAATGAATCAATGGCTGCAACCCTTTCTACGTCCCACTACTGGGCACAGGTCTCTCCCCATTATTGGGGAGGCCTGGAGCTTACTCCACCACGCTGCTCCATTGCAGGTTGGTGGAGATGCGGGTTAGTGGCCAACCCGCTGTCGGATGTTCTCAAACCACCCATAAGGCCTCCGACAAGGTTTAACGACTGTTATCGATTGACAACAACCGGGACCGACGGCTTAACGTGCCCTCCGAAGCACGGAAACGCGCATGAAATTTTTTGCCACTAGCGGTCACCCATCTCACACCCGACCGCGCCCGTTTCGCTTAGTTGCATAGATCGCTTTCCGGCGGACCATGCGCGCTTCTTGGCAATGGATCAATAATAATATAAAACAGTGAAATGTCAATTAGATAATAATATATCAATAGAATAAAATTAAAGTCAGTGATAATAATATGATTAAAATATTCGTTACACACTCATAGCTCCACAGTAAGGTAATTAATACCCTGTTTCGTGGGTACCATGGACACACACAAAGACAGGAACACAAACACCCAGACCGAGAACAGAAATTTAAACTCATCATTCAAATTTCTGTTCCGCCGGGAATCGGACCCGGGGCCCTTCGATTGGCAGTCCGGTATGGTAACCATTGCGACACACGGGTCGTAGTTTTGCACAGTAATTATATTGCCTTCGTCCATGACACGCTCCTCAAGAACCCCTTTCAGATTTTGCACGATTGAGCAACAAACATCCAAGCTTTTGCATTTTAAATATTACGTTGCCAGTTCGGAGAAATCATTTTTGATCTACATTATATTATACCAAATGTTACATTTATAAAAAACTACTCATTAAACATTTAAATTATGAGATTTTATGTCTCAAAATCTTATTAATAATAATAATACTAATTACTCCTAAAATCTTCAAAATCTGCCGAAATCTGCCCAGGCGCGGATCCAGCCCTCAAATAGTCTTGTGGGCACATCCCAAAAATCGGTCAAAAGTCGGAGTACGAACTTATTAATGAACCATCATAGACATACCTGAACGATTTTTTCGCATACAACATTTTATCTTCTTTCCCGTGGTCACGATATCACGCGTGAACGGCTGGACCCAATTCGCTAATTCTTTTTTTTGAGATTGTTATCGTCAGAGGAACGGATCTTGTGAAAGGAATAAATAATGTAGTTTAAAAAACTAAAAAACACGCTTTTGTGAAAATACGAACTAAAAAGTAAAGAATAAGAAGAAAATGTAGGTATTTTACTGTAAAAAAAAGCATGGGGTGCACGGTGTCAATAGTATCTCAAAAAGCACCCCACGCTTTTTTTTACAGTAAAATACATTTTCTTCTTATTTTTTACTTTTAACTTCGTATTGTCACAAAAGCGTGTTTTTTAGTTTTTTAAACTGCATTATTTATTTTTATTTTTTTAGTTAGATTTTTTTCATATTATTGCATTGTCATCGGCACTATGTCCAGTAGTGGACTATAAAAGGCTGATGGGTGGATGGATAGATGGATGAATGTTCTTATTCCAAATGAGAGTTACAAACAAGCTCAAAAACTAGCAACATGGCTTAACACGAAGAAAACGAATAAGTTTGAAATCAGTTCAGTAGTTTTTTAGTAGGTATATTAAACATCTAAATAATACAAATCTTTCAATTTTAAAATATTATAAGTAGCAGGGTTTACATAACCGGGGTTAGGGATTTTTTAGACTAAGAGTTTTATAGCATCAGTCTTATTAAAGAAACCACATAGCGGAAATAGTAAAAATTAATCTACTACCCATGTAAAGTTCGCGTCTGCAGCAGCAGCTTTGTATATAAAGTCAATCAGATTGACGACCATTGCGGTTACCAAGCCGGACTGCCGATCGGAGGGTCCCGGGTACGATTACTACGATTCCCGGCAGGGCAGAAATTTGAATGACGAGTTTGAATTTTTGTTCTCAGTCTGGGTGTTAGGGTTTCTGTCTTTGTGTTTGTCCATGCTTCTCACGACAGAGGGTAAATCTACCTTACTGTGGGACTATGAGTGTGAAACGTTATTTTTTTTATTTCCAGGTGGCATATTGCTTCTTTGGGTAGCTTAAAGCTTGAATTTGTAATTGATTTATTTATGTACACAGTACATATATATAGTATAGATACATTCTTAAAGCAATCTAAAAATATAAAATCAAGCACGATATAACGATTCTCATAAATATAATATACTAGTTCTCATAAATATAATAGAACCTGGATGACCGAGCTTTGCTCGGAAATAAAAACAATTGATTATCTTGGGCTTACCTCAAACTGAAAAGACTCTCAATAATAGTTTTTTTTTTCATAAAAAAGGAACTTGAAAAAAAGGGGGAAAATATTGAAACCTGGACTCGCACCGGGGTCCTTTTGGTTTTGGGGACTACGCGTCTTCCACTTGTGCTATTATAACTTTGTAGATGGTGGCAATATTTACCTTCCTACTCTACGTAATGATTTATATTTATAGATATTGTAACTGTTTTTCATTGCCTGATAACACGGATAAAACAATGTTTTCTAAAAATGAAACCAAGTTAGATCGATTTATTTCCCCCAAAAACTCCCACAAAAATATAACGTGAATTACCGTCTCCGGCGCGCCCATAGGTAGGCTTTCTTTTCGCTACTCCCAAGGCTGCGCCAGTAGCGCCATGAATCAAGTGGTGGCTTGGAAGATTTAGTGGCTGCGAACTAGCTGTGTTCCAAATAACGCATGATTTTTTAAGGCTGGGCAGATGTAGAATAGACCGTCAAAAGTGAGACTTTTCCAGTTACAACTAGTGAATTAGTGTTGTGGGCATGCCCATAGTGCCCATATGGGTGGATCCGCGCATGAATCTGCCATTTTTATAATCCGTCGTCATAATCTGCCAGAGAAAAAATTTAGGCACCCCTAATTTATTAATTTCACCAAATCTGCCAAATAGCAGAAATCTGCCACAAATGGCCACACTGCTTGACAGTCTGTCTGACACTTGCTTGACACTGACACAGACACTGTCTGTCGTTGTGTGCTGTCAGCTATCAGATTTTTTTTTCAATTATGGCATCGCAAATTCTGTGCACACTGCCAGCGTCAAATATAATTTTGCATCAATTTTCTGCCAGTTTCAATGAAACTGGACGAAGTAATAACAAAGTCAGTAAGTAAGTCGTCAGTAATCAGTCAGTCTAGTCAGTCCAACATTCAAGTAAAGCGATGGCTACTTTACTAGAACATGTCCGATGGAATTTTGAAGGCAAGCAGAAAATAGTATATTTCATTACAAGTGCGGAAAGGCTGTCATTGCAAGGAGTTCCGAGAAATGTCTACCCGAGCCGAGGCGCAGCCGAAGGTGAGGGTTGACAGTCTGAACTCCTTGCAATGACGGTTCCGCACGTGTACTGAACAATTATTTTTAGTACAGTTGCGAAAAAATGAAACAATTTAATAAAATAATAAAAAGTCGCAAAGAACATTTTTGAAAAATGGCGCCAACCGTAAAAGAATACCTATGTGCAGAGATTTTTTTGTTTTTTTCACCCATTCTGGTCAGGCAAAGGGAACTATGCCGAACAGCCAAGTCTTCAGTAGATTTTTTTTATTGATATGAAATGAAAATGTTAATGAGATGAAATGAAACGAAACCTAACTTAACTCATTGAATCAAATCATTAAATCTGAGTTTGAAACAAATTAGTAGCTTCTTTTTAGAAATATTTGCATGAATCATAAAAACTTCTAAAACTTCGTGGTTAGTTTTTTCTTTTTAATAGACATTATTTTGACAGTTGGGAAAGAGAACGCACGAGTGCGGAAAAGGTAAAGAAAAAGCACGAGTGTGTAATAGCCCACTTCCCGCATGCTAAACGTCCCTGTAATACGTCACTTTTTGAGCAACTGTATTAAAAAACATATTTTAGCACTGTTATTCTATTTCGCACACTCGTGCACTGTAATTAACCAATATCAAAAAAAATGCCATCAACTTTATCCGATATAACCATTAATGTCTGTGCCTTATATATTGTGGAGGTTCCTCTCGATTTCCCTTTTCTCTTCATTAGATTTTGATTTGGTGACAATGAGACCAACATAACTTACATAAGCTTAGCTATCGTCCACAGTTGGTGTAGTAACCCGGTGAACATACATAATATAACATACATAATAGATTAATTATTTGGCAGATTAAATTCGAAGATTCACTCAAATTAAGTTCTTGTGCATCTTACGAATTACGATTGATAAAGTTTACTTAGACAAAGAACTTAGAGCATCAAAGGTACTGAACTGACTCACTCGATGCTCTAATCTAAGTTTGTTTACGATTGCCTAGCCTAGCAGACTTATAAATAAATGTTATACTAGCGTCTTAGAATAATTACAATTACATTATAGAAACCAAATTCGCGCGCTCAAATTGAAGCATATTGATTGGTGCCATTAATCCTCCGTAAGACGTTAAATTTTATCACAACACTTTTTTAAAAGAAGTCTAATAAAATAGCTTTTCACAGTGTTTTCAATATTTTGTAATATTTTATAGTTAATTTAGTCAAAATAAAAATATTTTGTTTTTCAGATGTGACAGCTGTAGGAATCTATTTAGTGCTTCAATTTTGACAGCGCGCTTGTATGAAGACACTCATTCTATACATATTTATTCTAAGACTGGCGTAGGTATCTCTGTATTTGGACTATTCTAACGAAACCCCATTTCCTCTTAGATAATATATAGGTTGGCGGGAAGTCGAAAAAGACATATTGTGCTCTCGTTTTATTTTCATTTTCTTGGTGTATTTCTGAGAAATATCGAATAAATTTGCATTTTGTTCGATATGGGTAAAATAGGTAAAGTGCACGAGTGTTGTGAAATTAAATAACAGCGCGAAAATGTGTTTTTTTTTCAGCTTGCCTTCGAAATTCCATTGGACACGTCGTCGGTAAAGAAGCCATCGCTTTAATTCAATCTCTGACTGAATGACTGATTACTGAGGACTTACTGACTTTACCTATTATTACTCGTCCAGTTTCACCGAAACTGGTAAAAAGTAAAAACTAAAACGTGATGAAAAATCTAAAAAGCAATATGCAGAGTTTTTTTTTTCCTTCAATTATGGCATCGCAACGCAAATTCTGCATATTGCCAGCAGGCCAGCATCAAGTATAATTTTTACATCACGTTTTTGCCAGTTTCGGTGAAACTGGACGAGTAATAAATTAATAATAGGTAAAGTAAAGTCAGTAAGTCGTCAGTAATCAATCAGTCAAGTTAGTCAGACATTCAAGTAAAGCGATGGATTCTTTACAAGAACGTGACCAATGGAATTTCGGATTTTGGAGGCAATCCGAAAAAACATCTTTTCGCACTGTTATTTTAATTCACAACACTCGTGCACTTTAATTAACTTAAATCGAACAAAATGCCATCAAAGTTATCCAATATAACTCAAAAATACACCAAGAATGTAAAAATAAAACATGAGCACGGCGGGCGGGAAGTCGAAAAAGACATATATTGTGCTCTTGTTTTATTTTCATTTTCTTGGTGTATTTTTGAGTTATATCGGATGAAGTTGATGGCATTTTGTTTGATATTGGTTAATTACAGTGCACGAGTGTTTGTGAAATAGAATAACAGTGCTAAAATATGTTTTTCTGCTTGCCTCCAAAATTCCATCGGACACGTTCTAGTAAAGTAGCCATCGCTTTACTTGAATGTTGGACTGACTTGACTGACTAATTACTGACGACTTACTTACTGACTTTGTTATCACTTCGTCCAGTTTCATTGAAACTGCCAAAAAATTGATGCAAAAATTATTCTTGACGCTGGCAGTATGCACAGAGTTTGCGATGCCATAATTGAAAAAAAACCTCTCTGACAGAAGGAAGTCGTCGTATGACGTATCTTAGAGTCCTTTTCATGAAAGAAGTCCCGCGGTGATTTTTGGAACTAAATTTGACAGGTCAGCCATGTTGTCGTTCGTCGATGTTATCAAGTTCGTTTGTTGTGGTAGATTTTTGTGAGTTTTTAACTAGCTTAGTGCATTTTTAAGATTGTTTACAATGCCAAAAGTTGTAAATAGTTCGGCTCGAGAAATGATATTGAAGGTGAAATATTTCTGTGAAGCGGAACAAAAGAATCAAGGTGTTTTAATACCACTAAACAATGTTTGGAAGAGAGTCGCCGTCATAACAGGTACTTTTTAGAGATGCCATATAATAATTTTTTGCTGTGTTGATGGGACTTTTATGATATATATTGATTTTTGCGACAAAATTGATATATAAACATAACGTGATGAAACTAAGTAACTGAAATTAAAACATATAATACGTAGTACATAAGCATTATAAACTTAAAGTTACTATTATTTTTAATTGTTCATTATTTAATTGCAGGTGTGTCAGAGAATACTGTAACAAGAATTACAAAATAAGGTATAACAACGGCGTGTACTTCGAAAAAAATTGTCACCCCGGGGAAGAGTCGCCCGCATCCGAAAAATTTATCTTAGACGGGTTGGTTCGATTTATTTTGTGCGCTATCCGGCAAAAAAATCACAGTTTTTACGTTGTACATAGAATTACCAACATTGGCTAAATTACGGGCAGCTCTGAGAGAAGACATTAATTTTCAGGGAAGCATCACAACATTGCACAGGATATTAAATAGGATTGGTTTCAAGTACAAGCGATGTCAATCTAAACGCAAACTACTTATGGACCGAATAATTGGACCTATTTACGCAAACCGGAACCAATCCACACTCATGCCGAAATTGAGTTAAGTACACAGAAAAGCTTAAAATTGCACCTTCTATCGACCCTGTAAAGATCAAAATGATCTGACAATTTTGACAGAACAATACATTTTCATGACATGTTTACCAATCCACAAAACATCAGTTTTCTAATACATTAAACAGCTTTTTCTCAAAACTATCATCATCATCATCATGTGTGGGTTGGTTCCGGTTTGCATAAATAGGTCCAATTATATCTACGACTAGTGACACTGAAACAGAATCTGATTCTGTTTCCATCCACTCTTCAGACAGTGATGTTCCTATGGCCGTTGATCACAATTATTCAATAAAACTGAATAAAAAATTGTGATGCTTTTCTTTACCCTATTTTCTCATCTTTTCCCTGTAAGTAGGTAGAACACCGCTTATATAAGTAAATGAAAATATACTTTTTACATAACAGAAAAATATAAATATAGTTTAATGGGTATTTTTATCAAAATGTCTACCAACCCACTCATGGGATGACCCATTCAAAAAGTCCAAATAACTAACGTTATTATGACTGTAAGTGTCGTGTTATTATTAAATAGTTTCAAATGACTAAAGTTTTCTTTTTACTATGTTATTAGGTGAGAAACTTTAAACACAGTAATAAAAGCAGTTTTTTGGTCATGAGTCATGACTACTCATGACCGTTACCGAAAACAGGTCCCCTGTGTACAGTGTCCCCTGGTACTGGGATACGTACGATGCCACATTTTTGAGTTTAATTTTATTACTTTGTTTTAAGTTTCTCACCTAACATAGTAAACTTTAGTCATTTGAAACTATTTAATAATAACACGACACTTACAGAGTCATAATAACGTTAGTTATTTGGACTTATTGCATGGGTCATCCCATGAGTGGGTTAGTAGACATTTTGATAAAAATGCCCATTACTACTTTTAATACTTTTGATTTATCAGTTATCAGAAATATACATGTTTCACTAATCTGAACTATTGTTATAGTATGGGCTTGAGTAATGAAATCACAGCCTATCTAAAATGTATTTATTTCTTAATACAATTTAAGAGCTTATATTGTTTCATCGAAGTATGCAGGAAATAGTATTATTTGATAAATTACATATTATGCTAAAATGTAAAATAGGTAATTTTTTACTCATAAATGGCAACATTACGTCACGCGACTACAGCGCTGCGTCTGGGGGACTTCTTTCGTGAAAAGGACTCTACTTATGATATCCATGATGATATCAGCTAGCTATCTTATCTGTCTGTGCAGGGGGATTCGTTCTAGTCTTGCGCATTTTAGTTCGCGACCGGGAGCGATCAATTTAGTTCGCCGGTCTTTGGCGAACTAGGTCGTTCTTTTAGTTCGTCCGCTCCTTTCACAAATTCCGGTTAAATAGATCAGTCGTTCGGCGTTCGCTTCGTCGCGCTGTTTTGTTTATTATTATAATGTTCATCAATCAGCTTGCAGTAGTAAATTACTTACTATTTCAGTATATTAATAAAATATAGTGGATGAATATTGCAAATGGATTCGTTTATTAGTTGATTGCAGAAAAGAAAATTATATTAGCTGTATTAATATTACGAATGTGTTTATTTATGATAGATAATGAATAAATAAAAATATATTATTTTGCAAATAATAGGTACCTACATAATTTTTCAATGTATAAAGTATTTTAATAGTAACAATAACCATTTAACATTACAAATACAAGGTAGTTACCTGTTATCAGTGATTGTTTGTTGTATTTACCATAACAAAACATTCGCCACGCGCGCACCGCTGACTGACTGAACTGAGCTAAAGAGCGAAAATGAACGAACGATGAGGAATGCATGCGCGGCAAACAAGTCAGTCAGTGCCCGCTCTCGCTCACAACAAATCCGCGCTCCGCGCGCCGCGTCGGAACGGAACTAGTGAACTAAGGAGCGGTCTCTCTGCGACCTAGTTCGCGTAGTTCGTACGAAAGAGCGGTCTTCCGAACTAGGTCGTTCGCGAACTACACAAGACTAATTCGTTCCTCATCGGTCTGTGCTGTGTCTTTTGATGCATTTTGTTTGGATATAAAATGAGTTTTTTTGTAAATCCCACCCGATTAAAGTAAAATGTTACAACATACTTTTGAGTTTTGTTACTTTACTAACCTAATAAGCCTTTATTTACCATATTGTGTAAATGTTAGTAACTTATGGTAATATATATATATATAAAGTCGTTGCTGTTTTAAAATGATTTCAAGAAAGGGCCAAAAAGCTATAAACGAAGGCGTCGTTGGCAAATATGTGAAAAAAGATACACCTCCAGATTTGCCAAGTGAGTGTTACAACTAGCTCACAAGTATCTTAAGACGTTCAGTTTGATAAAATACACATTGATTTATATAAAGTAAAAAAAAAATAAAGCCTTTTTTCTTTCAGTTATTAATGTTTGGACGACAGGCAATAACAGAAGACCTCGAAGTCAGCCTTTTGCGGTTAGCGATGGGCACTCACAAACCATTGAGAACAAATTTGGTAAAGCACAAACTATGAGTGGCCATGCAGGCAAATATACTCCCAGTGAGTCAGTGCCTAATTTAGCACACAGGTAATGGTGTATCTTTAATAATTAATAAGGTAAATCAAAGAAGTGTCACAATCTGTAAGAGATTACTAAATCAAATCCCTCTTGTATAAGTGGGAATTCAAGGGACTGCTTTCACTTTTTAATTTATTGAGGTTTCTTACCTATCAAAGTTAGAAATTCTGTAGAAATAGTCATTATCACTCATACTAGTTAAATTTAACATGTTTGTATATATCAGATCCAGTCAACACCAACACCACCAACTACAAAATGATTAAGTTCAAAATCTTTTTGTAGTTGGTGTCTTCTACTAGGCTTTAATTACTTTGAATGACACTCAAATTGATGTAAGTTTTTTATTTATTTATTTACTTACGGGCTACCAACATAAGAAACAGTTTGCACAACTATAAGGTATACAGTGCATATCATTAACTTCACTAACTGTTCTTACACTTAAAGGTAACCACAGCATGCTATGTGTTACAAGAAATTATGAGTTTTTTGTTCTTATTGTAATTTACAATTATGAGGTTTAGTTGCTTGTCTGGAAGTTTTATTTAAATAGCCCTTCAATTTTTGTTTTACACATCACATAGGAATGAACCTTTGTTATCTTCTTAAAAAGATAAATTTTTCATGCATAGGGGTTTTAGATGCTAATATCATGGGACCAGGCAATTGCTTACTCAGGTGTGAAAGTACAGTGTAGTCTGTTTAGGACGACTTCGTATATAACAACCTTTCGTTTTTAGCATCGTAAGTATAGGCACCTGGTTGGTTTTATACGAAAATACATCTGTTTGTTACGACTATGCTTACAATGACCAACCGCAACAACAGAATTTTACACATTATGACATAATTGTCCGGTTAGAACGATGAGCGTTTAAGTGTTTTACAATAAAATCATAGGAAAGAAGATATCTCCCCCCTGCGCAACCTCCTTACCTTCACATCTCTGATTGGAATGGGACTCTTGGACAGCCTGATCCAGTGGCAATGCGATTCCAGCGCTGGAATCCTATGATGCTGGATCCAGCTACTGGATCAATATAAATCAGCAATATACCCATGAAGTGCTACATAAATATTTTAATGCATTTTAATTTTGAAGATGACACCATGACCTTATGTATGTGATCAATTAAAAACAAAATTGTCTGTTTGTTTAATACAACTTCCTGTTAGTACAACGTAATAGCACCAGTCCCGCACCAGTCCCTTGGCTATTGTTATAATCGGATTCTACTGTATATATCAAACAAAATGGTAATCTTCATTTATTATATCTAAAATGTTTCATTGATCTAGGACAATCTGGTCTTGGAGTATCAAATTGTGAAAATGATATTGTGATGTATACTCAGAATTCACTTATAGTCAATGGACTAAATTTTTATTGATTTAAAAGGTAATAAAAATCATGTGTAAAATAAATTAACAATTATCCTGCTTTCAAAATGTGGTTCAGTGCAACCTTTTTAAGGTTTTGAATTTTTCTGTGTATAGTGGCCTTGGACACCTATTGTGGGCTATATATTTGTCTACTACAAACATAGGTTACATTTTATGATTTGTTTACTGCACTATTTATTAATATTTCATGTAGTACACATAAGTACACAAACCTAGCGACTGGCAAAGTGTGTAAACGAGATTTATAAAATTTGCACCTATAAGTCATGATTGTTACTTCGATGTTTTCCTTGTATAGAGCGCAAATTATTAGTTTTTGACGTCATTAAATCTTGCGTATGATTTGATTATATAACTGATGCTGGTTCTCTCTCAGCATACTCAGTACCATTAAAGAAATTATTCTTATTATTAAGAAATATAAAAAGGACTTTATATCTTAATATATATATTTCTTGTGTGCGTGTGTATGTCACTGAACTCCTAAACGGCTGGACCGATTTTATTGAATTTTTTTGTGTGTGTTCAAGTGGATTCGAGGATGGTTTAGATTCACATTTGTTCCCCTGGAAATTGTTTTTTATTTCTTTTATTTATAATTAGTTTCCCATATAAATTGTTCCTACCTGTCAAACGTTTGTATTTCGTGCTGTGTCGTTCTAAACTTTGACACAGTCAGAATTACAGGAAAGTTCGTATGTCACTATTTGTTTTATATTTTTGTTTGACAGTTACATGAAATCTCTTTAAGATAAATAATAGGAAAACAAATCCTCTTTCATTACTTTTAAGGCAGGACAACGTCTGCGGGGTCCACTAGTATATATATGTATAAATCTGTTCTCTCCTTACAGATTTGCAAGTTTGTCAACAAGTAGTAGTGATACTGCCAGTACATCAAGCAATTACAATTCCCAATATCATTTGGATGCAAACTTGGTAATTTTATACCCATTTTTCGATGCATTTCTAAGTGCTTTGGTATAAAATTCATTTCATGTTGTGACCTAGTGACAAATTATGGAGTAACTTACCTTGCTGACCTTACCCTACTGCAGCAAACAAAAAGATGTTGCTAAATATTAGTAACACATCAAGTCTTTCTTTTTTTGTAGTTTTTCCAAAAATATAAAACAATGTTAAGTTTGCTCATCAAATCATATTTAACTACCTTACTGTGCAAACAATTACTTTTAGATTGTCCAATGGCTGCAACCCTTTTTGCGTCCCATTGCTGGGCACGTCTCTCCCCATTAATGGAGAGGCCTGGAGCGTACTCCACCACGCTGCTACAATGCGGGTTGGTGGAGATGCGGATTAGTGGCCACCTGCTGTCGGATGTTTTCAAACCATAAGGCCTCCGACAAGGTTTAACGACTGTTATCTATCGACAACAACCGGGACCGACGGCTTAACGTGCCCTCTGAAGCACGGAAACGCGCATGAAATTTTCTGCCACTAGCGGTCACCCATCCCACACCCGACCGCGCCCGCTTGGCTTAGTTGCATAGATCATTTGCGTTCTACGCTAACCGCCGGGCCGTGCGCGCTTCAGATTGTCCAATAGCTGTTGCAAATTTAGAGGATATTGCTCTTATTAAATTTGGAATTTATATTTGCTAGATGGCAATGACAAGCCAAAATAAGAAGCTGATATTAACATTTTAGGGCAACTAGTTAAATTTTAATATAAATTATGTTTCAGGCTTCACATTCAACTTTGAATGAAATAGAGGATTCATTCAGCAGGCAAACTAGCCATAGATATTACAGGCATCATCAGCAGGAAGATCCAATTTATCAGAATCAACAGCAGGTAAATAGTAAATTACTATATCTTTTCGCATCTTTGATAGTGGCAGAGTATTTGGATATACATAATTGTACATGTGATATTTCCTTAACCCCTTCTGTGAAAACAACTGAACTGTGAATGTGGTAATAAAAATATAGTTTAAAAATATTTTAAGAGAAAACTTTTAGTGTAATTTTTTGATATCCGAGTCTAGGGGTTGTCTCTCTGACTTAGAACCTGATATATGGCAAGAAACAATGATAACACAAGCAAGGAAAAAATCCGAAAATCGTAATTTTTAGTAACATCTCAAACAGTATTTAAAAATTCGATATTTTAGATCCAAACAAAATATCCATACAAGTTAAAACGAAATGTTGCTCAAGGCTAACAGACTAGCATTACCCTATTTTTCTAAGTAACTGAGAGTCTTATTTTAATGTCACTGACAATATTTTTAATATTTTTTTGTGAAGGTACAACAGCAGAAACAGCAGCAATACAGCTCACGGGAGTCGAGCATGCCGCGTATTTCGTCCAACCTGAGTCTTTCTCCGCGGCTACATCCACCGTCTCCTCACTCCATACGCCTACATTGCACTGATTGTAAATATATTACACCAATTTAGGTGTAAGATGACCGCTAGTTAAAAATTATTTAATTTGATGTCAAATTATTAGAATTAAGGGTTTTTTGGAATCACAATTCAATTATATGTATAGTGAGGCCAACGAGACGAGATAAAGAATGTAAACAAACGGACCATTAGGTACCAAGATAAATTGCGAAAGCGAGCAATTTTTATCTGTCCTTATCATTCGTACGCAGTAATGGCGTCAGTTAGTCGACGACAGTTGTCTTCGCGTGTTTCGTGGTACTGGAAAGCAGTCAGTACTGCAGGTACTGCAGTTGTCAACATTTGGGCCGCCGTTTTGTGAACATGAAGAAGTTCATTCCTGTTTGGATTGCGTTCGAAGTGATACGTATTTTTTCGTTTCCGTATTTACTTAGTTTTTTGTTAATATTAATATAATAGAATTTTGTTGTTGATATTGACAACATGATTGATAGTATAATAGGTAGTTTTGTCATAAATACGATTGATTCGGACTCTTCTGACGAGATATATTTGTCTAATACAGACGACTGCGATTAGAATGTGGAATCCAAAATTTGTATTTTTTTTTAGAATGTGGAATCCAAAAATTATTCAAATAAAAATGTTTTGAACCCCTGAAACTTTGCTTACATTCTTTATCTCGTGTTGGCCTCACTATAGATGTTCTATCACGAAATTTGTTCGGCTGTGAATGTTGTGAGGTGTGCACATGCACATTTGGTGTGTGTAACCTGAAGAGCGCTCAGTGTCGAGTAACGTTCAGCAGGACAACTAAACAAAGAAGAGTTGTCCATAGTGAAACCTATTTATAGTTTAACTTTAACAGAATTACGTTTCAAAAGTTTACGCCCACAAGCGCGTTTATCAATACACATCACTACTATAGCCAGATGAAATTGGCACATTTTCTCATGCAACTCTAATGTTTTTCCAACAGCTTACACAACAGGCAGCCAGTCGTCTCCAATATATTCAAATTATGTCAACACGTCCGTTCTTCCATATCACAATAAGGGTGCCAGCAACAATATCATATCAAGTAGTCAAGGTATGAATTAATCTATTTTTTATTAAAATACCGAACGTACATATCTCTCGCTCTACTAATTTTTAACCCCCGACGCAAAAAGGGGGGTGTTATAAGTTTGACGTCGAGGGGGGTGTTATAAGGTTGTCTGTCTGTCTGTGTGTGTGTCTGCTGTGGCATCGTAACTCTCAAACGAATGGACCGATTTCCTTGCGGTTTTTTCTTTTTGAAAACCAATTTCCGTCCGGTGGTTCTTAGCTTTGTTTGGTCAATATCAGTCCAGCAGTTTGAGTATCAGCGCTTTTTCAAAATGGAAGGCAATTTTGGCGTAAGATTACTGATTAAGTGCTTCACGCGACTAGTGTAATCATTAAATGACAATTAATCAATAACTTCGACCTGATGCTGCAACCACCAGAGTCCTAGTCACCTGTTCTCCAGAGAAGCCAACTCTTCTAAAACTCACAGCAGACTTATCGTATTTGGGTTCAATATATTAGTTTCAATGAGTAAGTACCTTGCAGGTTAAGAACTTGCGATACGGTTTCGTTGACCTGGTACTACAAGCTGGATGGTTTCCAGAGAGCCCAACTCCTCGAAAACTTACAGCAGAGATATCGTGTTTGGATTCAATGTATTACTTTTGAAGAGTAATTTTCTTGCAGATTAAGATCTTGCCATATGGTCACGTTGACCTGGTGCTGCAGCCATAAGAATAAATAATACTACATAGAACGGAATCTCCTTTGACCGCCATCGATACGCCGCAATTTATATACCTACTTCCCTCTTCACCCCGTTACGCCCCTCTGTCGCCCAGGCGTGTTGCCAGGGTTGTGAACTGTTAGTAATATAATAATGCTTATATGTCTAAAGATAATATCGCAAAAATATAAGTTTTTCTTTACTTAAAAATCATTATTTTAGTTTAGTATTACAAAATATGAGAATGATAAATACTTACCTACTCTATAAATACTTATAAATAATATTACTTAATAAGTTATAAGTACCATATCAAGTGAAGCCATTTAAGTAAGTATTACTTACCTACATAGGTGTAAGTACTTACGTAGTGTAGGTTTAAAATAAACGAATTACATATTAAGTATAATGTGCGTGTGCCAGCGCCGCGGCGCCCCGCGCTCGCGAGGCAAAACAATCGAGAAAGGTTCAATGACCGATGGCGGGGGCTATTAAAAAATATTTTGGCGACATGCTAAAATGCTGTAGTTATCTAACTTTTTTTTATAATTGAGTGAAAGTGAAACAATTGGCTATACAAAAAGAACTGGTCATATCCTTTTGATAAATTAGGTACGGAAAAGGAATAATATTTAAAACATATTACCTACTTATCTCGTATCATCTTTGGGCAAACTAAAAAAACTTAAGTTTGGCATTGTTTTAGAATTGTTTGTACAACCAAACACACCACATTAACTTGGCTCCGTTATTGTAATTGACGCGCCCGTCCGAGACAGCCCGACTTCAGTATTCTGTTTAGCCGAAATTAACGTGTAGGCTAATATCGTGCATATGTTTATAATTCCCACGACTGGGAATTATAAACATATGCATAGACTAGACTAAAATAAAACCGTGGGGCACGTCAATTGTCTACAATCGTTGATTAAAATGTTTGTTTTGTAATGTTACACTATAATTAGGCAGTTGTTCAACCGACAACGATGGACGTGTGATAAGTAGGGCTAGAATGTGGAAACAAGCTAGTAAGCTCGATTATAAGCGAGTTTTAGGGTTTCATAGTGGTGAGCGAGTAGTACTTTTATCATATGTTTTGTCGATTAAAGACAAACTACGAGCAGAGAAACGATTCCTCGCCAGCCAGCAGTGTGAATGTCCAACGATAAACTAGTTGAAATATCTCTTTTATTTACATGGAGTGTATAACTATTGGAATTTCCATGAGCAAGAAAATAGTAAGTAATTTCCTCACCGTCTGCGGGCCAACTGCCTATTTTAACGACGAATTAAACGATTCTTCTATCGCACATTAAGTCGATAATTTGTAGACAATTGACGTGCCCCCACGGTTTTATTTTAGTCTAGTCTATGCATATGTTTATAATTCCCACGACTGTATCTATTTTATTATTTTTTTGGTTTTTAGTACATTTATCTTAAACATTGCAATGTATGTTTAACATAAAACCGTTTAACTTAAAAAGTTTTTTTACCTATTTTTATTTTCTAGTTTTTAGTTTTTATTTCGCATTCTGTTTATTCCTTCAGATACCTAAATTACAGATTCAATTTCTAAATTTAAATCTTATTATTATACGCCATTTGGTGGCTGCGCCCATCTTAAATATTGAGGTTGTATTAGTGCACTGTATTCTTATTGTCAAGCCCTTTTATTTGATACCCATATTGGTGGGATTGATAAAAAATTGTTATCAGCCATTTGGTAGCGGCGGCCATCTTAGATTTCAATTTTGCATAGTAAATTGTATTCTACTTGTTGAGAACTTTCATTTGATACCCATGTTGATGGGATTGATAAAACCTAAGTTATCCGCCATTTTGTAGAGGCCGCCATCTTGGATTTTAATTTTATATAGTACATTGTATTATACTGGTTGAGCACTTTCATTTGATACCCATATTGATGGGATCGATAAAACCTACGTTATCCGCCATTTTGTAGCGGCCGCCATCTTGTATTTCAATTTTTTATAGTATATTGTATTCTGCTTGTTGAGTCCTTTCATTTGATACCCATATTGATGGGATTGATAAAACCTACGTTATCCGCCATTTTGTAGCGGCCGCCATCTTGGATTTAAATTTTTTATAGTATATTGTATTCTGCTTGTTGAGCCCTTTCATTTGATACCCATATTGATGGGATTAATAAAACATAAATTATCCGCCATTTTGTAGCGGCGGCCATCTTGAATTTATAATGATAATGAATAAACATAATTGTATTGTCACCAAAATCCAAAGTGTATACAAAATTTCAGATTAATCGGTTGACAGGAAGAGGGTGAAATTTGAATTACTAAACTATTACTGATACTTCAGAAATCTGACGACATAAAATTATATTTTTTTAATTGGTTTAATATATTTTATAAAAAAATATCAATTTTTATAAAATAACTAAGATCAAGGAGTGAAGTGAGCTGCGCTCAACAATAGCTAATAACAAAAAATAATTCAAAATAATAAGGTCCAAGGTCTTATAATTTATTCGTAATTTAAAATAAAATGTGTATTTAAAAAATAATTTGCTATCGATAAATTTTTCACATCACTTACCGAGTAGCGCCGAATGTCTCAGAATTTTATGAATCTTATGACTTTTAATTTTAGACCTTGCTCCCGTACCCACAAGGTAGTAAGTAAGGTATGGGACAAGGTTAACAATACCAGTACAAACCGTGCTCGTGAACAAGCTTAGCCGGCGCCGGGTAGTAGCTCGTCTCGTTAACAATGAGTCTATCTAATACCAGGTTCAGATGAATGCGAGCTGCCGTTGCCGCCGGGTTGGTCAGCGGACCGTACGTTGCGTGGCCGACGCTACTACATGGACCACAACACGCAGACCACGCACTGGACGCACCCGCTCGAGAGTGTGCCGCAGCCCTGGCAGCGGGTCTCGACACCGCACCACGGCGTGTATTATTTTAAGTGAGTATGGCGCTTCCGAAAAGAGATAGCCTAGGGGTTAAGATACAGGCCACATGGAGGACCTAATAATAATTCGTTACTGAAAACCAGCCAAGTCAGACGTAACGCTTGAATATATTATTATTATCCTAAGTTATAAGATTGTATGGGCTGAGACAGAACCTGATACAATATTTGAATGATAGAAATGAAAGGCCACACATGTAGATCAATAGATTTATTTCCAAAGGAATCAATATGATTGTTAATGATAACTGATAGAAAATGATTATAAATGATAGTAGATGATACAGCGCGCACGACCGATTTCGATAGGCTTTATTAGCGCTCTGACTAAATTGCATCAATGTAAACTGCTGATGCTGAAGAATTTCTTCATTTTAAGTTGTTATAAAATATGTTATGATTTCAGGACTGACCATTAAACTTGGCGCCTATTTTGATCTTACTTCTTTTGTCGTAGAAATCAACAACCAAGGCATTTAATCGTAATATTGAACTTGGCTCTCATTTCATATTTATGTTTTATGATACCTGTCTGGATTTGACTACATACAGATATATGCCAAATATAAACGTTCTAGGTCATCTGGAACTGGGTGAGAGTTTTGTCTGTCAGTGATAAAAAATGAGAAAATATTTTAGAATGTTCATATCTAAATAATTGTTTGAAGTGTTTTTATGATATTTGGGTCACATTATGTATCTAGCAAGTCTCAATATGAGCCATGTTTATGTGAAATTCTTTTTGAGTTGAGGTGATCAAAAGTGGCTCCAAATGGTTCTTGTAATGTTACACATGGTGCTGCTCCCAGTTCTGTTAGCTTAAACTTGGCTTACAATACTATCGCATGTCTAGATTATTGTGTAACCACAAAAATATGTTACTATCGGGTATCTGGTATTTATGTAATCATAACTCATTTTGTGATTAGATACCATACCAAGAATAACATCTTATTGTTCCAGTGAAATCACGCATCAAACAACTTATGCTCATCCCTGCCTAGTTGGTGGCTGCTATTTAGTCAGTCCTCTGGTGCCAACATTGGTACCTCCCTACTTGCTTGAAGAAATACCACATTGGCTTATTGTTTACTCAAAAGGTAAGTAATTTAACTTTAAATTTAGAGCTCCTTAGCCCTAACATTCATAATGTATGCATAGGTGTGTAGAGTATGTGAGTGAGAAAACTGAGAACTAATAGTGTAATGAATATAAAGTAACATGCTAACTCACTGTTGTTTGGATAAAAATAAACACAATAATATGTTACAACATGTTTAAAACATCAAAATATTGAAGTATCCATGACCCAACAGCTACCGATCTACACAGCTAAACAATATGGGAACATTGGGAACTGTCAGGTGTCAGACTGGTGTGGTGATTGCTAAAATGGCAAATTTCATGCACATTCTGTTATTTAACATGACTATTTTAAATTAATTTTTAACATACAGCTGATCAAGAATTGGACCATAAGTTGAGGTGGAATATGTTCCGGCTGAGTGAACTAGACTGCTACTCAGACATGTTGACACGTCTTTACAAACAAGAGCTCCAGCTCATTGTCATGAAGTATGAGAGATACAGGTAATGAATTTCATATCCATTTACTAAATCTGACATTGGAGATTTCATCTTTGGTTTATTTAAAAAAAAACCTTTCAAAACCAGAGGCAAAAAAATATAATAATTGTTTGACAGTATGACATTATTTTAAGATGTACATGAAGCTGTTTTTTTGTTACAGATCAGCTTTACTACAAGAATTGGAGCGAAGGAGGCATGCAGTAGCATGCCATGCACACTCAAATTATTGAATTAATTACAATTTGCCTTATTGAGCTGTGATCTTAATGTTAGGATGTTTAAAATGATGTTATATATTGTATTGCTTAAAATTATTGTTGTGCTAAGTGCCTTCTCGTTTTATTTATAAGTACATATTATAAATATTGTAATTGCTATTTTTATAATAAAATATTATTTTGATCAATAGTCTGCATTTCTTGTCTGTAGGCTTAAATTGTTTGTCAATAGCTGATCCAAGGCCCCCCCGCCTGCGGTTCGACCCCCCCTCCAAAACCATTGGGGTTTATCCTTGACAATCCTCTAGTCTACTTATATGTTTAGTGACAATTTTTTAATCCACAAACCACCCGGATGCATTCAAAGCACACATGGATAGCACTAAAGTCGTGCACTATTCCCAACAATGTTTCAAGTTGGTAAAAATATATACCACCTTGGTAATCAAGCTCCCTCCCCAAACTGAAATCTTAGACCCGGCACTATTGTCTGTAGACTGCAAGTAAATAAAGACATCTATGATGTCATAAAAAATAAAGATCCCCCAGGTTTCCCAGGCAATTTCCAGACATTTTTTAATTTTTACTTTTTATTTACGTCTTATACAGCTACTGTATTATATTACTATAAATAAATAGTCTAATGAATTGTGTCCATCTCGCTTAGTTCTTCCTTATTTTCATCTTTCTTTATATCTTTATGAACTTCACCTTCTATTATATCATATTCATCTACTTTAGAGAAACCTTTTATCCTGTATACCTTGGCATTTTTGATTCCTAAAGTCTGAGCCCATGCTTGACCTGAAATTTACAAATATTATGTCTCTTCTTTCTTATAAATTTTGTATAGGAGCTTAAACCTTTAAAAATTACTGAACAATTATAAATTTCCAATGTAAATTACATACCTGGTGGCATTTGCATTTCTTCATCGGACTTAATACCGTAGTAATGAGCCCAATCTGCCTTGCCCTTATAAAAACTGTACATAACTAAACCGAAGGTGTTCCACGCAATAATAGCGTACGCTACACTCAGTCGGCGTTTCCATAAAAATGCTGTATCTTCAGGAATAGGTTTTGTCCGTTTACGCACAAATCGATACCACCATTTATGAATCATTGTGATAAATCACGCTTTCAGAATTATATAAGATACGTTAAAGAATAAATACACTTCTCTCGTAGGAAAGGAAATCAAATTTCTAACTAACCTCGTTCGTATCGTATTTATTCGTATTTGTTTTGACAACTTTGACAGACCATCCCATATGACATGTGACATATATGTCACTGATATGTCTATTCTGACATTTCTTTGACTTTGTGTACCTATTGGCTTCGTATGATCTTTGCATATTGCCATTTTATAGTCAAAACATTTCATTTTTAACGTTTTGTTGAATATATTCAACATTACCAGAAAAGAAACTATCAAATAGAGAGCAGGCGCCCCGAATTATATTATTGTACTAGCGGCCGCCCGCGACTTCGTCCACGTGGACTTTAGTTTAAGATTTTTTCTAAAATAAAAGTAGACTAAATTATTTAACTCCCTTATTACTATTACATAACCTACCTGCTAGTGAAAGTCCCGTCAAAATCGGTCCAGACGATTCAGAGATTAGCCGGAACAAACAGACAGACAGACAAAAATTGTAAAAAATATTATTTTAGTAGGTAAGTATATGTACCGTAATATAAACATTCGCGTGTAGTAAAAAGCGGTTATTTTAATATTACAAACAGACACTGCAATTTTATTTATTTGTATAGATGTATAGATTATGCAACATCTGGCGTTCTATCTCATCTATAACGATCAAAATGCCCTCGTGAATCCAATAATACCAAATAAATAAAAATAAACGAAAACTACGACTCGATCTTTTATTTGCGCGATAAGTTCTTATCTAAGTAAATTAGTGTAAGATAAAAAAATTAAACTGTCCTACTTGAACTTATTTCGACCGGTTTCGGTGAATAAATACAATACAACTGAATTATGTTATGAAGCGCGCATAGTCTGGCGGCTAGCGACGAATACAAGCGATCGGCTGTGAGATGGGTGACCGCTAGTAGCAAAAAAATTCACGCGCGTTTCCGTGCTTCGGAGGGCACGTAAAGCCGTCGGTCGGAGGATTATTATCGGACTTGGCATAAAAATTATATATAGAAGCGAGGCGCTATGTCGTCTCTACTGAAGGGTGAGTCAGTAACTTTGATGCTCTAAGCTAAGGAGTCAGGTTATCATTTTTGGTATAAAAATAGGTTGGTGTATATTTTGAACTAAACAGAATAATGATTATGTCAGTCAAGTCATTGATTGTGTTGAAAGAAAATCCTGAAGTAAAATATTTCAGAAGGTTAGAAAGTTGTTTATTAAGTACATACCTACCTAACAAACACAGTACGATTATGATGTTAGTAAGAAAAACAAGTCTTCATCTACATATTTTTTTAGAAATGTAAGTGTAATAAAATCCTATTTTCCCTAACACAGTGGTACACTGGTACACTGGTACACTGGTACCACTGTGTTAGGGAAAATACCTAGATCGGGCACTGGCCCGATCTAGGTATTTTGTTAAATACCTTGCCGTTTCGGGTAAAAATATTAAATATATATATATATATATATATATATATATATATATATACCAAGACTCCAAAATGTTTACATGGGATAAAAAGAAGAAAGATTTAAAGATTTTTATTGAACATATTACATAACAATTTACACAACTGAAAAATTCGTAAACGGCTACAATAGTTGAGACTGTGTCTTACGCCCACCTTAACCCTTTCAGACCTGAATTATTTTTTTTAATTCGATCGATTTGGTAAATTCTATGCACCTCAAGCATGGTGAAAGGACTATAAAAAATGTTTTGAAAAATCCTAGCTTCGGACTTTTCGAGAAAATTAAGTTTTTCTTTATGTGCACAAATGAGGACACTCGTCCTAAATAATATTAAAATCATATATAAACAGTTGAACTGAAATAAAATACATTTCAATTTAAGGCACTCTTTGTTAGAACATTAATAATAAATTAACAAAGTTTAATTATTTATTATCAACTTAACAAAATAAAGTATCTTATTTTTCATCTTTGGCACAAAAAACACAGTAAAAACAGTACAATTTTATTGTAAAAATTAATAAAGAGATGTTTTATAACAGTTCATACATATTTATATAAAATGCTAAGAAACACTTCTATTCTTTAGTTAGGCATGGGTGATTCTTACATACTAAATACGGGATTTTCCTTAATACTCTACCATTTAACATCTCGTCCCAGTTCCAACGTCGTGGGCTGGAAAATGCCTAAAGCCATCGCGAGCTTTCTCAATGGCCGGGAGAGTTTCCCCTGGCCTTCTTGATGCAACTTGTGATATTATGCTACTGCTACTAAGTCCCTGTAGCTTCGAGATTAAGAATAGAGCTACGGTATCCCCTGCCTGATCGTAAGAGGCGACTAAAAGGGGGCTTCCGGGGTTGCGGGCGGTGAGAGTGGGAGTGGCGTGGCCGCATGCCATCGTAAGCATCGGAAGATTCAGGAGAGCACATCTGCTCTCCCGAAGATGGGCCTGATACCAAAAAAAGCTACTGCTACTAGGTCGTCCCCATTTAGCGATAGAAATTTTATTTTTAGTATGGCACATAGCCATAATAATAATTTATTGGAGCTTCGATAGTCGGAACAACAGATATCGGTGGTAGCCAACCCGATGTACAAATGTTTTGAACTGCTTTGTGCCTCCATGCAATCTTCTGTTTTGGCGTGAGGTTCTGACGAATGTCCTCATTTGTGGGAGGTATTTCCGTTTGATTTCCCACCATTTCATTGGAATTGAAAGGGTTTTCTGATTTCAGAGCAGGCATACCATTATTCAAGTTGTTAGGCCCAAAGTCGTCATCAGAATCAGGTGGGAATAACTCTCTCCTTTTTGATTTATTATATATGCACCAACTCTGACAGACCACGTTTCTCGATCAACCAAATGGCCAGTGCTTTCTTCGTCATGAAGATAATAGCAAATGAGAAATATTTCCCTCATTTTATAGCTTTCAAGGCCTCTGGTGAGAATATGATGGTGTTTTTCTATGTCTCCAAAAGTACGTAAACATAAATTAAAATAAAGAGCATAAATATATTTCAGAAATATTTAATGCAAAACGGTTAGAAAAGAATTCAAACTGATAATTTAGAATCGATAAGAAGAATCAATATAAGTAATATAATGAGAGAATAAAATACATAAATTATTTGTTATAAACCACCTTGATATAATTACATATCTTATAGTATTTTTTGCTAGTGATTTCTTTAATTTTTTCATATGTTTTCCAAATAAAATAAACAGCGTACCTGAACAATTCAAATCGCGCTGGAGTACTGGCCGAAACTTGTCAATTAGTATTAAAACGAGAAAAGAGATGGTGTTAGTAGTAATGATTAAGATAGTTTATTATGTTATCAAATGAATACAACCGCTTTTAAATGGCAAAAGTTGAAAATTTCATTCATTATATTTTTTTATATTTTATGTCTACAATTGTGGACACCAGTTCTGAAAGGGTTAAGACATACAGGCGTTACAAGGAAAATTGTTTACAGAGTTTTGGGCAACCTGTTTGTTCGATCTGGTATTTTGCCCAGTTTCCTTTCCCCCCTAAATCTGGCCCTACTGCTGCAATGTAAATTCTGTAGCTCAAAACTGCGACTCAAGCTGATCAGCTGGATATCGGTAGCAATCCCAATGGCGACCGTTACTGCATAGCTTTACGGAATTACGAATATTAAAAAGTCGAAGTTCATATTTTAACATTTATCTAAGTACCTATGTATTACCATTAGATTAGATAACTAATATTTTACATTGCATGACTTAAACAACATAATAAAACGTAGAAATATCGTGATGAGACAGCATAAGCAAGGTCGAAGGTTGTGGTTCAAAGCTTTACCTAAAGTTTGAATATGTCCGTGCCAAGAAGAGCCTGATACGATTAGGGCTCGTACATACTAGAAATAAAATACTGAACCGTTGATGCAGAATAGTGCGGATCACGTTATGCGTTAGCAGCCTAGTAGACTGTGGTGCGGATGAAACAAATAGTTTAGAACACGTTCTACTGCCTATACTTATAATTATTGTGTAAAGTGTATAATCTTGAGAACTTACGCTTAAATATTCAAAAACTGCTCCTGAATTATTGTCGAAAAGGTCTCCCCGTTTACTTTCAAATGACTTGAACAGAGAAGCAGCATTCATATACGGCTGTATTTTTTCGTTAAAAATTATTGTTTTATGTATGTAAGAAAATCCATATCGGCCCAAAAACAAACAAAATTTTACTTACAAATTGGTATGACCGTTACAACTAAAATAATAGCGGAATATCAAAAAATGCAATGTCTACCAACTGTGAACGTTCACTTGATAGGTAGGTACTAAAATAACCAGCCCACAAAGTGAAACCTTGGCAGAGGTCGAAATTTCATTGCTTTGTTTACATCAGAACGGCGAAAACTTATCCCCTGGCGGACGCTTCAAACTTTTTTAGGTCTAAATGGGCAAGTCCAGTAGAAAGTACGTTTCGATAAATAAGGGGCAAATGTATGCCTTAGTTTTTTTTTTAGATTGTTTTAATCCAAAGCTAATGCTCTTAATACCGTTTTAATTATGGTGCTTTATGGTATATAAGTGCGAAAAGGGGGAAAATATTATTTCGTTCTCACAAAAAGTAATACATAATCTTTATTTATTTAATATTATGATTACAGGAATAAAAATGATCGTATCAATATAATAAGAAAGCAATACGATGCGTTTCTAGAGGAAGATAAAAAGCGGCGTGAAAGAAATGAGTATATATTGGGAAAACTTGACAAAATGAGATCGTCTGCAGCACTGGTGCCAATATCAAATGTGAGTACATTGGTACAGTCCGTTTTTAGTTTAATTTTCTTACAAAATATTTAGGTATCACGTTTAATTAAAGTTCAGTAACTCGGGGCCAAATTAAAAAGAACAATTTTGGGGATATTTAATTTTGCCGTTACTCTCACAAAAATACTGTTTGCAAAAATATTACCTATACCTATATTATTATGACGTATTTTCTGGTGTACCTACTTTTGGACAATAAACTATCTAAGTAACCACTTATTCTGACAGAAGCGTGAATGTGATGTACTGTAATATTTGTGTTATCGTACTGCTTATGATACTTACCTATTTCTGAAAGATGGATTCTATATTATGTTAAATATTGAATTCTTGAATCGTTTTATTAGTTCCAATGTAGATAGGTAGATGAAATGGCGGTTTATTTGCAATCTCACTCTCAGTAATTTTCAAACCGCGCCTATAAATGCTTTCCAGGTATGCATATAATAATTTAATTTAATTTAATTCAGAATAATGCTAGACTTTGTTTATTAACTAAGTATATCATACGCAGGACGGAAGCATGATTAATTTTTTTTTCTTTAATTATAGGTTAAATACCATCCGGAATTAGATGCCTATGAACATTATGTGCGACGAAATAATCAAGTAAAAACATCAACGTTGCATGACAATTATGTTAGTTACTCAGAACGTCCGAAACTGTCGGTAGATATATTGAATAAACACATCGACGAATCAACTATTTTGAAAGAAGTAAGTAAAAAATACATACTTATACCAAAAAGGATATCCTTTTTTGAAAACGAATGTATTTACCGTAAAGATGCAGTGGAAGACCAGGACTGGACAAGTAAATATAATATTCTAGATGATTTAAAAAGACAAGAAAAAGGTCTTTCGGACAAGATACAGCAGAGCCCTGATACGGCTATTTGCAATTTACAGTCCGAATTTGATAACCATAAGCAAATTAATGAACTACTTCAGGAAAAGATAGGAGACAAAGAAAATAAAAATAAAAAATTTGAAATACCTGATAATAACAATAAAAACATAGATATAAACAACATTCCTTTACAGACTTCTAATTTGTCACCGAATAGAGACTTTAGAGTTGATCGAAGAACTGAGGCTGTGGTACATACAGACAGTAATAATTATAAAATAACACCTGAATATGTGCAGTCGAATCAAGAGCACGTTACTGAAAAAGAAAAATACAATTCAGACATAAATGAAAAGAATGAACATTATTTACAGGAGAATGTTAAAGATCATTTACAAGTAAATGAAGGTGATATAAAAGCACAATCAGATTACCAGGAAAATGCTTATCAATCAAATCACAAATCCATGAACGAAACACGAGCGAATGGAGTCCAACAAAACATTAGTAATGGATCCATCGACAATTTTGGGAAAATAAAGCCTGAGTTACAAAAAATTGGTTTGACAGAATCAGCATGTTCAAAAGAAAACCTCAATCAAGATGAACATTATGAAAACAAAAAATATATTCCTGAAATGCATAATTTAGCTCCGAATAAACAAGTTGAATCATACGATACTAATGTAGATAATTCTAATAATCTGATTGAACCAAACCAACCAATCGAAGAAACGTCCCAGAATTATGTGGTTCCACAAGAAAGCACATCAGTAGCGTCAAATGAAAGACCCGAAATATATAACATTGGTAATAGTGTTGAAGGACAAAATATTCAACCGAACGAAAGTTCTTACGACACCACTCTAGAATACGACACAACTCAAAAAAATAATCCAGAGACATCAGAAATCGTAAACCACGATTCAGAAATTAATGCATTTGAAACCGAACAAAAAGAAATGTTTTATTCCGAACAAACTGGTGACGATACCTACGCTTATAGTCAAGGAGATGGAAATACTGAACAATACACAGGAGATGGCTTTGAACAGAACGAGCAATACGCTTATTATGAGGGAGTTCAACAAGAACAAGCGTACGCAACTAATATTAACGAACACGAAGAGGCTACAGAACAGTGCGATCCTCATTATAATCAACAATATGAAGGTTCCTATGATAATCAACACCCAGAACACACTGTTAATTATGAAAATGCTGAAGCTTACGAGCAACACCAATATCTGGGCGAAAGTTATGAAAATCCGCAATATGACAATGTTGCCAATTACGAAAATCAGCAAGATGGTGTTAACGATGGCAATGAATTACAAGAAAATGTTATACAAGAAAATGAATTATATGATCAACAGCTATATGCCCAACAACCAGAAACACAGGAGCACATAGAAGAGCAACTGGTAGCAGAGGAAGGATATGTTGTAAATTCTCAGGGAGACACTGATGAAATTAAAGGAGAAGGTATAATTGAGAGTGAAGCTATAGTGAACAATACAACTCCAGCAGCACAAATTCCTGACCCGCAAGTGTCTTGATTTTTAATTTGCCAATATATAATAATAAACCACTATAATAATAAACATAGGTACTTCAGTGTGAATATATTTCTTTGAATTTGCTGCTACTCTGTAGCTAGATTTATTTAAAATTATAATTTTGTCGAATTAAAGGAGAAAAATAGACAGTTCTTTTTATTTTACTTTAACCCTTTTATAGGGCAGTATTGAAATAAGTATGGCAGTTGTAACCACCTGACAAGGTTGAGTTTAAGGCTCATAGTTCACGCTGGCATTGGTAGTCGACCATATTGGTTAGAAGTCAAATTAGTCACAAGACCTTGTGCAAGTTATTGGTGGTTATGTTTGTGCCCTTCTGTCTCATACCTGTTTACAACCTAGAGAAGTCAATGGGTCTCGTATTAAAAAATGAGTGGTCCGCATTACCACTAATTTATAAAAAAATATTAAATAATTTATATAAAAGAAAATAGACAATTTAAGTGTTTCTAAATTTTGTAGGTGGTAGAAGACATACTGACATACTTGACCACTGATGATCAAAAAGTGTTTATTTTGACGAATAAATGATTTATGATTTAAATAGAAAGTTGAACTAATAGGATCAATATTGTCCAGTAAGTTCTACTTTTATAAAAAATATCAAAGTTGACTTTTTTTGTCCAATAAGTTCAACTCTCAGAGGAAGGAATATAACAAGAGAGGCCCTGTTCTACTATAGGAACAGCACGTTATACAAATATCTGTTTAATCGACACAAACATGACAAATATCATGCTGTCTCTTTTTAACTAATGGATGGCTGCATAAGAAAATAAAGGTAATAAAAGATTAGTGGTAAGGTAACTAATTTTGGCAACAACGTCATGTTAAAGCACCATCGTGCCACGGCAGCCATTTTATGCTCCAAGTATTTACAAGTGTACTCTGTGTATGTGTGCGTTTGTTTTGTTGTGTAGGTCTGCTGTCTAGGGGTGTCCATTAAAAATATATCGATATTTATATTCAATGTAAAATATTGGATCCCCATATCGATGTTTTTTCAGGTTTATGACTGAGTATTATGAGTGCGAAAATATCTTGTATTTGCTCCACAACACGGAACACAATAATGATCATCGTTTGATGGTAATTAAGTCAATTATTAAGATCTGCGATTCCGACAGCATTCAAAAGACTCAGTGAACAAATTTCATATAGAAACTATTATAATAAACTAGTTTTTTTTCTGCAATGAACAAATAAAAATTGTTATTCAGAAACTTGTTTTATTCTCGTTCATTAATCAATATCAATAGCAAATAAATTTAAAATCTATATACATACTTCTATTATAAATTCGAAAGTATGTGAGGATGTATGTATGTAGGTATTTATGATTGTTTGTTCTGTTCAGTATTATAATAACATGGGTTTGTCAGCTTCGGCATTTAATGCAGGTTAAAATTGACAAACAGTGTGAATTAAATAAAAAAAGATATGATTCATTCAAATTTTTGAAAAGTAGATTTATGATAGTACAAAATAAAATTTGTAGTATTCATATTTTCTTTGACACCAATTTAAAGTTTACACATGATTTTAAATTTTGTTTTTAGGTTTTTATAAAAAATCCTTTAATAATACGAAACAAAAATATCGATATCAGCTACACGTGTTGTTCTGAAACGCACAACCCTATTAAGAAGCAGCCATTTTATGCTCCAACTTTAATTACTTTAGGTAGGCACGCAAATCTCGTAGGCATGCCAGGTCCATAGGTATATGTCTATGGTTCAACTGGTTGAACTTACAAATACATAGTTGAACTTAGTGGAACAAACCGAACTATTATGGTTCGCCCGTGGAAGTACCACCACTGCACCCACTTCTGCCGTGAGCAATTCTATTGTTTCGGTGGAAAGGTGCAGTTGCCGGCTACCAGTGGCGGCTAGTGACATTTTTCGATGGGGATTCACAAAAAAATAATAAGAAAAATATTTTACCATCCGTTGCCAAGCAGATTCACCACCACTGTCGGTGTTACCCCTCGTTTTCACCAAGAAACAAGTTAAATACTAGTTTGATACAAAACTTGTAGAATACTTTTCAAAACATAATTATTTGTTTTATACATGTATTGAGACTGTCTCAAACATTCTTTCGTTCACACTTTGTAGCCAACAAGTATTTATACAAGTATAAAACACATTGCGTTTACACTGAAGTCTGTGACATGTTAGAACTTGTTTGATACACTGATAGCGTTCTCACCTACAAAATATAGTCGTGGTTAAACAAGACGTATTGTTTATTTTATTGCAATTTCTGTATAATACTAGTTACAAACAAGTTTTAATCTTTATCCATGCTTGTTGGATAAAGTTTTCAACATACCGGACGGATCGCGTTTTTTTGGCAGTGAAAACGAAAGAAGAAGAATGGAGTGGTCAAAAAAACAAACTTTAGAACTCATTGAGCTTTTGCATGTACAAGAATGCCTGTGGAATGTGAAAAATGAAGTTTATAAAGATCTTCAGAAGAAAAAAGACGCATTGGCAGCAATTGCTTCGCAAATGGACATTAATGTTAATGATGTTGATAAAAAGATAACGAACCTCAAGAATCAGTTTAATAGGGAAGTAAATGAAAACTAAGTCAGGGTCAGGTGCCGATGATGTATATGTCAGCCCCTGGTATGCATTTAAACCATTAGGTTTTTTAAGAAATAATAATTTACCTAAACCAGCTAGGAGCAGTGACAGTATTTCTGAGGTAAGTGCTTTTTAACTTTTATTACACTGCCGTCATAATGAAGAAGGACGCAACTTGAATTTGAATAATGGGCTCGGGCTATATCAGCCCAGGGTACTTCAACCTATAAAGATTGTTTGTACCCGAAGGACGCAACTTACAAAAAAAGTAAAATTGAGATAAAAATTAAAAAGTGGAATTTTTCTTTCAGACCTTGCTGTCTCTAAAGTATTTTAAAATACAATGATATAAAAATTGCAATCAATAGTTTAAAACATGAGGATTTTAAATACTCACATGGGTTTTCAAAAATTTATTTTTTATTTAAAAAAAAAAAAAAAAAAAAAAAAAAAAAAAAAAAATAACGATTTTTCTTTTCATCTTAGTGAAAAAAAAAAAAAAAAAAAATATTCCGCCATCCCGAAAATTTCAAAGAAAAGACGCATATAACCATTTGCGTCTTAACAATCTAGTAAATAATAATACTGCCATTTATTTTACATTTTCTATTTATTTTACAAGTTGTACAAAAGACCGAGGAGTATAATCTGCCGCTATGTGTTGCGTATGTGGACTATGAGAAAGCCTTCGATTCTATTGAGACCTGGGCGGTGCTAGAGTCTCTCCAACGGTGCCAGATAGACTATCGGTACATCGAGGTGTTGAAGTGTTTATACAAAGCCGCAACGACATCAGTCCGAGTACACGACGGAAGCACTAAACCTATTCCTTTGCAGCGCGGAGTACGACAAGGGGATGTTATATCCCCGAAACTGTTTACCGCTGCACTGGAAGACGTGTTGAACCTGATGGAGTGGAAAGGGCTTGGTATTAACATCAATGGCGAACTCCTCACACACCTTCGATTTGCCGATGATATAGTCATCTTGGCGGAGTCCCTGGAAGAACTCAGCACAATGCTAGGTGACCTCCATAGCGCCTCCCAACGGGTGGGTCTTAAGATGAACATGGACAAGACGAAGATCATGTCTAATGTCCATGTCACACCCATACCGGTCGTTGTTGATAGCGCTACTCTCGAAGTTGTCGACGAGTATATTTACCTGGGTCAAGCGATCCGTATGGGTAAGTCCAACTTCGAGAGAGAGGTAACTCGTAGAATCCAACTCGGTTGGGCAGCGTTCGGGAAATTACAAAGTGTCTTCTCGTCCAGAATACCGCAGTGCCTGAAGTCGAAAGATTTCGAGCAGTGTGTGTTGCCAGTGATGACCTACGGCGCTGAGACGTGGTCTTTTACAGTTAGCCTTTTCCACAGGCTCAAGGTCACTCAGCGAGCGATGGAGAAGGCTATGCTTGGTATTTCTCTACGCGACAGAATCCGTAACGATGAAATCCGTAGACGAACGAAGGTTACCGACATAGCTCTCAAAATCTGAAAGCTGAAGTGGCAATGGGCAGGCCACATAGTTAGGAGGACTAACTCCTCGAATGGCGACCACGTCTCGGTAAAAGGAGCACAGGCCGCCCTCCAACCAGATGGATGGATGGATGGATGGAAGTTTAGAACAAACTATTACATAATGAAACCCTAGTAAAAAATCGAATTTTTTTTTGATCAATGCTTTCTACGAATATTTATTCTTAAAACAAAAAGTGCGATATTGTAGGATTAAAGGATTCGATATGTTGTACAATATTTTCGTTGTTAATTTTCTTTGGGTTTGGATTCGAGCCTCTTTTATCTACTTCTCCTTCTTTCATTTTTAAGGCATTTCTCACTGCTTTATCATTTTTTCTGTTAAATCCTAAGGTTTCCAAAAATAATGTCTTACATACTTGATATTAAGCTCCAACACTCTCCATAAGAAAATAAGATACAGTCTTTTCTCTATTAAGTTTTTTTTTCACCTTTTTTTGGTCTCATTGGTCGTGCCGTTGAAGTGTTTTGTTTTATAAATTTGTTCATTTCATTCAAAAATTGTTCAGACTATGTCCCCAGACATACTTTCAGAAGCAGATTTAATTTAATTAAAAAGTAACAGAAGGATGATGTAAACTTTCAGGTGGGTCTCTTTACAATTTGTTCAAAACACAAAATCGTATGGGAAGGCTAATTTTTTGTTGTGGTTTTATTAGCAAAGCGGAACAAAAGTTGTTCATTCTAGCTTTACTCCTAAAATTTTAAAATAATTCCTCCGATTCGGGATGTACCGACAAATTAATTTGCCAAGACTAAACTAAACTAAACCGTCCCTTTCTATTTTTATACAATCAGAAAAGGATAGGTCGTGTAATTTTAGTTTAGTCCTGTCAATGTTTAGTTTGTACATCCCGAATCAGGGGAATTAGGTACCTACCTACCTATTACTATATACTGATACATAGTGTATACATACTAGGTAAACGGACATCATGTTTAGTAAATGAATGTATGATTTACGTATACTTAATCTATATTAATTATACGTAAATCATACATTCATTTAACATAATAATACTTAAAGTCTCATACATTTACCATAATCTTAAATTGACTAAATTATTTTAATTAAATCGAACTATTTTAGAGCATGATTTTACAAAATTTATAATGTAACATAACTAATTTTGAAAATAATTTCCAGCGATTAAAAAATAATAACGTTCTTACCGCGCGACCGTTAGAGTCTAACCACTCGGACGCAACTAAAGAGAAACACTACTGCATTTCCCCCTTCACCCCTCTTCGACGTATACGGAATCTATATTAAAAAGACGCAATTGATAACTTGTGTCTTTTCAACTATGATTTTTTTTAAATGATATTAAATAAAAAGGCGCTACGTCATTTGCGGCCAAACAATTTATTTTTATTGTTAAGGTTACTAAGAATATTAGACGTAAGTAACCAAAAGCGTCTTTATACTTTAAAGTGATGCTTTTGCGTTTTTTCATTTTAGTAAAAGATGCAAATATTATTGAAAATAATGTAGTAACTGGTTAATTAAGTCTTTTCTATTATGTTGATTTCAAAAACGTCTTTTTTTTCGTAAAAAAAATATATTTCTAATCTACAGTTACGTCTAATTAGCTTACGAACTTTCTACAATTTCGATTTTTTTGAAAATTAAAAAATATGAGCAGATGCGTCTTTTCTTTCTGAATCGAAATTCGAATGGTATATTTAACTCATTTTTGGAAAAAATGTAAGATGCGTCCTTTTTTCTTATGACGGCAGTACAGTTGAACATATATTAAAATTTCGACATGAGCAGGAGTCGGACCTCTGCGGACAATTGATCATTCCATCAGTAAACTCGCTTATATATAAAATAAAATATCGTCTTTTGTTATTGTAATCTTTTATTAAGCATATTGATTTTGCCAAGAAACTTTTCCTAAATCTGTTAAAACATATGCAGCAAATTCATCCCTCACTTGTCGACTAGAAAAGCTTGCTCTTCTTGCAACTCGTTGAAGAGGGGTTAGATGGAATGAATTAAATCTCCAAGAGCCAAGATATGGTGTAGTATACACCACCTTGTGGTGTATATGTCTGTTCACCATTGACTCGTAGATAATTATGTAAATGAACACACGCCAAAATAACGCTTTCTGCCTTTTTAGGACATAAGTGGATAGGTTTAAGGAAAACTCTGAACACTGCTGATATAATACCAAACGCATTTTCGACCGTTACCCGCGCTCTGCTTAGGCGGTAATTATATATTCTCTCTGATGAACCACGTATATGTGTACCAGGATATGGTTTCATTAACATATTATCAAGTGCAAATGCATCATCAGCTACTATTACGAAAGGAGAGTTTGCTGTCCTGCCAGGCAATGGTCTTGGTTCTGGAATATTTAATCTCTGTTCTTTGAGAGCTTTATAAAGCGAACAGTTTTTGAAAACTCCTCCATCTGATATCCTTCCTTGTACACCAACATTGACATATATGAAGTTATAGTTTGCATCCACTAACGCCATTAGTACTATGCTGTACGTCTTTTTATAATTAAAATATTCACTGCCACTTTGTTCTGGCTTTATTATCTGGACATGTTTGCCATCTAAAGATCCAATACAATGAGGGTAGTTCCATTTCGATTCAAATTCTTTACTTATTTTTAACCATTCTTGTGTAGTTTCTGGTATCTGAAAAAGGTACTTAGTGTTATAATATAAAAGCAAATTTAATTAAGAATAAATATTTTCAGGAACATAATGAGGAGGAAGAGTCAACCTTTTTGAATTCACTTCCCATTGAAGATCATGATATAACTAGTGTATCGGGAGCATCGGATGTGTCGACCAAGAGTTTGAAAAGAGTCAAGCCATCAGTTGATAGGCAAAAAGAAGCGCTGTCTATATTGAAGGAGGCTCGTGACAATATCATTAAACGCCCAGCCAAAGATGAATTTGATGTGTTCGGCGAATACGTTGCTTCTGAGCTACGAGGTGTTACCAGCAAAAGGAATATTTTGGAGTTGAAGAAACAAATACAAGATTTAATTTATTTCATTTATTTAAAGGAATATTTTGGAGTTGAAGAAACAAATACAAGATTTAATTTATTTCACTAAACTGAATGAAATTAAATATGACTCCGTTTCTTCACGGCCGCAAGCGAGCCAGGAGCAACTAAGTAAGCCAAGAGTTTCGACTGGAGAAAACCAAGACATGGAAGTTGCCGCAAATTTAGTACTGAATTCAGAGACCGAAGAAATAATTGATACGTATGAGATACGAGATGATTCCGGCAATGTTTTAATTTCATTTAATAAATAGTCTATATATTGGTCGCACACATCCTTGAACTGAATAAAAAATATTTTTAAAATCCGTTGCTTATTTATTCTGCTCCTAATTTCATGGATCTACTAGTTATGTCACAAAAAAATGTACTATTTGCAATACAAAAACCATATATTTTTTATTAAATTAAAAAATGTTAACAAGAATACTAAAATTATTACAAAAACATAATTTCCCTTAAATATCTCAAGAAACAACAAGTTAAAGGCACTCTTTATCTTTCGGCTTACCTTTAGATATACTTTCAATACTTTTATAATCGCCTCGCAAACTTCAGGAACGCATTGGCTAATCTTTGTCTTCGATATCCGATGCAAGTACATTAAAGAAGAATACGAATCACCAGTAGCTAGATATCTCAGACAAACAGCTAATTACTCTGCTGGAGTGATGGCATCTCGAAAATGTGTATTCTGTTTAGAAATATATGGTGCAACTTTTTGAAGCAAATTTTCGAAATTTACTGGAGTCATCCTAACAAAATTTCTAAAACCACTTCGGTCTTCTATTCTTAAATCATTTAATATAGAACGGTAGGCCCCCTCTTGGTTTCATCTTCTCAAAAATGATCGCGACCAGTACTTGCGTTTTTTCCTTGAATTTGCTTCAGTTTGCATGTAGAAGTATACTGCACACATGAAGTAAAGTTCTTCAGCATCTTCTCTTTCCATTCTCACAACAGTTTTTTTTTTATTAATAGAAATTATAAAAGTAGGTACGACTGAATTTGTCTCGAATTCTACAAGTTTTGCTACAACAAAAACATGAGATCATAAACATGTAGGCAACTAGAAGTTTTCAACCAACAAGTTTCATATAAGTTTTATACATGTATTCAAATTTTGTATACAACATGTTATAAACATGTATTTGAGAAACGAAAACATTGCATAAAATTTGTATAATACATGTATTAAACCCTGGTGTAAACGAGGGGTTAGTTCCACTTCCAGTTGATAACCACAAGACACGGTAAACAAATTAATTTATTGCTTTGCTCACATCCACACAACCAAGGGTTTTGAAATATTGTTCAGATTTATAAACACGCGTAAAAGATTTAGTTTTCGTACAACATTATTGCTTTCAGTTCAAGGCGTATTTCGAAAGTTTTTTTCACACTGCCTACTAAAAGATACAAATGATAAAAGATACACTGTATTGTTCCATTTTTAACACAAAATGTCGCGCATAAACTATTTCTTTAAATATTCATTTAAAAGAAAAACTACGAAATAACTGACAAAGACGACGACACGTTTGTTTGTATACATAAGAACGGCAACATCGCATAAGCAGGTTGAGCCCACGGTCTGGCAACGTCGCGCGTGAGCGGCGCTCCAGATTATGTTAATTTCTCATACGAAATCTTTTGTTTCACGCGTCGGCCTGTGTCGATGTTTCTCTTTCGCACTCATTGAATACAGCGCTAGGAATCGTACTTAACTTCGTTTGAGCGCAATCGCTGGCGCTCCACTCGTTACAACTTGACGCTAAATGTAGGTACGCGTAGATATAGGTAATAAATAATTAATATAATATGTATAATAGTAGAATAGAATGAATGTAATGTAACGATAGTAGGTATGTATTATGAAAGGACATAGATTGCCTATGTAATTTTTTTGGGAGTGCACTGCACCAGCGCTCTTTAGGACGAGCCGCCTCTGCCGGCTACACTTACATGAGGCGACCACCAGCCTCAGGAGTAGCAGCGCAACTGCATACTACCTTAGACACGACTTACCTATGCTTGCTTTAGGTTGTGTGTAAATGTCCATGGGCTGCAGCGACCACTTAACACTACGTGGCCTGCATGCTCTTCTGATACTCCATTCAAATAAATAATATATAAAATAAATTTAATATAAATACAATTATTACTAAAAAACAAAATCCCGACTGCGGAATAAAAACTGAAAAGAAAACAAGTTTAATAGCATTTACCTATAACCTTTTTTTATTTCACACTTTTTAGTTAGTTACCACTGCTAGGCCGGGTAATAGGAGCGGACTAACGATATTTATTTACCTTGTATACGAATGAAAATTAGCAAGAATGGTTCGTCAACTTTCAATCATTATAATGTATTTTAAACAGTTACTTTAAATAAAAAATGATGAAAATAACCTAAACATTACTTTAAATGACAGCCTCCGTGGCGTAGTGGGTGATGAGCCAACTGCGAAGCGTGAGGTCGTGGGTTCGATCCAAACCAAGGAGAAATATTTGTGTGATGAACATGACTAAGTATTTGTTCTCTGTATGTATTTAGAATTATATAAGTATGTTTATCGAAGCACGCATGGCCCGGCGGTTAGCATAGAACGCAAACGATCTATGCAACTTAGCCAAACGGGCGCGGTCGGGTGTGAGATGGGTGACCGCTAGTGGAAAAAAAAATCATGCGCGTTTCGGTGCTTCGGAAGGCACGTTAAGCCGTCTGTCCCGGTTGTTGTCGATAGATAACAGACGTTAAACCTTGTCGGAAGCCTTATGGACGGTTTGAAAACATTCCACAACGGGTTGGCCACAAACCTGCATCTCCACCAACCAACCCTCATTGGAGCAGCGTGGTGCTCTGCTTAGTTTGGAATCAGTTGGCGTTGTGTGAATTGTCCAAAGATATTTATTTAATTAGTAGGCTTTTAAAATTTAAAGCCAGTAAAATAAAAATCATTTCAAGATGATCTACAATAATTATTATTAGGTAAAGACATATTCTTAATCTATACTATTCAACAAATATCATTGAGGGAGAGGCATTTTCTCTAGAATGGCAGCTTGTTCTGGAATCAAGGCCTCACGTGGTAGTTTCCAATGAAAATCGACCGAGGGTAACCTGTCTAAACCGGTGGCCCAATGATGAATACGACATCTTACATTCACCTCTTCAGTATTGTTTATCTGCAACAAGAAAAAGTTTGTTGTTCTTATTCTTATGTCGCAGGATTTACTACTTTTATTATATGACATTGTGACATCACAAAACCCTTTTAAGTCCCACTGCTGGGCACAAATCTCTCGGATGTGAGAGGGTTGCAGCTGTGCACGCTATAGTCCACCATGCTGGCCACGTGTGGATTGGTGGATATCATGCCTTCGCGAAATTATAAGTAATTCTCAAGCATGCACAGTGATGGAAGACATTGTAATAGACAATAACTGAACAAATAATTATAATATAACTGAACAAAAAAATTCAAAATGTATTAAAAATGTTGCACTAAACCAGGCTCGGAAAACAGGATATTTATTAATTTATTATTCTACATATTTTTTTTGACTTTCAAATTTATAAAAATTTTGTGACTACAATTTTGTGATGTCCATATTCTCATACAAAATGTACAAGGATGTCATGTTTTGACGGCATTAAAATTATCTCAATTGATTTGGCATTCCAACAATATAATTAGGTAATAGAATCAGGCGTTATTTTGCGGAACTCCATTGTTGTTATAAAGTTACGTAAAAACATAGGTTCTTAGGTTAGGTAATAAATATCACAATGTTTTCCCTCACCATGGAGCAGCGATAAATACGCACATTATAAATTTCTTTGTCAGAGGTGCATGCCAGGGATTGAACTATAGTCATAAGAATAAATAATAATTACATAGAACGGAATCTCCTTTGACCGCCATCGATACGCCGCAATTTATATACCTACTTCCCTCTTCACCCCGTTACGCCCCTCTGTCGCCCAGGCGTGTTGCCAGGGTTGTGAACTGTTAGTAATGCTTATGTCTAAAGATAATATCGCAAAAATATAAGTTTTTCTTTACTTAAAAATCATTATTTTAGTTTAGTATTACAAAATATGAGAATGATAAATACTTACCTACTCTATAAATACTTATAAATAATATTATATAAGTTATAAGTACCATACCAAATGAAGCCATTTAAGTAAGTATTACTTACCTACATAGGTGTAAGTACTTACGTAGTGTAGGTTTAAAATAAACGAATTACATATTATGTATTACGTTTACGTGCGTGCGCCAGTGCCGCGGCGCGCGGCGCCGCAATCGCGAGGCAATACAATCGAGAAAGGTTCAATGACCGATGGCGGGGGCTATTAAAAAATATTTTGGCGACATGTTAAAATGCTGTAGTTATCTAACATTTTTTTTAAATAATTGAGTTAAAGTGAAACAATTGGCTACACAAAAAGAACTGGTCATATCCTTTTGATAAATTAGGTACGGAAAAGGAATAATATTTACTTATCTCGCATCATCTTTGGGCAAACTAAAAAAACTTAAGTTTGGCATTTTTTTTCTTTTCTTCTTAATGGCGTCTCGGTCTTTTGACCACTTTGCCAATAATAATAATAATAGTCTTTATTTCTCTCATTACAAAGGCATACAATGAATCTAGATATGAAATGGTTATGGCAATTTATTACAAGCCAAGGCACATAGAACTTTCTTAAAATCTAAGAAACCTTTGTAAGAGACTGGAGTTTGCGCTAGGATAAAACCTGTGTTGCAAATCTCCAGGCCCTCACCCAAGGATTAAAATTGTACATATGTTGATAGCTATATATTTTATATTTTAGTATCTATACAATTATCTTAAAAAAAAAAAAAAATGTGTGAGAGTGTGTGTGAGTATGTGAGTGTGTATGTGTGTGTGTGTGTGTGTGTGTTTGTGTGTAGGATGTTGTGATGCACTTAAATGAGTTGTATATGAGAACATAATAATATGATGTGGAATGTATTTAACTGATTGCTGCAATTAAATTAAAAACACTTATTGCAGAATACTAAGGAGGTCTTCAGTACACTTGTAAGATAATGTTTGCAGATAATTGGATACTTTAGTCTTACATTCATGTTTTGTTAAAGAATAAAATTCAAGTATATTATTTAGTCTGTTGTACAAAAAGCTTCCTAAAAAGCAGTAGAATTTTCTCGCAAATTGCGTTCGGAAAATTTCAGTATTGGTGCAGACTTTATTTCGTCTCCTTGAGGTCTCATGCAAACTATTATAAAGAAGCTGGCTGTGTTTATATAGAATAATATGAAGTATAAAAAGTTGACGTACTGACAAAACTTTGCAGTGCTGGTAAAGATCCCTTGTTGGGTATAATCTAGGAAGGAAGTGACTGACTTTTAAGATCAAACGTTGGGCTCGTTCGAGGGGAAGTAGAGTAGAAGTAGGAGCTCCTCCCCAGGTAATTATACAGTAGGTCAAGATGGACTGACAGAGAGCCATGTAGACCATTTTTATTATATCTCGGTCACAAATATGCCGGAGGTTCCTAAAAATATATATAAGCTTCCTGACTCTATTGGAGAGAGTTTCAATATGTAGGTGAAAACTAAGAGTATCATCAATAGTTACTCCTAAGTATTTAATTGATGACGTCCTAGAGAGGGCAAGACAGTTGCATGACGAAAAGGGCATTGGACAAGTATGATATTTGATACTATATTTATCCTGTTCAGTCATGTTATGTCTTTTTGTCATGAAAGATAAGTATTTAGTTTTGTTGGTATTTAAGGAAAGTTTATTTACTGATAACCAGCCCGCCACTCTATTGAACCCATTTTGCGCTTTCCCATATACTTCATCCCACGTGTCACCCTTGAACAATAAAGCAGTGTCATCGGCAAAAGAAATAATTTTACCATCATTTAAATCAAGATCAAAGAGATCATTAATATAAGTCAAAAACAGGGTTGGCCCGAGAACACTGCCTTGAGGAACACCATGATGGATAGAAAGTTCATCACTACAACACTTTCCTATCTTGACCCTTTGATATCGATTTTCCAGATAGCTCCGAAATAGCAAAAGCTGCGTACCCCTGACTCCTAAATGTTCGAGTTTCTCTAGAAGCAGTGGGATAGATACAGTGTCAAACGCCTTAGCTAGATCCAGGAAAAGAACGATAACTTTCTGTTTACAATCCAAATTAGTAACTATAAAGTTAACTAGTTCATGGACGGCCATATTAGTGGAGTGTCCAGATCTGAAGCCATATTGCGATTTAGATAGCATATCTTTTCTCTCCAGAAAATTAACAAGGCGCTTATTGATAACTTTCTCTAACACTTTGCCAATTGTTGGTAAAATTGCTATAGGTCTGTAATTATTTATACAGCCTCTGTCACCACTTTTGTGAATAGGTATTACTTCAGCCACTTTAAAGATATCTGGAAAGATTCCTGTGCTCAACGAAAGATTGAATAGAAAAGTAAGAGGTTCAATGAGCAGATTCCTATATCTCTTTAGAATCAAAGGTGAGATTAAATCCTTGCCTGAGGAAGAATCAGATTTCAGGTTAAGAATTATTGACTCAATTTCAGAGCAATCAGTATCCGTTAATACTAATGAAGAAGGGTATGACTTGAGAGGGGGAACTGTATCAGAGAAGGGAGATTTAGAAATATTGTTAGAAGTATCTTTACCGATTTTAACGAAGTAGGAATTAATGTCATTTGTTGAATTTACTGGGTCATCCCCAAGAAGTTCATTTAAAGTTTGTTTATTTTTATCTATATCAGCTGCTGATGTAATCGCATCCCAAAGCTTCTTATTTCCTTTTTTGGAAGCATTTGCAATTTCATTTTTATAGAACTGTCTTTTTAGTTTCTTTAGTATATTATTACAATAGTTCCTGTACCTTTTGTATGTGTCTTTTAAATCAATGTTTTCCGGGTCATTCTTAGATTTCCGATGTAAGTGATCACGGTTTCTCATGCAACGGAGCAAACCGGGTGTGATCCAGGGCTTAATGATTACCTTACGATTTGACAGCTTAACATTAATTGTACTGGATAAGATTGCATTACTTATAGAGTTAACAATAAAAGAAGCTGCGATATTTGAATCAGTCAAGGAATAAATTGATTGGAAATCAGTGGAGTTAAGTATAGTATCAAGTTTGTCAAAGTCAATACGGGTTATTGATTTCCTAAAAACTTCACTAAGCCGTGTGTGAGTCTCAAGACGCAAAAATGTTGAGTAATGGTCGGTTACAGTAGTTTTAGCTACATAACAAAACGCTTTCAGTTTAGTTTTAAGAATAATGTGGTCATAGCATGTTTTATCATGAGTGGGATAATTATAAGCTGGTAACATACCATGGGAACAAAGAGTATCAAGATAATTATTGCAGTGTAAATTTAAACTAATAGTGTCAATATTAATATCTCCGAGAATTATAACATTTTTTATGTAAGAGACCGAAAGAAGATACTTGCTCAACGATTCAATAAAATTTGAAGGATCCTGGTAGCCCCAAGGACGATAAATGCCCAATATCAATGTATCATCTTTTAACTTTAATGCAAGACAGTTGCACTCAGCGATATTTGGTTCATCTATATTTACTTTTAACATATTATTAACATATATCACCACCCCTTCATTTTGAGTAAGATTACGACTGGACTTGTAATAGTTGTAGTTGTTGATATTGGGTATGTTATTGGTATTTGGTAACCAACATTCTGACAGTACAATCACATCCCACGAAACTTTTGTTCGGTGTAAAAGGGTAAGGTAATTATCCAGGTTGGCTGAAATACTTCGTATGTTTTGATGTGTAATATTAAGGTAGGAGGAACTGTTATTTAACTTCACAGGGAAATAATCAATATCGGAAATATATTCCGAGGTAGCTACTGAGAAACTATCAAGGTTGTTTATAATATCAATTGAACTATCGAATTTTTTTGATTTGGGTGAAGACAGTTTGATGTTGTCTGATTAACAGATTATGTATAATTAGAATACAGTATAAATTTATTTTATAGCTGTTATGACAATGATCTGTTATGACAATGACAAGCTGGGGAAATCATTATTTAATTCTAAATTCCTACAAGGATCGGAAATTTGGACAGGATAAGGATCAGAGGAGTTGAATTATTTACATGAGTAATGAGAACTAAATATATAAATATAAATTGACATACACAATATATAAAAACAAAAGCAAATATAAAATAGGTTAAAGTTTAATGTTATTTTTTGTTAAATATGATGCTTAAGTATGAAAGATTGATGGATTGTCAAATATTAATAACGTAGCTATACAAATAGGGAAGGGGACTCCTAAAGAAATCAAACTATTTACAAAGGAGGAACGGTCATAGAGAGGGCAAGCGAAAAATATATGATTTAAATCACCCTCCTCACCACAAGTACACTTGGGATCAGGAATTATATTAATTCTTGCAAGATGTTTAGGCGAACAAACATGACCCAACCGACAACGTATCAAAATAGATGTAACAGTCTTTCCTAGCCTTACTGTAGAGAACCATGGTTTTATAGGTATATTTGGTTGAATTAAAGAGAAATACTTTCCTTTGGATAAACATGTTTTACTCCAAATTGACTGCCATGAATCTATAAGATATGTCTTGGGCAAACAAAGTAAATCTTCCGGATAATTCATGTATGGATACATATCCCCACACTCTGTCGCTTGAGAAGCAATCTCGTCAGCCTTTTCGTTTCCTTTAATGCCGCTATGACTGGGTATCCACACAAATGTGACATTATACTGATTATCTATACATTTTAAAAGAGAATTCCGTATTTCAATTATGAGGGAATGATTTTTGGTTTTAAGTGGGAATGATTTTAAAGCTTGTAATGCGCTCAAAGAGTCAGTAAATATAACAGTTTTGTTTAACTTGAATAAATTAATATATTCTAATGCCTTTAGTAAACCAAAACATTCACCCGTAAAGATTGATGATTCTGGCGGAAGTTTTATTTTTTGTACTATTTTATACTGAGAATGGTATACACCCACACCCACACATCCATGATTCGTCTTTTTAGAAGCATATGTATAAATGTAATGCCATCCAGACCATTTGGTTTCTAGATTATAATTAAAGTTAATGTTAATTTCAGTATCAGTTTTACTAATACCAATATTGAAATATATGTTAGGAGAGATGGTAAGAACTTCATATCTGTATCGATAAATAGGTAAAATTTCGAAACGATATGTGTGAGACGTTAAACATTTGAATTTTAAATAACTTTTAATAAGACAGGTGGGTGATTTATGTTTCCAATAAACGGACGATAATATTTTTTCAGACAAAGTTTGTAGTATATTCAATACAGAATGCTCTGAATACTGTAAAGATCTGCATATAAAGCGATCAGCTAGATACTGTCGTCTTAAATGTAAAGGAGGATCCGCACATTCTACCTGCATTGCATTTATTGGACTTGATTTCAATATTGTAATTGACGCCCCCGTCCGAGACAGCCCGACGTCAGTATTCTGTTTAACCGAGTTTAACGTGTAGGCTAATATCGTGACCTTGAGCCCGTCCGGAGCGGGAGTTTCCGTTCTATGTAGTATTATTTATTCTTATGCTATAGTCTGTTTCTTTAACAAACGAGTAGTGTACTGACTGTGTATGTCTCTCGCACATTTCCGACATTGACAGAGTGAGATGGGTCATTGTTAGGGGCGGGGTCACGCCTTTGTTCTTGTTTTGAAATTGTTAAGGCCCATTCATATTGAAGAATACTCCTAAAATTTACTAACCTATTCAATTTTGTTCGTAATTAAAAAAAACTGTTCACGCTATGCGATATTTTCATAAGTAAATAACAATTAATTAAACAATATTGTAATAGTTTAAATATAATTGGCAACCCGGATATAACATACGCACTAGAATCAAATAATTATTATAAATTATAAAATTCTTGCAATCTTAAAAACTATCGTCATCACTTCATAAATTATATTAAATAATAAACTGCTCACACATATTTTCTACATGATTGTCGAATGCGTACATTTTGGTTTCGATTTTGGTTATCACGTGATTGACACAAGAGAATGAAAGGATTTAAAATTTTAAACAAATTGTATATCATTTGTTTTTCTGTAGATTGTAAAGGGCGCATAGTACGCATAACTACAAGATACAATTATCCGCCATGACTCACGCACAAACAATAACGTCTGGTTCACGTGCGACGCAGGTAGTCGAAGACTATTTAAACTGAACGAGCATGTAACTACAGCGTTTATGTTGATTACGTGGACCAATAGAAACGCAGTAACATTTTCGGTACTCGTTTCTTATGCCCCTGCCAGACTATGCTCCTTGCGCTGCTCATCGCTCTGCTCCTCGCGCTGCCGTGATTTGCCGCGATGTTGCGCTCTCTGCCCACACACTGCTCTACTCGCGCAATTAATCGCGACGCTCCTCACTTGTCATTTGCCTTGGTGAGACAATGGACGTTGAAACGGTGGCAGCGTGCGCGCTATGCATTTTTAGTATAGCTAATTATATTAATGTAGTAAAAAGAAATATACATCGTCGTCGTCGTCCTCGCCAACGACACTTTTTCATTTGACCATTCCACGCTTGGCGACGACATAATTTCCAATTTTGCATACGCGTGCGTCTTGCGCGAGCGCTCGATGCGGACTGCGACCGCGCGACGCGATTATGTGGCCAGCCACTCGCACTCGTATTGCCGGTCCTTTGACTCGCGCGCAAAAACCGACAAAATAGGGAGCAGTGGGCAGGACGAGGAGCATGACGTGTGGCATGACGAGTAACGTTGCCACACTATGTCTCTGCCTCCTTTGCTCGTTACTTCCCATGCCACTCGTCGAGTGTGTGGCAGGCGTAACGCGTCGGCGTCGCTGTCCGCATCGAGCGCTCGCGCAAGACGCACCCGTATGCAAAATTGGAAATTATGTCGTCGCCAAGCGTGGAATGGTCAAATGAAAAAGTGTAGCGTTGGCGAGGACGACGACGACGATGTATATTTCTTTTTATTACATTAATATAATTAGCTATACTAAAAATGCATAGCGCGCACGCTGCCACAGTTTCAACGTCCATTGTCTCACCAAGGCAAATGACAAGTGAGGAGCGTCGCGATTAATTGCGCGAGTAGAGCAGTGTGTGGGCAGAGAGGGCAACATCGCGGCAAATCACGGCAGCGCGAGAAGCATAGCGATGAGCAGCGCAAGGAGCATAGTCTGGCAGGGGCATTAAAAAAAACAGACTAGGTATCTGCATGTCAGAGGCTATGATTATTACTGTTCGGCCATCGCTGCTTACAAAACTTACAAACCCCCTGATCCATAAAAATAACAACAGTGTATAAGCCTCTGTTATCTTAAATCTGTTTCGTTTACACTATTCAAATAATATTAACTTACAAAATAACTGAAACAGTTTTATATTTACTTCATTAAAATAAATAAAATTATGCGTACCTTCACAGTAACAAAGAACTCCTTATCTTGTAAAGATAGATCTGGGCCCTTAATCTCCACTGGTGGCATTGTGATGGCATATTCTGGGACTACAAACCCAGCTTTGCGGAATGATGTCCTCACATGCCATGGTTGAAGGGTCCATGGTTCTTGCTTGTTCATTGTTATTTGCAGCACTAATTGTGAGAGGCAGTTCATAGTCTGTGAATAAAGGTATATTTATAGGTGAAGCAATATTTAGTCAATTTTTACAATGAGGATAAGTAACGTTTTTAGTTGAGAATGCACATTTATAAAGCTAAAAATTCCTTAACGTACAGTGCAAAAATTTTTGTTCTACGACAAAAAATGGCAAAGTTATGACCAAAATTAGTAGCGCAAAATACATTTAGAAGCCGCAGCTGTGACGTCACGATGAGTCCTGAGCCCTCTGAATCCCGCGGCTTCCCCCTGTCTTCTTCAGGTCGTGAGTCCAACTGGTTGGAAGGCGGACTGTGCTCATTTTGCCGAGAGGTGATCGCCATTCGATAACCTTTCAACCCCATAGGTAATCCTCTCTAACTATACGGCTAACTAGTGAAATGCTTGCGGTATTCAGTGAATACCTTTTTGATATTGTAAAATATAATAATATAATTTTTTTAAATATATATGATTAAAATGTACGCGATTTGCGTCACTTTTTGTACGTGGGATCTGTGAACGAGAAACCACCTTGGGCCCTCCGGGTGGACCCCTCTTTGGACTTCGGAACTATTATATTAGACGAACCGTGTTGCAAAGGTTACCATGCCGTACTGCCGATCGACGGCTCCCGTTTCGATTCTCGGCGAATCAGAAATGTGAATGATGAGTTTAAATTTCTGTTCTCAGTCTGGGTGTTTGTGTTTCTGTCTTTGTTTGTGTCTATGGTGCACCCGACACAGAGAATCCTAGAGTCCTAATCCTATGAGGCCTATGCTATGAGTAAGATATTAAACGCGACGACGGCGACGCGGCCTGTTGTTTCATTCACACAAAGAGAGAGTGCTGCTAGGCTAGGACCTATATATGAAGTTCCTGTAGCTTCGGGATTAAGAATAGAGCTAGGGTATTCCCTGCCTGATCGTAAGAGGGGACTAAAAGGGGGCTTCCGGGGATGTGGACGGTGAGAGTGGGAGCTTGACCCGTCCAGCCAGCAGCCCCGGGAGGGCGGTGTATGCGTGGCCGCATGCCGCCGTGAACACCTGAAGGTGTAGGAGAGCACATCTGCTCTCCCGAAGATGGGCCCGTTTTGGGGCGCCGCGCGTGGAGGACACCTGTGCGTTCCAATGGAGATCCCGGAGTCCTCACAAACGCAGAGGCAGGCCACCGAGGGTGTTTTAGTGCGGTCAAATCCCACATAACCCGGTATCCTCTCCCAAGGTGTCGGGTACCTTTGACGGTTTCCCCCGGATACCAAAAAAAAGGTATATGAATTCGCATTGAAAGAAGCATAATATTTTATGGAAGTTGGGGGAAATAATAGGACATCACGTTTGTCTCGATCAAAAAATATATGTATGAATATTTTTTGGATAGTAATGTAACAATAGCCTGTGGTTTAGTTAATTTACAAGATATTTTTGTGATGTACAAGGTAATACTTTATCTTTATTAAAATTGTAAAAATAAAAATGCTTTCGTTTTTTTTTTTTTCATTTAAGTATTATATATTTACCTTTTATTTCGGCAACCTTTCATAGTTAATCAAAATTTAAAAAATAGAAGAGTAATTTAAATCTCAACGAGTTTTGAAAACATCAAAAATACATGAATACATTGTAGGTGGTAGAACTATTATCGTTCGCCCGGGGAAGTACCACCGCTGCACCCACTTCTGCCGTGAACCAATTCTATTGTGTATCGAAACAAAAGGTGCAGTTGCCAGCCACACTTACAAGAGGCGACCACCAGCCGGAGATTACTAGATTTAGTTTAGTGAAACGACATATCACTGTCTATAACTATGGTATCTTGTCATATCACTAGATATAGTTAGTAAGAAGTCGTAATAACGAAAAATATTCAACATCTACTGGGATTTTGTGATATCCCTAGGATTTTGTGAAATCCCTGATATCCTCATTTCCCTGCGATATATTATATACCTGGTCCCAGATTTTTTATGAAATTAGAGTAGACTGTGTGACAATGTTGCATATTAATATACATAGAGAAAAAAAGGTACTTTATGATCATTAATTATATCCTTAGATTCTAGTGACAACATTTGTATTCACCATCAGAAGATAGCATATAAAGTAGATATATAGTAGACATATAGATTACTAAAGAAACCCCCTAATCTACTTAAGGTTAAATCTTTAAAACTAGTCTTAACTTTCACATAAATTAATACATGAAAACTTTATTTACCCGCTGAACATATGGTGAGCTGAAAGTCTTCTCTGTCTTTGGTTTAGATTCATCCACTTTAAACTTTGCCAAATTTTCAGGTGTGGCATAAACAGCTAATCCAGGCATCAAAAACTGCTGGTATGCCTGGTTGGGGCGCAATGTAAGTACCTCACCAGCTTCCCCAACACCTTAAATAGACAATATTATATATTTTCTATCAATTTAAAATTGTATAAATACATTATACATCATATTCATTATCACAATTGTGAAATCTACTATAGCATTTTCGGAGAACATTAAGTGTTTCATAAGGCAATGTCAACCAAAGTTACCTTTGATTCAGAGTACTAGAAAGCTGGCAACTTTCCCATTTTATCAAAAGGTTTATTTTATATATTAAAGAGTAGTTATAGTAGATGGCATAATATGCCATAAGATATATATCTTTTGTAAGCATTAATAGATGTCCTTGGTTAAAAATATTTTATCAAGATCATAAATATCGTATACAAATATATGTACAGAAATGTAAAGCATACCTTCAACAAACTGATTTAAAATAATTTTCAAATCTGGTTGCTTAGATATATTGGTGTCTTCAACCAGGTCATAAATGAAATGCCTAGCCCTTAGTTTGCCAGGTTTTCCACCTTTCTTATGCAGCGGTGGAGGCCTTCGGCGTTTTAAAATAAAGGTGGTCTGTAATAAATTAAGTTTCATAGTAAATAGATAGTCAATGTATGTTTTAATACAAATAAATTAATTCACACTTACTCGTGTCTGCTGGCTAAAAATATCGGCACTGGATATTGTTACTTGCTTAAATATTCTAGTCAATCCAAGCATTCTGTATTAATCGTTGAAATGTCGTTTTAACTTTATAAATTGGTTTGAAAGTTTTAAAACTCAAATTTTTAGGTTATAATATAAAATATTTGCCTATTAGGGATGCCCGATCTGAATCGATTTTTTAGAAGATCGATTCACGGCAATACGATCTGCCGATTTTTTGAATCGATTCAACAGGATGCGATCTTCGCTTAGATCGAATCGCATGCCTGGAAGATCGTATGAAAAAATCGTATCATCTAAAAACAAAAATAATGCTAACTAAACAATACTTATTTATGATCTATGATAAGATAACACTAACATTTTAGAGGGGACGATGTATCTACAACAAAGTAAGATCATTACCTACACCTTTGTTGATATAGTCTCGAGTTACCTACCTTCCCTAGGACTGCGGCGAGTATGAAATATGAAATGAAGGTATGTATTAATATTTTGTTTATTTTATACGTCGGTCAGACTCATGTCTTTTGTTAATTGTAGATAGCACTATGGTTGAATACGAAGTGTTTTAGGAAGCGTGGCACATTCATTTTGAATATTGTTTTAAATATGACTCCGCCAGTTAAATCAGATGTTTGGAAGTTTTTTATTAGATGTGATACGGGTGGTCAGTGCAAATTATGTCAACAGAATGTGATAATCAAAGGAAACACCACGAATTTAAAAAATCCAGTTCGTTTGTCGAAATTGTTATTTTTGAAAAGCTTAAATGCGGAGAGTTGAAATCTTAAGTTTTATTATAGAAACCATATGCCTATAGATATACATGCCTATTATTATGTCGAGAAATAAATCTTAAATGCAATGCCATTGTCTTTTTATTATTTTTATAAAATTATGATACGATCTTCCAAGATCGTATGAGATCGATTCAATGCAATACGATTTAGATCGTGGATCGATTCAAGGGGTTACGATCCATTACGATTCAAAAGATCGATTCAAAACAAAAAATCGGGCATCCCTATTGCCTATTTGGTTAAAACGTAGTGGTTTTTTTTTTTTTTTTTTTTAATTTCATTTTACGGCATTGGATAAAAATCCTTTCAGCCATTCAATATTTACTTTTCAATTTTAATAATGGCGTCGCAAACTCTGTGCATATTGCCAGCTTCAAGTAAAATTTTTGCATCACTGTAGTCGTAGAAAAAAGTCAGTTAGTCGTCAGGTATCAGTCAGTCTAGTCAGTCAAATGTTCAAGTAAAGTGATGGCTACTTTACCAGAACATGTCCGATGGAATTTTGGAGGCAAGCCGAAAAAACATGTTTTCGCACTGTTATTTTATTTCACAACACTCGTGCACTATCATTAACCTATATCGAGCAAAATGCCATCAACTTTATCCGATATAACTCAAAAATACACTAAGAAAATGAAAATAAAACAAGAGCACAACTTGTTCCTTCAGACTTCCCGCCAAAACTCCAACGTAGTGGTTATATCCTCCATAGAGAAATTAAACACTACATATCCTCTTTGGTTATGTTAGTTTGGGCTGATTACATTTGCCAACCTGCAGGGGCCGACCCGGCATACATTGCTGGTTATCTGAGTACATTCATGTACATTGTAATAAAATACTCAAGATAACCAGCAATGTTTACCAAATCGGACCCTGCAAGTTGGTCAATGTAATCAGCTCTTAAGTATAAGTAAAGTTATTCTGTGCCTATAGTTGTGATCTTATCTTAGACTAAAGGTCTGATTACATTGGCCAATCTGCAGGGGCCGACCAAGCATACATATCTGCGTACATTTTAATAAAATACTCAAGATAACCAGCAACGTATGCCAAATCGGACCCTGCAAGTTGGTCAATGTAATCAGCCCTGTAGATCCTCGTTCGTCCGTCCCCCTTAGGTATATGTGTACGTACTACTCGGTCAAGTTAACATGACACCTGGGAGGCTATTCTGTATGCATCCGTCCATAAGTTTTAACATTTTCATAATCATTTTTGGGATATTAGGGCAACTGTTTTTTCATGAATTTATAAGATTAGCGTTTTCATTAATAACATTAAGCCACCGAATGAATATTATTGCTAGAATTTCGTCAGTTTTACTCAAAAATGAGGCCCGAAAATTCACGAAGTTTCGGATACGGCCGTATAGAGTAACCTCCCAGTATAGAGGTAGGAATAAAACATAGAGGGGCCCTATTCTACTATAGGAACAGCAGGTTATACAAATATCTGTTTAATCGACACAAACATGACAAATATCATGCTGTCTCTTTTTAAGTAATGGATGGCTGCATAAGAAAATAAAGATAATAAAAGATTAGTGGTAACTAATTTTGGCAACAACGTCATGTTATGGCACCATCGTGCCACGGCAGCCATTTTATGTTCCCAGTATTTACAAGTGTACTCTGTGTATGTGTGCGTTTGTTTTGTTGAGGTAGGTCTGTTCAATGTAAAATATCGGATCCCCATATCGATTTTTTTTCAGGTTTATGACTGAGTATTATGAGTGCGATCATATCTTGTATTTGCTCCACAACACGGAACACAATACTGATCATCATTTGATGGTAATTTATTTATTTATTTATTTGGCAATCCAACAGCGTTACAATGTTACAAAATATAGATGATACAATTATAATTCTTATACTATGGCCAAAAATGGATTACACTATTTAACAATGCAAAATTTTATTTTAACTAATTATTACAAAATATAGGTATAGTTATGTACGGTTGGGCTGAGTTTTAATGTATGTTTTTAAGTGTGTGTGTATGTGTGTGTGTGTGTGTGTGTGTGTGTGTGTGCGTGTGTTTGTTTATGTTGTGAGATGTGACTTTTTAATTGATTTTTTTAGTGAGATTTTACTTACATTGAAGAGGTCTGTATTTGAATACTCATAATTATATGTCTCGACAACACGAATTTTTTGCATAATTTGTTCTCGCTTGAGGAGTATTGAATAATGGCTTAATGTGTCTTGAACGCTTAGGTGGTATCTTAAATTCAATTTGTGACAAGAGTTTACTACAATCTATTTTTCCTGTTATGATGTCATATAACAGTACTATATCATACTGTTTACGACGATCTACTAAGGGGTCTATTTTGTAGTTTTTACAAGCATCATCATAAGATGTGAAAGATTTACAGCTTTTAGAATTTAATGTTTTTATAAATTTCTTTTGGATTAATTCAATCCGATCAATGTGAACATCGTACTGTGGAGACCATATACTACAAGCATATTCTAATATGCTGCGGACAAAACAGAAATACAAAGCTTTGATGCAGTCTATATTCGTAAAAGAGTCACAAACACGTTTTATAAAACCTAGCTGTTTATATGCTTTGTTAGTTATTATATCTATGTGGTTTGTAAATGACATTTTGGCATCCAGTGTTACACCTAGGTCACGAACAATGTTAACTTTGTTAATGAAATTGTTATTCATTTGGTAATTATAATTAATAGGATTCCGTTTGCGAGTGAATGTTATTTGACAGAACTTAGCTGCATTTATAGTAATACGATTTTCTACATAGTACCTATGTAAATTATTGAGATCCCTTTGAATATTATGGCAATCATCGATATTGACAATTTTACTGAATTTTTTTTTATCATCCGCGAACATTATAAATTTTGAATGGGTAAAACATGAGCCAATATCGTAAGGATAGGCATTGTACAGAAGTGGGCCCAAAATTGACCCTTGAGGTACCCCTGATGTAACAGATACAAAGTTGCTTTGCGCCTTCCCTAATATCACAGCTTGACTCCTATTGGTTATATAAGAACTCACCCATCTAAAAAGATCACCTCTTATTCCTAGTGCGTGCAGTTTATGGAGGAGTATAATGTGATCTACCCTATCAAATGCTTTCTGAAAGTCAGTATATATAGCATCTACTTGTCCCCCATTGTCCATAGTTTGAAAGATATAGTCCGTAAACATAGTTAGATTCGTTACTGTAGAGCGTTTCCTCATAAAGCCATCTTGTTCCTCAAGGATTGAATTCAGAATTATCGGACTAATGGATTTATATACTAATTTCTCAAAGATTTTACAGAATAAATTTAATTTGGATATGGGACGATAATTCTCAATTCGACCTCGGGAACCGCTTTTGTGAATGGGTACTATTAAAGCTTCTTTCCAAGTACTCGGAAAGGCTCCAAAGACATTTACTGACCAATTAAAGATAATAGTTAAGGGCATAGCAAGGCTTGAGGCACAGTTTTTGATAAAAAGTGGGGGATTTTTTCACTACCCGGCCCCTTGTTTAAGTCAATCGTGTTATGTAATTTAAAAACAATATTTTCACTAAAATTAAGCCTATGAATGGTGTCTGTAGACTCTGCTAGCAGGGGCAGATTATATTCTGAGGCTGGTTTCTGAAATTCACTCTTAAAGAAACTGCTAAAACCTTTGCATATATCTGTCTCACATTGATAAGATTTATCTTCTAATGTTAGTATGTTAGGGTAACCGGTGTTGCTACTTCGCAATGTTTTTAAGTATGACCAAAGATATTTAGGATTGTTTTTAAGATTTATTTGGATATTTTCTTTAAATGTATTGTAACATTTGTTTTGAATTTGTTTTTGCCGTCTTCGTAAGATAGAGAATCCATCATAATCTCTAGGATTACCATATTTAATCCAACGCTTGTGCGCTCGCAATTTATCGTTTATTATATGTTTTAATGGTCTGGAGTACCATACGGGGAATGAATCTATATGGCGATGAATTTTTTTGGGAACAAACTGTTCAATAACTTTGTAAAGTAATGAATAATTTTTTTGGGAAATTTCATCTATATTATTTCCTTGGAGCAATGTGTGCCAATCAGTATTGATTAGACAATTATTAATTTTGCAGTAATCAGCTTTGAGATAGCAATATTTAACTATAGTATCACGCTTAAGACATGGTAACATAAGATCTGATGCATTTACTTCTAAGCATGGGTGATAGAAGGTCTTCCGCGACCATTGCTACCCTAGAGCGACAAACGTCGATGTGAGTATTGCTAAAGATTAAGTCCAAAGTATTATCACATTTATTAACATGTAGGTTATATTGATTAAGTCCAGATAGGCCGCATGCATCTAACAAGCTTTCTGATGCTATTTGTAATTCAGTTGTAACGCTCTTATGGGCCATAGGGCCCGATTTTGACCAGGAAATATGTGACAAGTTAAAATCTCCCGCTATAATGAAATGATCGTTAGGATGCAATGAGACAATGTTTATTAATTGCGCGGCAAATTTAGTAAGTCGCTGCGCTTGATATTTATCAGGTGGAATGTAAACGACACCAATGTGTAGGCTACGATTATCTCGAACGCCCAATGCGGACGCAGTGACAGTGATCCAGAGGCACTCGACGTCTGCACACGCCCAGTCGGAACGCTCCTGCGCATGCAGTAGATGTTTGATACATAGCATGACACCACCACCAAGTCTCTTAAGTGACGTTAATTCATTACGATCACATCGAAATAGATCATAGCGGTCGTCACATAGTTCACCCTTATAAAAGCTCTAAATGCATGTGAGAACATTTTCAGTGGTATAAACGAATTAGTATACAATAGTGTTTTATGTGTGTTATGAGAACATACGGTAAAATAAGTCATGAGATAGGTATAAATGCATAGTTGTAAATCTATGCAGTATGCATGAATGGATAGAAATGTATTAAGGTATTGTGATTGTAAGTAAATATCTGGTGGAGTGGTTTGTAAATGTGTTGTAGGTGATGTGTGTATTATAGGTATTATGTATGTTATGTCTGTTGTGTATTTATGTGGTGTGTGTAATTGTAAATAAGTTATATTCGTGTCTTTTAATAGTTGCATAAGTATTATATGTGTTGAGTATACATATCGTGTGTGTTTGATTGAAAAATATGCGATTATACAATTGGTAACATTTTGCAACAAAAAACACTTAGGATTTAACAGGCGGACCTTAAAAACTTGAGTGAATATTACAATTAAACAATTTTTTGTAGGTCCTTTTCCGTCGTTATAATTATAACAGGAGATTCTTCGTTTTTTCTTAAAAAAATTGTACATTTCCTAACCCACACAAACTTGTAGGATTTTTCTTTTGCATGAGACGTTACTACATTGAAAAGTTGCTTATTTTCAGGAGTCAGATGTTCATTAACGAAGAACCTAACATCAGGACCGCCTAGACCTAAATCTCTAGTGCTTATTCCCTTCGCCCTTCGTACACCGGATATAATTTTATCTTTCAAAGTTCTACTTTGAAGCGTGACAACAATTGGTTTGGGTCGGCCGTCGACTTTACGCATAGGTTGCACGCGATGAGCTGATAGGATTTGTTCTGGCTGAAGCTGGACCCCGGTGTGGCTGGCTATCTTCAATACGAGTTCGACGAGTGATTCCTTACTGGTTTCTGGCAGTCCCACAATTTCAATATTGGACATTCTTGCCTTTTGCTGCTGTTTACTAAATTGTTCTTTTAAATCAGATAATTTTCCTTCGCACTGCGACATGTTGTTTTTCACAGTCTCGAAGTCCCTCTTTAAGGATTCGTGTTCCTCTAGTAGCTTAGAGTGAGACTCTTCGAGCAGGTCACATTTAGCAATTACAGCAGCTATTTCATTTTGAAACTCCTTGACTAATGATTTTTTTAAGTCCTCAATTATTTGGCTTTTCAAGATGTTAAGTTTGGTGTCTAACAAAGTACTTATCTGGGACAGTAAATTTGCGTCGTATATGGGTGGTGTGGGTGTTGCGGGCGCTGGGGGAGACAAGACGGGCGGCGATGCAGGCCGGGTGGGTGCCACGGGAGCTGACGGCGGCGGGACGTCGGCCATCGTCACAGATTCACTGTCCTTACTTGCTGCTGCTTTGGAAGTGTTGCGAACGGGGGTGTTAGTGTTGTCTCCACCCTTTCGAAGACTAGCCACGCAGAGAGGACACTTCCACTGGGATCTTGACAAGTCATTTGTAAATCCGATGCAATCCGAATGATAGAACCGCGCGCAAATAGAACACTTAATACGTTTTTGTGTCACTCTAATAGTAATCTTACAGGCTTCGCAGGTACCAGCCATTATTGTAAAATATCAGTCTTTATTACTTAGGAGTTGGTACAACGAATTACAAACGGCGTCCACGGCGAGCGGTGCAAGCAGGTACCCGCGCGCGAGCACTATTGTTTCACTTATTTATCGAGTCGTAGTAAACTGTTACAGTATTTTATAAATTGCACTGGACGTTTAATGTTTATTTTAGATAAATGTTGCAAAAGTTAAGTCAATTATTAACATCTGCGATTCCGACAGCATTCAAAAAACTTAGTGAAAAAATTTATTATAGAAACTATTATAATAAACTAGTTTTTTTCTGCAATGAACAAATAAAAATTGTTACTCAGAAACTTGTTTTATTCTCGTTCATTAATCAATATCAATAGCAAATAAATTTAAAATCTATATACATACTTCTATTATAAATTCGAAAGTACGTGAGGATGTATGTATGTAGGTATTTATGATTGTTCTGTTCAGTATTATAATATCATGGGTTTGTCAGCTTCGGCATTTAATGCAGGTTAAAATTGACAAACTGTGTGAATAAAATAAAAAAAATATATGATTCATTCAAATTTTTGAAAAGTAGATTTATGATAGTACAAAATAAAATTTGTAGTATTCATATTTTCTTTGACACCAATTTAAAGTTTACACATGATTTTAAATTTTGTTTTTAAGTTTTTATAAAAAACCTAAATAAATGCATCCTTTAATAATACGAAACAAAAATATCGATATCAGCTACATGTGTTGTTCTGAAACGCACAACCCTATTAAGAAGCAGCCATTTTATGTTCCATCTTTAATTACTTTAGGTCATCTTTAGGTACTACCTAATAGGTACGTAGGTTAGGTAGGGCCGGTCCATAGGTTTATGTCTATGCCTCCCAGGCATAAGAATAAATTCTTATGTCCCAGGTGTCATGTTAACTTGACCGAGTAGTAAGTAAAGTACATTATTCTTAGTCTATAAGGGCTGATTACATTGACCAACTTGCAGGGGCCACACGGCATACATTGCTGGTTATCTTGAGTATTTTATTACAATGTACTCGGATAACCAGCAATGTATGCCGTGTCGGCCCCTGCAGGTTGGCCAATGTAATCAGACCTATAAATGTACACTATGGTCCGTTCCCTCCATACTGGGGCCCATACATGCCCATACCATAAGAATAAATAATACTACGTAGAACGGAAACTCCCGCTCAAAACGGGCTCAAGGTCACGATATTAGCCTACACTTTAATTTCGGCTAAACCGACTACTGAAGACGGGCTGTCTCGGACGGGCGCGTCAATTACAATAACGGCGCCAAGTTAATGTGGAGTGTTTGGTTGTACAAACAATTCTAAAACAATGCCAAACTTAAGTTTTTTTAGTTTGCCCAAAGATGATGCGAGATAAGTAATATTTTTTAAATATTATTCCTTTTCCGTACCTAATTTATCAAAAGGATGTGACCAGTTCTTTTTGTGTAGCCAATTGTTTCACTTTCACTCAATTATAAAAAAAATGTTAGATAACTACAGCATTTTAACATGTCGCCAAAATATTTTTTAATAGCCCCCGCCATCGGTCATTGAACCTTTCTCGATTGTTTTGCCTCGCGATTGCGGCGCCGCGGCACTGGCGCACGCACGTTATACTTAATATGTAATTCGTTTATTTTAAACCTACACTACGTAAGTACTTACACCTATGTAGGTAAGTAATACTTACTTAAATGGCTTCATTTGGTATGGTACTTATAACTTATTAAGTAATATTATTTATAAGTATTTATAGAGTAGGTAAGTATTTATCATTCTCATATTTTGTAATACTAAACTAAAATAATGATTTTTAAGTAAAGAAAAACTTATATTTTTGCGATATTATCTTTAGACATAAGCATTACTAACAGTTCACAGCCCTGGCAGCACGCCTGGGCGACAGAGGGGCGTAACGGGGTGAAGAGGGAAGTAGGTATATAAATTGCGGCATATCGATGGCGGTCAAAGGAGATTCCGTTCTATGTAGTATTATTTATTCTTATGCCCATACCCATACTTCTATAATCTTTGGCAGCTTTGGCTTGGCTTGGCTTGGCGTCAGTGTGACCATTTGTGGCAGATTTCTGCCATTTTGGCAGATTTCACTCCTAAATTTTGGCTCTGGAAGATTATTGTGACGGATTTGGCAGATTTTGAAGATTTCAGGAATCACGAGATTTTGAGTCATAAAATCTCATAATTTAAATGTATAATGAGTATTTTTTCTAAATTCAACATTTGGTATAATATAATGTATATCGATAGATAGGAGAAAATGCAAAAGCTTGGATGTTTGTTGCAATCATCAATCAATCGTGCAAAAACAGAAGGAGGGGGGGGGAGTCCTGGGTCCGATTACCGGCGGAACAGAAATTTGAATGATCAGTTTAAATTTCTTTTCTCGATCTGGGTGTTTGTGTTCCTGTCTTTGTGTGTGTCCATGGTAACTACGACATAGAGTAACGAGACAGGGTAACGTGTGTTTAACGTTTATTTCAATCATAATATTATCACTGACTTTAATTTTATTCTATTGACATTAATTATTATTGTTTTTTTTTTTCATGAAGAAAATTTTTAATATATTAGTATTGTATATTGTTAACCCTCCCCCCTGTAATAGCCCAAAAAACTCAAGTGTGGCAGATTTGGCAGAATTTGACAGAATTTGGCCCAGCCTGTGGCAGATTCGCCAATTTTGAAATGGTCAGTATGGTCACACTGCTTGGCGTCACTTCACACTTGGCGTCCATTACTCCTATATACAAATGTACTCTGTGGCGTCCATGTTGAGTTATTGCACGACAACGTTGTGACTTGTAAAGTGTAAAAAGTGAAATAGTGCGTTTAGATTCATAGTATAGTTGAAATAGATATTGTAAAAGTATTTCAGTAAAAATGGATTACGAAACTAGTTCAGATTTACAGGTAAGTTTGATATTAAAGGCTCAGATATTATAGGTTATGCACAACCGTCGCCGCGTCGTTCATGTCAATTTAAGAGATGTAAAATGTATAATTTTGAAATTTTGAATTCTACCTTTGGCAGCCCTTAGATTGAAGGAATTGCGGTCGGAGTGTCTCCTTAGGGGCGTTGCGTTTCATTTCGCACAAATCTTTGAATTTTAATTTTAATGGTAATTAATTAATAACACCGCGCGTCCGGCAAAAAAAAACCGCTAAGAGGGTTCAACTACACCCTAACAATCCCCCCTCATTTACACAATAGTAGCAATCCTGTGTTCAATATCTATACCCAACCCAAGTAAAAGAAGCATGTTTTGTTATTTTAACTTTCTTTCTCAGATCAATATTTACCGAGACATAGAGGTTCAAACCATAAGAATAAATAATAATTATACGTAGAACGGAATCTCCTTTGACCGCCATTGATACGCCGCAATTTATATACCTACTACTTCCCTCTTCACCTCGTTAGTCTCGTTACGCCCCTCTGTCGCCTAGGCGTGTTGTAGGCAGTGTTGCCAACTCCACCTGTCAAAAAGTCGCTAAAACTAAAAGTATGCTTGAAAAGTCGCTAGAAGTCGCTAAATGATAATAATAATAGACGTTACACACTCATAGTCCCACAGTAAGGTAATTAATACCCTGTGTTGTGGGTACCATGGACACATACAAAGACAGGAACACAAACACTCAGACCGAGAACAGAAATTCAAACTCATCATTCAAATTTCTGTTTCACCGGGAATCGAACCCGGGACCCCTCGATTGGCAGTCCGGCATGGTAACCATTGAGCCACGTGGGTCGTCAATGATCTCAGTAGACTAAGTCCTAAGGAAGGAAATTTTATTATGTGTATTATCTTAATATATATATTTCTTCTGTGCGTGTGTATGTGACTGAACTCCTCCTAAACGACTGGACGGATTATGATGAAATTTATTGTGTGTGTTTAAGGGGATTTGAGAATGGTTTAGATTCACAATTTGGGCCACTGGAAATGTTTTTTAATTACTTTTTTACTTATTTAGTTTTCCCATATAAATTGTTCCTGCCTGTCAAACGTTTTGTATTTCGTGCCGTGTCGTTCTAAACTTTGACACAGTCAGAATAACTGGACAGTTCGTATGTCATTATTTGTTTTATATTTTTGTTTGATAGTAACATGAAGTCTCTTTAAGATAATAAGAAAACAAATCCTCTTTTATTACTTTTAAGGCAGGACAACGTCTGCGTGATCCACTAGTATAATATATTTCTATGATTAACTTTTATTATTTATAGGTATTTCCATTGTTCAACAAATTACAAACGTAATCAATCACTAGTATACGTAACTCAAAAGTTACTTGGAATAGCAAGTAACTTTTGGGTTACGTATTTTACAGCAAAATTTAATAAACAGCAAGCTAATATTATACAATTGGAGAGCACGCAGAGCACAATGCACTCCATCAATGAATGAAAGTTTCATTCTGAAACAATAAATACTCAAATATACAAAACCGGGATTCCCCTACATACAAGTACAGCATCCGTTCCGATCGTTCCGATATTGTATAAATATTAAGGACCGATTAGACGGCCCTAGTTATCGGACCCGATTTGGCATACACTGCTGGTTATCTGAGTACATTGTAATATAATACTGAAGATAACCAACCAGCAATGTATGCCAAACCCTGCGTGTTGGCCAATGTAATCACCCCATTACTCTGACAATAGTCTCTCTCACTCAAAGGCTACAAGTTGGAAAAAGACATAGAGAAGATAGATTACTGGGTTAAAATCTTGCCATATTTTATGAAGATAGTTAAAATATTAATAAATTTCTTTATTTAAGAAAAAGTACTAGAAGTCGTTAGAATAGTCGCTAGTTTTTTTTTTTGTCGCTAGACTCATAATTTAAGCCGCTGCAGGAGACGAAATGTCGCTAGATCTAGCGACAAAGTCGCTAAATTGGCAACGCAGAGCCCGACTTAGTATTCTGTTTAACGTGTAGGCTAATATCGTGACCTTGAGCCCGTCCGGAGCGGGAGTTTCCGTTCTATGTATTACTAGCTGTGCCCCGTGGTTTCACCCGCGTTAGAGAAGATCATAAAGTGATGTCCCTTCTGAAGTGATATGAACCGGCTGTTTTGTAGGACTAAGAATGTGTAACTCTAACGGTTTTCGCAGGGCACGCCAGAATTGCTCGCAGATTGTAGATTTTTTCCTACTTACTTGACACTTATCGCCATATTTTGGACAATTCACACAATATCTTTATAAATTGTAGCCTATGTGTTATTCTGATGTATAAGCTATATTATTGTAAAGTTTTATTTAAATCCATTCAGTAGTTTTTACGTGAAAGTTAAAATAAACTGAAACGTAGTAATCAGGTAAAAGAAACGTAAGGTGCGTAATTATTAAAAGTCGTATGAAATATGAAAGGAATTAGCGGGGGGGGGGGGGGGGGGGGGGCGACCAGTTACTTTAGAAATGTATTTATTATACTCTTCAAAGATCTTATACTTACAATTATCAACAAATATATTTCGAAAAAGATTATTACAGGATTTTATGTTGATAAAAAAACTCTATGGCCCATAACTCATTAATAGGTACCAACTCTTAACATCTTACACACGTGATAACTTTTAAACGAAATATCTGATTGAGATGAAACAAAAAGTATTTTACTTCTACATAGATACTCTTGATAACATAATGGTTAATTTCGATAAAGATTAATATTACGATACATATTTAAAGTAGTTTTTTTTTCTTCAGACGATTTAATAATTATTTTGAACACAAAATCGGTTATTGTGATTAAACCATGATAGCTAGATATATGTTCTCGCGGACTTTTTTGTAGGTCTTAATGGGATCTACAAACCCGTATTACATCATTTTGTTCTATTGTCAATAGTTTTTGCAGCGCACGCAAAAATAGGTTTTCGATTTTACACCTTGTGTTACAAAATAGCAATTTTATTACGGATCCCTAATTTTGAAAAAAAAAAACATATCCTAAAGCCTTCCTCGATAAATGGACTACCCAACACTGAAAGAATCATTCAAATCGGACCAGTAGTTCCAGAGATTAGCGCGTTCAAACAAACTCTTCAGCCTTATAATATTAGTATAGATTTATTCTTATGGTTCAAATATTCACTAATTCAAACATTTTAAAGTACTCTGAGACATAGACAAATTTCGGAGATGAGTAATTTATGTCAATATAACACCTTATATTTATTTATGGATCTTATAAAACGTGTTAAAATAAGCATGTTTTGTTAGTATAATTTTTTGGCTCAGATTAATTTTTCAAGGTAAGTTACTAAATTGTTGTTTTTAAAATGTGGTCAATTGAAACAGACCTAAATACTGTTTAATAGTGTTACTTTTCGCTAATTTGCATTGTATTTGAACATAATACACGAGTTTTAGATTAAGTTTCTCACGTGTGTTTGTTCACGGGTGTTGCGTGTGTTACGAAGTTGTGTGACGTAACACACGTAAAAGATGTAAAGACACGTTCACATTGTAGTTTGTCATGTGTTGGTATATTGATTTATTACCTATTGAATTAATATATTATATACAGGTCGTAAGAAAAATAATCATTTTTGTACTTTTAAGGTAGTTTATTTATTTTACACTTTATTACACCACATAAAAATGGTTTAATAGGCGGACTTAATGCTAGTTTAATAAGATGATTGACCACAAAAAAAAGTACTTACTACTTACCTTTTGTAAAATAAACCCGCTGACTTCAAGAATAATTTAACATAGTCACATCGTTTACTAGTGGAAAGCTTCATCCCTATTTAACATTAAATAAGTGACAGTGTGTATGTATGTTCCGTTTTTACGTCAAAACGGCTAAACCGGTTTCGATAAATTTTGATATACACTGTGTTTTGACGTGATAACGTCTTTAAAATCGTTTTAGTCGGGTGACATGTTCAGAAACTTGTGTCACACCAAAACCTCACGAGCGCGATCGCAGGTATAACGAGAGAGAGACGGACCGATCTCCCGTCTCATCTCGAGCGCTGCCAGTCATTCCGTGAAACTTGTAAAACGCGGAATCCTCACGAGCGGAGGCTGGCATAGCGTTCGAGTGAGTGGACCGATCTTCCGTCTCTCTCACTCTAGCGGCATACAAACGAATGGAGATTTTCTCGTGCGGACGTTATCACGTAAACATCTCGATCGTAAACCTACTTTACAAACAATTTGCCGTTTTTTTTAAGCACGCAAAAAAGTTAAAGATGTGCTATTGGTAAACGTCAACATTTTCCTAAGAAAAAATTAGGGAAAACTTAAAGAAAAGTTGTCCCGTACTACAACGAAGACCTCTGTGCTGAAGTTGCGTACGCACCGATTTTCATGGTGTCGCCTCGCCAGCTCTGAGGTCCCGGGGGTTCGATTCCCGGGCGGATCAATGTAGAAAACCTACTTTTCTATATTGTCTAGGGTCTGGGTGTTTGTGGTACCTTCGTTGTTTCTGATTCCAATAACACAATATAATATATAATATGTAGAAAATTTACCCTACTTGATTCACAAGACTATATTTTTTTGTGAACTAGTCTTTATATTATTTCCAGTGTGTTACATATTTCCAGTGTGTTAAAGTGCGTTACGGATTCACGTGTGTTATGGTACATTTCTGGTGAGCCCCAGCCAAATATCGATCTGAGAGAAAAAGTTTAAAGAATAAAACATGCTTATTTTGACTTATTTGTTACGCTTAGTAAAGAAAATTAAACAAAAGAAGAAGAAAAAATTTCACCCAAAATTTGTCTAGTCCCAGGACCGTTTAAAATGACTGAATTTTGCACCCCAATATCTTAGTAAATATTGCTCTGAAAGAAAAAGTTGAAAGAACAGAATATGCTTAGTTTACCATAATCTAGAAGATTTAATTTAAGCCTAAAAATAAAAATAAAATTGAATAAAAATTTTTTTTGTTCCTCAATATCTCGGTAAATATTGATCTGAGAAAGAAAGTTAAAATAACAAAAAATGCTTATTTTAGTTTAATCTTCACGATTAAATAATAATTAATTATATATAATTAATTTAAGCCTAAAACAGCAAAAAATTTTTTTTTCATAAATTTCTGTCCTAGAAACGGCCCACCCTTAGGTATAGTGTGACCCATATTTCTTTTGTTTAGTGTGACACTGGACATGTTTGAGTTGTATACTATTGGTATGGTAACTTACTAGAATATATGTACTGTAACGGTGTACAATACAATAACGGAACGCGCGCCGTGTACGGATCGCTCTCGAGATTTATTTTGATAATTTTAGATAATTCAGACTCGTTAGTTATAATAAAAGTGTTTAAAGTGAAAATTATACGTCAATATACCTTTAAGATATGGAGGGAGTACAGTGTTAAAATCTAAATAATCTGAACTTTTTTTTTCAATTATGGCATCGCAAACTCTGCATACTGCCAGCGTCAAGTATAATTTTTGCATCAATTTTTTGCCAGTTTCAATGAAACTGGACGAAGTAATAACAAAGTCAGTAAGTAAGTCGTCAGTAATCAGTCAGTCTATGGAATTTTGGAGGCAAGCAGAAAAAATATATTTTAGCAAACACTCGTGCACTGTAATTAACCTATATCAAACAAAATGCCATCAACTTTATCCGATATAACTCAAAAATACACCAAGAAAATAAAAATAAAACAAGAGCACAATATGTCTTTTTCGACTTCCCGCCAAAACTTCTAATCTGAACTTATTGTGTATAAATCACTGCAGTGACAAGAAACAACTCGCGGGTAACGCGAAATTATATTTTCTGTCTGGATCGCTTGTGTTATCTATCGCAGTTGGATTTAAAATGAACTGTGCGGTCTGTAACAGAAAAACTGATGTAAAGGATATGATCGAGATCGTAATTTTTTTTGTCGAGAACGGACGTGTCCAACATTTACTTTAAATTTATTTATTTACATTATCAGTGCATTCTAAGTCATATTACAAAGTTCTTAAGATTGTTAATCAAGTGTTTATCTTAATTACATAATTTACCTAAGTTCACTCATAAGCGCTACGCAAGCAACTTGTCGCGGTCAACGTCTTCCAGACTGCTGAGTCTGCCATCACGCCTGATACGGTAATTATTACATCGGTGCTACAAACTTACCTAGATAACAAAAATGAATTGCGCGGCATGCCTAAAATCAATTCGGGGCGCAGACTATTTGGAATGCGGGCGTTGCATCCTAAAGTATCACACAACTTACGTTAACACTCCAGCCATCATTGATTGGGTATGCCCTATGTGCATTTCTAAAACACCTAAAGGCGATAACAACGATAAAATATTCGGATCTGCCACTCCGACAGATCCCAATTCGTCAAATGTTAACACATCGTCACGTAAAAAACGCTTGATATGTGACGTCGACAACTCAGTGCCTACAATGGCATATATAACTCCTGACGATATATGCGCAATTATTCGAGAAGAGCTTAAAGCACAGGATAATCGCTTAAGTAGAATTATCGAAGATCTAAGCTCCCAGCTCAGTGATTTTAAATCTTCGATGGACTTTCTAAACGAAAAATTTGAAAAACTAAGAAGCGATTGCGATAACATCGTTCAACAGGAAAGTATTATCAAACTTAAAAAAGAAAATGAAGTTCTTCGCGGCACCGTTTTCAGTCTTGAAACGCGTATGAATCAGTTGGACCAACTTTCTCGCGCCTCCAATGTAGAAATTCAGTGTGTTCCGGAGAATAAGGCAGAAAAATTGGTAAAAATGATCCAACAAGTCGGCCGGGTAGTTAATTGCCCCATAAACGATCAAGACATCCACTCACTACTGCTCTCGTGTCGCAAAAGTCAACTCGCAAAGCTCACGACCTCGTAACATCCTGGTTTGATTTGGTCACCCTCGCTTAAGAGATAATTTCTTAGCTGCAGTCATCGCCTACAACAAAAAGCATGCTGTTAAATACTAGTCACCTTGGCATCGGAGGGAAAATCTTCGGTCTACATAGTCGAAAATTTGTCACCTGTAAACAAATCATTGCATGCAGCAGCCCGATCACGGACTAAGGAACTCATCTGGCTACATTTATGTGCGTAACATGGACACTTTAAGTAAACTCGAATAGTGGGTAACACAATTTGTAAGTTTCTTTTCTTTTTTAAGCTTGTAACGGTAATTTTTATTTTTATAATGATTCCTAATGATACTTATAAATATTTACTATCAAAATGTAAGAGGTTTAAGAACTAAGACTGAGGATTTTTATAATAATGTATTAATGAGTAGTTACAGTATAATAATTTTAACAGAAACATGGCTGAATTCATCTGTATTCGACAATGAACTATTTTCTGAACGTTATATTGTATATAGGCGGGACAGAGAATCTAGTGCAATATATGGCAGAAAAGATTGATGGAGGGGTTCTTATTACAGTTAGTAAATATTTTGATTCTTTTAGAGAAAAACATTTAGAAAGCGACTGCGAAGATATATATGGGTTTCCGTAAAGTTTTTAAAGGGTAAAGAAATAAAAAAACTATATAATATGTGGTGTTTACCTACCACCCCCCATCAAAAAAGAATTTTTCGATGTGTTTATAGACAATACAAATATTAATTTACAAAACTTAGAATACGCATTATTAGTCGGCGATTTTAACCTTAGTAACATTTATTGGAGCGCGAATAAAGATGACTCAGCTACTAAGCCGCATATTGCTAACTACAGCACATGTGTCGACACACTTTTAGATTTTGTTGCACTGAATGACCTAAAGAAATCTCTCTCTACCTTCCCAAATGGATCGGATATATGTAACATGTTTGCCAGCTGGTTCTCTTCAGTATATAACACTACATCATTAGCGCATTATCCATCTAACGGAGGCTTAATGGCCCAAACTTCACTATAAGTGCTGTCTTATTCACAGAGAAACAAGTATGCAAAGCCCTTAAAAATCTAAACCAGTATAAAGGTGCAGGTTCAGACGGTATTCCTCCAATTTTTATTTTTAAATGTGCCAGTCAGTATTCTAAGCCATTAACGCTTTGGTCCAGCAGCCCCCGCCTATTTTTTTTAGTGATTAATAACAGGCTGAATCTTCGTGAGTTCGTTCAGTACGACGAGACGCCCAAGTTTTTCCTGAATCCAAATTCTGAAAGAGGTATGTAATGAACTGCGCAGGTGTAAAACATGTCGATTTGGTAGGGTGTTAAAATTGTCTGACTAACAGTAAATTTTTGATTGAAATTTTGAGATAATATGATAATAAACTCGGAAAAACAGTTGTCCTACAAAATCGATGGTTTTAGTTGGAGCGTCCTCCACGCCGAATATGTCGAAATAACGAGGTCAAAAAACTTATTAATAACCAGCTGATTTTTTGTATGCAGCTTAGTAAATATTAGTATAATTGAATGGCCACAAAGTCCTACAAATATAGTGGTAGGTTTTCCTAGTCCTACGCTTGGAGTTTGTTGATTCCACGGTAACACTTTTTTCATTAATAACCGTAGGACAAAAAGACACATGCTCAGTTAGTGCATTCTTTGCCTAAATCAAACAGTGTCCTACCCAGAAATGGGTATGTATCGCTAGTCCTACAGAAATATTGAAAACAACAATTTTTCATAGTTGTAGATTTGGTAACTTGGGTTGGGACACATATATTTGTAAGCATAATCAATATTTTAGGGTTCCGTAGCCAAATGGCAAAAAAACGGAACCCTTATAGATTCGTGATGTCTGTCTGTCTGTCCATCCGTATGTCACAGCCACTTTTTTCCGAAACTATAAGAACTAAAGTGTTGAAACTCGGTACGTAGATGTATTCTGTGAACTACATTAAGATTTTCACACAAAAATAGAAAAGAGCAATAAATTTTGAGGGTTCCCCATACTTAGAACTGAAACTCAAAAATTTTTTTTTCATCAAACCCATACGTGTGGGTTATCTATGGATAGGTCTTTAAAAATGATATTGAGGTTTCTAATATTGTATCCCAGATATATGTAATACATTACCGTTTGATATCAAGGAGGCTACCTCTCGTCATGCATTGAAAAGAAAATTACACAAATATTTCCTTGAAATAATTACTTAATATAAACGTAACTCAGTTTATAATCAGTATAAAATAATAACAGACCGCATTGTACACATAGATTAGACCACATAATAGAAATATATATATGTATAATTAAGAAGATTGGTAAACAAATTTACTTACATATATATCACCATGTTAAAAAAAATATATATTAAGTATCATATTGTTTATAAGATACCTATAAATAAGAGAGCGATATTCACCGCCTACAAACTATTCTGTAGTTTGGCGGGTTACTAGTTTTGTACATTTAGGTAATTACTGTTTGTGAAATAAATAAATAAAATAAAAATAAATAAAAAAATATCATTTTTTTCTAAACTGAATTGTTTGCGCGAGAGACACTACCAAAGTGTCAAAACGTGTCCCCCCCTGTAACTTCTAACATAAGAGAATGATGAAACTAAAAAAAATATATGATGTACATTATGATGCAAACTTCCACCAAAAATTGGTTTAAACGAGATCTGGCAAGTAGTTTTTTTTAATACGTCATAAATCGTAAACTACAATTTACCTTTCATTCAATCTTAATGCAATGATTTCTATGGATAATTCACTAGTTTACAGTACATCTGTTGCCGAAGACATTTCAGCTGTTGCTGACTACATATGATTATGCTATTTTCAAAAATATAATTAGAATTTTTTATCAGCTCTAGTTTCTGAGCTTCAGGTATGTAGTTATAAAACAAAAAAAACCAGTATTTACTACGAAAAAATTTACTTAAAAAAAAAATTAATAATTGAGTTCTAAAAAACTTCTTTTTAAAGCTCTTCTCTGATGTGTAGACTTTGGAAAATAACATATCAGAGACCTCTATTGTAGGTCTGACATCATATTCGTGTCCCAGAAACCCTGATAGCGCTCATCCATGACGCGTAAGTCCTATGCATACGCTCCCTGCTCTTCGCTCATATCTCCTAAATTTTCCGGAAAACTGTCCAGGTAAATATGGAGGAAGTGGAGTTTTATGGTCATATTGCACCTCATATTTTTTATTGTACCGTTTTCTTCGGAAAAATAACGCCCTAATTCTTTATCTTTTTCACGATAAAATTTCTATCTGAGGAAACCATTTTTTTTTCAATTTTGATGCTAACAATTCTGAAGCTTGTTTAGAAAGATTTAAATCTCTTAAAAGATCATATCAACTTATTTTGGGAAAAGCATTTTGGCTCATTTGACATACCTTCCAAATCACAGCATCATTTTGTGATGAGTTTGATCCTTCAATGTCTTGTTCTAAGGGTTCAGTCAGATATATTTTAGGCACTGAAGAGTCAGATGAACGCTGCACTGGACGTTGAATACAACTAATACTTGGTTACTGCCATTTATTTGCTCGATTTTTAGTATTTAAACCGTTTACGTTCACGGTATAAAAAACAGTCTTCGAGATGATTTCGTGGTGATTATTTGTGGTTATTAAATAGTCGGTGTTTCAAATTAAAGGCATTTCTTTTACCGCTTTTTCATAATCTTAAATATTCCACACAGACTTTACAAACACAATTGTGAGCCCAAGACTTCTCATTTTTATCCAAGCGCATCCCAAAATACTCAAAAAAGGTATTTTTTACCAACTCTAATATAACTTTTCTACAATCGTTAAGCACATATTCTCAGCATATGTAGGAAAAATGATCTGAATTATTCAAACAACGTCTCCTTGAACTACTCATGACTCAAAAACTGCAGATACTAATCTTAACACAGTAAAATACGCCTGTTATCGATTAGTATATACGCTTAAATGATAAAAATCAAAAACAAAGTAACTAGAGCTGCTCAAAAAAATTTGATGTTAGATTTGACAAAAACAAGTCATAAGTGAACATTATCAACCACCGAATTCGCGGCAATAGACAAAAAGTTAAATTTTGTAAACTAGAATCAAAGGCAATGATGTATTTCTGTTGCCGCTATTGTTTTACAAATACTAAAATAGAATAAAATAAATATTTAAGGGGGCTCCCATACAATAAACGTGATTTTTTATAGATCCATCCATTCATCCACCAGCCTTTTAGAGTCCACTGCTGGACATAGGCCTCCCCTAATGTTCGCCAATCCGTCTGGTCCTGCGCCCTCTGAATCCAGTGGTTTCCCGCTATCTTCTTCAGGTCGTCGGTCCACCTGGTTGGAGGGCGGCCTGTGCTCCTTTTGCCGAGACGTGGTCGCCATTCGAGGACCTTTCTTCCCCACCGGTTGTCAGTCCTACTAACTATGTGGCCTGTCCATTGCCACTTCAGCTTGCAGATTTTGAGAGCTATGTCAGTAACCTTCGTTCGTCTACGGATTTCATCGTTACGGATTCTGTCGCGTAGAGAAATACCAAGCATAGCCCTCTCCATCGCTCGCTGAGCGACCTTGAGCCTGTAGAAAAGGCTAACTGTAAAAGACCATGTCTCAGCGCCGTAGGTCATCACTGGCAACACACACTGCTCGAAAACTTTCGACTTCAGGCACTGCGGTATTCTGGATGACTTTGTAATTTCCCGAACGCTGCCCAACCGAGTTGGATTCTACGAGTTACCTCTCTCTCGAAGTTGGACTTACCCTGCTTACCCATACGGATCGCTTGACCCAGGTAAATATACTCGTCGACAACTTCGAGAGTAGCGCCATCAACAACGACCGGTATGGGTGTGACATGGACATTAGACATGATCTTCGTCTTGTCCATGTTCATCTTAAGACTCACCCGTTGGGAGGCGCTATGGAGGTCACCTAGCATTGTGTTGAGTTCTTCCAGGGACTCCGCCAAGATGACTATATCATCGGCAAATCGGAGGTGTGTGAGGTGTTCGCCATTGATGTTAATACCAAGCCCTTTCCACTCCATCAGCTTAAACACGTCTTCCAGTGCAGCAGTAAACAGTTTCGGGGATATAACATCCCCATGTCGTACTCCGTGCTGCAAAGGAATAGGTTTAGTGCTTCCGTCGTGTACTCGGACTGTCATGGTTGCGGCTTTGTATAAACACTTCAACACCTCGATGTACCGACAGTCTATCTGGCACCGTTGGAGAGACTCTAGCACCGCCCAGGTCTCAATAGAATCGAAGGCTTTCTCATAGTCCACATACGCAACACATAGCGGCAGATTATACTCCTCGGTCTTTTGTATAACCTGTCGCAGGGTATGTATGTGGTCTATGGTACTGTAGACTTTTCGGAATCTGGCTTGTTCGGGAGGCCGGAAGTCGTCGAACCTGCGCGCAATACGATTAGTAAGGACCCTTGAGAACAGCTTATAGACGTGGCTCAGAAGCGCGATGGTATATGGTCTATAGTTCTTCAAAAGGGCTCTGTCACCCTTCTTGAAGAACAGAACTACCACGCTCCACGCCTCCGGGATAGTTCCGTTTCTGATGACGGTATCGAACAGTCTTTGGAGCGCCACTAGGAGGGGTTTGCCTCCAGCCTTTAGTAGCTTTGATGTGATACCGTCATCTCCCGGTGCTTTGTTGTTTTTTAGCTGACTTCGGGCCCCTCTAATTTCGTACAGGTTGACGTCCGGGATATCTTCGGTATAGTGTCGGGTTAATTTGGCTCTCTTGTCTTTCGCCATATTGGGAACGGGAGCCTGTGAGGATGTGTACAACCGTCCGTAGTAACTCTCAATTTCTCTCTGAACTTCAGGCTTAGACGTAACCATAGCGCCAGACTTCGTCTTCAATCTCGTCAACTGGCTTCGCCCAACAATCAGATCCCTTGCGAACACTTTGGAGCCTTGGTTCCGCTCAATTGTGTTCTTGACGCGCTTTGTGTTGTGAGCACGCAGATCGCGTCGTCTACTGCAAGAGATCTGTTTATTTAGCTGCCTGTATTTCGACATTGAAGCCGGGGACCGGACACATAGTTCACGCCTTTCCTTCATGAGACCGAGGGTATGTTCAGAGAGCACTTGAGGTTTACTACTGGAGGGGGTCTTAAAGAACTTTGACCCTACCTCGTGGACGGTTTGTACCAACCTGGTGTTAATTTCGTCCACAGATTTGCATTCTTCTAGATTTGGACAGGTGTTGGCCGGAGCGTAAACTTCATTAGGCGTGACCTTTCCAGCTTAATGTTGATATTTAATGTGCCTCGTATCATTCGGTGATCACTTCCGGTTTTCACCCTGTTGATCACGGAGACATCATTAAATATATGCCGTTTGTCTGCCAAAATGAAGTCTGTCTCGCTTTTCGTGGAACCATCCAAGTCCACTTGCGCTGTGGTTTCTTCTTGAAGAAGGAGTTCATCATGAAGAAGTTCTCCTTCTCCAAGAAGTTAGCGAGGAAGCGGCCTCGGTGGTTCCGTTCTCCAAACCCAAAGGGCCCTACTTTCTGCTCGTCGCCGTCTCGCGTGCCCAGTCTAGCGTTGAAATCCCCCATCACCACCATGAAATGAGTCTTAGAGGCATGTATGGCTCTACTGATGTCCTCATACATTGCCTCAACCTCATCGTCTGGGTGTGTCGCTGTCGGTGTGTATACCTGTGTAACCTTCAGCGAATACCGTTTAGATATTCTGAGTATAAGGTACGCTAACCTTGCTGACACACTTTCGACTTGTGTCACGTTGTTGACGAGGGACCTGTGTACGAGAAACCCGACACCACCTTGGGACAGATGTTCGCCCTCCCGGTGATAGAACAAGTTACCGGATTTGAGGATTACCGTGTCCTCTCCCTGTCTTCGGACTTCGGATAATCCTATGATGCTCCAGTTTAACTTGTCTATCTCTTCTCCAGCTCCTGTATCGTCTTGTCCAGCTCCTGTATCTTCTCGTCGGTTTTTGCCATAGTCACCGCGCTTGGCACTGCGTGTTGGTGACCGCAGTATATGTATGTTCCTCAGGAAGACGCTGCTGCCCATCTCCTGGTATTTGTCCCTCGGTCGCCTCCTACGACCTCCAGTGGGAAGAGTGAGAGTGGGGCTATTCTAACGCCGGACACCACACGATAGATAATGGTACGGAACCCTTCGTGCGTGAGTCCGACTCGCACTTGGCCGGTTTTTTTAAATAGTATAACTGTAGTTGTATGAATTGTATTAAGTATATGATCGGCAAAAGTGAAACTAAAAAATACAATTATAAATATAATTATAGGTAAATACAATCTTTATCATCGTCGGATTCCAACGTCGACGTTTCATCAGTTTAGCGTTGAATATACAACTTTTTTGAGAAGATTAAATCGAGTCAATTATGCACATATTATTGACTTCATTAAAAAATATTTAAAAAATGAGCAATTTATAATAATTATTAGTTAAAAGTATTCAATCTCTTCAATAATTTCATATAATCAACTATTCGTTTAATATTGTTGATTTTTAACCCCCGACGCAAAAAGAGGGGTGTTATAAGTTTGACGTCGATGTCTGTCTGTCTGTGTGTGCGTCTGTCTGTGGCATCGTAACTCTCAAATGGACCGATGGACTCGAATGGACCGATTTCCTTGCGTTTTTTTTATTTGAAAGCCAGTTTCCGCCCGGTGGTTCTTAGCCATGTTTGGTTAATATCGGTCCAGCAGTTTAAGAGTATCAGCGTTTTTTCAAAATGTTGGAAGGCATTTTTGGCGTACGATTACTCGATGTGCTTTTTGTGGCCAGCATCATCATTAAATGACAATTAATTGATAACTTCGACCTGATGCTGCAACCATCAGAGTCCTGGTCACCTGGCCTCTAGAGAACCCAACTATTCTAAGACTCACAGCAGACTTATCGTATTTGGGTTCAATATATTAGTTTCGATGAGTTGCAGAGACATTGCAGTTTAAGATCTTGCGATACGGTCACGTTGACCTGGTACTACAAGCTGTATGGTCTTCAGAGAATCCAACTCCTCGAAAACTTACAGCAGACATATCGTGTTTGGATTCAGTGTATTACTTTTAAAGAGTAATTTTCTTGCAGGTTATGATCTTGCAACACGGTCACGTTGACCTGATGCTGCAGCCAGCCGCTGGAAGTACCTCCCAGCTTATGTCATCGTTATTTATCATACTGGCTTACGTTTCTATATTTATTGTATTGCCTTATAGGTTAGTTCCGTTTAAAAAGCTTAAAATAAAAATTAAATAAAATTAAAAAAAAACCCCGACCCAAAAAATAAACTCTAAAAACTAACAAATAATATTTTAATCCTGTCATAATTATCATCGTCACATACAACATATATTATGTAAGTTCAAGTATTTTTATTTTCCAAGCGTCGTCGCGTTGGGGGACCGCTAAGTGAGAAAAAATGGTGTAGTCTACAACTAACAAATAGTATTTTAAACCTATTATAATTATCATCGTCACATATATTATGTAAGTTCAAATATTTTTATTTTCCAAGCGTCGTCGCGCTGGGGGACCGCTAAACGTGAGGGCGTTGTGTTGATTTTGCGAGTTTTTGGAGTTAATTCTTTTGTTGCAATCTGTGACTACACCTGTTTTTCTCACTTAGCGGTCCCCCGACGCGACGCCGCTTGGAAAATAAAAATACTTGAACTAACATAATATAATTATGTGACGATGATAATTATAATAGGTTTAAAATATTATTTGTTAGTTTTTAGAGTTCATTTTTAGGGTCGGGGGTTTTTTTTTTAATTTTAAGTTTAATTTTTATTTAAACAATTTATTGGACACTATAAACCTAATGATTGGCTGCAACCCTTTTTGCGTCCCACTGGTGGACACGGGTCTCTCCCCATTATAGGGAGGCCTGGAGCTTACTCCACCACGCTGCTCCAATGCGGATTGGTGGAGATGCGGTTTAGTGGCCAACACGCTGTCGGATGTTTTCAAACCGCCCATAAGACCTCCGGCAAGGTTTAATGACTTATCTATCGATAACAACCGGGACCGACGGCATAACGTGCCCTCCAAAACACGGAAACGCGCATGTTTTGTAATAAAAAATAATTAATAATTAACTAATTGTTCTTAATTTATTCAATACTTAAGGAATATCAATTGTTCAAACATTATTAACAATTTATTTTCACCAGATGAAAAAATAAATTCGCTCCCCCGAGGGATCGAACAGTGTGCCTCTGAGGTGAGAGCAGAGTACTGCCTCTCAGGGCCGCTTGATATACATACACTACAGTTTTAGGGAGTAGAGAATTGTGTTTGGGCCTCTTTTTTAATGTGTAACGACAACGTGATTTACTCGGGATTGTTTTTAGAATTTAACACTGTATCGAAATGTAAAGTTGAATATGTGGACAAAATATATCAATTCCTGGAAATACATACCACTTTTGGTGTAGGACAGTGGTAAAATTGTGTTCTACCCTTTATTCCCGATAGGATAAACACAAATCTAGGTTGTTATTAATGAAAAAAGTATTACCGTGGAATCAACAAACTCCAAGCGTAGGACTAGGAAAACCTACCACTATATTTGTAGGACTTTGTGGCCATTCAATTATACTAATATTTACTAAGCTGCATACAAAAAATCAGCTGGTTATTAATAAGTTTTATGACCTCGTTATTTCGACATATTCGGCGTGGAGGACGCTCCAACTAAAACCATCGATTTTGTAGGACAACTGTTTTTCCGAGTTTATTATCATATTATCTCAAAATTTCAATCAAAAATTTACTGTTAGTCAGACAATTTTAACACCCTACCAAATCGACATGTTTTACACCTGCGCAGTTCATTACATACCTCTTTCAGAATTTGGATTCAGGAAAAACTTGGGCGTCTCGTCGTACTGAACGAACTCACGAAGATTCAGCCTGTTATTAATCACTAAAAAAAATAGGCGGGGGCTGCTGGACTACTTATTTTTAACGCTTCTCTAAGGTCAGGCGTATTTCCGAATATATGGAAAGAAGCCATAATTGTTCCCATTTATAAAAATGGTGATGCGTCTTCGGTCGTCAATTATCGACCTATTTCAATTCTTCCTGTTTTTGCCAAAGTTTTTGAGTCACTTCTCGTTCCTATACTATCTTGGCAATTCAGGCAGTCTTTGTCACGTCAACAGCACGGATTTATTAAGTCTCGCTCCACGACTACTAACTTAGTCTCCTTTTTATCGGATGTAATCGAAAATGTTGACTCCCGATTATGCACGGATGTTATTTATGCTGACTTCAGCAAACCGTTCGACAAAGTAATCGATGAAATTCTCCTGCAAAAATTATCTAGGTGTGGTATCACAGGTGAATTGCTTAAATTTTGCTCATCCTACCTTAATGGTAGATTTTCCAGAGTGGTGCTTAACGGCTATATATCTGAAAGTTCCAGGCCTTCTCTGGCATTCCTCAGGGATCCCATTTAGGACCTTTATTTTTTAATATTTTTATTAATGACATTGTCTCCTGTTTCCATAACTCTAAATAGCACAAATCTTCTTCAAGAAGATTTGAATCGCTTCAGCGACTGGTGCGTTTAAAATAAAATGACGCTTAATGTAAATAAATGCACTTATATAAGTTTCACCCGAAAAATTTTTTTTTGTCTCAGTCGTATTACTTAAATCATAAAACGTTACAAAAACTCATGCAATTCGAGATCTTGGTATCTTATTAGATCATAAATTACAGTTTAATTCTCATATTGATAATATAGTATCAAGAAGTCTAAAATTATTAGGTTTTGTCATACGAAATACAAAAGTTTTCAAGAATCACTCGACTAAAATCTATGTTAAACGAATATCTATGTTAAACGAATATCTATGTTAAACGAATAGAGCAGGTGCAAAAACGTTTCCTCTGGCATTTAAGAGGCCGTATACGAAATCGAAACGGGCCAGATTAGGTATTTAAAAGGCACACGGCGTAAGCGGGAGCATTTGGTCGCGGGTTTGTGTGAGTCCGGAATCGTCGAAGGCTGGTACGACGATTAAACGGTTTTGATACTTTGTACTTTCTTCGGTGTCTTTTCCTCAGTTGTTTTTTGTCAATTAGAATAAAAAGTCTGATAGTACACAACTAAGCATTTATTAGTGTAGTACAAGTAATGATCTATACATGTAATAAATCTGTAGATAAGCAAAATCTGTACATTTAATTTAATATAATTATTCTTTATTACACTATAAAATAAGCACAAAGGGCGGACTAAATGCCTAATGGTATTATCTGCCAGCCAACCCGTGGCGTTGGTGTGGAGCTGTGGAAGGTGCATTAAACAGAATGGTATTGTGAAGGTAGAAGAAGAAAATATAAATAAAGAATAGTTCATTAAATACCTATATCGCAAAAAAAAATCATATCTACTTAATACATAAAATACATAAATACTTTCAGTATAACATACACAAAATGATATTGCTTTGTTTTGAGAAAACCATTTTAATAGTCATTATAATTATAAAAGGAAAAATACGGAATTGGTAGTTTTTGAAGAACTTGCCTGTGTGTCTGTGAAACTTTTTTATTTTAACTGACTTCAATCAAAAAGGAGGAGGTTATCAATTCGTCTGTATATTTTTTATGTTTGTTACCTCAGAACTTTCGACTGGATGAACAGATTTTGATGATTCTTTTTTTATTTCAAAGCTGATACTTCCCGTGTGGTCCCATTTTAATTTGGTCCAGTTCTGACACTGGTATCCATGCGAAAACCATATTTGCATTAAGTAGCTGCTCTACAAATGGACTAATAACTCAATATCACGCCAACCGATTATGATGATTCTTTTTTTATTAGATTTTTTTTCTTCAAGGGTAGTTTAATAAGAGTTTGGTTAGGTTCCGACTAAGGGATCCATGACAAAATAACGGGACTCTTCAATTCGTAGGAGTAAATTAATGATACTCGATCGAATCTTTTATAGACTAGTAATTGTCGTAATTGAATTTGATGATCAATGAAACTCCTTAACAGCTTACAGTAAGGTTGAAATCTGAGGTAGAACTGTTAACCGTTCCATTTAAACGGCGCTGTCTTAAATGAGCAGCACGTCTAGTATGCCTACCCACATTCAAACAAATAAGTTAGTTTATATCAATTTTACTAAAATGCAAAAAATAAACAAAAATTTTAACAAAAAAAAACCGACTACAAAAGAAAACTATTCCAAAACAAATGAAATTGCACTAAAAAGAAAAAATAATTGCTTATTCTTATACAATTAGATTTAGAATAGTAGACTTACATTTTCTACTCATCAATATGTAGGTACGATCTGTGTTTACGATAATAATATAATGTAGTCGAGCGGGACCCATTCTTCAATCAATGGATTTTTTCCAAGAAGCCAAGTAAAATTTAAATGGATACTGGTTGTTAATTTTTCTATTTTCAAAAATAATTTATGATATATAGCTTACAAAGCTTGTTTCTTTCTTTTTAGTTTTTACTCCACAGTCGAGGTTTTTGTTTATTTTATAATTATCAGGGATGTTAGGGAGCTCCGTAACCGTAACCGAAACTATCGGATATCCGATATAAAAATTATTCGTAATCGTAACGGATAGGGACGGAGCCTAATTGAGACACGTTATGACGAGTTGTTATATTGTATAAGTAATAATTTTGTTATGACATTTTCATTTTAAGTAGATTAGATAACACTCAATGTAACACTTAATCATTTTTATTTCAAACTAGCCTTCCGCCAGCGGCTTCGCCCGCGTGGACCCGTTTTATAGTTTCCCGTAGGATAAAAACCATCCTATGTCCTTTCCCAAGGTCCACTCTATCTGTGTTCCAAATTTCATTAAAATTGGTTCATTAGTTTAAGCGAGAAAGCGTAACAGACAGACAGAGAGTTACTTTCGAATTTATAATATTAGTAGGGATAGCGGCCGCCCACGACTTCGTCCGCGTGGATGTTTGATTGTTTGAACACGCTAATCTCTGAAACTACTGGTTCGAATTGAAAAATTATTTTTGTGTTGAATAGTCCAGTTATTAGGGAAGGCTATAAGCTATTATAACATCATGCTATGCGACATTAAACTCCTCCAACGATGTATTCTGTGCTCCAACGCACACACGCACACTGTTTTGATAGATATGATCTTTGACGTTAGGAACACACCTACATTGCTTAGATAACAGTGAGTGCTTGTAATTTAATATGAACTTTATACAATAGCAATAAAGCTCAAATTGACTACGTTTTAGTTAGAAAACATTTGTATGGGAAAAAGAAAAGGGCTGTTTTTATGGCTTTTCCGGCAATTATTCGAATTTCTCTCGCCGTAAAAACCATCCTTGAACTTCAACGAACATTTAAAAAAAACAATTGGCCAAATTGGTCTAGGCGTTGTTGAGTTATGCGCTTACCAACACATTTTGCGATTCATTTTTATATTATAGATAGCTATAATAATTACTCACAGACTAATTGTAATTCTGACCAAATGGTGACATATAAATAAAACCATTTTATTAGCTACTAGCCTTCAGCCAGCGGCTTCGACTGCATGGACCCGTTTTTTTGGGTCCCCATAGGATAAAAAATGACCAATGTGCTATTCAAGGCTTCATTGCTATATTAAAATCAAAGGTGTTTAGCCAGTTGCTTCAACAGCGTTGACATTATTACCCGTTTTCACGTAGGAATGAAGCATATTCTCGCGGCAAAAAGTAGCCTATGTTACTCAAGGTTTCATTAGAAAGCCACATTTGGCTTTCTAATGGTGAAAGAATTTTTGAAATCGGAACAGTAGTTTTTAAGTTTAATTAGGATAAATTATATGATACTGAGTTACATAAACAGAATAGTTTTCTGCTGTTTTGTATTATACAACTTAGGCCCTCCTATTTAATACCCATATCATAGGGTTGCACAAATAAATGTTATCCGCCATTTTGGGATAGCGGCCATCTTGGATTAGTTTTTTATAATGTATTTTATTCTACAAATTAATCCCTTTTATTTGATACCCATATTGTGTGGCTTTTTGTGCAAAAAATATGTGATCCACCATTTTGCTGCAGCGGCCATATTGAATTAACGAAAATGTTACTAATAATTATATGGTCATTGAAAATAAAAGTGTATTTCAAACTTCAGCTCAATCAGACTCTCGAAAGCGGTTCAAATTTAGCTTGCAATATTTAACTAAGGGCCTCGTTTACCATCTTCAAGTAAAGTGTTGATTAGTTATGTCCCAAGTAAAGTTAATTGGCAAGTTAAAGCTATGAGTACGGGTCAGTTTATCATATGATTAGTGCTACTCGAACATTGTGAAATGGAAATTGAAGTTACGGGTGACTTTAACCGACAATTAGCGTACTTGTCACTTTACTTGAAGGTGGTGAAAGAGGCCCTAACACTAACAACCTTACTAACACGGCAAGCTATAAATGCTTGTAAACATACTTTTCTACATGAGATACACAACAATTAACAATGGAATTTTTACTACCCTATCACTTGTTGTATTAAGAAGATGGTAAATCATCACAACATATTTAAAATTATTAGCTATTCAAAGTGTCAAGCACACGCTGCGCGCTGTAGTCACGCCGCTCTGTAGTCGGAGCATCGAACTAACATTGCTACGAACTTGTGCGACGTCCAGGGCGCCGCGTGGCGCAGAGCGACATGTCCACTCTCTGAAAGCGCTTGGCGCGGTCTGCCTGACTCGTAGCTTGCGTCGAGTATTATATGCGAGTTTTAGGTTACTTTTAAAGATTATCAATGCCAAATTTTTATTCACAATTTGATTATGTTTTTCAGAAAACGGATTGTTTATGAACTGAAGTTTATTTGTGTCTATTAAATTTTATGAATGACTGTTCCAATTGGCCGAAATTAAATGCAATGTCTGGCCCATTTTCTCTTAAAATTGACTAATTTCAATATTTTTTTACTAGTTTTTTGTATGAGAGTGGTAAAATGTGACACACACATTTTAAAGGCGATTCTTACAGCAATACACAGCATTTTTTTCAATCCGCTGAGGTTTCATAATGATCTAGAAATATGTAACATTCTGTACCCATTACAGCAAATATTCACAAAACTGTCATCGTCTTCAGGTCTAATAAGCACAACAAAGTAATAAAAATAAAAATGTGGCTAATGTAATAGATTATTATTGAAATGACCAGTCATATTATGCAATAAAACTTATGGATATGTTGTATTTTAACTGCAAAATCTCATGTGTAAAATCAGGGAAATCAGCGAATTCGGCAAAATTTCGTATACGGCCTCTTAAGTTTCCAGCACAATCTAATTAAGCGTCTACCATCTTATCAAGATCGTCTAAATTATTTCAAGCTATTGAGCCTAAAAGACCGTAGGGACTTACTCGACCTAGTCTTCCTGTTCAAATTAGTGAATTGTGAAATTGACTGTCTGGACTTACTGAAAAAAATTAATTTTTATGCCCCTAAAAAAACCCCACTGCAGTCCAAATTTTTACCGTTTGTGGCAAACCCTGCCAAGAGCAATCTAGGTCATCATGCTACTTTGAACAGAATTCAGCGTCGTTATAATACTCTATATAAGGAACTGGACATAGATTTATTTAGCTACAATATCCCTAAATTTAAGAAAATCCTTAGCACTTCCAAACTTATACGTCCTTTAATCTTTATAATTAGCACAACTTAGTATTTATCAATAAGGTATAATGTATAAATCATTTAATAGTAATTTTGCATAGCTCATCTAAGTAATAATAAAATATTTAAATATTCGTCCTTGACGCATGCCGTGGTAACCTATAATTAAGGCAGCATTTAGCTTTATTGTATTGTATACTAGCTGTAAACAAGTAACTAAGACAAGAGTTAAAGGAGGCTAACATGAAATGTATTAATTATGAACAGCAAATTAATAGTATGAAATCTTAGAGGCAGGTTACTGAGATAAATGAAAGTTATTATACCGATACCAACAGTCAAAATCGTTGATCAGTAACTACAATACCTGAGTATACTACACAATCTACTTCATCTAATACCAACATTATAAACAATAGCGGGCAGGCGCTCGCGCCGGGCGACCAGCGGGGAGGGGATTAGTGATTACGTTCAAGTGAAAAATAAAAAGAGAACTACTAACTCCATAAAAAGAGGAGGTAATAACTCAATTGTTTCTTTAAAAGCAGTTGATCGCAGGAGATTTTTACATATTTGGAGAATGGAAAAATGCACTACAGAAGACAATCTAAAGGAGCATATCAAAAAAAATACTAGGAAATTATTCTGATATCGTTATTGAAAAGTTAAAACCTAAAACGGAGCGAGATTATGCTTCGTTCAAGATTGGTGTTACATTAAGTAATTATGATAAGCTTTGTGACCCTGAAATATGGCCAGTTAACATAGATTTCAGTGAATGGATTTGGTTTCGGAGCTCAACCAAAACAAACTAATTGGAAACCAAGAAGACATGCTTTAGACACAACAAACGTAAAGGAAAAAACTAATTTTGAATTTTATTATCAAAATGTTAGAGGTCTTCGGACAAAACTAAACAGTTTCTGTAATAATATAGAATCAATAAAATTGCAGATATAATTGCAATTACGGAAACAGGATGTAACGATTCTTCTATACAAGATGCCGAGATTATACCACCGGGATATCAAATTATCAGATGTGACCGAACGGATGGCCGCAAGCAAGGCGGCGCGTTTCTCGTGGCCACACACAGGTTGGAGCTGCGCCGAGTGCAGGTACCGGGCACTACCGGGTGACGTCAACGTAGAAGCTCATTCGAAATGGTTTGTGCGACTGTGTATAGGAAGTGTAGATACTATTTTCTGTGTTGCGTTGTTTACATACCACCAAAGACTAACGAATATGATTACATGTTTTTTTTAGGATAATAGAATAACTACATATTATTATGTGTAAAATATAAACATATTATTTTAATAGGCGATTTCAATTTAAATTCAAGTAATGAAAACATAAGAAATAATTATTTAAAAAATGTTCAAAGAGAGTTGGCTTAGTGTCTTGCAACAAATATTATTAATATTATTCATTACCAATTTTATAACTTAAATTATATTATTTTTATTCAGAGATTATATGTATATATCCTTAAATATTTCAATTTTAGTAAGATATTATAGTAAGAGTGTTAATAATTGCCATTACTTTGTATATACTAAATAACAATGTATATTTTTAACAGGTCAAAAAAGAGCCTATAGACGAAGACATTTCTGATGAAGCACAAATTACATCAACAGTCAATGCGAATAATTCAGGTGTATGTATATTATCAGAAACTTTACTAAATAATGCAGTATTAAATTAAAAATTAATAAATTTATGTACAAATTGTTTTTAAAATATTTAAACCTTGTAATGGCTGTAACTACCAAATTAAAAGCGAATATTCTTTACTAACTTAAAAAAACTATTTGATTAGTTTAATTATATTATTTGCATCTCTAATATACCAAACATACAGCGTTTGGTGAAGAAGCTGTCTGCAAATTTCCTTATAATTTAATAAAAAGCATAAAAACCTTACCATATTGACCATGGCTCCTCAAGACTTATCGTAGCCTTACCAGCAAGAGCATGGAGATTCTGTGCTGTCACTGTCAAGAGTGTCAAGCTTAGTGATGGGTAAACACCCGGGTTAAAACCCGCCTCTGGGTTAAAACCCAGTTATCACCCATTTCAATCCACCCAAATGACCCATTGATCGGGTGAAAACATACTGTAATAATTATTGCTATTTATGTATGACGTATTGACTGTTAAATGTATTTTTAGGATCAGAAGTAGGAAATTATTTAAAAAAAAAGATCAGTTTACACAGTTTTATTATTATTCTGCGATTTTTCAAACTAAATTTTAAACAATTAATTACAACACTTATCTCACAGTAAACTTTTCTAATTGATTATGGTTACAAATTATAAACAGCCGTTAATTTAATGCCGATACTATTACAACCTTCCGGTTCGGACGACAGAAAACAACCAAACCAAAACCCTACCTCGTGATTTTACATTGCTTTTATACTATTCGTCAGATGACATCACAATATTTTTCTAACTACCCTAACACGGCCTCTCCTGATCGTGCGCCGTCCTCGGGCACATTTTCAGCGGCATTTTCATTGAAATCTTCGGTGGCAGGCGATGCGTCTGTGTCCGTTGGGGCTGAGACCATACACGGAGCTCCTGCATTCTCATCGTCATCGTCATTTAGTTCCTCTGTGCCTAAAAAAAAATAATTTATCGTTAGTATTGTTTGTTAATTCGCTAGATATTGCCTACACTTTCATTCCTCACGCTAACAAGGCCCTCTATCATCGAGTCATACAAGTTAAGTTTGTTTTCATCTCTCACAAGCTCCCAATACATACATCTCCATTTGAGCATATACTTGCATTCTTATGCCAGAATAAAGCAATTCGTTTGCTTGATCTATTACACGTGTATGTTAGAAGTGACTGCTGAAATCAAGCGTCAGCTTTACCGGGGCTCGGTCCCCACACACATGTTACAATATGTGTTTTGCTAGGCCGGAGCTTACACACGTAAAACGTGTCTGCCGGGGCGCAGTCCCCACACACATTACAAGTGTGTATTGCCAAGCCGAAGCTTATACACGTAAAACGTGTCTGCCGGGGCGCAGTCCCCACACACATTACAAGTGTGTATTGCTTTGCTGAGGTTTATACACGTAAAACGTGTCTGCCGGGGCGCAGTCCCCACACACACAACACATATGCCTTGCCGTCCTTAAGGAGCATCACCTTGAGTGCTCCTACCTTTCACTACTAGGAGAACCAGGTATTCATGAAATCTGTAACATAGAACGTTTCTTTAGACACACAACAAATTACGGTACTTACTTTCAAAGAAGGCTGCACAACTCTCGGGACACCACTCCCCTTTCCATGGTACCATGTATTGTGCTGCTGCTTGCGTGGTTTTCCCGCGAGCACCACCCAATAATTTGAGCTCGTACCGACCACTCGGGAGCACTTTAGCTACCCGGTAAGGTCCTCTCATTCCGGAGTCAAGCTTTCCGGTGGATTGCGAATATTTAATAACAAACACATGGTCGTCAACCTGGAAAGTCTTGGGAGGGCGTCGATGACGATTGATGTAAGAATCCTGTTTGTCTCGGTTTTTCTTTAGCAGGTCTTTGGCTCTATCCCTGCACATCTCCCGCCACGCCTCACGGTTTGGCTGTGAGTTTTCAATTGCCACGTCACGGACCAACGCACGTATAACAGGAGTGGTCGCGTCGGATCCAATTAACAAATTTAAAGCAGATTGTTGAGTTGACTTTTGTTTTGTGATGTTTAAAACTAATTGTATTTTGCACAACGCATCCGACCAAGTAGTATTTTTATTATTACTCTCAACACGAATAAGATTTAAAACGGTTCGTACGTACCTTTCCACTTGGCCGTTTGCGTGGTGCATTTCAGGCGTCACATAATGGATATCGCAGCCCATTTCTCGTACCCAGTTTGTAAAACTAGAGGCCTCAAACATTCGGCCACGATCACAAACTAGTAGTTTAGGAACACCGAACAGAGATATTGCGTTTTCAAGGACACGTTTGAGTTCGTTTGTGTCTTGACGATATAGTGCATAGAGTAAACAAAATTTCGTAAACGCATCTATAAGTACCAAGACAAATTTAAAGCCATTTGACTCAGGTAACGGACCTAACACATCTACATGAATCGTGTTGAAGGGTTCATTAGGCTTTTTCCATGATGTAATGGGTTGGAAAGGAGCTCTAGGGATTCTCTTTTTAGACATACATACGAGACAATGAGAAGTATATTTATCGACAAATTGTTTGAGGCCGGGAAACCAAAAATGTTTAAGAATGAGATTCATCGTTTTCTCAGCTCCTATGTGTTCGTGCTCATCATGGAAGATGCGCAGAAGACTTAATCTATGTCCCTTGGGTATGAAACATAAAAGACGCGGCTCCTCACCGACTGGAGTGTAACGATAATAAAGAAGATCGTTTTTACACACATAACGTTTTTGGTCCAAGTTACCGTCGCTGAGCTTTTGTAGAAGTTCCCGAGTTTCGTTATCGGCGGCCTGCGCAATCTGAGCCCAGTTCATCGGCTTCTCTATGTTGTTAATTTGCGTAGTTGGTGGATTCCTGCTGAGATAGTCTGCATGGGACATCATAGTCCCCTTTCTATACTCAATGGTAAAGTTAAAATCTTGTAAATAAATCCACCAGCGTGCAACGCGTGGGAGCAGATCCTTTTTACGCTCAGTGGACTTCAGCGCATTGCAATCTGTTATAATTTTAAATGGAATGCCGATCAAGTAATGTCTGAAATGTTGCAATGCTCTGACGACCGCGAGCGTTTCCAACTCATATGAATGGTATCTGCTCTCAGCGCCCTGAGTGACCTTGCTAAAATAGGCTACCACCCGCTTGGTGCCATCACTATGAGCCTGCATTAACACAGCGCCATAACCTGCGCTACTCGCGTCTGTGTGGAGTTCCGTTACTAGTTTAGGGTCAAAAATTGCAAGTATAGGTTCGTTAGTTAAAATTTTTATAAGATCTTGACGAGTTTGTTCTTGTTCACTGCCCCATTCAAATTTAACATCTTTTTTGGTTAGACGGGAAATACTTGCAGTTTTTGTCGCGTAGTTTTTAATGTAACGGCGAAAATAACCGGCTAGACCTAAAAACTGCCTAACCTGCTTTACGTTCTTAGGTACAGGGGCATTTGCCAGTGCTTCTATTTTACGGGAGCTCGGCCTAACCTGACCATGACTTATAACGCGGCCAAGATACTCCACTTCGGTGGTTAGGAAGGAACATTTTCGGAGATTTATTGAGAATCCAGCGTCCGTTAGTGTTTTTAACACTTCTCGCAACAAATTGATTCCATCACTGACCGTCATACTCATAATAAGTACATCATCTATGTATACCAGAACCTGACCTGCCTCAATAAATCTTCGAAGGGTCTTGTTAATGATCCGTTGATAAACGGTGGGAGAATTGCACAAACCAAATGGCATCTTGAGGTACTCGTAGTGTCCCTCAGGAGTGACGAAGCCTGTCTTGTGGACTGAACTTTCATCTATTAGTATTTGGTGGAAGCCTGAGGCCATATCAAGGCCTGTAAAGAACTTTGAACATCCAAGTCGGTCAATATGATCCTCTATAAGAGGCAGGGGGTACCTATCTTTAACAGTGATGCGATTGAGTGCACGGAAGTCTACGCACATCCTATCCTTACCATCCTTCTTTTTTACTAGGATTATGGGACTAGCGTATTCGGATTTGGACTCCCTTATTATTTTTTTGTGCAATAAATCTTTGATTATCTCCCTCACCTTAAGTTTTTCTTGGTATGACAAACGATAGGGATGGTAAGCGACGGGGACATCGCTTGTCAGGTTAATCTGCATTTTGCCCGTAGTTACTGTCGTAGTAGCGGTACCAGTTATGAAGAATTGTTTAAAGTCGTTTATGACGTTCATTAAGGAACATAATTCTTCACCTTGAAGAGGTGTATTTATATTAGGGAACTCGACGGGCTCAACAGTACAAATGAAGTTTGGGGTATGTGCTAAAAATTGTTCGTACTTAGTCCTGACATACGTGACCCCGTCCCTGTTAAGCACATCGGTTCCAATTATAATAGGCGTATTCATAAATGATGCCGGCACCACGACGAAGTCTACTTCGAGGGAGATTTTACTAAACTCAACCGTTAGCGTGACATACTCATAGGCTACAATCCCGTTGCTACCTATGCCTTTCAGGATGCGATGGGTTGGTTTACGCGAACAAGAAAAGTGCTTGACGATATCAGACGAGATAAGTGATACATCAAGCGCCCCACTATCTATAAGTATGTCGACCGGAATACCCTGTATCACAGCTGTAGTAATATCCCTACTCCTAGGAGAGTTATGAACCTCTTTGCAAAGGTTCACCTTCCGCTGGCCATTATTTGAAGATGCAGCGCGACGCTTAGCGTAACAATCACTTTCAATGTGGCCCATTTTTTTGCAATAAGAGCATTGGACAGTCTTAGATTTTTCGCTGGGTGCAGACTTTTTATGACAGTTGATACGTATATGTCCCGTTTCACCGCATGAATAACATAAATTGTTATTACTACTCGAAAGTACATGTTTCCGTTTAGACGACATGATAGGCTTGGGAGCTAACCGATTGTCAGGTTTGCCACGGCCGGGTTTAATGTAAATGGCCAGAAATGTAACTAAATTATCAACCGTTAACTCGGCGTTCGCTGCCGCGGCTCGGACTTGAGCGTCATTAATGCCCCGAATGACTATTTGAACCATCAGTTCATCACTTAATCCCTTTACAATGCGCAGTCGCAGCAGCGAGCGTCGAGCATACTCCGCATATGTATTAAATTTGTCTGAGTTCGTATTCATGTAAAGTATATTTGCATAATCGAGTTTGCGCGGACATAAGGATCTGAATTCCTTGATAAAATTACTCCAAGAACGGTCATTAGTAACCCATTCATTTAACCAGGTCCTTGCATCCCCTTTTAAACAATGAGCTACCCGCGATAAACATTCTAAATCACCCCACTTATTTATCAACTTTGCACGCTCAACTTCGTCGCACCATGTCTCAAAGTTGTGTACTGCCGGGTCGAAATTCGATACGTAATAATTATGAGGTTTTACCTTATTAATTACAATGTCCAGTGCATCAGCCAAAGCTTCAGCTGCAGACGGCACGTCACTACTACAGTGAGGATCGGCGTTACGTACACTACGTGGAGGCGTGTGCGACGAGCTGGCCGTGCTTCCCTCGATCGCGTCCAATCGCTTCGTTATGGCCGCTAATGCCTGTATCACTGTGTCCTCGTGGCTGCGGGAGCGTGTGCGTCGCGACCGGGAACGATAACACGATTTAGATTTATCGCGAGAACCCGACCGTGAACGCGAAACAGAGTGGTGGCGAGAACGCGAACGAGAACGAGAATCGCGACGGTATCTACGCGATTTACCACGCTTATGTTTCGCCCTATCACGCATAGACACTTCGGATTCAACACTAGGTGACCGAGGCATTTTCAACAAATTAACGACTGTTTTTCAAAAACGAATCTAATTAACGTATGTGGGCCTGTAGGCCTATCCCACTTCTGATTTTAGGATCAGAAGTAGGAAATTATTTAAAAAAAAAGATCAGTTTACACAGTTTTATTATTATTCTGCGATTTTTCAAACTAAATTTTAAACAATTAATTACAACACTTATCTCACAGTAAACTTTTCTAATTGATTATGGTTACAAATTATAAACAGCCGTTAATTTAATGCCGATACTATTACAACCTTCCGGTTCGGACGACAGAAAACAACCAAACCAAAACCCTACCTCGTGATTTTACATTGCTTTTATACTATTCGTCAGATGACATCACAATATTTTTCTAACTACCCTAACAGTATTATTAACCAACGGGGTACAACGGACACGGCTTACATCCATTTTAATTGACCGAAACCATTAATTGACCGGTTAAAAACATATTGTTAAGAAAAAGTATCTGTTAAATGTATTTGAGTGATTAAATAGCGAATAAATAAAGTGAAAAATAAACATATTATATGGAAAATGTAAATTTAGTTACCTATGTCTGCACTATAAAAAGTCAAATCTGATAATTTTTATAATTTCTACTCCTATGATGGTAAATTCGTAATGTAAATTAATGTATTCAGTTATTTTATTACACGACGCGTGGAACAATTCGGTACGAGTTAAAGAGAGACAACTGCAGGGCTAGTTAAAAGGTCCCTTTTGTCTAAGTGTTATCTGTAAGACAATAGCAAGTTCCGCTCCCGCCCCGCCCTTTACCCCTAGCAACCCCTAGCAATCGGTAATTTTTACTTATTAGTCTCTTATTACACTATCGGTATCGTTTGCTACTTTGAACACGTCGCACAGTGTAAGAAAATCGCAATCTAGCGGTATTTAATTCAAAATTCGAACAATGTTTTATCTAGCAATTATTGATGTCTATTTATTCCTTAGCCACTACTAAAAACGTCAGCATATTTTTTTATGTGGGTAGGTCAACATATTATATATTGGAAATGTTTATATCGGCAGCAAAACTGAGTGTCACTCACTACGTGTTTTCCTGCGTTAATTTGTGACAATTACGTTTACGATTACGAAGCGACTATAAGGTCAATAGAGTTTTTTACTTTATTTATTATAGTGTTTGTGTTTAATACGTAAGTACATACACATTTTGTTCTATTTATAATAGTCAATAATAGGCAAAACCAACCATTACTGTTAGGACACGAAATATACTTAGATTTTTTTAGATTTTAAATTCATTGGACCCGAAAACACATTATATAGCATTATATAGCAAAGTGTATACCATCACAGTGAAGCTGATGATTTTAACTAACAGATGTAACTCAAAAAGTTTGCGCTTTTTTGCGGCACCCATACATTTTTTTTCAACTTTCAGCATGGCTATCGAAATAACGAAATTGCAAATTTTCGAAATTTCGTCTTCTAACAGAGAGAGTGATCGATTTGACGAAGTTTTTTAATTTTTTACGAATAATTATCCTCGTGTAACTTTTTCTGGATGTTCTAAAAATAAAATCAAGGGTTTGTTGAGAGCATTATTCCAACAAATTGAAGTAAAATGGACTAACTGCCATCGTCATAGGGATCGTTTTTTTTTAGAAAATAATATGAATTGGATAAGAACAACTATTACTTTGCCTGAAAGTATTTTACAAGAGATTCCATCATCCAGCTCAGTTACTCCAGGAAGCCCTGCAAAACGTTTTCGAGACTGTTGTGATAGAACTCAAAAATGAAAAATCCAAACACTTTTAGAAACGACCAGCCAGTAAAGATGTGATATCATCATGTATAGTACCAATTGGCCAGTTATCGGAAGAAGCCCAAGAGGCACGAAACATAGACAATCGTTACTATAGAGAATTGTTTATACGAAAAACTTCGCGGGTGAATACAAATACAGATCTCCTAAATAGACTTTTAATCTCATCTGACCACTATTTAGCTAGATTAAGGAGCATACCACGAAAAAATAGAAATAATTAGGAGCCAAAAGTTTTGTCATTTCTTTCCCTGCCCACAACAAATGAGTAATACGTTTATTTTCTGTGTTTTTCTCATTTTTTTATTACAAAAATATACGAAAGTTATATTATAAAACTATAAGAACACTTATTATAATTGATTTCAATCAAATTAATGAGTTCCGTATCATCAGAATTAAATCCCGCTAGATTGCGATTTTCTTACACTGTGCGTCGTTTGGAGTGCGTTATACGTCCTCGTGAAGTTTTTGTGATTTTCATTTTCGACCCGGCATTAATATTGACTAGTGTGAATCAGCATTACAATGCGAGTTTGAAAATTCACAAATTTCCCGAGGAGATACTCTTTCCCCATCACGGCCTTACAGTCCACAACCATCTACTAGCTACTCTAATGTAAATGATGTCGAATTTCTCGACTGCGAATACTTATCCGGCTTTAGCGATGAGGACTAGAGAGACAAGAAAAAAATGCAGTTTATACACGACAATACTTTAGATGACGTCAATAACGTTTAATATAAAAAAATAAATAAAAAATTGTTCATTGTTGATTGTTATGAAAAAAATTATGAAACGTGTTAGTTATTTTATTATTAGTTATTTTATTATAGTATTAAGTTATTTATTTACTAGGTTATTACAATACAGAATGTTGATTTTTATTTGAGTTTTATTTTACTTTCCCTAAAAATAACTGTAACTAGCTTTAAGGTTTTCGAATCATTTTACTGAAAAGAAACTGTAAAAATAACCTTAAAAATATTTTTAACAAATAAGCCGTTTTCACCCATCAATTTCGATGATAATGGGTTAAAATCGGGTTAAAACCCAATTCACCGGGTTTTAACCCGGGTGGATTGAATGGGTTTTTACCTTCTGCCCATCACTAGTCAAGCTTCATACCGTTTAAAGCGTTTGCAAATTTTCATGTTACGAACAGCACGGACGAGTAAAAAAGGTAAGGACTCCGCGCCGCGATACTAGCAAGTGAAGCAACATTTATGCTGTAAATGTGTGCGTTACGGGGATACCAGTTCGCACAGATATTTTCCCCTTCATTGTGTGCTTGAGATAGCAGGTGTTAGTCTTCAAATGGTACTGGTTTATGCTCGTGAACAATGTGCGTAAGTTTGAAGTAATGTGCCTTTTAAACACCATGGTTAAAATTAAAAGAAAGTGAGCCGCCAACCTGATATCAAAATGGCTATATAAATTACATACCTATAATTCTACTGGTTGGGTTTCAGTATCTTTGTTTTGTCTGAATGAAAAAGTACTTACGAATTTTATTACTTTGAAATGAAATGAATGAAATGAAATGAAATATTCTTTATTCACTGTATGGTTCCTTTACAAACTCTTAGTGAACGTTATTTTTTGTTCTGTCTGCTCTGGGTGCGCTTAGGCAATGCTGAGCTGAAGAAAAGAGCAGACGGAGAAAAACTTCAGCCCTGTTTTAAAATATGGGGTATACAATAGCTAACTTTCTTAGCTACTCTGTAAGAAAGTTAGCTATTGTATGGGGTATACAATAGCTAACTTTCTTAGCTACTCTGTAAGAAAGTTAGCTATTGTATACCCCATATTTTAAAACAGGGCTGAAGTTTTTCTCCGTCTGCTCTTTTCTTGTTGCTTTTGCTTGTTTGCTATTGATGTTTTATAATTAAGGAAGTAGATTTCATAGAAATAAATACTATGTGCGATTGAGTGATTTATTTGCAAAGTAAATACACGTGAAAATGACCACGTAAGTAAGGTCACTTTCCATCACAAAAGAAAAATACTAAAATGTTTTATTTTATTTATTTTTATAATAATATTGATTATTATATAATGTATTTTTTACGTAACCGTATAAAATTTCAACTAGGTAGTAAAGAAATTAAATACTTATTAAACAGGACAGAACATACACTACAAAATTTCACGAATTACAGATTACTCAATACTTCTGGTGCTGCTGTGCTGTACAGCTTGTACATACAGACGAGTCAGTAATCATTTATTTTAAATGAAATTATATCGTAAGCGCCGCGTTAAGACAGATGATCTCCACTAACGGCACATTCAGGGCTACCGCGCAAAAAACATGGGTAAAGGCTTCATTTGGCAGTTGATTGACCATATAATAATATGGTCATTTTAGGCTTCAACTGTCAAAAGAAGCCTAATGGTGCCCCGTTCACGAGCTTGACGCATGAACCAGTCATCCCTTAGCTCATGGATGAGATCCAATCTTCTTGACCTTTACAGTTCCTTATTATTCATATCCAGTCATTTTTCCATGCTTCAAGGAAACCTACAAATAAAATGAAGACAATATGACCAATTAAAATAAACTAAAAATTAAAAAATTAAATTAAGTTACAATTGTAATTAATTTAGTAAATAAATAACTTTAGTTTAATTAAGTGATTATTGGATGCCTGAGTAAGGTAGAATGTTTAAATACTATTGTTAAACGCAAACACCAAAATTTTTTGTAAACAGTCATCAGTAAACGTATTTCATTTCAATTATTCAAATCAAACACAACATTATCTACTAAGAACGTTATGGATTAGGTTACCCGATTTTTCGGGTAAAGTCCCTATTTATATCCTGGCCACACTGACTGTTACGGTCAAGGGCAAATCACGTGTAGTGGAGGTTTTGTGTTTCAAATATTGTTATTTATTTGTATTTGAAAAAAGCAGAAAATAATGTAATAAGATCTCGTTTACCTGTGAAAAGTTATCCCTTGGCACTTTTTTTGTAGTGTGGTATTATTTTTACACCATTTAACTACACACGACGGCATTATTTCGATTTTTGATGCGCCAAAAAATTGCACTGCCACAAGCGATGGTTGAAAGCGTAATGGCGGTCGATCGGCTTATCAGTGTGACCATCTCAAAATTTCTTATCCTGCCTTAGATTGACTACAATCCTGCCAAATCCTGCCAAAGTTTATTGTGAAAATGCCAATATAATGCCAGTAAAATAATAATTTATATAATTTATCGTGGAACGTAGTTTTAGTATAGGGCAAGCGATTTAGCCATCGCCATAGGCGTGATTGCAACTTACAATTCCATGCCTTACAAATTGCCATGTCAGGATTGTCTTTAGCGGGCCGGACTTCATTTGTAGTCCGAGTTTAAAAAAATAAAGTCTTGGGCTGCCTGCGACACTCACTGTGCCCGCACATCGCGATCAACCGATGAACCGACACGCTAAATTCACCGTACCCCCACTGTTGACATGTCCGGGTTTGGGCTCTAAAATCCGGGGTTATAACGCGTCTTGTCCTGGTTGACAAATTTTAGAGATGGCAACCCTAGCCATGATGATAGTAATGGGTCTTTCTCCCACTCTGCTCTGTACGCTCTTTCATATTCATACTTTCGCTTCATTTTACCAAAACACAAACAAATTTATTGATTAACTCCTTAAACTCGAGCACGAGTACCCAGAATAAAAGACAAAATATTATGAATGTGGTCGTTTTGATATATTGATTGAATCTATTTGAAATGTTAATACGTAATAATATAACATTGCAAGAAAAATTAACACTCAAATATCAGTTTTATGGTTATATCCGTATATATAAAATTAATAGACTTCATAATTAGATGTCACAAACAAATCTAAGAGAGATTTATTAGAGGAATTCTGAGGAATACCTGTGAGCCTGTATGTAACTAGGTAGTTATGTGGTATTGCCATAATTAACATTTAATTTCTCAATAATGCCAAATACTGCCGAATTTTTAAAAACTGCCACACATCCTGCCACAGCCTAAAAACAGGGCTCAATCCTGCCGAAATGGCAGGAAACTGCCACATATGGTCACACTGCGGCTTATCTTTATGTGAGTGTGTGCGTGTAGGTTCGTATTTACACGTAGCTGGCTTATCTTGGGTGCTTCATATTTTATGTAGGTGACGCGGAGTCCTTACTTTTTTTACTCGTCCGTGACGAACAGTGAAAATTTTTCAAATTCGAAAATTTCTTGAATTAGAAGAAAAAGCGTTAATACAAACGAAGTTTGTTTCGTATTAGCATACATTCATCACGAAATAAGTATTTTTTTGTAAAAAATGTGTGCTCAAACAAAAAATTTGAAGATCATAATCGTATCGTGTAGGTAAAACATGTCGCGATCATGGCCGCGATGAAATCTTTAATCCCAATCTACTACTCGGTCGAATTAACATGACACCTGGGAGGCTACTCTGTACGCCCATATCCGATACTTCGTGAATTTTCGGGTCTCATTTTTGAGTAAGACTGATAAAATTCTAGCAATATTTTTCTTTCAGTGGCTTAATATTATCAATGGCAACGTTAATCTTTAAATTCATGAAAAAAGAACGTGTCTAAATTTGCCAAAAATGATTCCGAAAATGTTAGAACTTATGGACGGATGCATACAGAATAGCCTCCCAGGTGTCATGTTAACTCGACCGAGTAGTAAGTGCAGTTCTGCATATAAAAAACAACTGGGATCTATCGAAGTAACATTCATTTCAATAAACGATCGCCTTGAAGTAAGTCAGACGGAGTAAAAACCCGCTCTGGTAAGTTACTTATTTAAATAATGCTGTGCAGTGCCAGAAGTTACAACTTTATAAATTCTGGTACCTAGCTCAATCTTAATGAAAGATCTTGGCTAATATGGTTTTTTCTGTGACTGGTTTTTGTACAAAGAATAAACCTAAGTAGACACTTCAACCAAAGGTAATTCTAAGTGGAACTCAGCCAGTCGATGTCTACTACCAGAAATTACATAATAGAAGCATAATAGCTGCTCTTTACTTTATAGTTTCAAGTTATGGTAACATGTCTATTATTCATATTTGCCTTCTTCAGCACAGATGTACAGAATAAAGTAATTGTGTGCACCTATTGATTACAATTGTACAGCAAAATTGAAGAAAATTAATGCATTATTGCAAATATTCTCAATTTTTGTTTCATTATTTCTCACCAGGTTAAAATGAGTGGCTCATTTGATTATTCTTGGGCAAACAACAGTCATCACCATTGGATTATAAGCAATAAAATTAATAATAACATTACATAAATGGTGACAGAGTACTGTTTTGTACAAAATGTAAGTTGTAAATGACAGCTCAGCAGAGCTGCCAGCAACACCTGTGCTGTGTTGCTTCAGCATGATTATATGGTCAACTGATCATAAATCGGTGTTGGTAGCAAATAGACTTTACTGCACCACAATATGTATACAAAAGTTCAACTGTGGTTATTACAGGTAACTTTACTGCTATTTACTTTGAACTGCCAATTCAAAAGAACTATAAAAGTTAATTGTAAATGTATGAGAGTTAAGGGTGCCAATCTTAACATAAGAAATTTAAATGAAAGCTTAGTAAAAGCATAAAGAAATTTGATCCAGACCTACAGTGTTGTACAGAGCCAATGTTACCCCAGCATAATTTTATATAGTAGAGCTATAACTAATATCCATGTTGATTATTTTTTTTTGTAAATGCCAACATAAACCCTTCTGCAATTTCAAAGAATGGAAAACATTAAGCACAGATAATTGCTGTTCTATACAGTGTGTAATTTAATCACTGAATTTACTGATCATTGACAGTTGTACATATACACATAGTACCTATGTGCCCAATTTGAAATTGCTAAATTTACTCAATAGTAAGTGGATTTAATCTATCCCATGAAATCATACTACAAAGGTAGATGATAACTGACTTTGTCCATCAGGACGTTTCCAAGATCAGTTACTCATGTTGCGGTAACAATGAGTACCTTGGTTATGCTCAAATGGCCTAAACAATGGACTCATGTTGTGAAATCAATGAGTACCTTGAATATGCTCAAATGGCCTAAACAGGCCATCAGTGTTGCAGCTCTTGTGAATAGATACAGCTAAACAAATAAGCATTAATCACCTTGTCCATTGGGACTTGTCCAAGATTGTTACTCATGCTGCGGAAGTGAAGTACCTTGGTAGTGCGTCAGAGAGACCACCAATGATACAAGAGCAAGCCAAGCTAGCTAGACTTAGCTAATTGGGATCGGAGAGATCCTTTGAGCAAGAGAATTTTCATGCCAGGTTATGTGGGTGATTATCCCTTTGTCCATTGGGACAGTTCCAAGTTATAGTTGCGCATGTTGCAGAAACAATGCGTGCCTTGGAATAGCTCGAGCAACACTTACAAAAGTGCCCCAATATCAAAATGTGAAAAAGATGATAAACCAACAAAATTTGTTCAAAATCATCATTGTGCAATGCTATTGAATTATGTTTTCTAGCCAGCATTACAGTCAAGTAAAACTTTATTTAATAAAGTCTGCGGAACCCTACAAATTACTGCCAATAAAGTATATTGAACTTTTAAACGAAAATAGATTTAAACCATTTTTCTACTTCTCTAGATACAGGGAAGAGATAAGTCTAAATAAGTAAAACCTCTTAAAAAATCAGAGGGTTGAGAGCCAGAATTGGCAATACGAAAATGTAGCTAGAGTACTAATTGCACTAGGTATATGACTAAGCACTTAGAAGTGTTTTATATGACTAGTCAAAATGGGTTCCTAATTTGAATGTTATTCTGCCTAATCAAACAGCTTGATGATTGGCAAGTTGTTATATGCTGTTACAGTACAGCAGTACTAATTGAAGTTATAATGGTCTTTCAAGATCATCTCACCTAATAAGGGTTATGATTAAATGCCCATCTATAGAAGTAGTACATACTACATCAGTGTCAGTAGTCTCTTGGTAGTAGCAGAAGAAAGCTAATAGAATTTAAACAGATATAAACAAACTGACTAAAATTAGGAGGCACTTTTGTGAATTCTCCACCATCGGCATCTCCAACATTGGAGCATCTTGGTGGAGTGAGCTCCAGGCCTAACCTATCATTGGGAGACCTGTGCCCAGAAGTGGGACGCAAAAGGAGTTGCAGCCATTGTGATTGACTACAAACTCACATGTATGTAATTTGAAAAACTTTAATGCAAAGTAATGGCACAGCCTTATAAAGTTAATCAAACCTCACCCAAAAGTACACTGAATAGTGTAAAATTCCACATCATCCAACAAGTCTTTAGGCTGAAATAAAGTAAAATTAAAAATTTTATCTTGGCAAATCTCATGATGATTCTTGTTCTATTTGAACTACAATACCCAAGATTCCCATCTTATAAAGAAAAAATTTGGGGAGGGGCACCAACAACACTGCTCTCTATGAAGAGGAAATGGTACCTTTGTTAATAAACAAATAGCGGGTGGCAGAGAGATTGAGATAAAATAAGCAGTATCATAGAGTGTTGCATTGACAACATATTGTGCACCTTAACCAACAGAAATTGATACCCTATGTATAGTACAGAATGGTTTTTTAAATCTCAGGTAAAATTAATTGCAAATACATTTATCCAACAATTGAACTTATGTAGAAACATGGCACTCTGTTGTGTTTGTTACCTTATGTCATTTTAAAATTTACATACAGCTTTCTATCAGAAGATTCAAAATTCAGATCCTGGGAGGCAATATATATGTGGCAGGCGCGGGTATTATTAAAAGTGTTTCTGTACCAATTAACATCTTTATAATAATAATAATAATTTATTCACAAGTAACATAGACTCAAAAGTGTTAAATAGGTACTTAAAAACTATGATGCCATCTGCCGGAGCTGCCTCTCAGTGCAACAGGGAATCACATCTTTTGCGCATTGTTACATAAAAACAATCTACTCTCGCCTTTGCGAATGCACTACAGAAATTGAAGAGGTTGCTTTCTGAACCTAATTTAATAGGTTGTTGTTAGAGTTAGAGCCTCAACAAAGACAGATTCAGTGAATCACTGACAAAATTTCTTTATTTTAAAGATATTAATTTTTTTTAGTTCCGTTCCTTAACTTTTTATACCTACTTAAAAACCTTTTGCAAGGTCTATAAAAAAAATTCGAATAACCTCTTAAAAATAATAAAATTTAAGAAGTGAAGATTGGAAAGCAACAGAACACATCAATAAACATTTATTTTAAAAACAATGAAAAATAAATACATGGTTTGTTCCATGTCTATTTCTTTTAAAGCGAAATTTCGCGCACTATACATATTCAAACATTATTTGATGTTTTAAAAGAGTGATCTACTTTTCCTAAAGATAGCTAGCAACAAGCTTTCTATCTACTACATATAAACTATCTTTGGTTTATGAAGTCGGATACTACAGCCATCAGTTTATTAGAAAATATGCAAAAATACTTTGGTTTGCAATGAATATATTTAATCCAGTGACATCTCCATACATTTTGTCCGAGAGGATGGTTTGTGACGTCGCTAGCCATTTGAGTCAGTTTGACTAAATTTAATTTAATTTGAGTGGCAGTAGAAATCCTGTGTTTGACTGAATGAACAATTATCCTGCTTTCCAAGCATAGTTTTGTGCAGCCTTTTTAAGGTATGCAATATGCAAACTGATTTTTTGTGTGAATGGTGTCCAAAACACCATTTAAGAAATTTGCCACATACACTAGACATAATAATAATACATTTAGTTTTCATTGAAATGGCTTTTATGACCTTATATGTACTTTTAATATTCACAAAATTAAAACTCTTATGTGGGAGATGTTTAGCACATTATATGAGATATTTTATTTACTTTGTTTGCATAAAAATATTTCAGAATTGTCACATAGCATTTGCCCAGAAATAGCACCTACCAGCAGATATCAAACATGTCTTCACCAAACGCTGTATGTTTTAGAGATGCACATAATATTTATGTTTTGCATTACACCAAAACATGTGTTGAATAAAACATACAGTGTTCCAGTGTAACACTTGCTGGTGGTGAAGACACTATGAAGCTTGACAGTGACAGCACAGAACCTCCATGCTCTTGCTGGTAAGGCTACAATAAATCTTGAGTAGCTATGATCAATCTGGTAAGGTTTTTATGCTTTTTTATTAAATTATAAGGAAATTTGCAGACAGCTTCTTCACCAAACGCTGTATGTTTTATTCAACACATAATACATGTTTTGTTGTAATGCAAAACATAAATATTATTATCACATAATTTTCAGGTTACAGAACATTCCAGTGAAGTAGGAGACCAAGTGGAAGAGGAACCCAGGGATCAAGGAGATGGTAAAGAGATGACATTGAAATCTAATATAAAAGCTGAAGTGAAAGAGGAACCTAAGGTTGGTATCTTAAAATTGGACCTATTTATGCAAACCGGAACCAACCCACACATGATGATGATGATGATAGTTTTGAGAAAAAGCTGTTTAATGTATTAGACAACTGATGTTTTGTGGATTGGTAAACATGTCATGAAAATGTTTTGTTCTGTCAAAATTTTCAGATCATTTTGATCTTTACAGGGTCGATAGAAGGTGCAATATTAAGCTTTTTTGTGTACTTAACTCAATTCGGCATGAGTGTGGATTGGTTCCGGTTTGCGTAAATAGGTCCAATTATTATTTTTATTAATGTCACACAATCATGGACACAAATCAATGTGTGTAGTAACATGGTATCTAGCTATAGTTATGATAATCCATTGATATATTTAAGAATCAATCAATTTTATATTACATGATTATATATGATGTCAAGATTTGAACATTTGTACATTGTCTCATTACATTGTCTAGCTCATGCTAAACTAAAAATTTACTCAGTATCCTTAATATCTAACTAAAATCATGTTTTTATGGTATTAATCATTTTTAATGCTTTCAAGTATACTGTTATTATTTTTTCTTGTATAATAATAATATGTTGTAGGTGTATTTATTGTTATAAAAACTTAAAGGTTTTTCTTTAATCCTTTTTAAGGAGGGTGGTGCAGAAGAAACAGAAGTAGTATCAGAAGATGAATTACCAGAGATACAGAAGCCAAGTGTGAAGGATGCACAGAATGTGTCTGACTATGAGCTACCGGGGCCCAAGCCCGCAGATCTACCTGCTGAAACTGAGGTACATAGTCACTCATTTGGTTTATAAATTGTCCTCTAGCACACTTGTGGAAATTGGGGAAATGAAGTACTGTAGAAGTTAAATAACAATGTACACAAAACAGATGGCATTCCTTGCAAGAAGCCTAAACTAAACTAAGCACTTAATTTCAAATTTAGAAGAGAGTACAACATTCAGTTTTATTCTTTTTATTCTTATGTATCTTATGGTTAATTTACATTGATCCAGAGCTGTTATTCAGAGATACTGCATTCTAGCGCTGAATGGGCACTGGATCAATGTAAACATGCAGTGTCCAGCACTGGATCGGAATGGAATTGTACTTATTTTTCAATCCAGTGAATTCCCCTCGCACGCCGCGCACCCCGCACCAGTGTCACTGGAACTGTGTAAACGCAACGGGCCAGCTGCTGCCAGTGTCCACTCATGTAGTGACCTCACTTCTGTTGTCTGGTTTACAATATAAGTTTGCCAAAAATGTCTAAATCAAAACAGGGTCTGTTTTGACATTTTTTGAAGAACTCTGACTATCACTTATCTATTTTCTCAAATTAGCTTTTCCTTTATGCATTCTTTCTCAAACAATTCATTCGCATTGTCCAGCCGTAGATTTAGAATTTGTTTTGCGTGAAGCAGTATGATACAAAGATTTTTTGGCAGTATTTTAATTGCCTGCACTTTCTAAGACGCGGAATACTCATTTTTGCTGCAAACTTATTGTCACCCTAATAAAGTAAGAGTGTCTACTGGATTAAATGTAAATCAGCTCTTATGTGTATTCATTATGTCTTTAGGTGGTATCAGAAGATGAACTGCCTTCAGATAAGAAGGAGCCAAAAGAGTCACGCAAACGTAAAACAGACGAATCTCGTGAACCTCGTGGAAACAGCAAGAAACAGGCAGTTTCGAAGGTTTGTAGCATAATATTAATATATAATAATATATTTATTTCCATAAAATAACATGTACAGAAAATGGTTTACACATAATCACATTGTACTCATAATACACACATCAACACTGTCTAGGGATATTTCGAATTTTCTCATATTTATCAAAATTCTTTATGAATAGCCTGCAACATGTATATATTTTTATGAAGCCTATTTATCAGACTATAGTTTAGAATACAAAAAAAATATTTTTTATGTGAAAATAAAATTTTATTCATATAAATACAAAAAGTTAATTAAGAGCAAAAGTAACGATAAATGTGTTTTTTAAAAAAAAGTGAAAATAAAGGAGAAAATTCCATTCTCTTTGCAATTATGCAAAAAAATCAAGTCAGTAAAACCACCCATGACATTAACAACCGTCCTGCAACGGTTTTTCATGCTATGAATCAGGTTGTCAAAAGTCATGCTGTGGGATATTCTCCCAGGTCCTGCTAAGATGCAAAAAAAGTTGCTCTTCAGTAGCAAGGTTAGGGTTTAGGTCCGGCGATTGCTCAGGCCAGTCTAAAACCGATATGTCGTGCTGCTGCAGCCACCTGGTCACCACTTGCGCTGTGTGCGGACGAGCGTTATCATGCATGAGCGTGAATCCTTGGCTCATTTGCACTCGATGGGGGTAGATTATTGGTGCTAGCACCTGGTCACGGTATTTTTCAGCCGTCATGGTGTTTCTGATCCAAACGAGATCCGTTCGTCCACCAGCACGTATTCCCGCCCAGACCATAATCGTGCCGCCATGTTATGGATGGGATGGGATCCTGAGGGTGTTGCAGACGGCTTTCACGACCAGGAACTCGCCATACGCGTACTTTTCGTGAATCAGAATGGAAACCGAATCTGGACTCATCAGTAAACAGCACTTCAGACCACTGGTTATCTTCCCACAACAAATGTTCACGAAGTCCACTGCAATCTTATTCCACGATTTCCTCGCCGTAGTGTTGGAGTATGAAATGGTCTGCGAGCATAAAGGTTTGCTTCATGCAGTCTTCTCACAGTTTGATCACTCACCAGTAACTGGTGTTCAGACTGAAGCCTTTGAACCAACTGCATGGCCGTAACATTTGGTTGCCTTCATGCAGCTTGCAAAAATCGGTCTTTTCGTTGGGTGGTCTTGCCCTTACCGCCTGGGTGTCTTTCAGCCACTTTACCGGTAGCACGATATCGTGACCACAACCACGATATGACGTTTTGCTTTGTCCCAATCTCATCAGCAGTTCTCTGTTGAGTCGCTCCAGCTTGGAGCATGCCTACTGCCCTTAAAATTTCGTCTCGTCAAATGGCGGCGCTGCATCATGCATACAGTGCTAATGAATTTAAAATTAATCACTTTTTCGTGATAAAACTTTAATTTTTCACAAAAAATGATCAAAAACTATGATTAATAAATTTAAACCTAAATCAAGTATCATGGGCTATAGTAAAACAGAATCAATCTAGGGAGAGTCTGGTTGCCTATATTACAGGTTTCTGCCCAGTTTAGGCAACTGACGATGCATACTCTTTTAACTGTATTCCTACTAAACACATCAACACTGTCTGGAGATATTTCGTTTAGAGTTCAAAGGTTAATTCAAAAAATACTGGCGGGATTTTAAATCTTTTTTACAAGCATATTTTTTAGGTCATTTTGAATGATTCCAAATTTGAATTTACGAAAATTAATTTAAAACAAAAGATATGCGCGGCAAACCTAGTGCGAGAGTCGAAAGGTTCAGTGTCATTATAAGCTGACGTCAAAAATGTTTCCTCTAACGACCAGTTTTTTACAACCTCGCGTGTTTAGTACTCTACTTTTTTACAATAAAATGCATTATTACACTATTTTAATTCAAATTTATTTTAATTTTTTTAGTTGGATTTCTTATAAAAGCGTGTTTTTTGGTTTTTATAACTATTATTTATTTTCTTCTTTTTAGTTTGGTTTATTTTTAAAAGAGTGTTTTTTAATTTTTTTTAACTTTTATTTTTAAATAAAATACATATTTTAATTATTAATACCATTATTAATTTATGCTTATGTCTTAAGATAATGGTTGGAAATAATATTCAAAAATTCTATAAATTGACAAATATCTTATTTTGCAAATTGAATAATGAAATAATCTTATCAAATTAGTGTGTTGTCATCGGTCCTCGATAAATCTACAAAGTTTGAATGAAATCTGGCTGTTTAAAGTGGGTCAAAATCGCATCTGAAGGAGTCTGTTACAAACATACATACAAGTGAAACTAATATTAAGCGTGTAAAAACTATTTCTTCTTATATTTGCTTACTACGAAAGTACTTAGTGTTGTTGCTATAGCGATATTCTATAGTTCTATTGAAACTATCGACCCGTAGCGAGAATATCGATAGGATCGATTGATAAAAAATATATAATACTAGCCTTTCGCCAGCGGCTTCGCCCGCGTGGACCCGTTTTATAGGTTCCCTTAGGATAAAAACCATCCTATATCCTTTCCCAACGTCCACTCTATCTGTGTTCCAAATTTAATTAAAATTGGTTCAGTAGTTAAAACGTGAAAGCGTAGCAGACAAGAGTTACTTTCGAATTTATAATATTAGTAGGGATTACCTCTTTTATAAGGACACTTAATCTATCGGCTGTTACATATGAACTTGATAGGTAATTATGCAACTGGTTGTTTGACCTTTTTTCGGATGCCCGCAACCATAAATACAAGGGCATGAGTCACTTCTTGTTGAGTCCTTCCCTGTTGAGGTCCATGATCTTGATATCCTTCTATTTTTATCTTTATGATACATTATTATTTATAATAGATTATTATAATACAAATGTTTTTTGATGGACATTTCATCAAACATTAAATTAAATATATTATCTGATGGCTGTTGTGATTTAGCATATTGTTTTAAAATTCAAAGCATCAAAAACTTTTTGGTTTATGCCAACACGCAGTTCAAACTGCCGTTATAATGATTTTAAAGTGCTAGGAGCTGGAAGACACCACAACCTTCGCAGCAGCCGATAGCATGTGCTATCTTTTGTAAAGTCTTAAAGCAATATTTTTTTCTTGGATACTCCATCTTCCAGCCTTTGTATTTCCTGTTGGCATTTTTTGATTGGGCTTGTAACATAAGTGCAAATGAAGGAGTTAACTTCTTCGTTAATTTTGTTACAGATTTATTGTCACTAATAGTTTCATATTTTTAATAGCATTACGTAACCGACATATTTTTTTCATTTGCTTCCGGCATTTCATGAATAATTTGTTCTTTTTGAGATTTTTCCTTTTTACCAATTGTCATGGTCTGATTAGTATTTAGTACCATCATCATTATGCAAAGGCACCACCTGTAATTAAAAACACAGAAAAATTACAAAGCATTATTATCAACACAGAAAAAAGGCATAAGCGATAAAACCAGCCAAGTGCGAGTCAGGTACCTTTGCTTGTTTTGGAATATTTGTAATCTTAATCTTAATATATATATAAAAAGTAAAGGGTTTTCTTTGTACGTAAAGACACGGTTTTCTCTATTATCATTAACTCCAATCAACTTCCCGTTGGGGTAGTAAATACCCCTTAGTATGTAGATGATCGTAAGGGAGTTTGATCGCGGTGGGTGGAAGTGGGTGGAAAAATCTGAAATAAAAAATATCTGTACTTTTCTAACCAAAAGGGACTTCTGGGTGCATCTAAAAATTTCTGGGATGATCTAGCAAACTATTATAATTTTAATTTTATGGAGAATGTTCGAGAAAGTTCCAGAAACTTCTCGAATCATTTGGATTTTTTAAAATAATTTTAATTGAGAATATTCGAGAAAGTTCGCGCAAGCTAAACGCAAAAATTTGTAAGTATGGATGTTTGTTACGTAAAAACTACTGAATGAATTTAAATGAAACTTTACAGTAATATAGCTTATACATCAGAATAACACATAGGCTACGGTTTATAAAGATATTGTGTAAATTGTCCAAAATATAACGATAAGTGTCAAGTAAGTAGGAAAAAATCTACCATCTGCGAGCTTTTCTGCCGTGCGCTGCCAAAACCGCTAGAGACACATTCGTACTGTATGATGGAAATGTTTATCTTAAATAGTCCTACGAAAAAGCCGGTCCGCGGCACTTCAGAAGGGACTTCACTTTATATTTATGATACTCTCTAACGCGGGTGAAACCGCGGGGCACAGCTAGTATCTATTAATATTTTTGATGGTTCTGGCTTCGGCTCTGCTGCAGACAGTGATGGTTCAGATTGTTCAACCAGAGAATCATCAATCACTTGGTGAGGCTGAAAATATTATAAAAAAGTTGTTTTAATCATTAGGTAATTTAAGGACGCGTTTCCAAATCACACGAAAACTTTAAAAAATAAGCAGTTTTTCGGTACATTTTGCGGCAAAATGAAAGTAAACCAGATGTAACTAATAATTACCACAGATAGATTACTTCTTCATCTACAAATGGTCTTAACTTTTATTCGCAAATATTGGTCAATTAAATTGTAAAAAATAATTTCCGGTGCCTCTCAACGCAAAATTAACGATATCGTGTTGAGTTTAGGAACATTTCTCTTCTATTTAATAACATAAATTTATGTATTAAAAAATATTTTATGTAAATAGACATGTTAAACTCAAAAAGGTGTTAAAAAAAACTACCAAAATGGTACAAAAAGTCTCAGAAAAAAAATAAAATCACGTCTAGTTTTTCCACAAATTTTGCTATAACGCATGAATCATAATGGCTTGAATATAAGGGTTATTTTACTTGTCACTGTCTTGATTTATAGCACAAAATATTTGCAATGAAATATTAGTCTGCGCTCGGCCGCCGTCGTGAGTGGACACTGTGTCGCTTGTAAGCAGGAGCTCGTGTTGAAAAAGATCGCTGTACGAATACAAAATATTTGACATACCAATCTTGATACTTCACGTGTTTTGTTTTCCCAGTTTATTTTTGCTTTTATTTTCCCAGTTTATTTTTGCTAAAATTGAATTATTTACATTTCGTTTCGGACTTGATGGACTGACCTGAAGGTATACTTCGATGACTGCTACTGGAACTAATAAACGAGTAGAGCTAGGTGTGCCGAGTTTGAGCTCATTTTGTTAGTTACGTTGAGATCTTACCTCCGGACTTGATGGAGTGACCTGAAGGTAAACTTCGATGACTGCTACTGGAACTAATAAACGAGTAGAGCTAGGTGTGCCGAGTTTGGGCTCGTTTTGTTAGTTACGTTGAGATCTTACCTCCGGACTTGATGGAGTGACCTGAAGGTATACCTTGATGACTGCTACTGGAACTAATAAACGAGTAGAGGTAGGTGTGCCGAGTTTGGGCTCGTTTTGTTAGTTACACTGAGATCTTACCTCCGGACTTGATGGAGTGACCTGAAGGTATACCTCGATGACTGCTACTGGAACTAATAAACGAGTAGAGCTAGGTGTGCCGAGTTTGGGCTCATTTTGTTAGTTACGTTGAGATCTTACCTCAGGACTTGATGGAGTGACCTGAAGGTATACTTCGATGACTTCTACTGGAACTAATAAACGAGAAGAGCTAGGTGTGCCGAGTTCGGGGTCGTTTTGTTAGTTACGTTGAGATCTTACCTCCGGACTAGATAGAGTGACCTGAAGGTATACCTCGATGACTGCTACTGGAACTAATAAACTAGTAGAGCTAGCTAATAAAAATGTATTTAGTTTATATCTCTTATAATTGTTGTTTTAGATGCCAAAGCTAATGACGTTTGGGAAAAGCTCCCGTAAGAAACTTCATGCCACTAGACATAATGTAGAAAAGGCAAGACGGTTAGTAGGTTCCTATATGAATAATTGAAAATACATATATTTTAGTTAACATTGATTACCATACCATCCTTTTTTCGCAGGCAAAAGGACGGAGGTAGTCGTGATACGAGTATCCTAATCGGGGTCAGCTAAGAATTACAGGGGAAAACACGTTTGTTTTTGCTATTTGGATGGACCCAGGAAAAATTAAATATGAATTTATAGCCAAAGACGATCAATTCTGGACGGAGAATATGAAAACACAATACAAGAACTTCCTCCTTCCAGAATTGATCGATCCAAGATTCAAACCTCTTCACATAGTCATAGTAATATAATGACAACTAAGAATGATTAAATTTTTTTTGTTAGTTTTATTCAACTTTGGAAAAAAAAGTGTCTCCGTCCTTTTGCCTGCGAAAAAAGGATGGTATGGTAATCAATGTTCACTAAAATATATATATTTTTAATTATTCGTATAGGAACCTACTAACCGTCTTGCCTTTTCTACATTATGTCTAGTGGCATGAAGTTTCTTACGGGAGCTTTCCCCAAACGTCATAAGCCTTTGGCATCTAAAACAACAATTATAAGAGATATAAACTAAATACATTTTTATTAGCTAGCTCTACTCGTTTGTCCAGCGATGGCCGAGTGGTAAAAGCCGCGGTCTTCTACGCGACCGAACCCGGGTTCAAATCCTCGGCGCGCACCTCTGACAAAGAAACTTGTAATGTGCGCATTATGGAAAATATCGTGATATTTAATTGATTACGATGTTCTCCATCGCCGTGCATGCCTGAGAGAAATTCATTATTTCTCGAAAGCATGACGTCCACCAATCCGCACTTGGCCAGCGTGGTGGACTATAGCCTAAATCCCTCTCACTTGTGAGAAGGAGACCTGTGCCCAGCAGTGGGACATAAAAAAAGGTTGAAAAAAAAATTCAACTTTAGCATTTACTAGCTCCTGGACTGCCTTGGTACGGCATCCTAATTGCGTAGTAACACACTAGAAATGACAATCCGTTCCAATTCGACAGTTCAACAGTTTTTGCTGTCGTGAAAATGAATTTGAAGCAATGAATATTGTTTAGATATATCTCTCAGTATTATTTCTCCCTCTTCCTCTAATCCATCCATAGGTTGTCTTGTAAATATTGCTTTTAGCGATAAGACCATCTATTGTGTCACGCACGCTATGTGAAATATTTTTCTTTGACGTTTGTATGGTGTACATAATAAAGAGTTTTTCTTTGACATTTGTATGGTGTACGTAATGAATATCTATATATTAGTAATGTGGTCTGCTAATTTTCGAGAACTTGCATTTGATACCCATAACAAAATTATAAGAAACTAGTGGAGCCTGCAAACTTCGTCTTGCCCGGGAAAGCAGCCCCACCTAACGGGTCCGATTGTGATATCAAACGATCCAGAAACCCATTGAAATATACTCACAAAATATCATCCAAATCGGCCCAGCCGTTTTAGAAGAAGTCAGTGACATACCAACAACAGCGCCACCTACCGAGTCCAATTGTATTTTCAAACCTTCCAGAAACCTATTGAAATATACACACAAAATATCATCCAAATCGGCCCAGCCGTTTTAGGAGAAGTCAGTGACATACCAACAACAGCGCCACCTACCGAGTCCAATTGTATTTTCAAACATTCCAGAAACCTATTGAAATATACACACAAAATATCATCCAAATCGGCCCAGCCGTTTTAGGAGAAGTCAGTGACATACCAACAACAGCGCCACCTACCGAGTCCAATTGTATTTTCAAACCTTCCAGAAACCTATTGAAATATACACACAAAATATCATCCAAATCGGCCCAGCCGTTTTAGGAGAAGTCAGTGACATACCAACAACAGCGCCACCTACCGAGTCCAATTGTATTTTCAAACCTTCCAGAAACCTATTGAAATATACACACAAAATATCATCCAAATCGGCCCAGCCGTTTTAGGAGAAGTCAGTGACATACCAACAACAGCGCCACCTACCGAGTCCAATTGTATTTTCAAACCTTCCAGAAACCTATTGAAATATACACACAAAATATCATCCAAATCGGCCCAGCCGTTTTAGGAGAAGTCAGTGACATACCAACAACAGCGCCACCTACCGAGTCCAATTGTATTTTCAAACCTTCCAGAAACCTATTGAAATATACACACAAAATTTCATCCAAATCATCAAATCAAAAATACACAGCAAAAAAGAAATAATAAAACTTGGCTCAAGTATCGAGCCGTGTCAGTTCACTCATAATTTCGCCGCTTCGCACAAGTCGCTGTGTGTGTGAGCCGTGCACGTGTAGTAGTAAGTCTCAATACCTAGAATAGAAGCGCGACAATTCGGAAATGCGTCCTTAAGGATTTTCAATTATTATCATCATCACTCCCAGGATGTTCACTGCTCAACTAAAAAAAAAGTACCTGGGATTGCTTCGGAATGTTTGTCATATCCAATAAAAAAGTTCCAAGATAATTCTGTATGCTGATGATATGAAGATTTTGTACCCCATTACTAATTCAATAAGTTGTTACCTTCTTCAACAAGATCTCTGCAACTTAGAAACATATTGTATTGCCATCAAACTCGATTTGAATGTATCTAAATGTTCCATATGCTCATATACACATCAAACCAACCCATTAATTTACAATTACACATTATACAATACATCTATTACTAGAACAAATACGATTAGAGACTTAGGTGTCACTTTTGACTCAAAGCTACTGTTTGACACCCATATTAATAACATTATTAAAAAAGCTAGCAAGGCTCTTGGCTTCATATTAAGAAATTCATCCGATTTCAAAAATATTAAGACCTTAAAAATTCTTTATTGTGCTTTTGTTCGCAGCCATTTAGAGTACTGTTCACAAATTTGGAACCCACAATATCACATATATATTGACAGAATAGAGCGCATACAAAAACGTTTCCTCCGTTTTCTGCAATTTAAGACCAAAACAATTATACCGAACTATGCCCTGCGATGTTAATAATTCCACATGCTACCTTTGCACGAGCGTAGAAAGATTGCCGATGTGTCGTTTTTGTCTAAGATAGCTCGGGGCATAATAGACTGTCCTGAGCTATTAAGTAAATTATCACTCCGTGTGCCATCACATGCTTTACGAAAATCAGATCTTTTATCAATCCCTTTAGTAAAAACCAAATACCGACGAAATTCTTTTCTATTAAGGTCATGCAAAACATTTAATTCTATTGTTCGTACCGTTGATATTGATCTGTTTCATACCAACGACCTGCAACTCAAATCCAGGCTAGCTAATAGTTTCTTTGACGCAAGATGCTAATTGCATATATATATTCGTATACGTACACACATTCATACACGAATATGCATGTGTATTATGTATAGAATACACTGAATTATATATACACATGTGTATGTATGGATATATGTGTGGTTGGCGTTCTTTCGTGGTGGTTTCGTCGAATTATTTTTTTTCTTCTTTGTTTTTTTTTTTAATATATTGTTACGCGCTGTGGGTAATGAAAATGCCGTTGGTAACGTAGAAGGCGTTTATTGTCAGCTTCCACAAAAATCCACTTCACAGAGTCCGAATCACAATGCACAATCACTATAGTCCAATATCTTCGCTTGAGTCGTCGAAATAATTCTTCGTTGTCGCTTGGTAGAGATCGCTTCGGTTTCACTTACGAAAATAAACTGCCCAGTCGCGGCTCGGCGCGTGCCTTATATACGGCCACCCATGGTTCTCTAGAAATTTCCCGAACCACCAAATACAATAGACCCGTCCCGAACCTTCCTTTATGTTATTACGCACCTATGTACAGCTTATGTAGTCATAAACAATAGCCGCTCGCGACCCGCGATGTAAACAACCTATACATGTACGCTATAAATAGGTACGTACTCGCCGCGGACCCCGAATTTGTTTACTGGTAGAAATCGATGTTTTTCTTATGACCGATTTTTCGAGAACTTTCTTCACTGTTCGATAGTAGACCTAATACCTGTTTATGCGTTTTTGGGGTTTTGCTGTACGACGCTTTGTTCTCGAGATATAGGTACTCAAAGTCGTAACATTACCCCCTCCTTAGTCATGCTCGTCCCGAGCATGATTCTTGCCGTGGTATTTTGCTAGTCGGTCTACATGTACTACTTTTAGCTTGCCGCGGGGACCCTTCTTAATCCGGTAAGTGATGTCGTTAATCTTTGTGACAACAGTGTAAGGTCCTTCCCAGCGAGGTTGTAATTTAGGGGACTTCCCCTTTTTCCTCTGCGGATTGTGAAACCACACTAGAGCTCCTTCTTCAAATCCCTTGGAATTGGCTTTCCTGTCGTATCGGGTTTTCATGCTTGTACTGGTTTTCAAGCTGTTCTCCCGAACCATCTTGTGTACCTCATTTAGCTGGTATTGAAGATCACTCACGTACTCCGTCACAATCTTGGGACCATCCGGTGGAGTTCCAGTTATAGCGTCTATCGGAAGCCTGATTTCTCTGCCGAAGTTCACCTTTGCTGGAGTAAATCCTGTACTGTCGTGGAGTGCCGAACGATACGACATAAGGAACAGAGGTATGTATTGGTCCCAATCTTTTTGATGTTCATCCACTACCTTAGCCAAGTGATTTTCCAACGTTTGGTTGAATCTCTCGACCATACCGTCTGACTGTGGATGAGCAGGAGTCGTGCGCGTCTTATGCATGCCCAGCAAACTACACATTTCTTGGAATAGTACCGACTCGAAATTACGTCCTTGGTCCGAATGGATTTCCATAGGTACACCATATCGGCAGACTACTTCTTGCACGAGCTTTTTAGCCACGGTGTGTGCTTCTTGATTGGGAGTGGCAAACACTTCAGGCCACTTAGTGAAATAGTCCTGCACAACTACGATGTATCGGTTTCCATCTTCGGTTACTGGAAATGGCCCAGCTACGTCAATAGCTATACGCTCCCAAGGTGCTCCAACGTTATACAACTTTAATTTGCCTTTACTTCTTGTTTGGGGACCTCTGACTGAAGCGCAAGCTGTACATTTTCGGCACCAGTCTTCCACATCTTCGCGACAATGTACCCAGTAAAATCTTTTTCGCAGCTTTACTAGTGTTTTCTTCACGCCTAGGTGCCCACCGGAAGTTCCATCATGAATGTGCCTTAGGACGGACGACATCATACTTCTTGGTACTACGATCTGTAGGGTTACTTCCTGTCCGGTGTTAGACTCCCATCTTCTATGTAAGACATCATTTTCCAAGACTAAGCTGTCCCATTGAGCCCAATAGCTTTTAGTGACTGGACTACATGCTGACACATCATTCCAGCTGGGTTTGTTCTCACTTCGTTTCCAGTCCAGTATTAACCGTAGATCATCATCTTCTTCTTGCGCCTTTTTCATGTTTTCGTTGGTCCATTCATCGTCTAAGCCTTGCGTCCTTATTAACTTAACATGTCCTGTGGTTTCTTGTTTCTGACAGTGTTTGCAATCTTCAGGACAAGGTCTTCGTGATAAGGCATCGGCGTTGCTGTGTCCTTTTCCACTCCGGTGTTCCGTAACAAAATGAAACTCTTGCAGTTGCTCGAGCCATCGTGCCACTTGACCTTCAGGATTTTTAAACTGCAGGAGCCATTGTAACGCTGCGTGATCTGTCCGTAGTGTAAACTGGCGACCAATAAGGTACTTCGAAAAATGTTGCAAGACCTTGACCACGGCAAGTAACTCTCTACGAGTAACGCAGTAATTTCTTTCTGGTTTCGAGAGTGATTTGCTGAAGTATGCTATCACTACCGTGTGCTCGCCTTGTATCTGTGATAAAACGCCGCCGATTCCAGTATTACTCGCGTCCGTATCCACGATGAACCTCCCATCGCGACTTGGATATCCTAATATAGGCGTTTCACACAAACAACGTTTTAGCTCTCTGAAGGCATCTTCACAGGTCGAATCCCAGACAAAATCTCGTTTTTCTTCCGTAAGACGATGTAATGGCCTGGCTATATCTGAAAATTTATTTACAAAACGTCTGTAATACGTACACAAACCCAGAAATGAACGTACTTCAGATTTATTCCTCGGAGTAGGCCAGTCCTGCACAGCCTTAATCTTCTCTGGGTCGGTTTTAACTCCTTCCGGGGAAATAATGTGCCCAAGGTAGCTCACTTCTTTCTTGAAGAGGGCACATTTCTTCGGGCTTAGCTTTAGGTTGGCGTTCCTAAGCCGTGTAAAGACCCTTTCCATATTCCGCAGGTGTTCCTTAAAAGTACGCCCCATGATGATAATGTCATCAAGGTAGACCAAACATACGTCTCCAAGAAGGCCCACCATTACCCTTTCCATGAGACGTTCGAAAGTGGCGGGTGCATTACACAAGCCGAATGGCATAACTTTAAATTGCCATAGACCGTTACCTATTCCTGTACTGAATGCTGTCTTTTCCTTATCTTTCGGATCTATCTCCACCTGCCAATATCCACTCTTCAGATCAATGGTAGAGAACCACTTCATACCACTGAGCATGTCCAGCGTGTCATCTATTCGAGGCAGGGGATAACTATCCTTTTTGGTAACGTTATTCAACATCCGGTAATCTACACAGAACCTTGTGCTGCCGTCCTTTTTCTTTACTAAGACAACTGGTGAAGACCACGGACTTGTAGAAGGTTCGATAATTCCGTTACTAGCCATGTCTTTGACGAGTTCAGTGACTTCTTTTTCTTTTGCCCATGGTATCCTTCGAGGTCTTTGTTTAATGGGCCTAGCGTCGCCGGTGTCGATTTGGTGCTTGACGAGTCCCGTTCGTCCGAAATCACAGTCCTTTGCAAAAATGTCTTTAAATTTTGATAGGAGTTCCCATGCCTGCTGTCGCTCGGAAGTAGATAAATTCTCTAGAAGCTTCGAGAAGTTGACAGACAATATCGGCGCTAATTTGTTTCTCTGGCTGTACTGCTTTGATATTTCCCAGCTGTCTAAGAAGTTTCACTTCCTCGCATCTTCCCATTAAGCTGTTCTTCTTTAAATGAACTTCCTCGTTACTCATATTGAGAACCCGAACCGTAGATACTCCTTTGGACATGAGTAAAGTTCTTGCAGTAATCAAGTTATGGTTACTTCCGGTGTCCTCAACAATCACACATCTTCTTACTTTAACCTTCGAGGGGAATTTCACTTTCACTAGAGACTCCGATCTGGGTGCCAGTACAGTGTCCTTCAAGCAGTAAAGATTGCATGGTTCAGATCCATTAAGACATACTTCTTGATCAGGGAACCTCAAAACCCCTTTCCGTACGTCAACAACGCACTGTTCTTTCCTTAAGAAGTCCAGTCCCAATATGCAATCATCGGTGATACTGGCAATTAATACTGGATGTCGGTATACACGGTCACCAATCTTCAAATCAACGTCTATATTGCCGAGGACGGAAACTGGTTGGCCGGTTGCTGTTTGAAGACTGTATGCTGGCGATCGCTTGGTCCACTGAATGGTTCGCGGAAGTAGCTCAGGCTTCACAATTGAACAAGAGGCTCCAGTATCCACAGTGAATTGGCAAGTCCGGTTATTCACAATACCCTCAATTGTTAAGCTGTTTCCGTTGCAAACTTGGTTAATTGTAATACAGGGGGCATTAATTTGACCAACCAGCGCCCGCCCCGCGGCCCTGGCGACATCTAGTTTAACGGTAAGTTGTCCACTTGGGTTTCCGAGTCAGAAACCCATCTTCTTTTCTTCTTGGGACACTCCAACCGAATATGCCCCTTTTCGCCGCAACCGTAGCATGTGGGACCATAACGTGGTTTCTTTTCCTCCGTTACCACTTCCCTTACTTTATGGTACCTTGTATCTTGTCTCACGGCTTCGACTTCCAGGGCATGGGCCAAAGCACTCTTCAGAGTCTGGTGATGGCCCAAACGCACAGCAGCCCTGACCTCTAGGTCTCGTATCCCGTCGACAAATGCCTGCAGTAAGTACACTTCTATGTTCCCTGGTGTCGAAGAGTAGGCACGCCTTACAAGTCTTTCAACCTCTGTTGCCCACTGCTGGAGGCTCTCGTTGGGCTTCTGTGTTCTCTCTCGAAGCTGAGCTCGGTACACATACTCGAGGTGTTTCTCGCCATAGCGAGTTTCTAACGCTTCCATTAGAGTTTCCAGCGTCCTGCCTTCCTTCGGTAGGTTTTCGATTGTCATTAAGGCGTCCCCTCTTAAGGCCAGGGTTAAAGCGGTAAAGGAGTAATCCTGTCCCTAAGCATTTGCTTTCGCAAGCGTCTCGAACTGGTATCTGAAAGCCGCCCAGGAAGAACTTCCATCGAAGTGTGGAAGGTCGAGTCTAGCCGATGTCGCAGGAGATGCTGCTATCGGTTCTCGTATCTTCAGTTTCACGACCTCCTTGCTTAATTCTTCAACGCGCTCTTCCAGGTGGTCAGTTCTGAGCGTAACTCCCTTAACCTCATGCTCCACTACTTTAAGTTTCTCGCCAAGGCCAGTAAGTCCACTGTCGATTTTCTCTATGATCTCTCGACGGCTGGCCTCTTGTTCGCGGCGGCTGGCTTCCTGACTGGCCTGGATGTGTTCCTGGATCTCGCGGCGGCTGGCTTCCTGTTCGCGGCGGTTGGCTTTTAGTTCAGCTTGCATCTTTTCCTGCATACCCTGTATTGCGGACAGTATCGCTGTCATATCCATTGCAGGAGCCGGTGCTGCGGTTGCCTCTGACGACGACCCCGGCGCAGCGGTCTCGTCCTCCCCTTCAGCCGCAAGTTGTCGCGCAGCATCCATACCGACCTGTCTCCTGGTCCTCGGAGTGCGCCCCTCTTCGTCTCGTTGTACTAACGGCATCCCGCTTCTGACACCAATTGTTACGCGCTGTGGGTAATGAAAATGCCGTTGGTAACGTAGAAGGCGTTTATTGTCAGCTTCCACAAAAATCCACTTCACAGAGTCCGAATCACAATGCACAATCACTATAGTCCAATATCTTCGCTTGAGTCGTCGAAATAATTCTTCGTTGTCGCTTGGTAGAGATCGCTTCGGTTTCACTTACGAAAATAAACTGCCCAGTCGCGGCTCGGCGCGTGCCTTATATACGGCCACCCATGGTTCTCTAGAAATTTCCCGAACCACCAAATACAATAGACCCGTCCCGAACCTTCCTTTATGTTATTACGCACCTATGTACAGCTTATGTAGTCATAAACAATAGCCGCTCGCGACCCGCGATGTAAACAACCTATACATGTACGCTATAAATAGGTACGTACTCGCCGCGGACCCCGAATTTGTTTACTGGTAGAAATCGATGTTTTTCTTATGACCGATTTTTCGAGAACTTTCTTCACTGTTCGATAGTAGACCTAATACCTGTTTATGCGTTTTTGGGGTTTTGCTGTACGACGCTTTGTTCTCGAGATATAGGTACTCAAAGTCGTAACAATATTTATAGTATCGGTACCTGTACTATAATGCATTCTGTGGTATTAGTGTAAACTTAAGTATCTTGACCTAATCTTAATGTTTTATAATTATCTGCGAAAACTTTTAAATGGCCTTACTTGTGTTATTTTAATGTTATATGTTAGCTCCAGGTCCTGGTCCAGATTCAGCCACATGGTCTATAGCCAACTGTAATCCGGGCATAGATCCAGTTTTGATTACTTGGTGTGAAGGTCCAGGTACAGGTTCAGCTTGGTGAACTACAGAAATATCAACAACTTGCTGATGCTGAAAAAAATTTCATAGTTTGATTATACATTACATTACTGATTGCCATTAAATAAATAAAATATAAGTAACGCGATCAAGAAAAAAGGGATAAACATTACCTACATGTTTCAGTTAGGTATTTTAATTATGCTTGTGCAAGACAAATAAAGTAATTACTACTAAAAAGCGCAAAAGAAACTACCTCATCACATTCAATGGCTGGAACAGCATGCCGATTTAGTTTTTTCTCAGCAAAGTCAGTAAATGATGATTTTTTTTTAATGTTTGCTGCATAGCATCCTGTGTTCAGCATACAACTTGCGCTGAAAAGGTAAAGCCGACCTCTCCCTGTCAGGAAAACAATATCTTGCCCATGATTCGCAACTGTAAAATCACTGGCGGCTAGTGACATTTATCGATGGGGGTTCACAAAAAAAAAAAACAAAAAAAATATTTTACCACCCGTTGCCATCCAAGCAGATTCACCACCACTGTCGGTGTCAGTTCCAGTTGATAACCACAAGACACGGAAAACAAATTAATTTATTGCTTTCTTCACATCCACACAACCAATGTGTTAAAATATTGTTCAGATTTAAAAACACGCGTAAAAGATTTTTTAATACAGTTGCTCAAAAAGTGGCGTATTGCAGTGACGTATAGCGTTCGGGAAGTGGGCTATTACACACTCGTGCTTTTTCTTTACCTTTTCCAAACTCGTGCGTTCTCTATCCCAACTGTCAAAATAATGTCTATTAAAAAGAAGAAAAAAACCAACCACGAAGTTTTAGAAGTTTTTATGATTCATGCAAATATTTCTAAAAAGATGCTACTAATTTGTTTCAATATCAGATTTAATGATTTGATTCAATGAGTTAGGTTAGGTTTCATTTCATTTCATCTCATTAACATTTTCATTTCATATCAATAAAAAATTCTACTGAAGACTTGGCTGTATGGGCATAGTTCCCTTTGCCTACCCAGAATGGGTGAAGAAAACAAAAAAATTCTGCATGTAGGTATTCTTTTACGGTTGGCGCCATTTTTCAAAAATGTTCTTTGCGAGTTTTTATTATTTTATTAAATTGCTTCACGCAACTGTATTAAAAATAGTCGTTCAGTACACGTGCGTAACCGTCATTGGAAGGAGTTCCGACTGTCAACCCTCACCTTCGGCTGCGCCTCGGCTCGGGTAGACATTTGTCGAAACTCCTTGCAATGACAGCCTTTCCGCACTTGTAATGAAATATACTATAGTTTTCGAACTACATTTTTGCTTTCAGTTCAAGGCGTATTTCGAAAGTTTTTTTCACACCGCTTACTAAAAGATACAAATGATAAAAGAAACACTGTATTGTTCCATTTTTAACATAAAATGTCGCGTATAAAAAACTATTTTTTTAAATATTCATTTAAAAGAAAAACTACGAAATAACTGACAGAGACGACGACACGTTTGTTTGTATACATAAGAACGGCAACATCGCATAGGCAGGTTGAACCCACGGTTTGGCAACGTCGCGCGTGAGCGGCGCTCCAGATTAGCTTAATTTCTCATACGAAATCTTTTGTTTCACGCGCCGGCCTGTGTCGATGTTTCTCTTTCGCACTCATTGAATACTGCGCTAGGAATCGTACTAAACTTCGTTTCATAGGAGCGCAATCGCTGGCGCTCCACTCGTTACATCTTGACGCTAAATGTACGCGTAGATATAGGGTGTAATAATTAATATAATATACTATGTATAGATATGTTAGAATAGAATGAATGGAATGTAAGGATAGTATGTATTATGAAGGGACATAGATTACCTATGTAATTTTTTTGGGAGTGCACTGCACCAGCGCTCTTTAGGACGAGCCGCCTCTGTGTAAAATATAATAATGATTAATTAACATTACATAATACAAACTATAATTGATATTAATTAAAAATTTATCATATTGACATATAAATTGTATTAAGTTGGCTATGTTATGCCTGGCACAATATAGAATATAACAGAACTCCTTTAATTACAAACAATATTAATTTAATAACCTCCCAAAACATCATAAACTAAGTATTTATTTACCTACGAACAAAAGGAAGCAATAACCATTCCGCTTAACTAAAGGAGTTGGATAATGTAGTAGGTGCTGGTGGTATCTTTAAATAAATACAGTGGACCACCGGTAATCCGGCCCCTGTCTAATCCGGCGCCCCCTGTAATCCGACATGTCTAGTACACAACTATTTCTTAAAAAGTTATAATTTTTTGTAACTTCTTCAGCATTAATGACGTTAAGATTATAATAAAACTTAACTCAATACAGAGTTCTTTAATTTACTAAATTCGACATACATAATGCACTATGATTTGTACTTCAGAGTATGTTTAACATATAGAATCTTAGCATTGGATCTGTAATTTGTCGGATTCAAGGTACTCTTTTGTAAAAAAATCCGAACTATAGGGGGTCTTAGGTAGTACTGTATAATCCGACATATTCGATAGTTCGACACTGTCCTGCAAAACGTTTGTCGGATTACCGGGGGCCCACTGTAGACATTTAGCAATTTTCCATTCAAGTTATTACCGCAGCACATTTGTTGGTCCAGGGTTAGGAAATCTGTACAATTTGATGATTGTTGGGTCTTCACTAGGTGAGCACCCACATTTTAAACATTTTCGCTTTTCATTGTCTGCCATATTTACAAACAAAAAAATACTTTTAAATAAAATTAACTCAAACAAAACGGCTTTGCAAAATAGTCTCTGTCTCATGAAATTTATGTCACCAACAACACTTATTGAATCGACACGTTTTTGGAGGAGCAGGGCTCAACTAAACACAATAAATAATGCAGAAAAAACGTGTTATTTCCGTTAACAATCGAAAAATATAAAAAAAACAAAGGCGTTACGAAATCAGCAGCCATTTGCAATGTTTTTTTTTCCTTACTGGCGTCTCGGTCTTTTGACCACTTTGCCAATGACAAGCTGGGGAAATCATTATTTACTTCTAAATTCCTAAAAGGAATCTGAGGGGTTGAAATTTTAGTGCACAGAACACTATTTACTTCTTTTTAGTGTTTGTTGTCAAAATAGTATTGCCATTTATATAAAATATCGTGGAAATTATAAAAATAGCAACACAGACCAATCCCTAGTAGGTATGGTCCATAGACCCCGAATAAAGTCGATCCCCCCTGGTCACCAGGCGGGACACTGCATTGTGGCGATGCCGAAAGGCGGGTGCTCCTAGAGCAGACCTCTCAGGGGCGAAATTGTAAGGTGAGTAGAAAATCTAAAAAAATGGTTTAGACCGTTGTGACGTGTTTATGACGAGTGTATTTGTGTTAAGGTTTAAAATTTAACTGATACTATCTAAACAAATACTAAAAAGAGGAAATATTTGTATGTTTGTATTAAATAGGCTCCGAAACGTATGGTCCGATTTTAAAAATTCTTGCACTGAATAAAGATACACTATCCGGGAGTGACATAGGCTTTTATTTTTAATTCATGTAGGCTATATTTTGACAAAAAAGAAGGGCCAAGGCGCTGACGGAAGCTAAATATAAATGTACCTATATAAATAAATAGATCTACAGTTTTATTACAAAGTGTACTGTTTCAAAAATTTTAATGAATACATTGTTCAGAGTACACATCAATTACTTTATACTATAGACTAGCTGTGCCCGCGACGTCGTCCGCGTGAATAAAGACTTGCATAAAAGGGATTGATTAAAGATGAAAGATTATTTATTTGCATTGAATTTAGCTTAAGTAAATAAGTAGTAGGTAGATTATTCTTACATATAGTGAAATCACTTATAATACAATGTTCATATGTTCAGAAGACACCTAATTTATTGTTTCTAAATCCTTCAAACCAAAAACAGTAAGGACTGCTAACAACGGGACAACCCGCGTGGCGCAATGTTTACCATGCCGAACTGCAAATCGAAGGGTTCCGGGTTCGAACCCCGGCGAAACAGAAATTTCAATGATGAGTTTAAATTTTTGTTCTCGGTCTGGGTGGTTGTGTTTCTGTCTCTGTGTGTGTTCATGGCTGTGGTTCATGGCACCCACGACACAGGGTATATCTACCCTACTGTGAGGCTATAAGTGTGAAACGTTATTTTTTTTACACTATGTACTTACTTTTATTAGACTTTAGGCTTTTATTTGAAATTATCTCCATCGATTCACTTTGCAGAAGAAATGAATATTACTCAATAACGCCATCTACCGTATGGAATGTAAACTTTGTGGTTGATAAATCGAATGTCAAATTACCAAATAGGTAGAGATATTGAGATTAACAGTTGGTTCACTAAAAGTTTAACTATTCGTCACCTAGATGTCTGCAGTAGTCTCGTTTTGTTAAGGCTTTGTACATTCTGTATGACGTTTTAGATTCCGTATCTTACCACCTTAATGCTGGATGTATTGTGGTTGTAAGATTTGGATTGGTTCGTTGGAGCTTGAGGCCTCCTCAATATTAGGAGAGCTCCATGCCCAGCAGTGCAACGCTGAAAAGGTTGTAGCCTGATATAATGTAGCGATAACAGTCGTTTCATCTGCAGCCTGTTCATAATCTTTCACCCCAAAAGAAGACTAATAAGCTGAGCAACTAACTCAATGGAGCCCTGTGATGTAAAGTTCGGCGCGGTGAGGCTCGCGATGCGCTTTTTAGGCTTTCTAGCCATACTCGGCCAACGAAAGAAAATGCAGTAAAGTGATCAAAGTATATTTAATATGGTCGATCATATTATGATCATACGATCGATCGATGTTACGGAAATTCATTCAACAATATATCTGTAAACACATCATTCAAAAAAGGGAAACTAATTTGAAAATGAAATATTAAGTTAAGGTTAATTATTGTACGCTTGAGATAAAAACTTTCGAATCCATTTTATTTGCTATTGAGTGGTAGTTTTGAAAAAAGCTTAAATACGTTTCTCACTATGTTAGTAAAGATTACAAACACAAAATTATAAGTAAAATACTCTGCACAAAAATATTCTGTCTGTACATCAATTCTCGACACTCAATTTTCAAAGTTTCAAAGAAAATTGACATTTAAACGATGAATTTCGGAAAATGCTGAAACACGTATTCTTTTATTTTGGTTAGAAAATATTTATACCAAATTTCAAGAAAATCTATTGAAAAAAACCAAGTTTTCCATACAAATTTTCATCCCTCATTTCACACCCTTAAAGGGTGATTTTTAAAATTTTCTATAGCCTAAATGTTAGCGAGGCCCAATATATATAAAACAAAAAAAAGTTTCATCAAAATCCGTCCAGTAGTTTTTGCGTGAAAAGCTAACAACAGACAGACAAATAGACAAAAATTTCAAAACTTATATTTTTAGCTTCTGTTACATATAAAAAGACCCCTAGAATTTTTTTTTAATTTATATGCAATGTACAGAATTGACCTTGCTTACAGTGTTATTATATGTATAGATAAGTGATAGACATATTTGAATATGAATTATAACATCTGTGACTGGAGTACACACACACAAATGCACATGTACTTTATACCTACATTTGCTTTTGGCGTGAATCGAATCCGCTACCTGTAGTTTCGTGGTTTAGAAACTAACCACTAGCATTGGCCGTCTTAACTTTTTTATTTATTATTTGTCATCTTGGATAGAGGATGATTTATGGTGATGCTTTGTTACTGGTGCTATAGTGATAAGTTTGTGTCTCTTCTTTAAAGTTATGGAAACCAGCGCGAACCCCGGAGATGGCCGAGACTTCGGGCTCCTCTGGGCCTAAGAAGGCCCGGCGCAGCTTCAAACCTTCTGAGGCTGCCATAATGGCGGCGCTTGATGACTCCGGGAGTAGTGACGAGTCCGAAGACGACGACTGTGACGGCGACCAGTTCATCGATTTTTGGTACTTGCGCCATTCACGGTTAGGTAGGGAGGATGCCAGTGCGGATGATTGCGAAGAAAGAGTGGATGAAAGAGTAGAGGAAAGAGTGGAGGAAAGAGCAGAGGAAAGAGTGGAAGAGGATGCTGAGTTGCGGGCGATTGGTCAGGAGTTTCCGGATCTAAACGATTTCTCCTGGTCGGAAGATTTCACTACCTTCACCGGCCAGAAGGAAGTTTATTTACGGACTCCTGGCCCTTCGTCCGCAACTGAGGATCCAGTTGAAATTTTTATGAAAATATGGAATAAGGACATAATGGAAGAGATAGCAAGACAGACGAATAAGTATGCGTGGGTGAAAATAGCTCCTTTCTCGGAAGAGGGAGATGAAATCCCACAACCCCTGTCCATGTGGGTAGATACCTCTTCTGAGGAGATATATCGCTATTTCGCTATTTTGATATTGATGTCTATATGTAATATGTCCGTTGTAAGTGATTACTGGTCGACGGGTCTATTGGGAATGCCCGATTTCCGTCGACTCATGACGAGAAATCGGTTCGTTCTACTCACGAGATTCCTACATTTTGTGGACAACGACGACGTCGATCCTACGTTGTCGTCGTACCACAAAAAAATACAAAAAATTAAGCCGATTCTGGACCACTGTAATGCGCAATTTTCGGCGCTTTACACGCCAACCCAGCATCTAAGCTTAGACGAGTCCCTTCTGCTGTGGAAGGGCAGTCTAAGCTGGGTGCAATGTATCCGGAGCAAGGCCGCACGGATCGGAATCAAAAGTTTCGAGCTGTGCGAAGCCGAGTCCGGGTACCTTTTGCGGTGCCTTATTTATGGCGGCAAAAACTCGACCATGCTGACCGAGGAACCCATCCATGGATTCGAGAACTCTACCGCAAAGGTAGTTCTCGAATTGATGGATGGTTTCCTCGACGCTGGTCATATACTGGTTATGGACAATTGGTATAACCAATTGTCCTTAATCAGATATTTGAAACGCAGGGGCACTGATGTCATTGGGACAATGAACCCTCGTCGGGTTAATGTTCCCAATGACATCAAAGAGGCCAAATTAAAAAAACTGCCTCGAGGCAGCCAAATTGCCCGACATTGTGGGGACATCACCCTCATAGCATGGCAGGACGTGAAGCTGGTCACTGCAGTGTCCACCTGCCACGCAGACGCCCGAGAGTCCGCGTCAAGGGTTGGAGTGGACATCGAGAAGCCTGTCGCCATTACCGAGTATAATAAGTACATGGGGGGCGTCGACCTCAAAGACCAAAAGCTGTCGATGTTCCTCATGGAAAGGAAACGCGGCCGGAAATGGTATATGAAGGTATTCAAAAGGCTGTTGAACACCAGTCTCTTGAATGCCTTCATAATCTACCAAAAAACACCCGTTGCGGGTAACCGCCTTACCCATCGGGAATTTCGTTGGGCAGTGGCGACAGGGCTCTTAAAGAGGTTCCCAACCTCTGAAATTCGATCAAGGCCGAACGTCAGTGAATCGGCTCCCGGGATCCCCCGTCGATTGACGAAGGGAGTCGAACACTTTCCGGTGCACACCGACCGCAAAGATCCCAATAAACCGGGCCACAAACCACTGAGATGCGTTCGCTGCACTGCGGCGAAGAGGCGCACAACGGTCACTCTCAAGTGCAGTTTTTGCAAAGTACCATTGTGCGTCGGCACCTGCTGGAGTGAATACCACAATCTAGAACAGTTGTAATTGAAAATTAAGATCCTATTGAATTATAGGCTCAAAAATATTGTACGAGACTGCGAAAGCAAATAATTTTAAGCTTTTGTATACGTAGCCATAAAATAGATAGTTTAGGGTTTTATGACTATTTTTGTTTAAAGTTTTGATAACTATAACTCGAATTTCAAAAAGGAGACTCCGTAAGTCGTAGTTAGTAAAATATAATGACGTCTTATTTGGGATTCCCCGAAATAAAAGAAAAGATTAAAGATTATTTATTTGCTTTGAACAGTTTACAAAGGTGTTACAATTAGTTTATTCTCTTGTTCAGCCACTTAGAGTTAACATGCAAATAATAATAAAGTGTTTACATTTACAAACATTACAGGTACACTTAATTAAAATCAACATCAATCAAATCAAATTTTTGTCTTATTCACGTGCAACGAATGAATACATTCATAAAACTTTCTAACTAACACAGCTGTAAACATTATGTCTGCTCCTTGTCAATTGTTAATTTTCAATTACAACTGTTTTAGATTGATAGGGTTTACTAAGGTTCGCTCAGGGCAGGGCAGCGGTCGGTGAATTACAAATTCGGCCTTGTTGGATTTGCAGGGGTCGGGAACTGCGTTCAGCTTGAAACCCTTATCAGGAAACTCAACCACTATGGCATTAAAAATCAATTTGGTTTCACTAAGGGTCGCTCTACAACCGATGCAGGTGTTGAGCTTTTCACAGTTATTATAGATGCTTGGGAGATATCACAGGATGCCTTGGGTGTGTTTTGTGACCTATCTAAGGCATTAGACTGCGTTCAGCATGAAACCCTTATCAGGAAACTCAACCACTATGGCATTAAAGGTACCGCGTTCAAACTCCTGTCATGCTATTTGAGGGATAGGACTCAGAGAGTTGAAGTGAATGGTAAAAGGTCGGCTGGATGGGCACCGTTCGGGAAATTACAAATTCGGACTGGCAGCTTGGCAGCTATCAGAACACTGCGCTGCATTTTCTCGTTTTCGAGCCTATGTGCAGCAGTGGACGTCCAGAATCGGTAGGGGAGGCCTTTGCTCAGCAGTTAGGGGAGGCCTTTGCATTGTATGGGCCTTGATGCCTGAATTAAAGGATATTATTATTATTATTATATTATTATTTGCTCAGCAGTTAGGGGAGGCCTTTGCTGAGCAGTGGACGTCTTGTGACAATGACCCTGAATGGTGATGGATGATTTGGGGTATGAAGTACTGTATGTTAAGTTGATATGAATGTCGAGTATTGTTGACCTCTCTCCGGCAGTGTTCTAGTAATTGACTCTTAGTAATTCTCTTATTACACGACCCTGTTTCCTTTAAAATTGGGACTAGGCTGATAATCGAGATCTATGTTAATGTCTTATTGCTAATTTTGATGAAAAAAATAACAATGGAACTGATAAAGCTGATTGTTTACAAGTTTTTAAATTAAGTTTGATTTCTAAGAGACCACTCAGCAGCACCTTTAGTTCTTGCGAACCTCTGCCAAAAAACTTACAGTAGACAACTACTCCATTGATGACAATAACGATGATACAAACTCCACTAACAGTTACAATTCAGAGGTCTAAAATACTTTATTATTGCTGATATTGGACATGTACTTAATGAGACTTTGATTCTAAAATATTTTTATTTTTGTTATGTCTGTCAAGCCTAAACTTATACCTATGATATTTTTTAATTTTTAATGTGCCATAAATTTTGACTTTGAGCATTCATCAGTTAATGCTCTAATAGACATATTTGTTTTTGTTGACTGTGTGGTGTAATTTAATATTTCTTTCTAGTTATGTATGAAAATAAATATTTTTTATCAAGTTTATTTTTCTTATTTATAGTCCTTACCATATACATAGTAATACTTTATTTGCCGATTGCAGAACTCCAACCCACAATCCCCACTCCTGCCGGACCTCTACTCTAACTACCTGACTAACTAATCACCAGGTGCCATTGTGGTCAACTGACTAATAGTTAAAAATAATAATAGGATATGTATTTTTTGTACTAAAAATGCTTTTCCCACATTTTTTTTCATGAATAATATTTATAGTAAATTATTAGAACAATATAGTCATATTTTCGTATGCCAACCGATTGAAAAATAGTATCGTTAAAATAGATAGCGATAACAATAGTTGACCTCGAAAACTAGTCATAAGAAAAAGCGCGGGAAACGTGAAAGTAGGCGGGAGTGTTTTTTTGGCGTTTTTTAAAATTTTATTAATTAATAGTGTAATAAGGATCAGATAAGTTGTAGATTGTAGATATCTTGTTAATATAGTTTGTATTTATTTAAAATTTTGTATAACAATATATACTAGTGGTAAGTATTTTCATATTCCTTATGTATTAATGGAGGAGGAGGAGGGTGATCCTTTCGACCCTGGGGGACATGTTGTTCCCCAGGTCGGAGCTAATGTATATTTAAAAGACTCCAGCATGGATACGGATGGGTCTGTAAGATCCGACCGTAAAAGGGTTAAAGCGTGTAATTTTTTTTGCAAAAGATGTACCTAACAAAAAGTTAAGGACAGATAATTTTATTCTAAGCCAAATTCTAGACGCCGATGCTCATGTCCAAGAGATAGCGACGAATCGAGTGAGCTCGATATGTTGAACAAGGGTGCAAATCAATTAAGAACACCGATGATACTGATAGTAATGTCACAAATATCGAGCCCATTGATAATAATTCTTGTAATTTTATTACTCTTAAAATAACTGATATTGTCACAAATACAAATAATGGTAGTGAATTTATTAAACCAGCTGTGCCAGAGTCTCCAATACGCATTCGCTACTATATTCCAACAGATAATTCTCCTTTCCTTGTGCATATCCAAAAAGTACATCAATCACAGTCGGAAGGCACCACACTCCACCCTATTGCTTTTGGTAACTTTCTCTTCCTTGCCATTGCCCCCACTAAGTGATGGTATATGTGCTATTGCCGCCCATGTATATAATGTAAATATCATATCTGTATATATCCCTAAACCTAAAGCGATCTTAAATGAATTAGATAATTTATTAAGTACATTTCCTCAACCATTTCTCTTGTTAGGAGACCTAAATTGCCAGCATGTATCATGGGGCAGCTCCAAATCCACTTGTTATGGTGAAAGTTTATTAGAACTTCTTGATTAGAGATGGGTCTAAAAATAATAAGCTGCTAAATTAACACTGCTAATTTTTTTTAGTGTCAACACCTGTTAAATAAATTCTGAGATAGTTGTTAAATTTAGCAGTCACAATTCACAACTCTTACGAACACAGATAAAGTATATATATTTGTCTCCCTTTATCCCACTACTGCAGGCCGCATTGTTTTCAACTTAGCAACTGCTAACTGTTAATTTTCTGTTAAGTGTTCACTGTTCAGTCAGACAGATTGTTATTTAGTCGAGTTGATTTCACTGACTGCTGGCCGCATTGTTTTCAACTTAGCAACTGTTAATTTTCTGATCAGTGTTCACTGTTCAGTCAGACAGATTGTTATTTAGTCGAGTTGATTTAACTAACTGCTGGCCGCATTGTTTTCAACTTAGCAACTGCTAACTGTTAATTTTCTGTTCAGTGTTCACTGTTCAGTCAGACAGATTGTTATTTAGTCGAGTTGATTTAACTAACTGCTGGCCGCGCATTGTTTTCAACTTAGCAACTGCTAACTGTTAATTTTCTGATCAGTGTTCACTGTTCAGTCAGACAGATTGTTATTTAGTCGAGTTGATTTAACTAACTGCTGGCCGCGCATTGTTTTCAACTTAGCAACTGCTAACTGTTAATTTTCTGATCAGTGTTCACTGTTCAGTCAGACAGATTGTTATTTAGTCGAGTTGATTTAACTAACTGCTAACTGTTGAATTTGGAAATGATATTAATTAGTGTTATATAAAAACTGACCTTCATAACTAGATAACTAACACGTAAATATACAAAATTTATGTGTGTGTTATCTAGGTAGTATAGATACCTATTATATTAGATAATGAGTGTTGTGTTCTGAGTGACATTTTAATTGTATCGCTGTTTGTGTAGCGTTAGCTAAAATGGATATTCGACGGCAAAACAAAGTGAAATATGGAACTTTTTACGGATAACGATACCGTAAAAAAAATTGGAATGTGTAACAGCTATAAAAAAAATCGATGTAAATAAATTGATTCTCATTTTAAATACGCCAGCAGAAAAAGTTGACAGTGCTAAGCCTGTGAAAAGTATAAAGGAAATGAGAATTAATTATGTAACAATCTGTCTGCGATAAATTTAACAGTTGCTAAAAATAGCTGCTAATTTTAAGTGTTAATTATTATTAGCATTAGCATTTAGCAGTGTTATTTATTTTTAACGTTTAAGCCCATCTCTATTCTTGATGTCCATAATTTATGTGTTCTTAATACTGGTGTTGCTACTCGACATACTAAACCTGGCGAAGGCTTTAGTGTACCAGATCTGTCTATTTGCACTTCAAATCTAGCTTCTATTCTCTCTTGGCAAGCCCTTTCTTCTTCTTATGGTACCGTGAAACCTTACTACTTTGCCCTTGGGGGACATCTTTGCCAGAACACGAAAATTAACTGAAACTACCAATAGAATTTTCATTTTAACAAATGGCAGCTTTGTGTGACGTCTAAAGGAAACTAGAATATCTGTTTGGCAACACTGACTACTACAAGAGTTAACTTCGTTTCGTTCAGTCATCTGTCAGCTGCCGTCAAAGTGACATTGTCGGAGGTGGTGCAAAAACGTTATTGGAGATTTGCGTCCCGCATTGCCAAGAAACGCTGCGCAGGCACAGGAGTAGATAAACGACCAGAGTGAAAGCTGAAAGCTTCATAAAACCGCGCGAATCGGTTGCACTACTACAAGCACGCGGAGCATGTGTGCGTGACCGCTGGCCGCTTGTCTTGTCGCGTACGCGGCGAGACTGGAAAAAAACGGTTTGTTTACGTTCAGTGTTGCCAACGTAGGCGATTTTTCGCCATTTAGGCTACTCAGAACGAGAATCGGCGACGAAAAATTGTAAAAGGCGACTGGTCGCCATTTAGGCTACTCAGGGGGGCGCGTTTTTTTAAAATACTTTTACGTTTTTTTAGGAACCAGGCATACAGCCGTACGTGTGTGTAATGTAGGTAAAATTAGACATGATGAGCTGGACACACTAATTGTTTATGGTTTGTTAGTTTCGGGGAATACCGTGAATTAGTCTTAGATAATATGTAACCAAATTGAGAATGCAATATTAGTAGGTGTTATGTTGTGTGTTGTAACAATTTTCAACCCAGTAATTACATGGTCGGCTTACACGCTGGCAGAACAATGTACGTCCCCGGTGGACCTTGCGCCAGTACATCGACATCGACAGATACATCAATTTCTACTGAAGACGGCGATAATCTTATTGATGCCCTAAGTTTGTTAACAGAAGACGAGTAAAACAAATTTATTTCAGCAAATAGACAAATTCGGCATCGTAAACTTGACGCATTTGTTTTTTTTTGGCGTTTAGTCCAAGATTAATGGTAGTAAACGAGAGCAATACTTGGTGCGGAGCATAAATAACATCGTCAAATCAGATGAATCAGAGTTTTGTTAATTTTGGTTAATTTCTTTCTTTACTTTTAAAAAATCTGTTAATTTTTTTCGTCGGTACAAAAGACGTTAAAAAGTTAACTTAAGCTTAATCACTGTTTTATGAAACATTTATGTGAAATAAATTGTTGAAAACCACATTTTATTTTATTCATATAGATTTTTTGGTGTTTAGGCTACTTTAGGCTACTACAATTGAAATTCGGCTACTTTAGGCTACTTTAGGTATGAGAAACGGCGACATCAGGGCCAGTGCCGTTGGCAACACTGTTTACGTTGGCACAGCTACGACAGCCAGTTGACAATCTCAGGGTTTGTGCGACGTACGTTTTTTGTTTTGTTATTTAATTTTGCAAGTTTGAATATTTACTTAATATAAAAACGTGGTATTTTATTAATAACAATGGTTGTTTACTGTACTGTTTGTATGAATAATACTAGAAACAATAAAAATATATCATACTTTAACTATCCCAAGGAGTACAATAGGTAAGTAAATATTTGATAATTACTTTTTCAAGTATGTGGGCACCTGTATTCTATTATATGATTCTTTTTTTTTAATAAGAAGAGGATACTACACACTGTGCTTTTACCTTTTTATTATTATTACGAAATTTTACAAAAGATTTGTAGGTATGTGGGTGGGTTGGTATGTGTGTTAAGTTGAAATATCGCAAGTAAGATTTGAACCACTTCCCGATGTTGTATACTTACCTGCGGAACTTTGGTGACAATCCAATAATGATAGATAGGTATAACTCCTGACAATTTTATCGCATTTGTTGAATTGCTCGAGCAAAAGTATCGCGAATATTTTGATCTTGAAGTAAATATTGTCAATGTTGGCAACGAAATACTTCAACATATTAAAGATTGCAAATTTGATATGCCATGTGAGTGTTTCCCATTAGATTACTTGAAAAAACTATATGTTAGATTTAGAATTTACCACACCATTAAAAGAAACAATAAATTATTAAAAAACAAAAATTATAAAAAGAAAATTATTAGAGTAAGTAATTTGTAAAGTATTCTATCATACTGAATAATAAAACTATTTAACAAATGTTTTTATTTTATTTTATTTGTCTGTGACAACCCTACCAGAATAGGTAACAATTTTTCCCGTTCTTAAGAAGCTTTCACTCTGGTCGTTTATCTACTCCTGTGGCGCAGGTAAGATTCATTATTATTTACGTGTAGAGTATTAATTGTTGCTGCTTCTAATCATGGTATTTTTCTTACACTCGTCTTATTTAGTGAGAAAATAGTGTGGGCAATGTTGTAAGCAATTTTGTAGACTGAGGTCGACAACATTGCCCAGCTCAAAAATGTGCTTAGGGTAGGCACTATTTAAAAAATAGATGGAAATATGCATGCACCTACATATAGACTGATGCCCCCTGCAATTTTGCGGTGTCATTATAAAATATTTTATTTTTGAATGATCGCTTCCACCACTGATCATCTTCTTTCTTGCTCGTGTCAGTCTGGGACACGCTTAATGCCTCTGCTAAATGCAATTTTGTCTTAAAGAACACAAATATGTAGAGGTAATAAATAAATAAAATACATAATAACTTATAAATTTATATAAATACTTATATTAATATAAAAAATATACATGTGTAAAAAACGATATAAAAATAACTAGGTACCTAGTGTTAACTGGACACTACTGCTACTATTAACTACTGTTCTGAAAACTATATAACTACTGTTTTATATACATATGTTTTATAATATAAAATAACAATATATAATGAGGAAAGATTTGCTTGTTTGATTGTGTGCATTTAATAGGCTTAATTGATTAATTAAGATTTACGCTGCAAATTAGTTTGTAGGTAATTTTCTGTAAGTACTAACGTGTTTTTTTTCTCTATTTGTTTGCAGGATGGTCAAACCTAACAAAAAAAGCCGAAGACGCCTCGGTGCCAGGAATTACAAAAACTATACTGATGATTTTTTGTTGTTGTTCAGTTAATTTTTGTTTTTCTTTTTAGCTAATTTAATAAACAAAAAGAGCAATAATAGAACTCAAGGGAAATTAGATTATGATTATATAATAATTACGAACTTGAAAAACTATACTTACGAAGTCAAATAAAAATTACCCCAAAATCAGTTTATTATTTTCCTGTCATCTGATGCACAGCCCTAGCACCTCAAATCCCTTAGTATGAAAGTGTGACTAAATGTGATGATAACATTGCCCACCACCAATTAAACTTAAAATAAGCTTCTATTTATTTAAAATAGTAATAGTATACAATTTTGCACATTTGCCAACAATATATCTTAAAATCAAAGCCATAGAACTTATAATTGCTGAGAAATTCAGGATGGGCAAAAATGTAAGAAAGTGGAGATAACTTTGCCGACGTGTGTTTTTGTTATTTTCTCAGCATCTGTTAGAAATTATGTCACCTACTTTTGAGAGTATATTCGTTTCAGAGAGCTTCGTTTAAAACGTTAATAGCCCTCAATAAAAAGTGTATATATATTTTTTTAATTGAAAAAACCCAAATATGTGGGCAAAGATGTAAGGTTTCACGGTAGTGATCATAAACCTCTGTTGATTTCCTTCCCTAATCCAAAACCTCAAATCCCTAAACGTTCTTACCGTCTTAAGTATAAACTAAATAACAACACGGATTGGAATACATTTAAGTTAAATATTATTATTGAAAAAAGATTGTCTTGGTTGCATAAGGCGTGTCCAGGTCAGGAACCGTCCTGTGCTGGCGGAATAATTATTGAAGCTGCAGATGAAACATTCCCCATTAAAAATAATAGTCCCGAGAAAATTCCATCTCCTCCTTGGTAGAATGAAGAATGCTCCAAAGTAATAAGGAAAAGAAAACAAGCTGAAAAAGATTATTGTGAATCAATGTCTTTTGAGAATTTTGACATATACTGTCAGGCTTCACAAGAAGCAGTCTTTTTTAATACAGTTGCTCAAAAAGTGACGTATTGCAGGGACGTATAGCGTGCGGGAAGTGGGCTATATTACACACTCGTGCTTTTTCTTTACCTTTTCCGCACTCGTGCGTTCTCTTTCCCAACTGTCAAAATAATATCTATTAAAAAGAAAAAACCAACCACGAAGTTTTAGAAGTTTTTATGATTCATGCAAATATTTCTAAAAAGAAGCTACTAATTTGTTTCAATATCAGATTTAATGATTTGATTCAATGAGTTAGGTTAGGTTTCATTTCATTTCATCTCATTAAAATTTTCATATTATTATGAATAAAAAAAATCTACTGAAGACTTGGCTGTATGGGCATAGTTCCCTTTGCCTACCCAGAATGGGTGAAGAAAACAAAAAAAATCTCTGCTTATATTCTTTTACGGTTGGCGCCATTTTTCAAAAATGTTCTTTGCGAGTTTTTATTATTTAATTAAATTGCTTTATTTTTTCGCAACTGTATTAAAAATAGTTGTCCAGTACACGTGCGGAACCGTCATTGGAAGGAGTTCCGACTGTCAACCCTCACCTTCGGCTGCGCCTCGGCTCGGGTAGACATTTGTCGGAACTCCTTGCAATGACAGCCTTTCCGCACTTGTAATGAAATATACAATTTTGAAACAGAAAAAAAAGAAGGGTGGTATAGATTCTGTGCGTCGCTATGCCCAAGTGTTAGTCCATCCCTCGTTTGGCAAAATATTAGACGTTTCCGTTCTGCCTTTAATTTAAATGTATCCCCTACTATACCACATCAAGTTGCAAATAAATTTATGGATAAGCTAGCTCCCCCTTATGTACCTGGAAATACTATATCACCACTTACTTCACAAAAGAGTGATAAAAACTCTTTGTTACATTCCCCTTTTACGTATTCAGAACTTACAGGTGTTCTTTCCTCTTTAAAAGACTCTTCACCTGGTGAAGACGAGATACCGTATTCTTTTCTAACCAACAATAGTCAAAATCTTCTTTCTTATTATCTTCATCTTATAAATTCAATTATTCTTACCGGTCATATTCCTCTTTCATGGAAATCTCAAATTATAATTCCTATTTTAAAACCAGATAAATCTCCATTAGAAGCTTCATCTTATCGCCCCATTGCTCTTTCAACTACTTTGGCAAAAATAACGGAACATTTAGTCAAAAATAGGTTAGAGTGGTTTGTTGAGAGCAATCATCTATTAAGTAATAGTCAGTATGGATTTAGACGAGGTAAGGGTACACTCGATAATATAAGTATCTTGGTAACCGATATACGTATGGCTTTTAGTAGAAACGAAAATGTACTCTCAGCGTTTTTAGATATAAGCTCTGCGTATGACAATGTCCTCATTCCAATATTAAGATTTAAATTAATAAGACTAAATGTCCCTCCATTACTTATAAACTTCATTGTTAATATGCTGTCTGAGAGAATCATTAAATTAAATATTGAAGGCAAGGTAATTACACGATAAGTTTGGAAAGGACTCCCACAAGGTTCAGTATTGAGTCCTCTATTATACAATATTTATACATACTACCTAGATAACAATATAACAGCGTCTAACTCTGTCAGTCCTTCAATATGCTGATGATTTATTATTGTATGTAAATAATTCTTCTATCAGTGAAGCATGTAACTCATTAAGTATCGCATCACCTTAAACTTTGGTTGGACTCACATGGGTTACAGTTATCAGTTCCTAAGAGTACAGTGGTTCTTTTCTCTAGAATGCGTTGCTTACCAAGTATAAATATTCTTTATGACAATTCCGTTATTCCTGTAAAAAACGAAGTGAAATTTTTAGGCCTCTTGTTAGATTCAAAATTAACTGGTTTACCACATTGCCAATACATTGCAAATAAATGTGAGAAAAACCTTAATATCCTTAAATGCCTGTCAGGTGTATGGTGGGGTGCCCATCCATTTTCAATAAAGCTGGTGTATAATGTTTTAATTAGGAGTGTTATTGATTACGGCTCTTTTCTCTTGGAACCATATAGCGTAGCAGCCTTAAAAATGCTTGATAGAATACAATCTAAAGCCCTTAGAATCATATCAGGTGCTATGAAATCAAGCCCACTTAACGCTTTACAAATTGAGTGTGGAGATCCTCCTTTGTATATAAGGAGACAATATTTATCGGATAGGTTCTATAGTCGTTGCCTACAATTCACTAATCACCCTCTTGTAATAAAAATCCAAGGATTATATGAAGACCGGACATCACCATATTGGACGCATAAAAACTTACCTCGCCTTGTTAGTACCTTTGAAAGATTTTAATGTATTGAAGCACCCACACACTCCAGGCCGTTCCTTCCTCTTTTTGCCAGCAGCTATGAATCTCTGCATGTTTACCCGAAAGTCGAAGACTTCAATATCTTAAAAACCGATTCAAATTGCAACATTAAATTTAACGCTATTGTAAATGAAAATTGGAACGATTATCATTTTATTTATTGTGATGCTTCAAAATGTTCTAAAAATGACTGTGTAGGAGTCGGTGTTTTCCATTCGCAATATAACATAGTACAGAAAGTTAAACTGCCGCCTGCCTGAGTCATCTGTGTATACAGGTGAATGTTTTGCAATCTACAAAGCAATTGAGTATATATTGCTTATGAAGCTTAAAAAAGCTATCATATTTACGGATTCCAAATGCTCAATACAAGCAATTGAAAAAATTCCTTTTAAATTAAAATCCCAGCTTTCTATTATATTTGACATTAAAAACAAACTCCATGAATGTACGTTAAAGAAAATTGATGTAGTTTTTGTATGGTTACCAAGTCATTGTGGTATTAAAGGCAATGAAACTGCTGACCATCTAGCAAATGCAGCGGTGAGCTGTGGTGATATTTTCCCATACAGAAATTATCCTCAAGACTTAGCATGTTTGGCAAAAGATTATCTCTAAGTATGAGGCATGGAGTAGTTATTGGGATTCAAGTTCTCAAACAAAAGGTATATATTATAAAAGAATTCAGCCAACCGTTTTAAAAAAACCTTGGTTTTTTAAATTTAAATTTGAAAAGATACCAACGTCAATTCTTATACGAATGCGCCTTGGACACACATGCACAAAAGATCATCTTACGAAATTGGGTATCATTGGTAGTTCTGAGTGCGACTGTCGCAATGGAATACAAGATCTGAATCACATTTTTTTCGCATGCAGTTTATATGATCGTACCTCTCTTATTAATGATTTACTTTTACTTAAACAACCATTTCCATCCTGTGTATCAACCTTGTTGTCCACCCTCGATCCTGATATTTATAAAATCCTAGCAGTATTTATTAGAAAAAATGATATTAAAATATAATTATTAGTATGTACATAAACATATATATTTTATTATTATATTTTATTTAAATTTATTACTACTCCTAAATGCTTTTCTGATCCTCTCCCTAAATTTCGTTTGCAAATCCTTTCCTTATTTTGTCCTTTTATAAATATACGTTTCCCCGTTTTTAAACTTGTCGTTGGCTGAGCGTGTCTGCGCCATCGCCATAAAGAGAAAAAAAAACTAGTCATAATATCGATAGTCCTATCGAAACTATCGACCTGTGACGATATTATATCGATAGATGGGCTATACTATTGAGTCACGATAGTACAAAAAAAATAAATCAAAAATCATTTATTTCGTTTCAAACGGTTTAACAAACAAGTGGCAAGGGCCCCTGTACTGGGTTGGTGAAACCTGTGTTACGGGGTACCCCGCTATTCCAACTAGATGTGGGCGCCGCCTTAAAATTTGTCGGCGGCGGCGCGGCGCCTGCGCCGTGGCTACTACTATCTTGTTATTTTTTAAAACACGCAATCGACTCATCTACACCTAGTTTGATTCAAATTAAACAATTTGCTACTAATATAATTTCAGACGGAATACAGGCAAACGTCAATATAATATTACATACCTTGAATATAGACATATTAGGTACACACAAAAAAACAAGTTTACAAATGAATTGAATACTTACTTTAATAGCTTCTTAAACAGTTTAATTAATTAAGGTTTGACATTTTTACCAATTTTTCATATCACATGCATTGAAACAGCGAGTTTTGTTTTGCTCTCTGTTTTGCCAGTCGAATTAAGACAATTTGTTTCTACCCGGCACCATAGAGAAATTAAACACTCCCGGCACTATGCCGGCACCTTCATTTATTATAATATTTATAATTACGTCTTTATTTCAAGTCTGTCAGAATCCCATTGACAACTGTCGTCAAATCGTTGTCAAAAGATATTACTGCGCTATTTGTCTGAAATAGTCTTACTTCGACTATAACGTAGTGTTTAATTTCTCTATGACTTCGACTGGCTACAGAAATCAAAACTCGTTGTTTCATTACATGTGATATGAAAAATACAGTGTGTGGCACGGGATGAAACACGATTTCATACCAGGGCGATGACAGCCCTCGCTTTGCTCAGGCAGTCAAGTCACCTCTCGCCCTCGTCAGAAATCGTCTTGTTTCATCCCTTGCCACACAATATATTATTATTTACCCGAATTGAACTCAAGCGAGATCTTTTCGCTGTAACGTTTAATCCGGCTACCGAGAATGTTTGTGGCAAGCACACAGAGTAAAGCTTTAGTAAGAGCAGAAAGATAAGGAAATACTTTTTTTTTACTGTTCCAATAACATAGTATATCACCATCTTTTGGTTCTGAAGGATCAGCGCTAGCAATGTAACGCCAACATTCTTGTTCTATTGCATCATCTAGAATACCTTGGTATAAACTAATACTGTGTTTTCTCGATAGTTTGTGCAAGAATGATGTGTCAGTTACATTGCTGGTGCTGGTATTGCCTGCATTTTCTGCCGAAGCTTCTGGCTCGTTATTCATATTTATGACTTCTCTTATGTATGAGGAAAGGAAGGACGTTCTGGTCATATTGTGGTTTTCTAGAAATGAATCGATCTCCTTCAGATACATAAAGCGGTTATCCAATAGTGCTGCTGCGAAAATGGGCTTTGTCTGTAACAATCCCAGTAGGAATCTTTTATTCATTTTTTTCATCATGTTTCGTTTTAAGCGTAACATTATAAGTTCCTCATCATCTTGATTGACCTTTAATACGTCCATAATCTCAGATCGGAACACCAGAGCAATATTCATTGTGCATGTTTTCTTAGACGATAAGATTTCAACTAGGTACTTCACGAAAGCTTCCCAAAAATTTTACTAGATCTTCCAAAATAATCCACTCACTTTGAGTTATTCTGAGTTCTTCTTGACCAATCTTTCTTAACATATTATTGATAGGATCTCGGTTGCATACGTGAATTACACTTTCTACCATTTCTAAAATGCTGTGCCAACGTATTGGGGTAGCGGTTTTGATTGTTGGAATATGTTTGTACCTAATTTTCGGATCCTGAAGGTAAAGCCCTGTCTTCGATTTCGGTTTCTTCGGTATTTTCTAGCATTAGATCAACTTGAGGTACAGGGTCGCTCTCGTCGCTTTCTTTAGCCTTTCAACGACCTCTTCTATTTTCTCCAAAAACGCTAGCTGTTGCTGTACCTTTTTGGCTTCAGCTTGCAACTCTGGGGCGCGATATCTCACAGATTTGACGACATTTTTGCATTTCTGAACTATTAGTGCAATTTCTGGAACTGAATTTATGCCATCGACTGTCACCAAATTGTGAACCCCATGACCTAGACATAGATGGTGAGTCAAATTTGCCATACCAACTGCTCGTTTCACATTACTTCCAGCATCTGTAACTGTAACTGCCACAATCGCTTTGCCGTCCAATATAAACCTCTTCTTTATGTCCTGAATCGCATCATGAATGTGTGCAAAATTATCAGCGTGGAACAAAATGGTGCGAAGATTCAACATGTAGAGGTTATGTTTAGAGGTCAATTTTAGGTTATTTACATGGTTAAGTTAGTTATTTATATGGTGCTTCGTGCAACATGTACAAAATTATGATAAGTAGGTACTCACGATCCAAAAATAATATTATCCTCACTCTCCTTTTTCACAGCAGTGAGACATGCAGAACAATAAACATGGTCCAAGTCGAGAATTTTTTTCTTATTGGCTTCATTCAATATCAGATATCCAAAGTATTTCCAGCAAAAACTGCTTCGGGTTTTTGCATCGAAAAAAACCTCAATCGTTAGTTTAGTTTTTTTTTGATATTTCAGTCATTTTTATTAAAAGTATAAAGAAAAGTTCACAAAACAAACGAACGTCTTTACGCCGCTCACGCCACGCGGTGAATGGCGGCGGCGGCGCGGCGCCGGCGGCGGCGTGCGGCGGCCACACGGCGGCGCCGCGCCCATATCTACTTCCAACAGACAATTTTTTTTTAACAATTTGAAACATAGGATAACAATATTACATATTATATTAGTGCTCTAACAATCCTTTAGACATGAAATGTAGAAATTTTTAGATATTTAAGAAAGAGTGAAAGTGTATATGTTTGTGTATAAATGTGTGTGTGTGTGTATGTGTGTGTGTGTGTGTGCTTAGCGAATAAGCAGTTCTGTTTCTTCATAATTGAGGCTAAGCAGAGTTGTTAGCAAATTTTTCAATTGAATGCAAGTGAGGGGATACATATTTAGCCTACTATTTAAATTATTATATAGATGTTTTGATTGACAGACAAATTGTTTTTTCTTAACACGTTCATTACCACTACGATTTTCACGATGTCTTTTCGGATGCCGCATACATTCTACGGTTGACACGCTAGGCGAGTCGCCGGCACTGCAATATAATTTAAACGACTCGCCACGCGAGTTCACTGGCACTACGTAAATGTAAATTCTATGTTTTGTTATTTTTGTGGCAGTCACAGTGCACACACAACGCAATTAAAAATGTTTTAGGACTATTTTTTTCTTTATAAATTGTTTTAGCTTCTAAAAATGGCAAAAAACTCTTTGGATAAAATATTTATTAGGTAAGTTTGTTTCGTAATTTAAGCAGTGGTTGTCAATCTTTTTAATTGTGGTTATTGTTAAGGTTATATTTTGATTTTATAATAGGCATGATGACAGATTTTTAAATACCTTTTCTTATTGTAGGTCCACGTCTCCTAGTTTCGAAAAAAAGTTTATTTCAGCAATAAACTTAAGTTTTAACGTAAATTAATGTATTTTCTGCTATGTAATTTGAATGAAGCGCGAAAACGCTCGTAGGTGTCATGGCGTCGGCTTGCTCGTCAAACTTCAAGCAACACGATGACTTTAACTGAGTCGTGAGTCGTTAAAACGGGATCATATTTTAGAACTTTTTTTAGCATATATTTTTCTGTAAAACGATTTATTCTCTGATTCTTTAATAGTGTCATCATGCCTATACTTGTGAATTTAACCCTGAAATAATTTAATACGGGCTTTCAGTTTTATGAATATGGATTAAAATGTATTATTTTTATTGTGGATATGACAAATTAAATTGATAACAATTTAGAAAAATTGTTTTTTAAAACGTTTAAAATCGTACGCACTTAATCTTTAGTTTAGCATATATTTAGTCTAAACTATAATTTTAAGCAGAACATACGGATGCATTTTGGAAATATTAGTGAAAAACATTGAACTCGCCAGGCGAGTCGTCGGCACTGGAATAAGATTTACGTGAACTCTCCAGAAAAGGTTGAGGGTCTATGTCAGGAAACTCGCCTGGCGAGTCCAAGGCATTGTAAAATAGTTTTTTTTTTCTTTCAAATATAAACGGGGACTCCACACCCGGCCCACCACATAAATCTTTAGTACTCCATGCCTCATAGAGATAATCTTTTGCCAAACATGCTAAGTCTTGAGGATAATTTCTGTATGGGAAAATATCACCACAGCTCACCGCTGCATTTGCTAGATGGTCAGCAGTTTCATTGCCTTTAATACCACAATGACTTGGTAACCATACAAAAACTACATCAATTTTCTTTAACGTACATTCATGGAGTTTGTTTTTAATGTCAAATATAATAGAAAGCTGGGATTTTAATTTAAAAGGAATTTTTTCAATTGCTTGTATTGAGCATTTGGAATCCGTAAATATGATAGCTTTTTTAAGCTTCATAAGCAATATATACTCAATTGCTTTGTAGATTGCAAAACATTCACCTGTATACACAGATGACTCAGGCAGGCGGCAGTTTAACTTTCTGTACTATGTTATATTGCGAATGGAAAACACCGACTCCTACACAGTCATTTTTAGAACATTTTGAAGCATCACAATAAATAAAATGATAATCGTTCCAATTTTCATTTACAATAGCGTTAAATTTAATGTTGCAATTTGAATCGGTTTTTAAGACATTGAAGTCTTCGACTTTCGGGTAAACATGCAGAGATTCATAGCTGCTGGCAAAAAGAGGAAGGAACGGCCTGGAGTGTGTGGGTGCTTCAATACATTTAAATCTTTCAAAGGTACTAACAAGGCGAGGTAAGTTTTTATGCGTCCAATATGGTGATGTCCGGTCTTCATATAATCCTTGGATTTTTATTACAAGAGGGTGATTAGTGAATTGTAGGCAACGACTATAGAACCTATCCGATAAATATTGTCTCCTTAAATACAAAGGAGGATCTCCACACTCAATTTGTAAAGCGTTAAGTGGGCTTGATTTCATAGCACCTGATATGATTCTAAGGGCTTTAGATTGTATTCTATCAAGCATTTTTAAGGCTGCTACGCTACATGGTTCCAAGAGAAAAGAGCCGTAATCAATAACACTCCTAATTAAAACATTATACATCAGCTTCATTGAAAATGGATGGGTACCCCACCATACACCTGACAGGCATTTAAGGATATTAAGGTTTTTCTCACATTTATTTGCAATGTATTGGCAATGTGGTAAACCAGTTAATTTTGAATCTAACAAGAGGCCTAAAAATTTCACTTCGTTTTTTACAGGAATAACGGAATTGTCATAAAGAATACCTATTTATACTTGGTAAGCAACGCATTCTAGAGAAAAGAACCACTGTACTCTTAGGAACTGATAACTGTAACCCATGTGAGTCCAACCAAAGTTTAAGGTGGTGTAAAGCGATACTTAATGAGTTACATGCTTCACTGATAGAAGAATTATTTACATACAATAATAAATCATCAGCATATTGAAGGACTCTGACAGAGTTGGACGCTGTTATATTGTTATCTAGGTAGTATGTATAAATATTGTATAATAGAGGACTCAATACTGAACCTTGTGGGAGTCCTTTCCAAACTGATCGTGTAAATACCTTGCCTTCAATATTTAATTTAATGATTCTCTCAGACAGCATATTAACAATGAAATTTATAAGTAATGGAGGGACATTTAGTCTTATTAATTTAAGTCTTAATATTGGAATGAGGACATTGTCATACGCAGAGCTTATATCTAAAAACGCTGAGAGTACATTTTCGTTTCTACTAAAAGCCATACGTATATCGGTTACCAAGATACTTATATTATCGAGTGTACCCTTACCTCGTCTAAATCCATACTGACTATTACTTAATAGATGATTGCTCTCAACAAACCACTCTAACCTATTTTTAACTAAATGTTCCGTTATTTTTGCCAAAGTAGTTGAAAGAGCAATGGGGCGATAAGATGAAGCTTCTAATGGAGATTTATCTGGTTTTAAAATAGGAATTATAATTTGAGTTTTCCATGAAAGAGGAATATGACCGGTAAGAATAATTGAATTTATAAGATGAAGATAATAAGAAAGAAGACTTTGACTATTGTTGGTTAGAAAAGAATACGGTATCCCGTCTTCACCAGGTGAAGAGTCTTTTAAAGAGAAAAGAATACCTGTAAGTTCTGAATACGTAAAAGGGGAATGTAACAAAGAGTTTTTATCACTCTTTTGTGAAGTAAGTGGTGATATAGTATTTCCAGGTACATAAGGGGGAGCTAGCTTATCCATAAATTTATTTGCAACTTGATGTGGTATAGTAGGGGATACATTTAAATTAAAGGCAGAACGGAAACGTCTAATATTTTGCCAAACGAGGGATGGACTAACACTTGGGCATAGCGACGCACAGAATCTATACCACCCTTCTTTTTTTTTCTGTTTCAAAAAAGACTTTGCTTCTTGTGAAGCCTGACAGTATATCGTCCCTTAGCTAACAACACCGCATAAGTCATATTTACCAACTTTTCAGGAGACGAAAAAAACTGAAACCGAAAAAATCGGTGGAGTTTTGCTGTTTTTTCGTAATAAATACCTTAGTTAGCGGTTGAAAAATAAATATTTATGCTTATATCGACGATTTACTTTATTTTAACTATTATTTTATGACTTGAGCGGTGTTCACTGATATTTTATTAGATTAAGGCGGTGTTGTTTGCGGAAATGTTAGGGAATAAGGTACTAATCGTAGATTTTTTTATATATACTACGATAAAATATCTATGGTATTAATAGATGATTTACAAAGAAAAGTTTTTAACAAGAAATATTTCAAGAATAATTAACAATTATTTTAACATAGGCAGTGGCCTATGCTGGCTATATTAAGACCTTATGCCGGCCCTATAGCACAACCGCGACTGACTAAACTGAAGAAGACTAGTACGAACGAGTGACACTTAAAGCTCAAACGATAGGGACTGCGGAAACGAGGATCAACGTCTTTACTCAGGCAGACTCATGATGACTGCCTCAAGGTGATTTCACTCCGACCACTACCGTTACCCGCCAGCCGAGTCTGACTTGCAGTCCTCCTTATTATGTAACGGGGCGCCTTTACTATCATTCTGAGGGTGATATATTTGTGGTGGCATAATAAGCTTTCACCTGGAAAGTGTTGCATTCGTTTTTTACCGACGTTAACGGTCATGCCACATAAATTGGCACACGGGCAAAACATCATCATGCATTTTCCTGCTCGGCTCTACAGAACAATGCGAAGCATGCACTGTCGTCTGCGAACAACGCCAGCACAACGTCATCTTCCTACTCCTCGAGGTGACTTTCAAGGGTTAGGATTTCGTTAGTATAGACTCTATACTCTAGAGCGTGGGCGATACACGGTTCCCCTGAGGGACACCTGCGCATATGTGTCGCGGTTTATAGGCAATGCACTCCACCGAGATGTAGAATGATAGAAGAGCTTCATCGGCATTGAAGGCACGGGCGTCTCCAGCAGTTTGTAGTTGGGCCCTGGGTGCCATACACGGTCGAATGCCTTCTCTATATCGAAAGACACCGACAGTGTGTCGTTCGTTATTGGACTCATTTGCCAGCGTAGGCAATAAGTCCCCTGGTTTTGGGAGATCTATTATTACCCTTCCCGTCTTCGAGATGGTAGCGAAGTAACCCGGGCACAGAATTACGTTAAAGCGCTTAGCCACTGAGGACAAGGCTCTCTTTCGCAGCTTGGCCATCGCCACGTTCGGTATGTTGTCAGGGCCTGGCACCTTACGCTTAGGTAAAATCAAGACGACCTTCCGCGTCTCTGAGTGAGAAATAAATTCCAACCCTTCGAGTGACGGTTTCGGGCCATTGAGAATCTCCCCTACACGATCTTCTACGTGCAGGTGGTTGGCCGTTTGCGGAGCGAACTGCTCTTGCCTCAGCAAGTTTCACCTGCTGCAAAACAATTCTATAGTGTTTCGGTGGAAAGGTGCAGTAGCCGGTCAGACTTACATGAAGCGACCATCATGACATCAGACACATTCGGAGTGGCAGCGCAACTGCATGCGATTATAATTATCTCGGAGCGCAAAGTATTTTCACGAAAAATGTATGACAGACTTACGACTTGTGCGGTGTTGAGAGGCCAACCGACTTGCGCGCTGTCACTACTTTTCGAATTACAGGTTCTAATTGGTGGAAAACGATATAATGTGACCAATGGTTAGATGCGCAATGATCAGCTTCATCCAATGGCATTAAAATGTAAAAACCGCCAATTTTCGACTTGAGCGGTGTTGTAAGCTAAGGGACGATATGTCAAAATTTTCAAAAGTCATTGATTCACAATAATCTTTTTCAGCTTGTTTTCTTTTCCTTATTACTTTGGAGCATTCTTCATCCCACCAAGGAGGAGATGGAATTTTCTCGGGACTATTATTTTTAATGGGGAATGTTTCATCTGCAGCTTCAATAATTATTTTGGCCATTCCCTCAGCACAGGACGGTTCCTGACCTGGACACACCTTAGGCAACCAAGACAATCTTTTTTCAATATTTAACCTAAATGTATTCCAATCCGTGTTGTTATTTAGTTTATACTTAAGACGGTAAGAACATTTAGGGATTTGAGGTTTTGGATTAGGGAAGGAAATCAACAGAGGTTTATGATCACTACCATAAGAAGAAGAAAGGGCTTGCCAAGAGAGAACAGAAGCTAGATTTGAAGTGCAAATAGACAGATCTGGTACACTAAAGCCTTCGCCAGGTTTAGTATGTTGAGTCGCAACACCAGTATTAAGAACACATAAATTATGGACATCAAGAAGTTCCAATAAACTTTCACCATAACAAGTGGATTTGGAGCTGCCCCATGATACATGCTGGCAATTTAGGTCTCCTAACAAGAGAAATGGTTGAGGAAATGTACTTAATAAATTATCTAATTCATTTAAGATCGCAGATGTGGGTTTAGGGATATATACAGATATGATATTTACATTATATACATGGGCGGCAATAGCACATATACCATCACTTAGTGGGGGCAATGGCAAGGAAGAGAAAGGGAAAGCATTATCAATGAGTATGGCCACTCCACCATACCCATCAAATCTGTCTTCTCTGAGACATGAATAGCCTGGTATTCTAAAAGAATAGCCAGGCTTTAACCATGTCTCAGAGAGTGTGACAGCAAATGGTTTAAATTTATTAAGTATGTATATTAAATCAGATTTTTTGCTAACTATGCTGCGGCAGTTCCACTGGACTATCTTGGCAGACCTGTCCATCCTGGTTTTCCGCATTATTCATTACATCAAGTACAGAGGCAGCGTTGTCCGGTTTTAAAATATTTAACTTTATTAATGTATTAATTAATTCATGAATTATATCTTGTACAGAAATATTATAATTTGTTTGATTTGTTAAAACAGATCCATTGGGTGCAGAGAAATTTGGATTATAATCTTTAGTAAGAGCATTGTAAGCTGTTTTATCATACCCCCCTGGTTGTTTTACAGGGATTATGTGGTTTTAAAAACACAGTTTTCTTTGCTGATCTATTAGAAGTAGATTGTGGTTTAAATGAATTTACCTGTTCAGAAATGAATGTATTGGAATTTGAAACTAAGGCTTCAGCATATGATTTAGAAATGGGAGGGTGTAGTGTAGTTTGGAAGCTTCCAAGTATGACATGCAGCTTTGAGCCATTGACAATTTAATTCGTTTCTGCCTCTCAAATAGGGATGCAAACGATACATCGATGTTTAGAAAACATCGATGTTTTGTTCATAGACATCGATGTTAACATCGATGTTTTTAAATACGATGTATCGCCGATACATCGGTGACATAACGGTCGATGTTAACATCGAATGAAAAGTATCATTGTACGATGAGTATATCGATGGATAAACATCGGTTTTCGGTAACAAAAAAAATGTACATTTTATCTATGTATGTATATGTTTTAGTCCAAGCAATAAGTTGAAAATTTCGAAAAATTGCGATACTGCCCTTAAAGATACATGCGATAGCTCATTCTGTACGGAATAATATCAACAAAATGTTTTGGGGAGCGTTTATCAGCACGTTAAAATTTAATAAATAATAAACGTTACACACTCATAGTCCCACAGTAGGATAATTAATACCCTGTGTCGTTGGTACCATGGACACATACAAAGACAATACAAACACCCAGACCGAGAACAGAAATTTAAACTCATCATTGAAATTTCTGTGTCGCCGGGAATCGAACCCGGGACCCCTCGATTAGCAGTCCGGCATGGTAACCATTGCGCCACGCGGGTCGTCCCGCTAAAGTCATTGATAAATTATGTTGCAATAAAAAATCATTGTTTATAAAAAAATAGTAAATCAATTTCGCTTCCACTTCGCAGCTTAAGTTTACTCACAACTCAAAACACTTCACTCTCACGAAGAATGAAGTGAGGAAAGAAAGATGTTTGGACGCGAAGGTTGAATTGAAGTTGACACTATTTTTATCCCTTGAGAAATTCAAATAAAACACAAATTATTCGTTGGAATCTACAGCTTACTCCGATTAGTGTCATCTGGTGGAAAATAGTTAAATTTGATAGTCACCTGGGCACAAACAATCTACATAGCTTGAAGTACCCTGGGCTGGCACAGCCCGAGCCTCTCCATTCAATAAAAAAAATAGTCACCTAATCATTTTTCAGCTCGAAAGTTGAAGCTGGTACACGCTAGATGGCGTCCTAAATATTAATTGACGTTTCGATGTTTTATTCTAATAACATCGATGTGTCGATGATATCGAGGACACATCGATGTCAAAGTCAAAACATCGATGTTTTTCAGCTAAATATCGATGTTTATTTAACATCTATGGAGTTCATTTATGACACAAATGACATTTCACATTCATTTATTAAGTAGCATTTGAGAATTTGTGATGGAAAAAAAACATCGAAATAACATCGATGTATCGTATTTTTTTACCGATGTTTTTCAACATCGATGTTTGTAATTTCAAACATCGATGTTTTAAAACATCGATGTTTTTGGAACGATGTTTCATCCCTACTCTCAAACTCTGGGCATAAGAATAAATAATAATTACATAGAACGGAATCTCCTTTGACCGGGTGGAAAACGCCGCTATTTTTATACCTACTTCCCCCTTCACCTCGTTACGCCCCTCTGTCGCCCAGGCGTGTTGACAGGGTTGTCAACTGTTAATACTGCTTTTTTATAGATAATATAGGTAGCTAAAATATAAGTTTTCCTTTACTTAAAAATCATTATTTTAGTTTAGTATTACAAAGTATGAGAATTACAAATACTTACCTACACTATAAATACCTGCTCATGAATAATAAATTATTATGAGTACCATACCAAATGAATGTAGTTATCTAACTTTTTTTTTAAATAATTGAGTGAAAGTGAAACAATTGGCTACACAAAAAGAACTGGTCACATCCTTTTGATAAATTAGGTACGGAAAAGGAATAATATTTAAAAAATATTACTTATCTCGCATCATCTTTGGGCAAACTAAAAAAACTTAAGTTTGGCATTGTTTTAGAATTGTTTGTACAACCAAACACACCACATTAACTTGGCGCCGTTATTGTAATTGACGCGCCCGTCCGAGACAGCCCGTCTTCAGTAGTCGGTTTAGCCGAAATTAAAGTGTAGGCTAATATCGTGACCTTGAGCCCGTTTTGAGCGGGAGTTTCCGTTCTACGTAGTATTATTTATTCTTATGCTCTGGGCAGCATTTGCTTATTGCAAAATGACACCCAGAACATGAACAACAGAAAGCATTCATCTATCTCATCAACTTTGCATGTATCACCAGTGTGTTCCTGACCGCATTTGAAGCAACGTGGCTTTGATCGACAATGAACCTTAGTGTGTCCATATTTACAACAATATTGTAACACTGAATAGTAGGGAATATATACAGTTCTACATTTAAAGCGTTAAAGCACATAAATATTCTCTTAGGAAGAATTTGACCGTCAAAGGTAATTACAATAGTCTGTGAAGGTTTCCATACAGGTGATCCTTCAACTATGACCTTGTAATTAAGCCTACGTATTTTAATTATTTCACCACAGCCAATGGGTACTGTTATATTGGATTTAATTTCTTCTAAGGACCAATCAGCGGGTACACCTTTAACTAAACCTACACGTGATACATTAAATGATGGTATAAAGGCTTTCAAACTATTTTTTTTTTAGCAGGGGACTTGAAACAAAGTGGCATCCTGATAATTTGTAAATGACATACTTAATCTATTGCGCCCTATTCTTTTAAGGCTGCCATTTACAATATTTTTAAAACTACTACTATTTTTCTTTAAAAAGTTACCAAAAGCAATAGGGTGGAGTGTGGTGCCTTCCGACTGTGATTGATGTACTTTTTGGATATGCACAAGGAAAGGAGAATTATCTGTTGGAAATGTTGGAATATAGTAGCGAATGCGTATTGGAGACTCTGGCACAGGTGGTTTAATAAATTCACTACCGTGAAACATGCCAACATTGCCCGGTTTTTTGTAAAAATTAACTTTATTACAAGTTTTTTTAGAAACATAATTATATTTTTTTACCTCCTGTAATTCTAAGATTATATGCATGTATTGAAATATCAAAACGTCACTCAAGACAACATTTAGACCAACATTTCATTGATTACATTGGCGGGCAAAGTTATCTGGACTTTTAGCCAACATTACCCAGGTCCATTTTAGACGCCAATATGACTTTTAATATAGCGATATAGAAATCAATCTAAGTATTTTGTCAGTGATGGCGTTTACTTTAAAAATCTAATATATACCACCAGTATTTTCGTATTAAAATGAGTTGGCAATGTTACCCCGACCTTTTTTTCTCTTTCCATACAATCCGCGTGTAGCGATTTTGAAATGATAGGGTTGTACAGATTTAGTGAATAATAAATTTTATCGTATTGGACGTTTTAAAAAAGTCGGTACAAATATAAAAGTAATGTTTAATTAATTCAACAACATATAGTATACCTAACTTGACATATTAAAAAGAACTAAACAAAAAAACATAATTACCTACTAATCTAATACAAAGTTGTGCTCAAGTTATCAAAATAATCAGCAAAAATAAAGAGCAATTTCTTGAGATCCTTTTTCAGCTCTCGCCTTCGAAATATTTTGAGTGGTTCTTATGGTCAATTCATAAGCATGCCTAGCCAAAAGCTCTGGACCCAAGCATATCCAGGAATTTGATTCTTGAATAGGGTCTTAGACACTACGCACAAAAAAAATCAAAATCCTTACCTTAAAAAGGTTGCACTAAATCACGCTTGGAAAGCAATATAAAATCACGCTTGGAAAGCAATATAATTGTTTATTCTTTTTTCTCAGCTCATTAAAAGTATCTCAATTGACTTGGTAGTCCAAGACCGGATTTATGATGGCGAGAATACTTTTTTAAATATTCATGAACTAATAATAACTTAAGATCCAATTTTGTAAGCGGGGAGCCAAAATAACTTGAAGCTTGTAAGACCTTTACAATTTTATTCTTTTTTTTCTCCTGTTAAAACAGTGGGATCGCCAACAGATTTTACATGTTTTTTTTTTGTATTTTATTTATTATTGTACGTCTTGGGATACCGAACTGTCGTTCAGCATCTCTTGAAGAAATTTGCTGTGATTCAACTACTTCACATGCAATTTTCAACATTTCTTCAGAGTAATTTTTGTACATTCTGGATCCTTATTTACGTCTCGGCTTTTGCCGGATTCAAGATTTATGTTTGTTTTTATGAAACGAAATTTATGAGATGATTAACGCAATAGGCATGATGACAGATTTTTAAATACCTTTCCTTATTGTAGGTACACGTCTCCTAGTTGCGAAAAAAAGTTTATTTCAACAACAAACTTAAGTTTTAACGTAAATTAATGTATTTTCTGCTATGTAACTTGAATTAAGCGCAAAAACGCTCGTAGGTGTCATGGCGTCGGCTTGCTCGTCAAACTTCAAGCAACACGACTGAAGACGATGACTTTTCCTTAGGCGTGACGTCATTCCTTTTGTTTGGCGTTTCAGATAACATGGCCGATTGCTGTATTTAATACTTTTATTTTATTGAAAATCTTATTAATCTTAATGTTTATATTAAAACGGGATCATATTTTAGAACTTTTTTAGCATATATTTTTCTGTAAAACCATTTATTCTCTGATTCTTTAATAGTGTCATCATGCCCATTGGACATGTGAAATAAAATTAAAAATCATTAAATAATAAATATAAATATTTACGTTTAAACCAATTATCCTAGCCCAAAGTAAGCACTGTATACTCAGGCTTTATGTTATGAATATTAGGGTGACGGATACACATACATAATTATTATGATAAATACATAGGTAGATTTTTAAAGAAATATATATAAACGGCCATAACTTAAGTACTAATGCTCGTTTTAATCACACAAACATTTGTACCAACCGGGATTTGAACTCGGAACCTCAGAGATGGTGACAAGTTGAAACCGGTGTGCGAGCCGTCTGCGTCCGCCATAGATGGTAGTATTATATATTCAGTATTACACCATCAAACAAATCAAATCGAATGCCATGCAAGCAGTCGTACCTAATAATACCTAACAAATAAATCATAAGAAAATCATTAAAATATAATATTGGCTATCGTAATTTCACAACCCTAAGTCATAAGTGATGGCGGGCAATGTTAGCATTCTTAGGTTAGAACATTGCTGGGTAACTTTGCCCATCAATATAACTTTAGTTTTAAAAATCTTTTATCAGTGACACTGGCCTTAAAACAATCTAATCTACAAATAGTTTTTTATAAGAAGCAGTAAGATAAACTCACCTGTGTTTTTGCCATGGCGCACAATTAACTTTAAATTTAGTTCAAAAATTTGCCCGCAAAAATATGCAGCGCACTCAACAAGTCAAAACTCGCTACTGAGTAAACTTAGCAACACACGTGATACTCATTATTGCCACACGTATACCCTGTTTTGCATCAAATTAATAATTGTTACCTAAAGATTAGTAAATTTTGCACAATAACGGTTTTTTCTTACGATTTGTTGTTCGGGCAAAGATACCTTTCGTGGCAAAATTGGCGTATTTGACGGTACCTACCATTATTTGTATTTTTGACAATATCAGTTATTTTAGGAGTAATAAAATTACAAGAATTATTATCAATGGGCTTGATATTTGTGACATCACTATCAGTATCATCGGTGTTCTTAATTGCACCCTTGTTCTTTTTCATATCGAGCTCACTCGATTCGTCGCTATCTCTTGGACATGAGCATCGGCGTCTAGAATTTGGCTTAGAATTATCTGTCTTTAACTTTTTGTTACATCTTTTGCAAAAAATTTTACACGCTTTAACCCTTTTACCTCCGCCAGGAGTATATGTGTTCTGTGCCTTTTACGGTCGGATCTTACAGACCCATCCGTATCCATGCTGGAGTCTTTTAAATATTATACATTAGCTCCGACCTGGGGAATAACATGTCCCCCAGGGTCGAAGGGATCACCCTCCTCCTCCTCCATTAATACATAAGGAATATGAAAAAACTTACCACTACTTTTATGTTGTTATACTAAATTTTAAATAAATACAAACTATACTAACAAGATATCTACAATTTACAACTTATCTGATCCTTTATACACTATTAAATAATAAAATTTTAAAAAACGCCAAAAAAACACTCCCGCCAACTTTCACGTTTCCCGCGCTTTTTTTCCGTTATATCTTTATAAATTGGTTTGAAAGTTTTAAAACTCAAATTTTTAGGTTATAAAATATTTGGTTATGTTAGTTTGGGCTGATTACATTTGCCAACCTGCAGGGGCCGACCCGGCATACATTGCTGGTTATCTGAGTACATTGTAATAAAATACTCAAGGTAACCAGCAATGTTTGCCAAATCGGACCCTGCAAGTTGGTCAATGTAATCAGCTCTTTAGTCTAAGTAAAGTTCCTTCTATGCCTATAGTTGTGATCTTATCTTAGACTAAAGGTCTGATTACATTGGCCAATCTGCAGGGGCCGACCCGGCATACATTGCTGGTTATCTGAGTACATTTTAATAAAATACTCAAGATAACCAGCAATGTATACCAAATCAGACCCTGCAAGTTGGTCAATGTAATCAGCCCTTAAGAATAATGTACTTACATGGTACTTACCATGTACTTACATAGTACTTACTTAAGGTCTGATTAGATCTGCCAACCTGCAGGGGCCGACCCGGCATACATTGCTGGTTATCTGAATACATTATAATAAAATACTCAAGATAACCAGCAACGTATGCCAAATCGGACCCTGCAAGTTGGTCAATGTAATCAGCCCTGTAGATCCTCGTTCGTCCGTTCCCCTTAGGTATTATGTGTACGTACTACTCGGTCAAGTTAACATGACACCTGGGAGGCTATTCTGTATGCATCCGTCCATAAGTTTTAACATTTTCAGAATCATTTTTGGGATATTAGGGCAACTGTTTTTACATGAATTTATAAGATTAGCGTTGTCATTAATAACATTAAGCCACCGAATGAATATTATTGCTAGAATTTCGTCAGTTTTACTCAAAAATGAGGCCCGAAAATTCACGAAGTTTCGGATACGGCCGTACAGAGTAACCTCCCAGCATAGAGGTAGGAATAAAACATAGAGGGGCCCTATTCTACTATAGGAACAGCAGGTTATACAAATATCTGTTTAATCGACACAAACATGACAAATATCATGCTGTCTCTTTTTTAAGTAATGGATGGCTGCATAAGAAAATAAAGATAATAAAAGATTAGTGGTAACTAATTTTGGCAACAACGTCATGTTATGGCACCATCGTGCCACGGCCATACCACGGCAGCTATTTTATGTTCCCAGTATTTACAAGTGTACTCTGTGTAGGTATGTGTGCGTTTGTTTTGTTGAGGTAGGTCTGTTCAATGTAAAATATCGGATCCCCATATCGATTTTTTTTCAGGTTTATGACTGAGTATTATGAGTGCGAAAATATCTTGTATTTGCTCCACAACACGGAACACAATACTGATCATCGTTTGATGGTAATTTATTTATTTATTTATTTGGCAATCCAACAGCGTTACAATGTACAAAATATAGATGATACAATTATAATTCTTATACTATGGCCAAAAAAGGATTACACTATTTAACAATGCAAAATTTTATTTTAACTAATTATTATAAAATATAGTTATAGTTATGTACGGTTGGGCTGAGTTTTAATGTATGTTTTTAAGTGTGTGTGTGTATGTGTGTGTGTGTGTGTGTGTGTGTGTGTGTGTGTGTGTGTGCCGTGCGTGTGTTTGTTTATGTTGTGAGATGCGACTTTTTAATTGATTTTGTTAGTGAGATTTTACTTACATTGAAGAGGTCTATATTTGAAAACTCATTATTATATGTCTCGACAACACGACGAAGAACTGAATTTTTTGCATAATTTGTTCTCGCTTGAGGAGTATTGAATAATGGCTTAATGTGTCTTGAACGCTTAGGTGGTATCTTAAATTCAATTTGTGACAAGAGTTTACTACAATCTATTTTTCCTGTTATGATGTCATATAACAGTACTATATCATACTGTTTACGACGATCTACTAAGGGGTCTATTTTGTAGTTTTTACAAGCATCATCATAAGATGTGAAAGATTTACAGCTTTTAGAATTTAATGTTTTTATAAATTTCTTTTGGATTAATTCAATACGATCAATGTGAACATTGTACTGTGGAGACCATATACTACAAGCATATTCTAATATGCTGCGGACAAAACAGAAATACAAAGCTTTGATGCAGTCTATATTCGTAAAAGAGTCACAAACACGTTTTATAAAACCTAGCTGTTTATATATGCTTTGTTAGTTATTATATCTACGTGGTTTGTAAATGACATTTTGGCATCCAGTGTTACACCTAGGTCACGAACAATGTTAACTTTGTTAATGAAAATGTTATTCATTTGGCTGGCTGCAACCCTTTTTACGTACCACTGCTGGGCACGGGTCTCTGCCCATTATTGGGGAGGACTGGAGCTTACTCCACCACGCTGCTCCAATGCGGGTTGGTGGACTAACTTACTAAATTTATAAGATTACTTTAGTTATAAGTTAGTTGTAAATAGAGTAACCTTACACGCTGGATGTGACTGATTGACAGATTCTTAGCCACAACCAGGAATTGTGCACGAACATATTATTATATGAAACATACATGAAAATCTGCTTTCGTGAGATATAAGAACCATAAAGAGATAAGAGCACACAGAAAACCAGCAGCTATGGTCATGCAAACGGCCATAGTAATGCTGAGTGTTGTCCCATTCATGAAAATTACACTGCAGCCTCGATTTATTTAGATTTTAATGTAATATTTTTTTCATCATTCTTATGTTTTATATGTATATTTATTTACTTGTTTATGTACTGCTGTAATTTAATGAATAAATATTTCTTCTTCATAAAGGCTTCGTCGTAGTGATGAGTTGCGACAAACGATTCAAACGACATTCATGTTTAGTATACCATATGTAATAAATACAATCATATACTTTTTCGTGTCCAACGTTTTGCTTCTATATTTATATCATTAATTACACGTTATTTACTGATCACATCTTAATTTAACTGAAACAACCGAAATATTGCAAACACGACATATTTAAGTAACACTGCAATAGATATACGTACATTTATTCTATGTAATGTAGTAATCTCTTTACAAAGCGTTTGTGCTGTACAGAAACATATCAATATCAAACAGAAGGAGAAAATTTCAAACAGTAAATACTAGACATTTTGCTTCTAGTATTTACAATTTTTGTTCCGATCGGAATGTTTATGTCCAACTGTATTCACCTATTTAAATTAATTTAGATATGTCTCTAAAATAACATTCCACATAATACTGAAACCGTCTCAGTGCTTCAAAAACTTACGACTATAAGGCAATTCTCTTTAAGCCAAATCATTCACACTTATTATAAATAAATAAATAAATAAATAAAATTATTGGAACTATGGAACTATTATTATTGGAACTATGAAATAAATAAAATTATTGGAAATAAACTTATTGGAACTATGTTATTTGTTTAGCGTGTCAGACACCATATTACTCCGTTACTATTCATTTGGTAATTATAATTAATAGGATTCCGTTTGCGAGTGAATGTTATTTGATAGAACTTAGCTGCATTTATAGTAATACGATTTTCTACATAGTACCTATGTAAATTATTGAGATCCCTTTGAATATTATGGCAATCATCGATATTGACAATTTTACTGAAATTTTTTTTATCATCCGCGAACATTATAAATTTTGAATGGGTAAAACATGAGCCAATATCGTAAAGATAGGCATTGTACAGAAGTGAGCCCAAAATTGACCCTTGAGGTACCCCTGATGTAACAGATGCAAAGTTGCTTTGCGCCTTCCCTAATATCACAGCTTGACTCCTATTGGTTATATAAGAACTCACCCATCTAAAAAGATCACCTCTTATTCCTAGTGCGTGCAGTTTATGGAGGAGTATAATGTGATCTACCCTATCAAATGCTTTCTGAAAGTCAGTATATATAGCATCTACTTGTCCCCCATTGTCCATAGTTTGAAAGATATAGTCCGTAAACATAGTTAGATTCGTTACTGTATAGCGTTTCCTCATAAAGCCATGTTGTTCCTCAGGGATTGAATTCAGAATTATCGGACTAATGGATTTATATACTAATTTCTCAAAGATTTTACAGAATAAATTTAATTTGGATATGGGACGATAATTCTCAATTCGACCTCGGGAACCGCTTTTGTGAATGGGTACTATTAAAGCTTCTTTCCAAGTACTCGGAAAGGCTCCAAAGACATTTACTGACCAATTAAAGATAATAGTGAAGGGCTTAGCAAGGCTTGAGGCACAGTTTTTGATAAAAAGTGGGGGGATTTTGTCACTACCCGGCCCCTTGTTTAAGTCAATCGTGTTATGTAATTTAAAAACAATATTTTCACTAAAATTAAGTCTATGAATGGTGTCTGTAGACTCTGCTAGCAGGGGCAGATTATATTCTGAGGCTGGTTTCTGAAATACACTCTTAAAGAAAAGGCTAAAACCTTCGCATATATCTGTCTCACATTGATAAGATTTATCTTCTAATGTTAGTATGTTAGGGTAACCGGTGTTGCTACTTCGCAATGTTTTTAAGTATGACCAAAGATATTTAGGATTGTTTTTAAGACTTATTTGGATATTTTCTTTAAATGTATTGTAACATTTGTTTTGAATTTGTTTTTGCCGTCTTCGATATTTAATCCAACGCTTGTGCGCTCGCAATTTATCGTTTATTATATGTTTTAATGGTCTGGAGTACCATACGGGGAATGAATCTATATGGCGATGAATTTTTTTGGGAACAAACTGTTCAATAACTTTGTAAAAGTAATGAATAATTTTTTTGGGTAATTTCATCTATATTATTTCCTTGGAGCAATGTGTGCCAATCAGTATTGATTAGACAATTATTAATTTTGCAGTAATCAGCTTTGAGATAGCAATATTTAACTATAGTATCACGCTTAAGACATGGTAACATAAGATCTGACTGATGCATTTACTTCTAAGCATGGGTGATAAAGGTCTTCCGCGACCATTGCTACCCTAGAGCGACAAACGTCGATGTGAGTATTGCTAAAGATTAAGTCCAAAGTATTATCACATTTATTAACATGTAGGTTATATTGATTAAGTCCAGATAGGCCGCATGCATCTAACAAGCTTTCTGATGCTATTTGTAATTCAGTTGTAACGCTCTTATGGGCCATAGGGCCCGATGTTGACCATTTATCCGTGCTGGGGCGGATTAAGAATACTAACCCCAGCCCCATGTCGGGATACCAGGGTGTCGTAAGAGGCGACTAAACCCGACAACTGCTCGGTGGTAAGGTACCTTCCTGGGACCTGGCTGGGTGGCGACCACCCTCGGGTCGGAGTCAACCGTTTAATGCCTCTGGCTTGCCTTGGCTTGCCTTGGTGTGCCTCTAGCGTGTTTCGGTTGTGAGCTAAAGATCCAGTTCTCCCTGTCCCACCCTTCCCTATCCCTATATTGCTCCGTTGATGCCTCTTGGGCGTCCGTTGGATTCAAGGCGCCATTGCCCTGGTAGCCTTGGTGTGTCGGCGCGGGGGCCAGGAAGACCCGGTGAAACGGCTGTCCGCTGGCCGCCCGCTGGTCAGTTGGGGACCCGAACCCAGGCCTCACTGCTAACCTCTGGCCTGGGAGGCTGTCCCGCCAACCAGCGAAAAATCCCGTTGCGC